>JAJOHN010000012.1:0-661881 GCA_030271015.1 Didymella glomerata
TTGCGTTGCTTAATAATCTCTTGCACTAGCTAGCTTATAATTTCTAGCTAGCTACTGTAGAACGCTTTGCATATAAGTTATTACATAGCTCTATACATATCTACTAGGTTAGAGTCCTTGCCCTCCTCCTTCTTACTACGCACATCTACTTCTTTGTTAGTAGGTTGTCTAGCGCATAGAAGCGCTGCCCTAGAGATACCCTTAAGGTAAGAGATCTACTCTATTAGCTCTAGCTATAGATTAGCTTGTTAGCAAGTACTCTCTCTAATAGGCTCCTATGCTACTACTACCTCTTGTTCCTCTTTCTTATGCTTTAGGTCTGCTATAACTACCTAGGGAATCTCTTCTGTGCTAGGGCTAGTAGTATAGGCCTTAATAGCTATATAGGCAGGCTATCTAACTACTCTAAACAATTACTAGCAGAGCTAACTGTCTTGCTATAGTTAGTTGTCTAAGTACTAGCTTTTATGTATTATATCTCCTCCTTGCTTTTGCTTGTTAGTCTAAGTATACTTATCTTTATAGTGTCCCTATATGCTGCGTAGAGTAGTACACGTAAACTAGCATCTCTTTGCTATACAGACTAGGCTATTCTCTTAAAGCTTAAGGCTTAGTATTAGCGCTCTAGCTAGTTTTGCAATATATATATTAGTTAGCTCCTAAGCAAGGTTAGGGAGTGTGCGCGTATATATAGTAAAACTACTACGTTTTGCAGCTAGCACCTTAGAGTAGTGCTTTGCAAGGTGCCTAACAATCTGCGTAGGTAGGATAGCAATTGTATATAGCTTGCATATAATTACTTATATCTTAGGCAAATGCTTGAAGAGCTGTGCAAATATATCTATACTAGGACAGGAAGAAGACATATATATAGAAGCAAAGAGGTAGGGAAGCAGAGGAGCATTTATAGCAGCCCTCTAACTGTTTCTTCCTTAACGCGCTAATAAACACAGCCTTATTTAAAACGTTGTTTTAAGTTTATTGTTGTTTTGCGTCTGCAAGTGCTAGTTAGTATATATTATTGTATATCTATGCGCAGCCTGACTTTTATAGGCACGCTATCTAAACCTTAGAGGATTAGGGATCCTAGCCTTCTCTCTATACACTATACATTATCTTGTTATTCCTTTGTCCTAGCTGCATAAGGCCTGCATCTAGCATGCACTAGTCTACTATGCTATATAAGGCTGTTAATATATTTAATAGCAGCGCTTAGAGCTTCCCCTTAGCTAGTAAGGCAGACTTTGCCTATAAGTATAGGTATAAGCTGCTAAACAAAGACTACAAGAAGCTCTTCTTCTGCTAGGTATCTCTCTCCTACTTACAGCGTAATCAAGATGCTAGTCTATATAGCGCAGGATAGCTAATCCCTAACTCTAATAATACTAGCATCTGTAAGCCTGTCTTTATTACCTACTCTACTCTTAGCGCAATCTAGCTGCTGCGCGAGACGCTTGCTAATAATACCCTATCTAATAATAGCTAGGATTAGCTAGTTTGCGCAGCTTAGTTGCTTGCAGAGAATAGCATAGTAGAGCTGCTATCTGCGTAGATACCCTTGCCCTCTCCTCTAGAGCAACGCGTAAAGCAATTAGCACCCTCTATACTAGTGTTATTGTTAAAGCATGCTTATACAAAAGCTGCTAAGATGCCTATAGCTAGCTTTAAGCTAGAGGAGCTAGTAGACAAACAGCGCACAATTACTACTATTACTAACAACAATTACTGTACTAAGCAAGAACATATTAAGGCCTATAAAGTAGCCTTAGTAGAGCGTAGTCTTAACCTTAGCCTTATAGCGCTAGATAAGCAAGTAGCTAATGATAAGCGCAGCGTGTACGCTGCTATACTAGTTAAGGACAAAGAAGTTATAGCATAGCTCCTTAAGCAGAAAGCTATAGATAGAAGTAGACAAGAAATTAACTTCTACTGCACTTTTAAGACGCCTTATATTAAGGCTTGTTAGTTTATAGCTAAGGCGCGCGTATTAGGGAGCCTATTATCTTAAGAGCACGCTGCCTACTTCCTATAGCTCTAGCAAGAGCATAGAGCGCTCTTTAATAACAGCTATAGAGTAGCTGCGTATTATAGCGCAGTCTCCTTATAGATATAGCACTTACGCTTATTGTTAACTGTTTTGCCTTAGCAGGACAGTATAGACAGGACATTTTGCAACACCTAGGAGCAGTATAGCATCTATAGGGAAGTAGTCAAATCTGTGCAGATTAAATATAGATAGGCGCAGGCGCTGCTAGGCAAGGCACTAACTAATAAGCTAGCGCAGATTAAGCATAGTAACAGCCTCTTTAGTAGAGACATAACTAACTAGTTTAGCAAAGGCTAGTGCTAGTTAGAGGCTATAGACTCTCTTATATAGCTAGTTAACTCCAACCCTAAGCCTTCTAAGAAAGAGCAAGACTACTTTAGAGACTACCTTGCCTAGGCAGTTAAGTAGTATAGGGTAGCCAAAGGCTTAGGCTAGGGCGTACTGCTAGTTATACTAGAGGACATAATATATAAGAGCTAGATTAAGCAGGATATCTGCTTATAAAGCGTTAATATCTTTATTAAGCTAGTAAAAAGAGAACGCCTAGACGTCTATCTTGCAGCTAAGCAGTTTAATAAGTAGCTAGGTCTAGAGGGTATTGCAGGAGGCAAGATTAGAGGAAAGGTAGCACTAAGTATAGAAGTAAAGCTGCCTAAGACAGCCTACAAGGTAGAGGAAATTAGAGATAGTAAAGGCAAAAGCAAAGACAAGAGTAATAATATAGACAGGCGTGTTAAGATTACATAGCTACAAGTTTGCTCTTAGAGCGCGCTAGCTGCTGCTCTGTGCTAGACAACGTTGCCTAAGCTCTTTAAGATAGTAGCTTAAACATCTGCTTAACTGCTAGTTTTTCTGCAGGTTAAGTTTGCTACCTGCGCTTTAGGAAGGCTTTCTTTCCCTATATGTTGCATAGTAAGTAGTTTGCTATCTTATGTTACTAGTCTATTACTACTTAGCATAGAGGTACTTTTACTCCTTTACCTGCTCCCTTCTATTACCCTACTCTAACTAGTAGCTGTCTGCCCTTCTTAATACTTAAACGTTGCCTACTGCTTCTAACCTTCTCCTTAACTCTACTCTACTAACCTACTACCTTAACTCCCTACTAGCTGCTTACGCAAGTATAATATCCTCTGTTTATAGCGCACTGTTTAATATAATACTAACTCTCTTAAGGCTCTCCTTACTATGTCTATACCTACTTGCTCTACCTAGGCTATTAACACTGCTATTTACTAGCTTGCCTCTGCAGTTACCCTCTCTAACCTATTTTCTACCTTTCTAGCTCTGCTGCCTGTTACGCCTGCTAGCATTATTAATACTATGTCCAATAATGTTATCTTCCTTAGCGCTATATATAGCATAGAGGACAGCGCCTAGAGTACTAAGATTAAGACTATAGTCTGCCTATATGCTTAGCGCAACACTTCTACCTCTTATGTCTAGGTTATATTATACTATACGCAGACTATATAGTATACCTAGGCCTACTAGACCCTTCTTAGCGCTAGCGTTCCTAATCTATTCCCTCTACTACTGCCTACCTTGCTAGCTTAGTGCGTCTAGGACACACTTAACAGCTTTATTAACACTACCTACGCAGCTCTCTAGCAGCGCTACTTCTATACAATTTCTAACCCTACCTATAGTAGGCTGCCTAGTAAGCATGCCTTCTTTACTAGCACGTAGCGCACCTTATAGCACCTTACCTATATTAGTAATATACGCTCCTACAGCGTCCTTGTCTAGACTCTTAATACTATAGCTGTATAGCTAGGAGTTATAGGTCTACCTACCCTTAATAGCGCTTAGAAGCAGTAGTAGTTCTAGGGCACTACTCTCTATAATAAGTAAGGCTGTAGCTACGCTAGCTGTTTAGTCTTACAGCAACAGCTTGCATAATAATATAATTATTTATAGAGCAATATGTTAAACAGCATCTCTGCGCTAATACACGTATATATTCTCTATTATATAGGACAGACTTTAGCTTCCTAAGCTTTTAATACTTACCTAGCTTCTACTTAGTATATAAGAGGATGTAGATAGGAAGGCTCTATAGTAAGAACAAAGAGATTAGCTAAGAATTCTACTGCTTTGCCTTCTGCTCTCTTGCTCTCTATGCAATAAGCTAATATATAATGCTATACTAAACTCTAGCCTGCTCTTCTTGCTTATTGCAATTAATAACGCCTATGTGTATAGATATGCTTAAGAGCCTAAACTAGCAACGCTTGCTATAATAGAGTGTTATAGCCCTATTATAGGGGGGTAGTTGCAGTGCTGTAGTAATGTTGTAGTATTATTATAGTGCTGCTATAGTATTGTAATTAGCTACTACGTAGCTGCAGTACTATGCCCTACTATATATATAGAAGCGTAAGCAGTGCCTGCTTTGCTTTACTCTCTACTATATTAGCCAAGCTACTTAGACTAGATAAATACTACTCTTCCCCTTTCTTTCTGCCCCCTTTCTACTGCATAGCCTGCAACTCCCTCTTTAGCTCTATCTTTAACTCTGTCTTTAACTCTGCTTAGCACTATTGTCTACCTCTCTACCCTTACTTAGGTTTACGCTGCCTATTAGCACCTTGTTAGCAAGGCTAACTATGTTAGCTATAATTAGACCCTAGATATTCTTCTTGCTATTTAGATAGCCTAGCTATAGCTAGACAAGAGCGTGCTAGATCTTAGCTGCGCTAGAGGCAAGATTACTGCTCTTACTAAGTAGGCTATAGGTAGTAGCCTAGTAGTTAGGCTTAATACTATTGCTAGCTTTCTTACTATTAATGCAGTAGTATACCTAGCAAGTAGTAGTCTTACTATAGTACCTACTAGTACTGTAATACAGCGCGTTTATCTAGTTAAGGGCAGCGTTACTAATAGTAATATCTATAACTACCTTGCTTCTATAACTAGCAAGCTAGCCTACTACAACGTTATCTTCTTAGTCTATATATTTAAGATAGTTCCCCTACAGCAACGCTACAACCTACTATAATACCTTAGGAGTATGCTTGCGCCTAGTAGTTATATTATTATAACTATATCTACGCGCTTTATAGACAAGACTATTATTAGGCTAGAGCTTAGTCTTCTAATCTAGTTTAGAGTAATACTATATACTAAGGCTCCTAGCAGCGTTCTTATTACAGCACTCTTATAGGATTGCCTTAAGATAACTGCTAATAGTGCTATAGTCCTAGCGCAGGTTCCTTGCTATATTATATAGACTGCGCCGCACTGCTTATAGAATACTGCAACTGAATAGGCCTAGGCTACTACACAACATGCTAGACTATGCTGTATACAGACTAACGTACACAACGGGCGAGCGGGACACACGACCGAGCGGGACACTTTTGCCAAGACCACACCAAATCTCACACTATTATGGCCCAAAACACCACGCTTTGGCCCTGCACAAGGCAAAACAAGCTGTAATATTACTTAAAGACCTCTTCTACTTCATTCTTGCACGTTCGCGCATTGTGCCCACCCTTTCCGCACTGTCCACAGCGTCGTTGGGACGGTTCACCTCCTTCAGCGCGCACCCGCTTCTTCCCCTTCTTTCCATCACGGCGCGCCCCAAATTCCGCTAGAGCTGCTAACCGCTAGCCTTCCTTAACTGTAAAAGACCCTCCCTCTTAAATTCGCTTCCTTTTGCGCGATTTACGCTCTGTAGCAGCTGCTAGGGCTGCTTAAAGTTCAGCGTTCTCCCGTTGCGCTAAAGCCAGCTTGTGCGATAGAATTGCCCCCCCCTTTGCGTAGTGCTCAAGTGCGCTTAGAACAGAATTTAGTGAGCTGCCCTGTTCCCTCTTATACTTGTCTCGAATTAGAGTTAATTGC
This sequence comes from Didymella glomerata, assembly GCA_030271015.1. Classification (NCBI taxonomy): domain Eukaryota; kingdom Fungi; phylum Ascomycota; class Dothideomycetes; order Pleosporales; family Didymellaceae; genus Didymella; species Didymella glomerata. The sequence continues at coordinate 5,897 of JAJOHN010000012.1, forward strand.
GACTCAAATTCTAGGGTATTGCTTAGGGTTTGCAACTGCCAGGGCTTGTTGTTTATAGGGAGTAGTAGTAATAGAGTGCGCAGCTTTACATTAAGGGTTAATATAACCTGTTCTAGGTTAAAGGGAACTAATCTAGCCCCTTAGAACCCTCCCTAGATATTGCTAGGGGTAATAGCTTTCTTATAAGCTGCTTTAAAGCATAGCAGGAACTCCTACTTTGTAACGTAGGTAATCTAGTTGCGCATAAGCCTATTAACCTCATCCCTATACACCTTCTTTAGAGGGCCAAAACAACCCACGTTAAGTAGCTGCAGGAGGTGCAATAAGTACGCAGGCATATATAGAAGTATAATCTTATAATCCTTATAGTATTGCTAGAATTCTGCAGAGTTGTAGCTCTCGTAACTATTAATAACTAGCAAACAGTAGGTACCTATAGTGCGCGTCTTTATATACTTGTTAAAGTGCTTTAACCAGTTAAAACTAAGCTTGTTAGTAGTCTAACTATTCTTAGAGATAGCAATTACCTAGTCTTAGGGTAGGTTATTGTCCTTATACTAGTTAGATTAGTGTTGGCGGGCTTTAAAGATAATATAGGCTAGAACAGCCTATCTAGTGGCATTAATGCCTTAGATAGCTGTTACCTACTCCTAGTTGCTAGGCTAGATCTGCTTTGCTTGTCCTAGCTTCCCTGCATCTATAACAACTACTCTAGTAGATATCTAGCCTATTATAAAGCCTGTCTTATTAAAGTTATACGTGTTGTTGTCTAGGATGCTGTACTTAGCTTTTATATTAGCTATAAGGGTAAACTACTCCTATATAGCCTTAGGATTCTTGCAGAGGGCTTGCCTGTAGTTGTACTTACAGTTAAACACTGTTTTAAGCTCCTCCTAGCAAGAAACAAACATGCTAGCCTAGTTTATGCTAATAGAGGCTAAACCGCGCTCTTTTTGCAGAGAATTAGCTATATTAGCTATAGCTGCAAGCTAGGGGGACTCTCCTTGCGTAACTAGCTTAAGTATATACGTGATAATAATTTGCTCCTTAGCAGTAGTTAGATTCTATAAGTTAGGCATAGTATTAAAGTGTAAAGGTTGTCTAGCGTGTTGTTAGTGTAAGGTACTTCTAGGCATATTATAGATAGCTATAGTGCGCTGTAAGGAGAGTGTTGCGTCTTAATTAAGAGCCTAAAGCATAAGCTATATTTAATGTTCTTTTAACGCAGTAAATTAGGGTTGTTAGGGAGGTATTAGTATAGGAAGGGAGTTTTAGTATAGTCTTGGCAAAAGTGTCCTGCTTGGTTGTGTGTCCTGCTCACCTGTTGTATATGTTACTTAACTTAGTGTTTATAACTTTAACCTACTATAATACAAAGACCTTCTCTTGTCTTGTTAAACAAGGACTATAACAGTATCTTAGATAACTAGCTAGATAAATTAGCAGTCTTTAACTAGCTGCTAGTACTAGGGTAAGCTGTTTAAAGCGTTAGCCTGTTAGTTAATATAGAGATAGATTAGTATAGCTAAAGAGTGCTATAATTACGCTATAGTTAATGCTATACAACAGTTTGTTGCTAGACTCTATAGTAGGATGCAGGAGCTAGTAATAGAGAGGCTTAGAGCAGGCTAGAAAGGCTGTAATATAGCTGCATACAACTAGTTAGCTGTGCTAGCTAAGCTACGTGCGTAAAGACAATATCTATACGTCTTAAGTTAGTTTAACTTTGTTAAGTAGCTACTTCTATTATTGTTGTTAGTATAGATATGCTTATTAATACGCATCCCTAAATATTAATAAATATTATTACCTAAACCTTAGCATTAAATTCCTTGCGCATACTATGTGTGTCCTATCTACAAATTACATACAAAATTTAAATTAACTTAATACACGTCCTGTAAAAGTTGCATCAAAATTCAAGCACAGAAACAGCAAACAAATATGCAATAAAAAAGCAAATAAATATACTCAAGTATCTGTGCACGCACTAATTGTTACATAGGCAAAGCAAATAAATACACGCATATTCGTACGTATAATAATATAAGTCTTGTTTAAGAGCCTAAAGTGTAAGCTATATCTAATGCTCCTTTAACGCGTTAGACTAGCGTTGTTGTAGTTACATTAGGGTAGTAGTAGTGTTTTGGTATAGTCTTGGCAAAAGTGTTCTATTTAGTCTAGTGTTCTGTTCGCCTTCAACCTGCGTTACATGTACGTTATATTATTATCTAGGATATTATAACGTACCCTATAGGCGAGCAAGCCAACAGGCAAGCAAGCTACTTTTGCCAAGCCCCTACTAAATCCTAACCTATTATGGCCTAAAACACCACGCTTCGGCGCCCTGTAGTAGACTATAGCATATATTATTATTTAGAGGCTACTTCTATATCAACCTTATACGTTTGCGCATTATAACTAGTCTTATTGCACCTTCTATAGCGCCTTTAGGACAGCTTACCCTCTTAAGTATACACCTACTTCTTTACCCTCTTTCTATTACTACGCGCCCCAAACTCCTTTAGAGCTGCTAGTTGCTGCCTATCTCTAACTATTAGGGTCCCTTCCTTCTAAACCTACTTTCTTTTATGTAATTTCTATTGCGTAGCAGCCTTATTAGCTGCTTAAAGCTCCTTAATTTCCTGTTAAGCCAAGACTAGCTTATAAGATAAAATAGCTCCCCTCTTTACGTAGTGCTTAAGCGCGCTAAGTACAGAGTTTAGTAAGCTACCTTGCTGCTTCTTATACTTCTCTTAAATTAGAGTAGATTGCAACCTAAATTCTATAGTATTGCTTAGGGTTTAGGACTGCTAGGGCACGTTGTTAGTAGGGAGTAGTAGTAATAGAGTCTAAAGCTTTATATTAAGGGCTGTTATAACCTGTTCTAGGTTAAAGGGGACTAATCTAGCACCTTAAAACCCTCCTTAGATATTGCTAGGAGTAAATACTGTATTGTAGGCTGCTTTAAAGCATAGCAGGAACTTAGTCTTTATAAGGTAGCTAATCTAGTTGCGTATAAGCATTTTAGCTTAGCGTCTATACGCCTGCTTTAAAGGGGCAAAACAGCCTATATTAAGTAGCTGTAGGAGGTGTAATAAGTAAGGAGGTATATACAGGGTAACAATCTTGTTATCCTTATAGTATTACTAGAATAAGAGCGAGTTGTAGCTCTTATAGCTATTAATAACTAGCAGTTAGTAGGTACTAACAGTACGCTCCTTTATATGCATATTAAAGTGCTTTAACTACTTAAGACTAAGCTTATTAGTAGTCTAGCTGTTAGCAGAGACTCTAATAACCTAATCCTAGGGTAGGTCTTCCTCTTTGTACTAGCTAGTAAGGTAGTGACGCGCTTTAAAGATAATAAAGGGTAGAATAGTCTATCTAGTAGTATTAATGCCCTGTATAACTGTTGTCTACTCCTAGTTACCTAGCTAGACTGCCTTTAGCCTTTCTTATCTCTCTAAAGCTGTAACAACTGCTCCTTAGGAGATCTAGCCTATTATAAAGCCTGTCTTATTAAAGTTGTACGTGTTGTTATCCTAGATGCTATACTTAGCTTTAATATTAGCTACTAGGCTAAACTAGCCCTATACAACCCTAGAATCCTTGCAGAGGGCTTGCTTGTAGTTATACCTGCAATTAAACTTTACTTTAAGCTCTAGCTAATGCTTGACAAACGTACTAGGCTAGTTTGTGCTAATATAGCCTAGATTATGCTTAGCGCGCAGAGAATTGGCTATAGTAGCTATATCTAATAGCTGCAGGCCAAATCCTTGCGCGTCTAGCTTAAGTAAATACTTAATAATTACCTACTCCTTATTATTATCTAACCCTTGTAAGTTAGGCATAGTACTGCGCTGTAAAGGTTATCTAGTGTGTTAATAGCTTAGGGTGCTTTAAGGCACCCTATAGATAGCTATAGTGCGTTGCTAGGAGAGATTTGCGTCTTATTTAAGGGCTTAAAGCGCAAGCTGTACCTAAGCTTTATAAGACGCGTTAATAATAGGTTGTTGTTAAGATATTAGTATAGGGAGGGTACATTGGTAGGGGCTTGGCAAAAGTAGCTTGCTTGCCTGTTGGCTTGCTTGCCTGTAGGGTACGTTACTTAGCTTTAATATTAGCTACTAGACTAAACTAGCTCTAGATTACCTCAGGATTCTTATAAAAGGCTTGCTTATAGTTATACTTGCAATTAAAGACAATCCTAAGCTCCTCCTAATATAAAACAAACCTACTAGCCTACTTAGAGCTAATAGGGGCTAAACTGCGCGTTTTTTTATAGAGAATTAGCTATATTAGCTATAACTTTAAGCTAGAGGGTTGGAGTTATATTACTAGCTTAAGTATGTATATAATAATTACCTACTCCTTAGCGCTAGTTAGATTCTATAAGTTAGCTATAGTATTAACGCGTGAAGGTTGTCTAGCACGTTATTAGTATATTATACTTTTAGGCACGTTATAGATAGCTGCAGCGCGTTATACTAAGAGTTTTATATCTTATTTAAGAGCCTAAATGTTACGATCCACAGAACATGAAGGGTCGCAACGAGAATTACACCCTGGTATGGCACAGCAAGAATTACTAGCAAGGGTAGTTATATGTAGGAACAACAGGGCGACGCCTCCCTAGTAATCAAGGCATGTTATGTGACAACTGATCAAAGGGTCTTGGCAATAATTAGTATGATTAGTGCTTAGTATGATTAGTAATTGGTATAATTAGTAGATTAGCTCTACTGAGCACCTCGCATATCTCTTTAGTATATAGCACCTAGGAACACAACCCTTATGGTTTGTGTTTAACTTTGTTAATTAAGTTACTTCTTGGAATCTTACTTTAACAATAATGAGCTGCATTGCGCATTGCTTAGACCTTTGTTACCCTGAGCTGTTATATTAGACTTTGTCTAGACGCAACTTACCCTACTGTTCTAGAGACTGAACTTATCCCTGAGACCTAACAGAACTAGTATAATATTGGACTTTGTCTAGGTACGACTTTAACACTTTGAACACCCCCAAGATGAGTTCTACTTTAGGAACACGTGCTACCCCTAGTAGCTCTTGCATGAACGACAGTCACGAGGAGAACGACGTTGACATGGAAAACCTAAGCTATGTTATTCTAGGTACTGCTGTAGCTAAACCTGAGTTCTGGGACGGTGATTGCCGCAAGCTGGAAGACTGGCTTATTAAATGGGACCTGTACTTTATGTTCTAGGGATCTAGGATCCCTGAAGAAAAGAAAGTCACCCTTGTAGTGAGCTATATGCGTGGACGAGCCTTTATGTGGATTAAACCATTTCTTTGACGTTACTACGCTGTTGGTGACTTGACTGACATTGACCCTTGGTTTGAAGACTTTGACCTGCTTAAGGAGTAGCTGCGACCTGTATTTGGAGTCTTGAACGAACTAACTATTGCACGACGCGACATTTAACGTATTTGATAAGATAAGTCTGCTGCTGACTATGCTGCTGAGTTTTAACAGCTAGCTACGTATACTGGCTGGAATGACAACGCGTTGATGACTATGTTTTGACAAGGACTGAAGCCTAGAGTAAAGGAGGAGCTTATGCGAACTGCTGCCTCTGTTGACACCTTTGACACTTTGGTTAACAAAGCTATTAACATTGATGTGTGACTTTAGGAACTCTAGCAGGAGCTTTGGGACGATCCATGGGCGCGCGTTGCCTTTACTGATAAACGCCTGCTGCTACGCAACCTATGGCGCAACAACCTGTCTAACTGCGGCTAGCGCGACGGACACTACTAACCTAACATTAGTTAACACATCTACAACGACACGAGAAGTGGATACTACGGACCTGTGGCCATGGACCTATTGAACATTAACAAAGGACCTGATAGGCGAAACAACTATGGGAGCACACCTGACAAGTCTAAGTCTACCTGCTACAGCTGTGGCAAGATGGGACACTTTGCTAGGGACTGCTGAATGAAGAATAAGGTTATTCGCTAGTTAAACGTACTTTCTGGCACGGATGCTGATGCTAGTAAGGAATAGGAAATTCTTACTGATGATATGGGCTGTCTTATGGAAGATATAGAATTAGAGTATGATGATGCTTAAGATTACATTCCTGATGAGGAACGTTTTGATTGCGCACCTACACTACACTGAGAGTTCTTTGAACTAGTTGCCACACAAACAGAACAACAAGGACGCCGCAACTGCTGAACTAAGATGCAACGCAACGGCGTTGGACACTAGGTAGAATAAGCTGAATAAGAAGCTGTAGACGTAGGAGTTATTGTTTGGACTTAACCCTGCACCTACTAGAACAGCGCAACTTAAACAAAAGAAAACGAACCTGTATTGGTTGTTAGCCCACAACTACAGTATGACCTGGACCTCCGAAATATGAAGCACGGACTATGATTATAGACTGTATGCTATCATGACCACTGCTATATATACTATGATGCGAAGGTAAACTTAGGATGGTTTCCCTACCTAAAGAGCACCTGCAACCTGTTGTGGTATGAGTGCAAGAAAGACATGTGCGAAGTACACCTATGGGACAAACGTTCTAAGCTGCACTTCCTGGGCACTAATGACTTGCAGTGAATTATCTAGATGCAACTTGTTGTTAATGGTAGCTGCTATAACGTACACTGGCAGTACTGCTTGAACTAAGACTGTGACTTGCACTGAGATAGTAAGCGCAACAATGGATTTGGAGATGAGGAGCCTTTTTTAGGCCTACGCCTACGCGCTCTGGGGATTGATCCCTTAATTCTACAGGGGCTGATCTGCTTATTAAGCTCCCTATTGTATTAGGAGGAGTTGCGATGACGGTATTATTAGACTCTGGAGCACAATTAAACTACATCTCTTTGCGAGCTGTGTGGCGAGCTGGACTTAAGCTATAGTGGAAGTAGAACCCCTACCTGCTTAGAGTAGCCAACGGAGAATTAATGCTGGCGGAATTAGAAATTACCTACGAAGTATTGTCTGTTCTGCTATAGATATAGAACCATTTGGAGCAGTTGGACCTAGACGCGTTTGGGATGGCCACTTACGACGTTATTTTAGGCCTGCTATGGTTATGAAAGCATAATCCGCGGATTAATTGGAAGAATTGACAGCTTTTGTTTGATGGGTGCAGATGCGGCACTACTGCACGCCAGCCTATGCGACCTACGCTGGAGTTGGTAGATGAGAAGGAGATTAACAACATCTCTTTGACTATAATAACGCGCCAAGATAGAGCGGTTGGCCGTGTGGACTAGAAACGCCCCTCTATGACGGTTATGGAGGCTAAGAGTGCACCTCTGGACATACCAGATGTGTATTGTTAGTACGCCTGGATGTTTAAAGAAGAGTTATCTGCAAAAGCGCTACCTAAGCATTAACCTTAGGATTATAAGATTAAACTTGAGGAAGGGAAAGAACCACCCTTTGGGCCTATATACTAGCTATCTGAGAAGGAGCTTGAGATATTACGCGAGTACATTAAAGAAAACCTCGCCAAAGGATTTATTAGGAAATCTGAATCCCTGGCAGGATTCCCTATTCTATTTGTACTGAAGAAGGACGGCAAGCTGAGGCTTTGCGTCGACTATTGGAAGTTGAATGATATTATAATCAAGAATTGTTACCCGCTGCCTAATATATTAGAGTTACAAGACTGACTCTTAGGAGCGATGTTCTTTACTGCACTTGACTTGCGCGGAGCGTACAACCTTATACGCATGAAGAAGGGCGAAGAATGGAAGACGGCGTTTAGAACCTGTTATGGTTATTATGAGTACACGGTTATGCTATTTGGGCTGACTAATGCACTAGCTGTTTGTTAGGCACTTATTAACAACGTACTATAAGAGCACCTGGACATTACTGTGGTGGCATACCTTGATGACATCCTAGTGTACAGTTAGACGCTAGAAGAACATAAAGTCTATGTAAGACAAGTATTAGAATGCTTAGCAAAAGCAGACCTTAGGCTGAAGCTAGAGAAGTGTGAATGGCATAAGGACGAAGTAGAGTTCCTTGGCTATGTTGTAGGAAGATATGGAGTTAAGATAAGCGACAAAAAGATTTAGGTTGTAAAGGATTAGCTAATGCCTACCTTAGTTAAAGGAATCTAGGAATTCCTTGGGTTTGTTAACTTCAACTAACACTAGGGTACACATCCAGTGTTTTTTATCCAGCGATGACCTTTTTCCTGTGTTTTTAACACCGCAACAGGTTATTTTAACCTTTTAGTAGTGTGCTTTACACGTTTTCTAGAAGTTTTACACAATTTGCAGTGTATTTTACCTAAAAAGACCTTTTTCCTGTGTTTATTTACCTAGATGCGGTGTTAATTTACCCAATCTGCAGTGTTTTTTACCCGATCTGGTACCTCAGTGTGACGCTTTATTAAAGACTACTCTATAAAGGCCTTACTGCTTATACGACTTACGTAGAAGGACACACTATTTAAGTAGGAATAAGCATAGGAAGATGCTTTCTAATTGCTTAAGCAAGCATGCGTAGAGCTACCTACGTTGATTGTATTTGAGAGCGGCAAACCTGCACGCCTTGAAACCGATGCCTTAGATCTGGCATTAGGAGCTTGCATTACTTAAGAACGAGACAGACTATAGCACCTAATTGCCTACTACTCAAGGAAATTCACAGCACCTAAAGAACGCTATGATGTGCACAACAAGGAACTTATGGCCATTGTCAACGCGTTACAGTACTAGAGAGTCTACGCAGAAAGCTGCTCAGAACTTACTATCTACACAGATTACAAGAATCTGGTACACTTTACTACTACTAAGGTTCTAAACTGACGACAAGTTTGCTGGTTAGAGATGCTTAGTCAGTACAAATTTAGGATTCTGTACATGCCAGGGAAAGAAAACAGCAGGGCAGACGCTCTTAGCTAACGCCATAACCTTGCAGGCGAAAAAACAATTAACAAGTTTGCCATTCTTAGAAAAAATTTGGATAGGTCCTTAGGGCTATCTCAGCAGCTTAACCTTATGATAGTAGTTTAGGGCGAACATTATGTACTATCACAAGTACTAGAGGAACTAGAGGAAGAAGTTATTAGCAGTTATTACAACGACCTGCTGTATAGACATCCTGGTATTACAAGAACGATAGAACTTATTAAGAGGCACTACGAGTTCCTAAACATGCGGGACAAGGTTAGTAAGTTTATTAAGAATTGCGTAAGCTGTTAGTAAAACAAACACAGCACACACGCCAAGTATGGAGAAGCACAGGCAATGGAGCCGCCGACGGCGCCATGGACGAACATCACGATAGATTTTATCACACAGCTGCCTATCTCTAAAGATCTAGTCACAGGATACAGCTACGACTTAATCTTTGTTGTAGTAGACTGATTCACTAAGTACGCTGAAATGATACCCTTTAGACATAGCTATACTGCTGAACAGTTGGCGCACGTCTTCAAGGACTGCATTATCTGCTACTATGGTATCCTAGAATTGATCATCAGTGATAGAGATAAGCTCTTCACGTTAAACTATTAGACCACGCTCCTAGCAGTGATAGGTACTAAGAAGAAGCTTTCTACAGCCTATTATCTGCAGACGGATGGACAGACTAAACGAGTGAACTAGACAATAGAGACGTACCTCCGCATCTACTGCAACTAGCAGTAGGATAATTAGGTTTCACTACTGCCTATAGCATAAATTGCATACAACAACAAGCTTTTAGAAGCAACAGGCTATTCGCTGTTCTTTGCGAACTACGGCAGACAGCCAAATCTCTTTATAAGGTTATTGGACAGCAGCATCTAAACAGAATTAGCAATTACCTTAGTTGAAGCACTAAAGGAAGTACACTAGAAATCGCTTAATAACATCGCCAAAGCTCAGTCAAGGAGCATTTCTTATGTTAACAAGAAACGAAAAACGGCGCCTCTGCTAAAGGAGGGGGATAAAGTATATCTCCTTACGAAAAACCTACGCACACGGCGACTAACGAAAAAACTGGATAAGGTTAAGGTTGGACCATTTTTCATTTCTTAACGAATTAGCCTAGTTAACTATCGACTTGCGCTGCCTAAGGATGCTAAGATCCATCCTGTGTTCTACACCTTGTTGTTGGAACCAGCTAACCCCAGAACGCCAATCTAACAAGACTTCCACTACCAGGCAGATGGCCAGGATGAGTAGGAAGTTGAAAAAAATAGTAAAACAACAAAAGAAAGGACGAAGCATCGAATATCTGGTTAAATAGTTAGGATACCCTGATTTGGAAAATATATAGGAACTAGCTATACACCTTACGAACTGCCAGCAGATGTTGAAGGGATTTAAGCAGGCTAATTAGGCACTGCCATGTTTGGGTTAAGCTAGTACTCTATTGGCAGGTCCTTGTAAGCACCCTAGGTACTAGGCAACAACGTAATCCCCTTGGACGAACTATTGAACGTTATAGTCCCCTTGTCTAACTCCTGTTCTGCGATGCTTTGCTCCTCTACAGATATTGCCTCCTTGGCGCGATGGTCTAACAAGTCTATTTGTTGACGTAACTGCTCTTTGCGCGCGCGTGCAACCCGCAACTCTTCTAACGCCTTTTTAGAGGCCTTAAGCGCTTTATTCTGCGCTTTGCGACTTTCCTTTATTTGCGCCTGCAACTTCTCTTTCTCTGTCACAAGCTGTGTGAACTCTAACTAAGTCACACGCACATTACAACGCTAGCCACGCTTTAGGCACTCGCTGTACTTCCCTAAGCGAATATAGACCTTGCACACGCGCTTATGCTTTTTACAGGTTGAATACTTTTGAACCATGGTTTCTCTAAAAGATTTAACAAATTCATATAGATGGTGGCGACGGGCTGTACTTGACTTAGATGGTTGTTTAGGCATTGTTGACAACTTACTGTTGAACAAGGCAGGGCCTGCGTTATATAAATTAGCTTGAGGGACCAAGCTAAGACGGAAGGGGGATAGTGTTACAATCTATAGAACATGAAGGGTTGCAACAAGAATTACACCCCAGTACAGCACAGCAAGAATTACTAGCAAGGGTAGTTACATGTAGGAACAACAGGGCGACGCCTCCCTAGTAATCAAGGCACGTCACGTGACAACTGATCAAAGGGTCTTGGCAATAATTAGTATAATCAGTGCTTAGTATGATTAGTGATCGGTACGATTAGTAGATTAGCTCTACTAAGCACCTCGCATATCTCTTTAAGTATATAGCACCTAGGAACACAACCCTTATGGTTTGTGTTCAACTTTGTCAATCAAGTTACTTCTTGGAATCTTACTTTAACAATAACGAGCTGCATTGCGCATTGCTTAGACCTTTGTTACCCCGAGCTGTTATATTAGACTTTGTCTAGACGCAACTTACCCTACTGTTCTAGAGACCGAACTCATCCCTGAGACCTAACAGAACTAGTACAATATTGGACTTCGTCCAGGTACGACTTCAACACTAAAGTTTAAGCTAGATCTAATACTCTTTTAACGCGTTGAATTGTAGTTGTTAGGGAGGCATTAGTGTAGGAAGGGTGTGTTAGTAGGGTCTTAGCAAAAGTGTCCTGTTTGCTAACTGTCCTGCTTAGTGTATATATACGTTATTAATAATTAACATTAACGTACACAATAGGCGAGCAGGACACACGACTGAGCAGGACACTTTTGCCAAGACTACACCAAAACTCCCTTCCTACACTAATGCCTCCCTAACAACCCTAATTTACTGTGTTAAAAGAACGTTAAATATAGCTTGCGCTTTAGGCTCTTAATTAAGACGCAACACTCTCCTTACAGCGCACTATAGCTATCTATAATATGCCTAGAAGTACCTTACACTAACAACACGCTAGACAACCTTTACACTTTAATACTATGCCTAACTTATAGAATCTAACTACTGCTAAGGAGCAAATTATTATCACGTATATACTTAAGCTAGTTACGCAAGGAGAGTCCCCCTAGCTTGCAGCTATAGCTAATATAGCTAATTCTCTGCAAAAAGAGCGCGGTTTAGCCTCTATTAGCATAAACTAGGCTAGCATGTTTGTTTCTTGCTAGGAGGAGCTTAAAACAGTGTTTAACTGTAAGTACAACTACAGGCAAGCCCTCTGCAAGAATCCTAAGGCTATATAGGAGTAGTTTACCCTTATAGCTAATATAAAAGCTAAGTACAGCATCCTAGACAACAACACGTATAACTTTAATAAGACAGGCTTTATAATAGGCTAGATATCTACTAGAGTAGTTGTTATAGATGCAGGGAAGCTAGGACAAGCAAAGCAGATCTAGCCTAGCAACTAGGAGTAGGTAACAGCTATCTAAGGCATTAATGCCACTAGATAGGCTGTTCTAGCCTATATTATCTTTAAAGCCCGCCAACACTAATCTAACTAGTATAAGGACAATAACCTACCCTAAGACTAGGTAATTGCTATCTCTAAGAATAGTTAGACTACTAACAAGCTTAGTTTTAACTGGTTAAAGCACTTTAACAAGTATATAAAGACGCGCACTATAGGTACCTACTGTTTGCTAGTTATTAATAGTTACGAGAGCTACAACTCTGCAGAATTCTAGCAATACTATAAGGATTATAAGATTATACTTCTATATATGCCTGCGTACTTATTGCACCTCCTGCAGCTACTTAACGTGGGTTGTTTTGGCCCTCTAAAGAAGGTGTATAGGGATGAGGTTAATAGGCTTATGCGCAACTAGATTACCTACGTTACAAAGTAGGAGTTCCTGCTATGCTTTAAAGCAGCTTATAAGAAAGCTATTACCCCTAGCAATATCTAGGGAGGGTTCTAAGGGGCTAGATTAGTTCCCTTTAACCTAGAACAGGTTATATTAACCCTTAATGTAAAGCTGCGCACTCTATTACTACTACTCCCTATAAACAACAAGCCCTGGCAGTTGCAAACCCTAAGCAATACCCTAGAATTTGAGTCGCAATTAACTCTAATTCGAGACAAGTATAAGAGGGAACAGGGCAGCTCACTAAATTCTGTTCTAAGCGCACTTGAGCACTACGCAAAGGGGGGGGCAATTCTATCGCACAAGCTGGCTTTAGCGCAACGGGAGAACGCTGAACTTTAAGCAGCCCTAGCAGCTGCTACAGAGCGTAAATCGCGCAAAAGGAAGCGAATTTAAGAGGGAGGGTCTTTTACAGTTAAGGAAGGCTAGCGGTTAGCAGCTCTAGCGGAATTTGGGGCGCGCCGTGATGGAAAGAAGGGGAAGAAGCGGGTGCGCGCTGAAGGAGGTGAACCGTCCCAACGACGCTGTGGACAGTGCGGAAAGGGTGGGCACAATGCGCGAACGTGCAAGAATGAAGTAGAAGAGGTCTTTAAGTAATATTACAGCTTGTTTTGCCTTGTGCAGGGCCAAAGCGTGGTGTTTTGGGCCATAATAGTGTGAGATTTGGTGTGGTCTTGGCAAAAGTGTCCCGCTCGGTCGTGTGTCCCGCTCGCCCGTTGTGTACGTTAAGACTCTGCTTAATTATATATGCATTTTTACAGATACTTCGATTCCAAAAGCTAGCTCTACACAAGAAACTCTGTACTTTCTTGTTTGCGCACGCCCTGTGCACTTGTACTACTGTGCCAGCCGTCTTGTGGGACTTTCTCTACCTGCACCTGGACCTCCGTGACAACATGTATGTCAAGCGCCAGATCGCCGCTAACACCGCGTGTATGTTTCCTGGTCGGAAGGGCTGCAAGACCGTACTCTGTCTGTGACCTTGCATGTTTGCCGCCCTTACCACTGCTCATCATGGCGTACAATTTTTCCTTCGACTTCACGCTGCGTTTGCAAGACGAGAGGGAGTCAGGAAGCCAGCGCAGTACAAGGGGTCGGAGCAGAGGTAGGCAAGAGCAGATGATGCCTACGTTGGTCTCGACAGAGCTCCAAGTTGCGGCAGGCGGGTTGTCGTACGTGGGGTCCGAGGAATTGGAGATGGCCACCAGTGACTGAAGGCGAAGTATCGAAACAAGGCAGACGCTGCAGAGAGTCAGCAAATATCTCAGGCGGTCCTGCATTAGCGCCGTTGCGCGGACGCTGAGACGATGGACTGTACAAGCTCCGTCACGGCACACTTACAAGCCTCCAACCGCAAAGATTCCCATCAGAGCTGTCTTTTGACGTCGGTCCAGATTCAAGCTGCGGATTACGGGCATGGGCAGGATGATGATCGCGAAGTCCGTAGATATATTGATTGCGGCATTCGTGCTGTAGGGATATCAGCAGCGGTCGGCCATCTCGATGCGTGCGCACTCACAACCACATCGCGAACTGGTTGATACACTGCGCATGTTCGCGCGTCCAAAAGGCTCGGACTGGAACGCACGCAAAGATGCTGCTGAAGACGGTCCAGAATGTGTAGCAAACGACAACAGCCATGACAGCATAATTGCCAATCTTGAAGGCTTTGATCGTAAAGACGCGTCGGTACTGAATAAGCATCGACCCCTTCGTCAACCCCAGCGATAGGTAGTAGACTATCAAGGACACCCAGAAAGCCTTCAAAGTCAGTGCGCCATCTTGTGGATTTTTGGGAGAGCCTGCGACAGTACCTTGAGAGACTTTTGTATCGTATCAGGTTGGAGGTCCTGGATGTGCTGGCCCATGCCCCATTGTGCCTCTGCATCGACGTCAGACGCTGTATTCGAGGGAGGTTCGAGAACACTTACGATAACCGATGCAGACAGTCAGACCGATGGAGCATACCTAGCAAAGTGAGCGTCACGTTGGCGGAAGACCCTGTTGAATACTTACCATAGCCAAGGTGACGCCATAGTCTTCGACACCCGGACAACGAACAAGGAAAAAGCGAGTGTACAGTCGCAGACTGACAATGATAAAGGCAAGCGCTGTAAATGTGGCAGACACCACAACCGCTTGACGTCCTCGAGGGTTATGATGGAGATCAGAGTGCATTTTGGCGGAGCATTGGGTGGTACCTGGAGTCGAGTTACCACTCTGCCGCGTCCTAGACGCCGTCCATATAGTCTGTGGTACTCCCTTGCAATTCGGGCCGGGACATGGGTAAGGCTGTACCGCAGTGTGAGCACAAATCTCCCGGCACAACCGAATGTAGCGGGCGAATAGTGCAAATACCCTCATTGCTAGCGATCTCTCTGCGACTCTGCAGATCATACTCCTCTGAGCTTGGCGCAACATCGACCAGCTTCATGCTGGGTCTCAAAGGAGATGGAAGAGGACACGATGTGCATCGCGGCGCGTTGTGCGATTCTCTGAGACGGGTACACCGGGTGAAAGCGTGGGGATCACCCTGCCGTGTAAACTGATGAGGCCTGTCACCAAAGCCTGTACAGCCGTTTAGCCTGACCCTGTTACATCGACGTGCACAATGTTTGAAAATGTCACCACACCGTTAGACATCAAGGCTCAGCGTATCTCGGTGGCTTGACCGAAAGCGTGCCCAACGGCCCGCAGATCGAACAAAGGTCCCGTGAAGGTGGGCCCCTATGGTCGCGACACGTGGTATTGTGAGGATCGTGAGGTTGTTGCGAAGAGACACCGATCGCGGGAATTTTTTAGACTTTTTGATCTGCCCATTTCACCGCATGTATGCTGCAAACTCTTACACATTTTCGCTCCGGGCTGTCGCCGAGCGGACAATGTCGATGAATTTCATGGTTCAGCTGGTGGCTAAATCGAGTGTGGCACGGAGTAGCGGGACGGTATTTCCCTCCGGGATGCGTCGAAGACAGGACGTCCCAGTAAATGAACTGGTGGGTTCTTGATTACTCTGCAGGCACGCAGCTGGTGCGATGTGGAAGCTGGAGAACCCTGCGGTGATCAGGGGGTGAGTTGGCGATGCACAGTTCCATCCTTCCCGAGGTGATCTTGTATGGAAACCGCGCTAGACAGGTGTCAGCAGCACAGACCAGGGATGGACAGCGCGAGTAGTTTCCGCCCAATACCGGGCGTTGTTCCGACCGTCATCTGAAGAAGCCACTAACAACAATGAGGCCGCGTTCGGCCCACTTTGAATGCTGTCCAGATAACAGAAACAGTAAAAGAGATGAGAGCAACTGCGGAGCCGTTCTCGTGGTTGCCAATGCGACTGGTAACTCCACTCTTAGGATAGCATCGTGAACAGTATGTCGACCTTGTGCCGCCAGGTCTTTCGACTTGCTCCCTACAAATGTCGTAGCACCAGTCCGCCACGCTTTTTGCACGCATAATGCGAGACTGTCATCGCTCGACACAACGTGCCCGGTCCTGCACATCGTGTGCGTCCAGAAAGGTCAAATGCAGCAGGCCCATTCCATGCCAAGCTTGCCTGAACCGAGGCACTGCCGCAGACCGCAGGCGCGAGGTAGTGATGGTGCGGGGGCGTGTACGCAGTGCAGATGTCCCCAGTTCCAGTCCTTCGGTAGCAGAGCTCCTGCGCGAGAACGCACGCCTGTCTGCGCTGGTCGCAGGATCAGCCGCCTCGGAAAGCTTTGATGCTTCAGCTCCCGACCTTACCGAGTACTATGCAAAGCGTCTTCACGCAGCTGTCGGCGAAGTCTATCAACCTCGTACTGTGGTGTCTTTGCTAGACATTGCAACGCCCACACAGTATTGTAGCCGGGTCCTCATCGACTTTGCAGACGTGTGGACATCGTGGGTTCATTTTGCTTGCTTCTTCCCCGACTTCCGAAAGGAACACGAGAGATTCTGGGTGGACAGTGGCTCGTTCTGCGGTTCTGATCCAATGTGGGTGTCGCTCTACTTCGCTGTCCTTGCGTCTGCGTTGGTGGTCATGAGCGACGAAGACTCGCGCAGAGCGAAGCCCCTCGGGCGTCACGCAGAGACTTGCTCTGGAACTGGTACTGCGCTTCACTTTTCTAGTTGGATCAGGCAGACTTCTTACAGAAGTCAGACATTCGTGTGGTGTAAGCTGTTGTTGTCCTTGGCAACGTTGCCTCGACCATCGGCGAAACGCATCGACACGCAAGTCTTTAGGCCGTGGCCTTCCGGGTCTCG
The DNA here is from genome assembly GCA_030271015.1 of Didymella glomerata. Taxonomy (NCBI): domain Eukaryota; kingdom Fungi; phylum Ascomycota; class Dothideomycetes; order Pleosporales; family Didymellaceae; genus Didymella; species Didymella glomerata. The sequence continues at coordinate 22,891 of JAJOHN010000012.1, forward strand.
TAGATCCTCACCCTTGGCTGCGACGAAATGAAGTTTGCGGAGACATTGGTCCGGCAGAAATCACGCAGACGGTTGTGGTGGACGCTCGTGATACGTGAGTGGCTCGCCATTCCTCTTCGTACGCTCTTCACGAGCGACCCAAACTTTACTTGCCGGCTACCTCTCGTGATCAGCGATGCTCAACTTGCGGATAGCGGATGCGCAATTATCAAAGCGTCTGGCCATGAACCATGCCTAGTTGAGTATCATATTGTCATGGCTGCTATTGCCAAAATATTTCACCAGTTGCATGCCAAGTTTCGTCTGCGCAGATGGTCTCCAGCGCAGGTCGCAGCCCGTGTGATCCAGGCTGACGACCAGTTGGCCGACGTGATCGAGCATCTGCCAAGTCACCTACGGCACAATGCTGATACCTCCGTCAAGGAATGCGAAGAACTGGAACAGCGACTGCCTTGGATTGCTACACAAAAAACAAGGCTCATTGTAGTTTTACTGTACTACCGTTTAGCAATCAATCATATCCTGCAAGCCTATTGCATTGAAGGCTCGACGAACTTTGAGCGAGCACGTTCAATCTGCCTCTCATCCGCGGTCGGCTTGGTCTATTCCGTGACATCCTTCTAGTTCATCACCGCTGTTTGGGTGTACTTCAACGTTCTCGAGATGAATGGCTTTACCAGCGAGCAGCTCGATTACCTGTACGACCATGGCGTACCGATTTCAAAGTTTCAAAGTTATCGATTCGAGACCCACATCAGCGATAGTGAAGCCATTAGCGTTGTTGACAAGTCCGTCGACAGCAAAACGGCCGGAGAATAGGTGAAGGATTGAGATGGTATGTTCGATCGAGGCAAGGCACAGCATAGTGGCGGTCTCATTGTGCGTGCTGTGCGAGACGCATTAGGCCCGCGCTAAAATGGCTGAACACACAGATAAGCATCTCCGAGTCGTCCTCGCTAATCCTAATTGTGTACTCTTGAGTCGCGTCGTCAAGAGCGAGACTGGAGGTGAATGATGTGACAGACGCGGTAGCTTTCAGACCATGACAAATCTTAAGCCTCTCTGGATCATCAAGTCCATCCAAAATATCTGCTCGCCGTTGTCGGCTCGCCACCAAACATCCCACATCAACTCTTCCGCTTGCTCCACGCTCCTGTACGGAAGGATATTGCGTATCGCGCTCATGCGAGTGCAGACTAACGCCCGTGCTGCTAGGGTGTCCGTGGGCGCGGTGATGATTTCATCCTCCAGACTCGTACACGAGCCAGACGGAGATGTAGCATGTTGGTCTGCATGAGTTCCTTCTTGGTCGAAAGCTGAGATTGGTGATCCGTCTTCCCGATTGGGTAAGGTAAGCTCTCCAGCAATGATGAGCAATAACAGCTGCTCGACGCTTTTCGTCCTGGACGTAACCCCGTTCCTCTCAATTACGCTCAGCGCTTCGATTGCGCGGGCAGACATGTAGTGATCTCTCGAGTTCTGGTCGATATCCGACTCAAATCTCGATATTCCGAACAAGAGATCCGGGAAACAGCGATACAGTAGCAAGAGAGCGCAAAGTCGATATGCCTCAGCAATGTTGCATAAGTCCGTTGCTGATGTATCGTCGTCACTCCGACTGTGTATGATAACATCTGGTCCGGGGATCTGCATTGCAAACAAGGCCTGCTCAAGCTCCCGTGACTTGTGAAGCATACGTTCCTGCTCTCTCAAGCCGGCCAAGCTTGTGAAGCAATGTTGCAGAGCAAGCTTTCGCTGAGAGTACACCAAAGCTCCGACTTCGCCCATCAGACGATGCGACTGTGGGGAAATGCCGACCAAGGGATGGATACTGATCGGGGCATTGTTGCTGTCGGAAGAGGTTGATGCTGGTGGATTTGGAAGAGCCTCGTTGGTATTTTCCATGACAAAAGCAAGCCCGGCCCACCAATACATCAGCGCGTGATCGTAGAAAAGGCGATTCTGATGCGGCATGCGTTCGACCATTTGCTGATAAATCGACAATGCCTGGCGGTAGTAGTATGCTCCTGTCTGATTTGCACCATCCCAAGATGCTGATAGACCAAACATCATCGTGGCAAGCACGACTTCCTCCGGCGCATTGAGGCTTGTTGCTCCGAGCCATGCTCGTTGGAGATGATATTGAGTGTCCGCCTTCGCAATCTGCAGGTTGCGTTGCGCTTCGTCGGTGACGACAGACGTATTGAAGTATTCCGCCGTAAGATATTTTAAGAGTGAGTGATAGAGCGCTGACTGACGTACTTTAGCAACCGTCACATTGCGTAGTGGGTTGTCGCCAGCGTCGCAGACAGACAGATGGCGACTGATCGTCTCTCCAAAGAAGTGCAGTTCAACAGCAGGACTACAGAGTACGAGATCAGTGGTCGGGGAGGGTTTCCAATAATCAACACAGACGCTCCGTGTCGGCGATAGGCACATCTGCAGAGCTAGATCCTCGTGGCCCGCAAGCAATGGCAGGTCTTCGTTCGATCCCAGAGAAGTATTTGGCTTTGTTGACGTCACGCATACGCATCTGGTCTGAGGAGAGGACTCTCGGTGTCCACGGCAAGCACTGGCTGACCCACAGCTGGGCTTCAACGTGATCGGCTCTGGTGCCGTGGCCACAGGCCGCGCAGTCGAGTCTCGTGCTGCCTTCTCGTCGCATGATCGGCGTGTGTCCAGCACTACGCCAGATCTTGTGGGCGACTTAACTGTGGAGGTAGAGATGTCGGTATCGGCAATCTGGGTGAAACGCTCATGACGGCTTGAAAACGTGAATGTCTGCGCGTACCCGGGACATAGACTCTTTCGCTTGACGCACTGCTGACACGAGGGGACTGCCTCATCACACTTGATCTTGATACGACAGAAATCAGCAACCACACAGTTTTAGAATCGGCACAATTAAGAATACCTTGCGAGTCTTGCAAGCTTTGCATCCTGAACGCGACTTGGCGCTTCGCCTGCCTTCAGATGGCTTCGCCAATTTCGTGCGCATGCTGACGAAACAAGCACGTTGCTCTCGGATGCTTTGTAGCTGGCATGGTCGAAGAGAGAGTCAAACGCGATGGATATTCACGTGGTCGATGGAGAAACGACGATGGTGCGTGACCCCACATTGCAGCAAGATAAACAATTGCGCTAACTACGCTAGTCGCGGCTTCCTCTTCGCTCCATCACCTACCCTTTTGTCTGCATGACTGATCAGCATCATCATAACTTCGACGGCACCCTTGCGCCACACTTCCACGCGATACCGTAGTCGACTGTGCTAAATTTGATCGTGCTGCCTCTGTGCACGACGAACGTATCGCCTGCATACATCGTCTGCTGCTGCCCACCCTCATCCTCCAGCGTAATGGTACCTAATCATTGAGTCAGACAGGTTCACCAAATACTTGAGTGGAGCATACCTTCGACGATTATGCCGACCTCATCGTACTCGTACCGTGGTGCTGTCGTTTCTGGACCCTTTTCGAGTCGAAACCACGAACCCGTGATGGGATTGGCATCGGTCTTGCTTCCTATGAGATCCGCTGCGACCAGTCAATATGTGCTTAACAGATCCAACTATCAAAGCGAATACTCACTAAAAAACACGTTTCGTCCAGCTTCAGGAACCGCCTGGATCCTAGACTTCTCAAGACTGCTACGATGCTCGAAGACCATTTTGGGAAAATAAGAAGAGTGCGATAGATGATGGACAAGTGGACGGTCCCTTCCTCTATTCTTATCTGCGCTTTGGTTACAGCGGCCGGACACCTATCGCTCAAGGTGGAGCCGGACGCTGGAACCATGTGTATTGCCCAATCTGGCGAAGAAGTGCGTTCGAGCCAATCATACGCCACGCTAAAATTCCGGCAGAATGGCCCGAATATCAAAGGCGATATAAATGGGGTGAACGCTTCTTCATACTCGATCACGAAGGTTTGCAAAGTCGCATTACACCGGCTGTTGTGGATTCAAACTCGCGTCACTACTATCATCGTTGCAACACATCCTTGACCACAAAACTGTACTACGCTCACCAGCACAATGCCTCGAACCACCGAAGGTTACGTGTGGACACCAGCTGGGGCACTCGAAGGCCTAGAAACCAAGTCTGCCATATCGAGCCCTGGATTATGCAGAGACTCGTACGACATTATCGTCATAGGTAGTGGCTTTGCTGGCCTCGTCGCCGCACGGGATATCTCCCAAAACAGCAAAGCCAGCGTCTTGCTGCTGGAAGCACGAGACCGCATAGGCGGTCGAACATGGACTGCGCGCATCGACAACGAAGATGTCGAGATGGGAGGCACGTGGGTCCACTGGGCTCAGCCGCACGTGTACGCCGAACTGCACCGGTACGGTCTGCACTCTCAGCTCAAAACGTCAGCCGGGTCGTCGGCAGCAGAGAAGCAGTACTACAAAGCTGCTGGTGCCGAGCTGCGGGAGGTGAGTGCACCCGAGGTGGGCGAGATGACTGAGAAGGTTGCGGCGAGAATGTTTCAGATCGATGGGCACGATAGCAGAACTCTGATGCCATATCCACACGACCCGCTTCGCCTTCCCGCGCCCTGGAAGCAGTATGATCATCTCAGTATTCGGCAGCGCCTTGAGCAGTTGGACGACGTACCACAAGCCGATAGAGACATGCTCGAGAGTATGATGAACTCATTCGGCAGTGCGCCAGGATCCAAGACCGGCTTTGTCGAGGCGCTACGCTGGTATGCGCTTGGAGGTCACACCCTGGCAGGGTTGTGGGAGATTGCTGGTGTATTCAAGCTTGGGGGTGGAGGCATGACGTCTCTCGCGCGTGCTATTCTGGGCGACTTCACAGGCGATGTGCTTCTGAACACGCCTGTTGCAGCGATCAGTCAGGACACACGGGGCGCCATGGTCACCACTCAAACTGGGCGACAGATCAAAGCAAAGGCCATCGTATCCACGATACCGCTGTGAGTGTAACATCTTGTGCGCTGCACTCAGGACTAACAAGGAGGCGCAGGAATTGCCTGAGTGACATTGAATTCACCCCACCGCTCTCACCCCTGCGTCGTCACGCCATTCTCGAAGGCCATATCAACATAGGCACAAAAATCCACTTCAAGCTCTCCAACATCCAGCCCGGCTGGTTCGCGTACTGTTCCAGCACGCCTTCAGCCCCATTTTGCTTTGCCTTCTCAGACCACAACGGCACGCGGGCCAGCGGTCCAGACGCAACATGGTGCATTGGATTCGGATACAACGGGCAGCTTACTGACAAAACAGACTCTGCTCATATTATCAGCGCGTTCAAGGAGAACTTGAACCCTGAGGCGGATGTGCTGCTGTATGCGACGCATGACTGGGCAAATGATCCTTACGCCAAAGGCGCCTGGAGCTGCTGGGGCCCAGGTTCCATGTCAAAGTATCTTGCGGAGCTGCAGAAAAGTGAGGGAAGAGTGGTGTTTGCGAGTGCGGATTGGGCGGATGGTTGGAGGGGTTTCGTTGACGGCGCACTGGAACGGGGCAAGGTTGCTGCGCGCAATGCGTTGAAGGTTGCAAGCCAGGAAAGTCGCGCAAAGCTATAGCCCTTGATATGTTTTTGTAGCCCTGGATATGTTTTTGCTGTAGTCTATGAACCTTTTCACGATTTGGACATGCATTGCAGCTTTCTGTGAACCGACTCGATCTCACGAAGCCTGTTGTGGTCGTGCCGGCCTCCAAAATGCACTCCCTAGGAACCAATCACAACGCTCAATGTGCCCAGCGACTATTATAGAATGAACGGAATCACATGTAATAGCTTACCACACTGAAGCTTCCCAATCGGCGGCAAGGATAAGACGTCGTTGCAGCACCAAGACCTGAGAAACGCACTTTCGCTCCCGAACGGGCTAGCGTTGGTACGGAGCCCGCGGACAATATTGAGGGGAACTCGGAAGGTACCAACGACGGTTCCGCGCTCAGGACTCGAAGTCCTATCGGTAGTACGGAGGAACATGAAACAACAAAGGAAGACCCAGAAGCGGATCGATGGAATTTTCGGATGAGATAAGTCGCATCGTAGGGTAAGCTGTGAAATAGGAACGCCTAGCGGTATGTATTGCCACACTAGCCCATCCAAACGCCCAATGTAGAGTATGTAATAGTGTGATTAAGAGTCAAAGCCGCAGATCAATGTGTATCTTACTCGAGCCCCGAACGATTATGATAGGGAGCATGGTGGCGCCACGTCGTGCAATGTGCTTACTCGCTGAATTCGCCATCGGCAGAATCCTGACCAGGGTTCGCCTCTTCGTAGTTGAAGTACTTGACGAATCGATAGTATCCAGCAGCAAGCGCACCACCAAGGAGAGGGCCGACCCAGTAGATCCAGTGGTAGCCAGGGAACGATGTGCCAGCGACGGCAGGACCGAAGCTTCGTGTGGGATTGAGGGAACCGCCGGTGTAGTAAACACCTAGAATTCAGTCAGTACGCACTTCCATTGCGACGGCGAAGTCGGGGAGCTGAGAACATACCTCCCATCATAGCAACAAAGAGCGCCAGTCCAATGCCGATAGGGGCGATAAAGGTGTCTTTGCTCTTCTCAGCGGCAAGCATAAGCACCACGAAGACCAGCTCAGCGGTCATAAACATCTCAATAAAGACACCCTGCGCGATGCTGGTGCCAGGCGAGAGTGTTGTGTTCGTAAGTGTGATATCCCCAGGAAACATGCACTGCACAAGACCGGCAGCGCACATGCCGGCAAGAAGCTGGGCAGGAAAGAGGATGAGGCCACGGATTGGAGGGAGAGTTCCGGCGAGAACCATGCCAAAGGTGACCTGTAACATGTGTTAGCCCTGCGCAGCATCAATAGCAGGGGACAGCACTCACAGCAGGGTTGAACAAACCTCCACTGATCCGATAGAAAGCCCAAACATTCACCAATAGACTGAAGCCGTACACAAGAGCAGTGTGGATGTTCATCTGTGCACTGAAGCCGCCGTTCTCAAGAGATGTCTCACTACGTTGGGTGTGTAGCATGATCTGGCAGGCGAAAGAGAAGTACAGGAACATGAAGGTGCCGCAAAACTCTCCTGACGCAGCGACAAAGTGCTTCTGCAGTGTGCTGAGCTGAGGTTGCTTTCGTCCGCTGCTGCCGTTGGTGTTGCCGTTGGCATGGCCATCTCGCTCCTTTGGTTCACGGTGTACTGGAAGTCGAGGCATCGCGACGGTACGATCGTGTTGTCACTGAGCAGGATCGAAGAGATTTGGACGGAATGGTGAGAGGTGTCGGGTGAGATTCATGTGAATGGATATGATAGATGCGCACTCTCCACGGCAGGGGGGCGAGGCGTTACATCAACGATCCTCACATGATCGGACCTTTTCTCAACGTGTATTTCCCACGTACAACCTGCACGCTGACCGTGGAGCTGGGCTTGGCTGAGACTTACGCAAGTGTCAGAGAGCCCCTATCCCAGTAAGCGTGACGATGTATGACGATCGTGCAGTGGGACTGGAGCTTGGTGGGCGGCCCTTATGCAGGGTTCAACGGTTGATAGGTTTTGGAACCATGGCAGCCACGGCATACCGGTCCACCGTTTATTTGGCGGCGGCGGTCTAGAGGTAGATTGTGCAGATTGCCGATGGTTTTCATGTGCTGATGAAAGCGGTGGATCAAAATTCGTAACGAGCGTTGACGTCTTGAAGACGTGAGAAGGCTTGCAGCAGCGCGCAGGCCGGTGGAGGCGAGCGAAAAGCGAACGGTCAGAAACAATGTTGACGCCTGCTGGCTGAAAGTGCCATTCAATTGGTATGTAGGAGCTCCGCGGTGAGGTACGTGAAATGAACTGATGCACACTCGGAGCAAGCGATGTTGTCAGTGGTTATGCTGGTGACACAACCGGTTGACTGCCCTGCGGTGGCGGCCACGCACGTGCAAAAGTGGGACGAGGCTGCGCGTCCGTCCACTCAAGAAGGTCGCCGTCTACCGGCAGGAGTCAAGCATTTGCGATCGTCTGATGACTTTCGCATGGGAGGCGGGCTGAAGCGAGTGATGTTCCCGAAAACCCGGATTTGACATTTCTGGTGATCCCGCTGTGGGTTTCTCAACTTTTACTATTGATGACGTCGCCTCACCTGGTCTTCTTGCCCTGGTAGCGGAAGTCCTGTCGTTTGCGCCTGTCCTCCCATCTGGCCCAACCCGAGTCGACCAAATCCTCTTGAATGACTAAGTCCCGAACTCGGAACGCTCTGAAGAGCCATGTCCCGAGTGCCCAATCGATCCAACCAGCTCGACGCAGATATGTGGTGAATGCAAACCACACAAGGGCGAACGCTGCACCGCAAGCGCAGCCAACGAATACTTGCTTCTGAGTGTGGTAGCTGAGATATATGCGGCTGCCGGCGACGGCTGCAGCAGATGCTAGGGCAAGCAGTGAGAGCACGAAGCGGCCGGCGAAACTGAACGGCGTGTGTGTTTCGGTCGGGTGAGGAACGTGACGGAACAGCAGGAACAGCGTCAGGGTAACCGAGAAGAAAGCCACAAACTGGGCGTGTGACGAAGGCATACCGTAGCCCTTGCCGTGCATTTCTGGCTTTGTCAGCACGTCTTCTGCAGTGCATTGATCCGAGTCTTTGTTTACCTCGAGGTCGCTCCTCCTTGAAGTGACGCTTTAGCACCCAATTGAGGGCTTCACACGCCATTTGACCTGCGAACATGAGGCCGATCTCAATTTCGCGGTTCGACCATATCAGCGTGGCATACACAACGCATAGTCCCTGCGGCACGAGGGCCAGCCAGGCGCAGAGGTAGGAGACGCGGTCCGCGGGGTTCTTGCAGGGTCAGCATCAACGAAAGCAGGGACAGCAGCAGAATACAAACATAGTGGACATGCGTCAACGACAGCGACGCAAGCGGAGGGTTCTCCATCTTGCTGTCAATCTGGCAAGCAAAAGTGAGAGTTGCTGTTCTGAGGAAACTCGGGAACTCGGTGACGATGCACGGTGACGGTGGCTTGGCGCCTTCCTCTACCAGCGGAAGGAAGGTGCCGCTGTCAGCAGCAACAACGGCTTCATCCAGACCTCGCCATACACGATAACGCGCCCGCAGAACTTTTGAGTCACAGAGATGGGACTTTCCGATCTTTTCAAGGGCGCATTCGCCTTCTTCCGCTATAGATAGTCGCCACTGCTGTCAGCGCCCTTCTGTTATCTCCGTCTTCTCCGCACTGGCGCCCCAAAGTACATACAACTTCCTGAACGCCACCACTTTGATATTTCGCCTTCACCCACCCCACCTCACTATGGACGAAGACTCAGACGAGCGCACTGAAGAGTTGGACACGTTGCAGTCGATCTACCCAGAGCTTGTCATCGACCCTTGCAATCGATACAAGGCGACCCTCGACCTGCTGGTGGCGCCTACGAAGCCGCTGCCTGTCACATTCACGCCTGAAGAGACCGTCGAGCGCTTGGGATACCTCCCATCACTACATATCGAGCTCGATCTCCCCAACGAATACCCAAACGAAGCGCCGCCGCACGTCAAGATCACAACCACCCCGCAATGGCTGCCAGAAAGCAACGCGCAGACGCTGGCAGACGAGGCAAAATCCTTATGGGACGAATATGGAGGGGGCATGGTGCTGTTTGCATACATCAGCTCGTTACAGGAGCAAGCTGAGACGTGTTTTGGGGTCGAGGAGCTTACATTGCCTACCTCAATGCGAACGGAGCTATTAGACTATAGCAAGCGCATGAAGCGCGAGCTGTTCGACAAGGAAACATTCGACTGCGAAGTCTGCTTAGAACCCAAGAAGGGATCAGCTTGCTACCGAATGGAGCGCTGTAGCCACGTCTTCTGCGTTGCATGTCTGCAGGATTATTACAACAACTGCATCACAGAGGGCGCAGTCAACAATGTCAAATGCATGTCGACAGACTGCGGGGGCAGCAAGAAGAAGGAGCGTTTGATCTCCCCGAAAGAGCTGTTGCAGATACCGATACCACGCGAGCAGGTTGAACGATACGTCAACATTAAGCGGAAAAAGAAGATGGAGTCAGATCCCAACATCATGTTCTGCCCGCGGCAGTGGTGTCAGGGTGCCATGCGCTCACCCAAATATCCCAAAATTACCGACGTATCGCAGATGGACGACTCAGACTCAGAGGCGGAAGAAGATACCCAAGCTCAGCCAGAAGCTCCCACTGGGCCAGAGAAGCGTGCAGTCGGTGTTCGTGGTATGGATCGACTGGCTGTCTGCGAGGACTGCACTCTCGCCTTCTGCGTGGTCTGCCTCTCGTCCTGGCACGGTGACTTCGTGCGTTGCGAACCCCGCGACGCCAACCAGCTCACCGAAGAGGACCAGGCATCTCTCAACTTCATCATGAAGAACACCTCACCGTGCGCTTACTGCTCTGTGCCATGCCAGAAGTCATTCGGCTGTAAGTTTACACGCTCCATTAGTCGCGACTCCGAGCTAACCGAACGTAGGCAACCACATGACATGCGCTCAATGCAAAACCCACTTCTGCTACCTGTGCGGTGCCTGGCTGGACCCAGGGCGCCCGTACCAACATTTTAATGACCCGAAAAACAAAGCCTGTTTTCAGCGCCTGATGGACGGCGCCGAGGGCGACATGGCCAATGGTGATGTACAGTTTGGAGGAAGGCGAGGAGCAGAACAAATGGCGGACTTTTGGGAGGAGGAAGCAATGCGGATGCAGATGCAGATCAACGACGAAGACACCAGGTAACACCGGCTTCGCATCGCAACATCTGCACACACGAGGGTACCCGATGGGCTCTGCAATGGACGCCACGCCCGCCCCTGGGCACGGGTTGTAGTAGCGCTGCACGATGGCATCCGGTGCTTACAGACACAGCTGTCGATGGGCACGAAGACGACGCTCTTCGATACCAGCAGCCAGCAAGGCCGACGAACAGCGCATGCTTCCATGGCCAAGCCCTGGGTTTGTGACAAAGTGGCTGCATCTTCCGACCTTCGTAGGTCGGGCGACCCTGAAGACCAATTGTGGCAGATCGCTGCTTCAAGACACGGCGCCCTGGGCCACCCGTCATTGTTCTCTTTCATGCTTGACCCGATACTATTCTTGGTCGTTCGCGCAAGATGCTGCCATTGTCTTTGTCTTCACCTCGCTTGTTGGACAAGGCAGCAGACTAGACAATAAACATCAGTACATCTTGGCACCACTCTCCCTCATAAACTCATGTTTCGACGGACAGTATCAAAGGTTCGTGACGTCCGACTTTAATCTCAACATCTGCGCATCTACCGTTGTTCGGCACACTGAACGAACCAGCTTTTTGACGATATACGCACTTATAAGCATATCAAGAACGCCACATCCGCAGTCATCAGTGACGGAGCTCTCTGGGCCACCACTCCCCCCTTCGCCGCCGCTCATCTCTGGTCATGGCATCCACTTTGGGCGGCCGGCATCTGGACCGCATACGGCATCAGCGCCCTCTTTCCGCAGGGTGAGGCATTGCTGGGCCAGATGACCGACTCGCCACTGCACTACAACCTGAATCCACTGCATTCGCGGATTTGTGGACTCAAGTATGGATCCGTAATCTTCGAAGTGCCGGCAAACAGCAGCAAGAACCGAATGGCAGGCGTCTTGGTAACGCCTGTTGCATTGAGCGCTGATTCGAAACACACAGCCCAGCCCGGCGAGCAGGACAAGTCGACTTCAATTATCACGTTTAATGCTGCCAGAACCAACGACCAACCAGCTCTAGTCCCGACGAGTCAGTGGAGAGCTTCGAGAGATTCCAAAAGTCACGGCGTATTCAGCGTCCCTAGCAATTCTGACAGCTTCGCCCGTCGCACTCACGATATCCCTCCACAGATGCCATTTGCTTTGCCTGTACTGAACAAAGATCGTAGCTCGGAAAGGTTATCCCTCGCTCTGAGTTCCTCTCCATCATCCAGAACTGCGCAACATCTCACCGGTTCTGGTCTCGGGATGTACGACCGACCAACCCATGCAGTCTTCGACGTCCTTTCGACTCCTCCTAGCTTTGGAGGGCAGAGAGTCTCCAAGAACGACTTGTTCCAAAGGATCGGTGACTATGAGATATGGGGACGACCAGTGCGCACATGGTGGCGCTTCTCGGTTGTATTCTTGTTGGCCTTGTTTGCTCTTGGGTATGTGTACAAGTTCCTGCAATGTGCCTATCGAATGATGGTGAAACTACTTCTTCCTCCGACAGCTGCCCCATTGGATGCGTCTGTCCCAAATACTACCGGCCCGACTGCATCTGGATCCAAGGCTCCTGCACAGATAACGCCTGCAACGAGTGCTGTTGTGTACAATCCTGCTACCATCCAACCGGTCTCTGCTTCTACAAATCGGAAGATCGTTATCCGCCAATACGTACAGCAGTGGTTTCAGTACCCTAGCCACTATTGGCAAGCGCTCAAGAACGGCCTGATGGCAAGGAAAGCCCAATTCGTTCTACGGGCAGCAAGTTTGGTATGGGGCAATCACCAACCTCAAGCGCAGGTTTTGCGAGCCACGGCCATCTTGGTCTTTTGCATGTACATCTTCATGTGTGCTTGGATCTTTTTCGAAGATACTTTGATCGGCTTCTTGCGGGCTATCTGTAATGTGATGTATCAGCCTGCGACTGTGCCATCTGGATTTGGACCAACATCGATTATGAACAGCTCCTTCACCCTCCATGCTCCGAACGGGACCACTACCGCGATCTTCAATTGCCTATGGCAGATCCAGCAGTGTACCACCTCTGCTTTTCAGACTCGCCTGAGCCCGGATGGTACATACGGCCCCTTCCCTGCACCGTCGTCCCGCACAGAGTTGGTATGCGAACGCATCCTGCGCGTGGTCATGAGTTACAAGGCCGTGTGCCTGGCGATATCCTGGACAATTCTTGGCGATCTCGAACGCTGCTTTGACACTGCGCGGAAGAATCCCATGTCATCTACCGGCGCATACTATCCGACGCGCCATTTCGGCCGGACGGCTTCCCTTTGTGTAGCTATCGAGAGGGTCGCCATTGGTGCAAGGAGTCTCATGCACTCTCTCGCGCCTTTTACTGTGCTTCTGCAATCCATCTGGGGCTTTGGGCACCAAATTTTCGGTTGTCTACCTTGGTATCTGCGTTCCAGCGGAGCGCTCTGTCCGCCATGGGCAGGAAAAGTCGACAGCTGGATGTACCACATCCTCACACCCATGCTCCTCTCCGCAGTCGTCACGCTCAAGTTCATCACCATTTTCTACGTCACGCGTTACCTCCTTCATGCGTTTCTGATCGGAGGCTCCATTGCGCTGCTGTGCACGTATCTGAGGGATACTTGGGCCTACCAAGCCACGCAAAACTGGCTTTTCGTCACGTCAACAGCACTTCTTGTCGTCCATACGAGGGGTTTCCTTGTGCCATGGTGGATGGTATTGTTACGGTGGCTGAGGATCGCGCCGCGCAATAGTTTTACAGTGCGTGTGCAGCATGCTCGGGGACAGCATGCTCAGGGAGGGGCGATTGTTGGAGGAAGTCAGCCTCACATTAGACTCTGCCAAAGCCTTCCGTGGGCAGAGTAGGGGTTTCTTAGACTCAAACTGTTTAGCGTGCTACAAATCCTTGAAAGGAAAAGTGCTTGCTGTTGTTGCGTAGATTCTTACAGTGTGCAGACGAGACTGGGTCTGACATTCAGCAACATTTCAGATAGAGGAGTGCGATCAGGACTTTGCAGGGTGCACTGAGTTGGATTCAGATCGAGTTATGTGTTCTCCTCCTGCCTTTGACAGGCCTCCGTTCTCGAGTCCGAGGTTTCCAGACGAGGTGCAGGCGCGTTGCGACTCACCCCAGGTCCCACCAAGGTTCAAAATGCTCATGCATTGCGTTTGCGGCGACTCTGACATAGTCACACAATAATGGCATCTCTTCATTGATACGTACTGAGAAAGCAAAGAAGTCGGAGACTCAACACGCTACTGCAGGAGCAAAAATGACCTAACCATGGGTCGAACCTGCAGCATAAATGAGCATCAGGGCAGTTATGGTAAGCAAAAGATATGTCATGAATGACCTAACCAGGGGTCGCTGGAGAATTGTTAGACTTGAAGCGTGGGCGAGCGAGGAGTAATACTTACAACCTGGAATCTCTTGATTACTGCGTGATCGTAGTCAAGCGCCTTGCCATTGGGCCATTAGGCCAACTAGTTGCTTACTAATTGATGCAAAGTCAAGAATTTAAGCATAAGTTGATGCAGTCCAGGTCATGGAGTCCAGCTTGCAACAGTCACAGCTGTCTCAACAATTCCCGAATTTCGAAGCAGAGCTGTGTCGAGAGACCCGCTCTCCAAGCAGAATTCGCGAACCGCATTCGGACCGACAATCACAAGCGACCCACCTCGATCGCGAACGTCGTCCACCCCCCTCATCCCTACCTTCGCTCCCTGCAATTTCCCCAACAATGCCTCACAGCGGAGATGGACGCGAGATTCGCGTTATTGCTGTACTGGGCAGGGCTGGATGTTGCGGAAGAGTACCCGAAGAAACCTGCCATTTCTTGTATGTTTTTAACTCACACGCAACCTCCCTTTTCACTCGCCTGAGCGCGCTCAAGGTCGGTAGGACCCTGTCATGAACTCTAGGGACTCTTGGAGCTTAGCCACAACTTCTTGAAACACCGCTTTTTGGAACTGTACATCATCAAGCTTGTACACTCGTCGACTAAAGTCGCACCTGAGACATCTTCTGACAGCATCACTGTACTTTGCGCCAGCATCATCCGCAAGATCGTCAGCCATTCTGTACGCGGTGTTGAGTCTTGTGATGAAGTCACCCTGCACATCATTGGGGTCTTGTGGTTCATCTTCAGCATCACGGAGCTCTTCCAATGTTTCGCCATACCACAGCTCGATTAAAGCAACTCCCAAAGCGAAGAGTGCTTGGTTTTGGATAATGCGTCCAAGGTTCCTCGGGGCAATTGTTGATGAGGTTGTGTTCATAGCAGGGGTTTGCAGTACAAAAGGTTGATCGTACGAGGTGAGTCCGGGCCGCTCCACGAAGTGTATGCTGTCAACACCCCAGTCGTCATTGAGCCATTTGGTCTGATAGAGTTGCAAGACGCTCGAAGCAAGTATCACAGCCAGTCGGACACGGTCTCGCTTCGGAAACTGCCTCCCGCGCCGCAAAACATCCCGCAAGGTGGATGATACCCAGTGTTCGGTGTTTTGGGGCAACGTCTCGGCTGGAATGATCTTCAACCCGTATTTTTGCGTGGCTATCTCCTTCTGCAAAAGTGTCAAACAAACATCGCGCTGGGGACTCTGAAGTGTCCCAATTGCTGAACACAAGTCCCTGATGGGCTGAAGGTTCGGTTCAGGTTCCAGCGCTGCTGCTACAGCTCTCTTTGTCTTTGAGGCGAATCGGACGCCTTTGGCTTTGTGGATGTCACAGTCGACATCTACATGCGCTGTCGACGGTGACATGTTCTCACGAAAGACATGTACTTTAGCCTCCTCCCACATCCAAGGGCTTGTTTTTGCTCCTGGCCCAGTGGAGTGCACATGTCCGTAATGAAACAGGACATGAAAAGGATCATGCTTCGAGTACTCGTCGTCTTCGTCTTCGTCGCTCGTGTCAATTTCCATTCGAGGTTCAAGTCTCAAGTTGACAGCATGGCTCGATTGGCAGGCGCACGTCCAACCCGAAGTCAGGATAGAGTGGAAGTCTTGCGCTCGTTTGTTGATTCTTTTGAAGTTTGGAATTGGCATGCGGTCGTTGTTGTGCCGATCTTCAATGTTCTGCCTTTGGAACGTCAATCGGAGCAATGCTGTATTTGCGTGTCGTACGGTAGCCATCAGCTCAGAGTAGTCCGATTTGTTAAGACTGAACTTGAGGCGCTTGTAATGTTCCTTAAAAGCTTGCGGGTGAGAGAACTGAGGCTACAAAGAATCAGCAGCGGTTAATTGTCGTGGAAGCGTTGATGTACCTGACCGGAATCACTGAGTTTCAGCTTTTGCCTGAAGTTCTCTGCCGTAATTTGTATTCTGCGGATGGCCGTGAGGTACGAATCGTAACTTGTACCGAGGCGCTTTTTCAGCTTTCGCTCAAAGCTTGCTGCCTTCCACAGGTCGCCACCAGGGTTTGCAAGAAACTCCGCCACGTCTTTGGCGTCGACGATCCCTAATAATAACGTTCGGATACTGTTCTCATACACAGTACTTTCTGTCTGTAGTTCACCCAATAGGCTCTTCACCTCCTCGCGATATTTCCAATACCGCTTTGTAACCGAAATTCCTTCGGCGTAAAACTGCAGGCCAGCAAGCAGCAAAGGCAGGGCACCTAGCACCAGGCCTGCAACTTCGACGCCAGACATGGCGCTCGAGGCAATGTGCTCGTCGGCGTGCTTACTGACGGTACGATTTCACGTTTCGATTGTAAATTCAGCCTTACGGGGACTTCTCGCTGGGTCGATGAATCATTTGCGTAAGGGGGATGCTTTGCCAGTTCCTCAATACGCAAGGTGTCGACAGAAATGTAACGAGAAAAGGGATGGAAGGGGGACAATGAGGCACGATGAGGCACGAGGCCAAGACGGCAGGTCGAGAGGCGGGGTCCATGTTTCTGGCCCCCACGCCTGACACCTCATGCATGCACATGGGCCTCAAAAGAATCACACCCGTGGCAACATCCCCGCGTCTCTCGGAGACGTTCAAGCAAGGCCTCCTAGTCCACAAAGCAACCTCACGATCGCGGCAAATCGACTATGGAGTCTACAGAAGTGAACATTCCCATTTCTAGCGCTGTGGATGTTTGTGCGCGTTCATTTCTCAGCCTCGCAGACGGTTTACGGGAGCCCACTCGCTTCAGTGAGCAAGTAGCAGCCGAGAGCATTCTGGACGAATTCGACCGCTTCAAATTATGGTGAGAGCTGCCTTTCAGCCTGACGGCATTGACTCACAATCTCAGGGCGGGCAACATTGCTGCACACAGGAAAGGTTCGCTTCCGCACTGCGATACTCTCATTCTTGGTATGCTGACATCATTTTCAATAGGTCATCGCTCTCTAGAATATAGACTTCGAGACGCCGATCGACTCAAAGTTGAAGCTACGAATCTGCTTGCATCACTGTCGAAGTTATTGACCACGGGTAAGCTTATTCCTATTCAACGCTGTGATGCGGAAATCTTGACAATGCAGCTTTGGCGATTGTGGAGGGCAGGCAACTCCCGTGGGACGAAGAGACCTATTCCGACTCTGAATCCGACAGCTCTGAAGATGATAGTGTTTACAACCTCCAAGGCAACACAGAGCTGAGACAGTTATTCGTTAGCGCACACGCAGCCACCACTTCCCTCATGCGTTTGTCCATGGCCATAAGAGAGCCAGCGCCGAGTCGACAGGTCATGAGCGTTGACAAGTCCTCATACGTACCGTGGGATGTACAGCACGCGCAAATGAAATTTCCCGAGAGCGCAGTCTACTTGACAGAGAGACTTGGCCGAGCAACCTCGAGCAGAAGACAGTACCTCACTTACAGGGAACAACATTGCAAGAAACTGGCAAAGGGCATTGAGAAGCTCGGTCTCGAGGAGCCCAAGACAGAGTACACCGCGAATTCGACCGAAGCCACACCTGTTCCCGAGTCTGGTCCTGCAAGCAGTATAACTCCAGGGCAGCAGTCACTCGATGATGGTTATGAGACATTGTCGCAAACCTCGTATGCTCCGTCAGTGAGAGACAGCATCAGGACCCCACGCATACCACGAGAAGCGTCAAAGAGGCGACCGTACGAGTGCCCAATATGCTTTTCCCTTATTACGATCTACTCATCAGCCGCGTGGAAGTAAGTAAGTGGATGCGCTGTTGACCACGTCTAACAGCTTCAGGCATCACATGTATCAGGATCTGCATCCGTACTGTTGCACATTCGAACACTGCCCGACTGCTGATCGCCTGTACGACTCTCGCCATGCTTGGTTTACGCATGAACTCGAAGCTCATCGTACCTCATTCCAGTGCATTGAAGAATGCAAACAGAACTTTGTTGACGAGGCAAAATTCAGGCATCACGTACAGGGTCAGCATCCAAACCTTGCCGCTCCAGCCGTCTTTTCGGCTCTGAAGATGACCTCTGTACGAAGTGTGGATGTCTCAGAACAAGCTGTGTGCAAGCTGTGTAGGGCTACCATGACTCTACGACAGTTGCGCAAGCACCTTGGCCAACATCAGGAACAACTTGCCCTATTTGCTCTACCGAAACTGCCCAATGAATCCGACGATGAGTCTGTAGCCTCAGATCAAGAAGCTCCTCCCGTAGAGAACATCGACAACGAAGAGCTCACAGACTTTAGTGATGACCCGGAGGCAAGCGAAGCGCTTGCAGAGTTTGAGTCCAACGACGGGACTACCCCGAGGGAAGAAGTACCTAGTGTTGATGGACTCGGTGATACTGAAAAGAAGCATCGTACAACAGGAGAGATATCCAAATCTAACGACGAAGGGATTGCTAAAGACCTTATGAAGAATTACGCAGGCGAAGAGATCCACGATCCCAACATATTCGAGAAGAAGAAGACCGCCGGGGATGTCTCGCCCAAGATACGTCCTACAGGACCCACTGAAGGGACTACTACTTCCAAAGCTTACGAAAGATTGAGTCCTCAGCACGAATTCAGCGTGATCGAAGGAAAAGTATCGCGAGACGATATTTCTGGTTCGTCGAGTAGGAGCGCGCAACCAGTGGAGGGTGTCCAAAACACACCAAGTGACGTTATCACGGGAACGAATCATTCTGATGACTACAAAATGAGCGAAGTTTCCGGGGCAGAGAAGCAACCAAATTCATGGGATGACCTCGTTTTTGAACCCGCCAGCAGATCAACACACCATGCTGTACCTGGCGAACAGGTATCACAAGGCGAGGAACTACCTCAAGAATCCGACACAGAGGTTGACCAGCTGACAAGGAAGTCATCGAATTCGATGATCGAGCTGGGTATGGTCAATTTGACAGCTGCCGAGTCCTCATTCCACACCGAGAAGACGAGTGATATATTTGGTGCTTCCCACGACGGATCAGAGTTGCAGACACACAGTAACATCGAGCGAGACACCGAAGATGTCAAACCTGCCAAGGCTGAGAGTACGAAAAGCGGTCAGCGGACCGATCCTTTCGAAGAAGCGTCTGCGGCAAAAGCTGTACGTGAGACTTCCGGAGATACTGCTGTTAGAGAACAGGACATAGAAGCCAGAAGAAGAGGAGACAGCGAGGAAGCGAAGGCCGAGTCAATTGCGCACGCAGCTGCGTTGACTGATACTCCCACTACAGCTGCTTTCGGGGGAACCAGAGCATTGAATAAAGAAGATGACACTGCGCGTATCGCGGCTGGAGCCCAAACAACACGTAAAGAGGCCGGGCGCGAGGTCCGGGCAAAGAATCAAACGGCTGTTGACGCCAACAACAAGAGGAGAGCAGAAAGGGACAAAAAGGTCACAGAAGACCTAAAGCGCATCATTTATGATTACGAGCCGACGAACAGCTTCGAACTTGATCCCACCTTGATAAAAGAGCATGAAGAGCTTTTGCGGAAGATCAAGCAAGAGAAAATAGCGAATGAGATCGACAGAGAAGAGTTCGAAGCAGTCTTGCGACACCAAGGAGCAAAGAAAGCGACAGACGAGGCCCATCAAGTACAAGAAGATGGAGAACGTGAAGTGGTCATGCGTAAGCGTCTTACACCATCTGGCTTCAAAGAGAATCAGGTCGAGGCTATGGTGCAACAAGCAAAACTCGATAAAGTGGGTCAGAAGCAGGCTGGCTCGGTACCCCGAGAGCCTACTCAGATGGCCGCAGAATCGACCTACGCAAGAATTCGCAGAGAGTACCTCGACACTGAAACTCTTCATTACTTCGACATTCCATACGAATACGACACCGACCCGAACTACATCATCGTTCTAAGAGAACTCAATCAGAGTGAGACAAATGTGCTCTTTGAACATACCCGCAAACATCGGCGCAGCCGTACATCGGCAGCCTACATAAGTGCAGAAGAGGAGAGAGCTCCCTCTAGTATCGACAAAGAGCAGGTGTCAGGCACGGTCGATGTGAACAACGACTTGACAATCCAGAAGAAAAACGAAGAACTCACAAAGGGACTAAACATGCACAAGAAAATGAAAGAGGAGCAGAAACCTCAGAACGAGTACAGCTCCCCCAAAAGCCAGACTGAGGTTCAGTCTACCCCAATGCGACAGCCACGGCTCCAAAGGGACGCGCTAACTACATCCCGGCCCACCATTCCACGTCCAGTTATCTTGCAGGTGCTGCCGAGACGTCGGGATAGCCGTCACGTTGAGGATTGCACGGTACCTGGATGCACCGTATGTGGGCCTGACTCGGTTGAGCAACCCAGCAGACCACGGCAATCACGTCGACAATCTATGCTTCAACAACCCGCCGGGCCTGCACCAGAGGGTTCTTACCATTTCGCTCACAATACGCGTTCGCAAGCCTCAGATCCTGCAGTTTATCCTTCCTTGGTGGATCGGGATCGACGGCCCCAGATATACCATGCCGCGCCGGCAAGACCAATATTGCAATCCGCAATGACTCGTCGACCGTCGATAGAGCAACGACCGCGGTCTACCACTTACTTTGGTGACCTCAACGCACGCTCTCAAGTAAACAAAGGCAAAGCTAGGGATGACTTGGATCTGGATCCTACTTCTGGTCCAAGTCGGATGCAGCCTCCAGCTCCGTACGGTTATCAGAGGCTGTCTGCAGTAGTGCAGGTGGAGCGAAGCGACCGTGTCATGCGCTCAGCAAGATATCAGGGTCCCCAGAGCAGGCCTCCATTGCGACATCCGCAGCGCCCCCCTACTCAACATTACGCACAGAGAGGAAGAGAGGAAGAATCCGAGTCAGAGTCAGAGTCCGATACTGAAGGCGAGGCTGAGGAAGGTTTCTCGCCGGGTGGTCAATTGAGCAGGCCCAGACGTCCCCCCCTCCGGCACGCAAACAGTATGAATACGCCCGCCCCTCCATCTGCGTTTGGACCAGAACGGCCACAGCCAATCATTGTGACGCAGCGTCGTGAACTTCTCAACCAGGATAGTCCTCGATGGAATCGCCGTGAATCCTTGGATCGACCACAGCTTCCACGTATTGAGAGTCACTCCGAGCAAGCTCCTCCACAAGCTCGTGTCATCGTGGAAGGTTCAAGGTCCTTTCGTCAAGAGTACGACATGACTGACGAGGAATATAAGTCCAAGATAGAGCGGAAAGCCGCGAGAAAGCCAATCTCTGCCAGGCGTACTTCACGAGTTTACGACAGTAGAGCAGCTGGCCATGACTATGAGCGTGACCACGACGACGATGACGAAGAAGTCGTGACTACGCCTCGTGCTCCTCTCCGCCGTCGTGATATCGATGCTGTTTCTCGTCGACGGCCTCAAGTTGTGGAGGTGAGACAAGCTACAAGTCAGGGGAACTCTACCAGGGCGAGCAGGATGGAGCTTGATACTACCGATCAACCTTCTACATTAGACAGAGCAGAGAGTTCCTATAGTGTCGGTTTAGGCTCAGATGAGGACACCATCGGGGAGACTCGATTTCGTATTGGTAACGACGCGCCAGTAACACTGACTCTGAGTGGTGAAATGGAGGGTCGTTCCCTACGATTGGAGCCTATTCCTGGGGAGGATGGGATGCACGAGCTTGTAATCAGCGGGAACACCCGCTCTGGAGGCAGCGTTTACCGAAAGGAGAGAGGTAGCGTTAGGGGGGCTATAACGCCAGCTAGCCAGGCACAAGGAAATGCTGAGGAGATGTCGGAGCGAAGTTCGCAATCCAGCCGTCGGGGAGAAGTCACGCAAGGTAGTCAAGATGAGCCACGGCGTATGCTTCGACCAAGCCGCAGAGAACGACGAGAAACGCTGAACGAGAAAAGAGAGGATGATGAGCAGAGACTTATCGATGATCGAGAGAAGAGGGGAAACTGAAGAGAGATCTTGGCGTGCAAGCGTTAGTTTACACTAAGTGATCAGATGACCCCAGTTTTAATCGTGCCCATGGATAACTTTATCGGCGTGATAAAGCGCCTTCGAATATCCATCGCAGTGCAATTTGGGTTGCGTACCTGGGAGCAAGGGACTTGTTTCTGACCCGCACATATGGCCGGCACATGGTCATTCGTAGTCTTGAAGAAATCTATCGGCTTTTAAGATGTGCACGATCCTTCACTGAAGACCTCCGGTATGTGGCGTATCCTTGGAGTTATGTCAACTCCATTTGCGACCTGAGGCTCGGATACCGTAAACTGCTGATGTACAAACCTTCAGAGCCTCTCTGAGCTTGGACTTGAGCTTCGATCGTAGCCTGCAACACTGTGAGTGAGCCAATTCATCTGAGCTATGTGCTTGCAACTGTGAGGTTTGTCCATGCCTGGTCTGTAAGCCATGGTAAGGGCGTGGGAGCAAGGCCTCCTGGTCAGCAGAGCAAGCGGGCAGTCACCAGCCCCTACGAAAAGGTACCAAAACGCCCCAAAACCCACCCAGTTCTCAAAGACCGCTAAAATACCCGCTGCAGCTGACAGAAAGCAAATATAGCCTTAGTACAGCAACCGGCCTGCCAATCATCTCGTTCAGCTGAGCACCACACTCCCCTAACCCGTTGCAGCAAAAGGCTAAGCGGCTTAGCTCCGCGGCGTCAGCCCTACGCGGCTTCCCTGCTAGCGGCCGCGCCTGTCGCGTGTGTAAGATCGGATCGTTGCGCAGGTGGCTATTTTTGGGGGCCGAGTCGAGGTGACAAAGTCGGTTTGTAATTATGGACATTTCTGTCGACGACGACCAGCCTTGTGTTTGCGGTGTTGTGGCCCCGCGGCGTGGGAGATGTGAGGTTTGTAACACTACATTGGCAATATGGGAACTAAATATAATGCGATGCAGAGGCTGCGCGGATGCTGTGCCTGTCGATATATCTGTGGGAGTCCCGAGCACGTGGTGTCTGGTGTTGTCAGGTCGGCTTCGGGTAGTGAGGGGCTCAATGCTGTCCCCGGACGCTTTCGGCACGGTGGGACGACGTTGCGAAGTCATGGTAGACGAATCCGCTTGGTAAGGCTGGACGATAGTCTCAAAGACGGTCTCATTGGTCTTTGTGATTGACCAGGCGCTGCTGAGGACAGACAGCGACAGGCTTGCGAGGATGTCGATTGGACAGATCTGGCGACGACAATAGTCACTTGGACAATCATAGTTACATATGCAAGCACCGCGATTGTGGACTTACTCAGGGTGACTCCAAAGGTGCGCCGGTGAGCCTCGACTCATGGAATTCGAGGTTTGCATCATCAAGTTCAGCCAGACATGCTGAACCCAGTTTACAGTTGCGGCACAACCTCCGGCCCAAGCTTGCATTTGGCAGCGGCCGCCATCCCAATCTGGATGTGCTGTGACTGGCGCTGGCGGGTACCTGAGGCACAGCTGAACAGAGTGCGCTGAAACTCATCGACGAATCGCCCACTACTGCAGCGCAGCACAAGTCGCCGTGGTTGCATATGCGATGCTACTATAGTGCATTCCGTCTCTGAGAGTCCAAGGTGCCAGGCAGCGACGTAGCGTGTGCCTGTGAGCAGACGTTGGAGAGCCGTGGGGTCAGAGACAGGGTCCGCGCATCGCTGTCCGTCGAATGCTGAAGAAAGGACACTATGCACCGCCATGCGCTGTATTCCCTCGAATGAAAACATTGAAGCGATGATCGCGGTGATTCGTCGACTGGAATACTCCAGCCTTGGGGCGGCCTCTAGAAGTGGTCGGCAAGACTGTAACGTCGTCCAAGTGAGTACGTCTGCACATGGCCTCAGGCGGGCACAGTGTTCGTCATCGCAGAGACAGCCAGTCACTGTTTTGACCGTACGACCAAGGACAACGAAACAATCGTATGCACAGTACCGGTAATACAGCAGCAGAGTCCCAAAGCAGCGGTTCTTGGGCTCCGGTTCGCGGCTCTCGCTCGTTAATCACGGCGCAGCCAACGCCGCATCGCCGCGCCGCCGGGAGTTGAAGGGCACAACACCCACACGAGGATAGGAACGTGTGTTGCAGACATGAAACGGACGTCCTATTCGCGGGCCGGTGAGTAGGTGCTCGGCAGGGCGATGCTGTATGACTGTATCGACCAGGCCAATGGGATCTTGCAGGCATTTGTCAGAGGTTGTGTGTGCCTGAAGGAATTTGGAAGAACAGAGGAGACATTGAACGCGTGTTCGTGAGGAATCGTCCATCGTCAAGCGCAGAGGCAGGTGCAGGCAGCACTCGACGCCCGAGGCCGCACACGAGTATTGACGAACTTGGTCGCAGCACCAATAACGTCGTGCACTCGTGTTGTCTTCGTTCCAACCGCAGTACCGCCGGCACTCTCTGATCTGTCCACACCTGTCTTTCCTGATCAGCACAGCAGAGTTCAGGGTCCGAGTGCCCCCATGCCATCAGCCGCATGCGCACGGCCCTTCCCAAACTGTGGCAGAGCACACTTCCCATTTTAGTCTCCACCAACGGCGCAGCGCCGCAGCTTGTAATGCTCCGACGAACGACGAGTAGCGCAGCGGTTCTGCACGCTCTGACTAGATGCCTTGATGCAATGCCGGAGGCTAGTGAGGGCAAGCCACGAACGCGGCCGCTAGATTGGTGGCAGGTATGGTGGAACGCGTGGGTGGTGTATAAAGATGCCTGGCCTAGGCAAAAGGTAGGGACATAATCAAGTCACCAATACATGCTTCCGAGAGGCCTTTTATTCCGCAGGCCTTTTCCTATAAGTCTGTTGCGTTCTCAGAGTCATTCATCCTATCTTCATCTGCTTCAGCGAGTCTTCAAGCTTCATTCTCGACGCTTCGAACGCCTTACTCCTTTCCACTTTCATCACTTCAGAGTCATATCCATGGGTCGCGGTGGCTACAACTAAAGCATACACAATCCCATCGACTACACTCCAAGCTCAACATCCACATTCGATCGTCAACAAGTACCATAGTCTATGTTCATCTCCTCGAAACAATGGGCCGAGACGGATACAACTAAAGCTCTCAGAGCTCACCAGAAGCAATCCCAAACACCACGTTCCATCATCAAATCAGTCAAGAAACATCTCCAGCGCCTCACAACACCCAGAAAATCTCCCTCCAAAATGGCCGGCCGCGGAGGATACAACTAGCCTCCACCAACCCGCAACTCGACACCTCTGGCACCGGACAAGATCCACGCTGGAAGCTCAACCAAATCACTACTACACACATCCTCAACATGTCTGGACGCGGTGGCTACAACTAGTCCCGCCAGTCACCGACATCCGCTCTGCACCACCACCACCACCTCCTCCAGCAAACCGCACCACGAATACGCACTCCTCAGCACCACACCAACAAGATGTCTGCAACCCACCGGCCAGCACGCAAAGCGCTCCGCAAGCGACGCACCGAGCGCTGGCGCTTATGATCCCCTTATCCCATTTCTTACGATTCCCGGCTTCGGCCTGTACTTGTACCTTTCCCGATCTGCTTGTTTCTGTACACTACACATTCTGCATCATTGTCCCCTTCAGCGTGTCTTCTTCGAGCGTCCTGTCCAGCGTTCTGTTGTCCAGCGTTCATCAAGCGTTCAAGCATCCAGCGCACTTGGAGTAAAGGGGTTGATTTCATATGTGAATTTCTAGATGAGGGGTAGGCTCTTCACTGAGCGATGGCATCGGGCGGCGTTATCGAGCATTGGGGTGTTACTTGACATATGGATTCCTAGACCAGGCGGTTCTCTGCTACTAAGGCCCTGGCGGCTTAGCTTACAAACAACGATACATTCATACAATCATACACCATCTCCCGCCTCGTGAAACGTCTCGTGATGCGGTCCCAATTGAATCGAGCATGCGACGTGCGCTGCAGCATGGCTACTTGCCTACGCAGAACCTGCAGTACGGGGTCAGCAAAACGTTCAACAGGCACGGTTGTTGCAACGGCCATGTTCCCCACAAACGCCATGGCACTGTTTTAGAGCCTGAGCCGCAGCCGTCAGACGCCACGCTATAGTTGTCGGGGCTCGGGGTTGGGGCCAAAGCGTGCATGGGCGGCAAGGCGTGAACGGTAAGGCTGCCGTAAGGCGGGGGCCAAATCACGACCACCGCAAGCTCGCCCATGGGCCTGCAATCACTCCACCCCAGGCACATGCGTTGTCGAACCGGCTGTTCCCACCAGAACTAAAGAAAGAAACACTTACTTCTCGAAAACCACACCCAGCACTTCCTCCACATCGCCTCCCTCCCCCTTCCCTGTGATCCTCGCCAGCGCCTCAGCAGCACTGCGCAGGCTCTCTGCTGCAAGCACGATGTCGATGTCGTCTGCTGCGTCCGGCTCAATGCCGTAGGCGGAGTGCTCTTCAGTGAGCTCGGGGGTCACGGCGGCGAGAAAGGCGTCGAGGTGGGCGAGGGATTCGGAGAGGAGAACGCGCTGGCGCTCTGTTGCGGCGAGGGACTCTTGCCAGATATCGGGCGAGGGGTCGGAGTCGGGGACGAGGGCGGCAGTCATGTCGCGGAAGGTGCTGGTGAGGGTGGTGAGGAAGGACTGTATGTTTCCTGGGTCTTTGGCGTGAAGGGTTGTGGAAGCTGGGGAGGAGGCCGCGACGCAGGAGATGAAGGAGATGTGTGTAGCGGGAAGGCCGAGGGCGGCGTGGAGTTTTGCCTTCCATGCGTTCTTTGCGCCGGGTGTTGATGAGAGTTGGTCGATCTTGTTCACTGCAACAACTACGTTGATGCCGGACGAGACGCACTGCTTCGCTGTCTCGGTGACTTCGGCGTCCATCTCTGCAGTCGCATCTTGGACGACGATCAGAACGTCTGACTCGAGAGCGCGCTGTTTGGCGCGCTTGATGCCCTCCTGCTCAACGGCGCCGACCGCTTCAGCTCCGACAAGGCCAGCCCTGCGCAGGCCAGCCATGTCGCCGATCTTCACCAGCCAGCCGCCCAAATCGACGCTGACTTCGACGATGTCTCTTGTCGTGCCAGCTTCCTGTGAGACGATAGCAGCCTCTCGTCCGACAATGCGGTTGAGCAGGCTGCTCTTGCCAGCATTAGGCGCACCGAGGAGGGCCATGCTGATGCCGTTTCGGAGCAGCTCACCTCGCACTGCATTGGCTACGTGCGCTTCGATCTGCGCGCGCAGCACTCGGACCTGGTCTGCGACGGATGCGCAAAGCTGGGCTGGCGACTCGTCGAAGTGCTGGTCCTCGGAGAAGTCGATCAGCGCCTCCAGCTCTCCTCTGGCTGCCAGCAACAGCATGCGCCACTGCTCGTAGCGCACCGCCAGGGACGACGTCGTGCCCCGGACAGATATCTGACGCTGCTGCTCGGTCGATGCGGACAGCGTCTCGCCCAGCGACTCGATCTGGGGCAGGTCCATGCGGTTGTTGGCAAAGGCGCGGCGCGTAAACTCGCCCGGCTCAGCATATCGAATTGAATGCGAATGGGAGCGTTCGCCCAGCGTCGCACACTGAGGTATGGCAGCCAGCACCGCGCGCACGATAGCAGGACCGCCATGGACGTGCAGCTCAAGCAGGTCTTCGCCCGTCACGGTGTTCGGACTCGGAAAGTAGAGGACGAGGGCGCCGGAGTCGAGCAGGGTCGCGGGCGACGGCGGGTGGTGAGGGCTGTACAGCTTGCGGAGGGTGGCATAGCGAGGCCTGGGGAGCGCGCTGGAGGGACAGAGCCCTTCATATATCTGATGCGTGTGAGTGCATGGCAGAGTGTGCAGATGACGTCCCTTCGTACCTGCCTACATGCTGGGCCTGAGACGCGAATGACGGCTATCGCAGCCTTACCAGACGCAGTGGAGAGCGCGTAGATGGTCGGCTCATGGAGATGGGAATGGAACTGGCGATGCTGCACGAGACTCAAGGGCCGGCGCAACGGTCGCGAGGCATGGCCAGTATCTACACTCCATCCGTGGAGGTGTGCACAATTTGCAGGTCGAATACTATGACGCAGACATGTGCGACTGCTTCGTAGCGATGCGATGACAGCTCTCATGCCGAGAGCGCGAGGTCCAACGTTCACATGTTGCTGTCTGCACGCGTGCATCGGTGGTGATTTCCAGGCGTCGTGGTTCGCTCCTCCTCCGCAAAGTGGGTCCGGCGGCTGAAGTTTTGGGCCCGCCAAAATGTTTTCGAGCGCCGCTGCCAGCTCTCACCAACAACAGCAGCGACCCAATACCGCACACCATGGCTTCCGGTATGCTTGTGGAAGAACACGACCTGTAAAGCAGTACTAACGCGCTCAGACGAAATTGTGTGGTCCATCATCGGCACCGACTTCTGCAGCTACAAGCTGAAGACGACCAAGGACCAGACCTTCTGCCGCAATGAACACAACGTCTCCGGCTTCTGCAGCAAGCAGTCCTGCCCGCTCGCCAACTCGCGCTATGCCACCATCCGCTCCGACCCCAAGACCGGCGAGCTCTACCTGTACATCAAGGCCATCGAGCGCGCGCACCTGCCGAACAAGTGGTGGGAGCGCATAAAGCTGCCCAAGAACTACACCAAGGCCCTCGAGATGGTCGACTCGCACCTGCAATACTTCCCCAAGTTCCTCGTCCACAAGAACAAGCAGCGTCTGACGAGGCTGACCCAAGTCAACATCCGCATCCGCAAGCTGGCCAAGGAGGAGGAGCGTCTGGGAGAGCGCCTGGTGCCCCGCCTTGCGCCCAAGGTCAGGAGGCGAGAAGACGCGAGGGAGCGGAAGGCGCTGGCCGCCGCAAAGGTCGAGCGCTCCATCGAGCGGGTGCTCATCGACCGCCTCCGCTCTGGTGCCTACGGTGACCGCCCGCTCAACGTAGAGCCGAACGTCTGGAAGCGGGTCATGAAGGGCCTGGAGAAGGAGGGCCAGCTCGAGCGCGACGAGGACCTCGACGACGGCGAGCTCGAGGACGAAGAGGAGAACGAGTACGAGTACGAAAACGGCGTCGGCGAGGTCGAGTACGTGAGCGACATCGAGGGCGAGTCGGACGACGAGATGGAAGACTTCGAGGACTGGGTTGGCGGACAGAGCCCAGACGAGGCTTCCGGAGACGACAGCGACGACAGCGAGAGCGCAGGCGAGCAGGAGGAAGAGTCGGACGGCGAGGACAACGAGGCACTCAAGAAGGCCCTCGCGAACCTCAAGCGGAAACGGCCCGCTGCGCCTCCCTCGAAGCCGAAGAAGAAGCCTTCGAGAGACCCCAAGGGCGCAAAGCGCGAGATCGAGTACGAGATCGAGAGGGAGCCCGCTGCGAGAGAGACTCTGCGCAATTAATACCCTGCACTTCATCTTCACAGCATCGGCGTTTGTGTTCTGCACGGAGTTCGAGCATCTTAGACAGGTACGGAAAAGTTGTGCTGCACCACATCCTGCGGCTGCGCGTTGCTACGACTATCACAATCTACATGCCGAGAGGCTTCAATCATGCTTCATCGTCGGTTCAGGTCCTTCGTCATTGAACAACGCATGGGATGTGGCTACGTGAAACACCAAGTTTAGGGGACCCTGCGTCGGTCGATCATCAAAACAAGCAAATTGCCGAACAAACGGCGCGCTCGGCCTTTCCAGCTGCCCAACTTCCCTGCAGGGTACCACTATTTCTATTTCCAGTCTCTGTGCATACGATGCACTCATTTTAACAGCAATGACGTCCAAGCACTCCATATATTCCCTCTCCCGGCAGAACCGGGCCTCTTCGACCAACACTGACTGCACTCTCACTCACTATGTTGACGAGTATCACCTTCCTTGCTGCCGCTACAGCAGCGGCAGCGTCTGTCATCGAGCTGCCAATTCGTATTGAAGAAGGCTATGTACGCTTCTCCTCGCCGTTGTCACCACACTCAGCTAACCTCTGAAGGCTTCTGTAGAGCTGGCCGCCGGCACACCTCCCAAGCCCTACCGCCTGGTCTTTGACACTGGCTCATCGACCACCTGGTTCACATCGACAGCCTGCACAGAGACCTCCTGCCCCAATCCACGGCCCTACAACCGGACTCTCTACTCCGCCAACGCCTCGTCTACATCCACAGACTTACATTCCTTCTCCCGCATCCCCTACATCGACGGCGATGGTGTCGCAGGCGCCGCGACTCTGGATGTCTTCTCCACGCGCGACGGCAGCTTCGAATGGAACCAGACCTTCCTTTCCGCAAACGAGAGTAGCTGGCGATGGATCACCGCCGACGGCTTCCTTGGGCTGGGTTTCAGCAGCATCGCCGAAACCAACACTTCCTCGCTTGTAGAGACGCTGCTATGGGCCGGGCAGCTCGACAAACCACGCTTCGGTCTTTTCTACGGCACTAATCTGGCCGACGAGGGCGAGCAGAACGGTGTCCTGACCATCGGCGACAGCGCAGAAGAGAAGTATGTCGACGGCTCCGTCGTCTTCGCGCCGCTGCGAAGGGAAGACAAGTATCAGCTGTGGCGCGCACCCCTAAGCAGCGTCAATGTCCTCGTCGTCGGTCAGCCCAACGCTACAGTCCTCCTCAACACCGGCCGTCTGCCAGACACAACAGATGCCGACGGCGTCTGGCCCGAGTCCAACACCACATGGTCCATGTACGGCGCCGGCACCGCCGTGTTCGACACCGGCGCGGGCCGCATCTCCGTGCCCGACGAGATCATCGACGCTGTGTACTTCAATCTCGGGTGGAACGTGACTAAGCTGATGCACGGTGAGGAGAGGATGGAGTGCAAGCATCTCAATGCTTCCTGGGCGCTGACATTCACGCTGGGTGAGGACAAGGGGGAGGATGTGAGTTTCAGCATCCGCGGCGATGAGTTCGTTGAGCCCGGAGCGCAGTGCATGCCGCCCATCGACAACAGTGGGCAGGACTCGTTTGCGCTTATTGGATCGGCATTCCTTCAACGGTGGTATACGGTGTTCGATTTCGGTGCTGATAAAGTGGAGAAGTATGAGCCGCGGATTGGGTTTGGCAGGCTAAAGAAGGAGTGGGATTATTTGCATCAATGAGCAGTCGCAGCGAATGGAGGTGATCGAAGGCATCTCATCTGGCTCCGGCTCAGAAGTCATCCTAGCCTTCAGAGCTATCATAGTATCGCAGATAGTGCCAGCCAACGCTCGAGTACCTACCGTATCTGCTGACGTTTCATTCGAACAATAAATCGGACGTAACAGCGAGGTCATTGTAGCCAGCAGGGGATCTCTCCGTATGCAGTAGATGTACAAAGGAACACCGAGTACCTCCGATTTCTCTGGGGATCTGATATTTGGACCACACTGTTCCTGCAAAGCGACAGCGCGTGGTGTTGCTTGCACAGGCGAGCTGCAGGATGCACCTGCTCTCCTTGTTGTATGTCGACGTGGTTTCGTATCGTGACTGCTGTTTCTACGTTAGTGGCGTGCATGGTAAGGGTCGCGACTGCCTCCACGGCTGGGCATGACGCAGCTGCGATTGCAGGATAGAGCAAACGCGCTTCGTGAGTTGGAATCTTCTCTTCTCCACGGTACACCAACATGCCGTCGTCTACGCGAGAACACCAAGTTCTTGCATCAATCCAAACAAACATACAACCCAGTCCCTCCCAGGCCAGCGCTGGCTGCAGGTCCATCCAGTCTACAACCCAGTTCATCCAGTCCACCCAGTTCACCCAGTCCACCCAGTCCACGACCCAGTCCACGACCCAGTCCACAACCCGATCTACGACCCAGTCACCCCGGACACCCACAGACGATATCGCCGCACTTGACAGACAGTCTGACTCCGAATCTTGCCCAGCTCCTGAGGGAGACATTGAAGACCTGGGGGCGATGGTGCTCAGGCTCGACCTACAACCCACGACGCAGTCTCGGCAGCAACTCCAGGCTAGGATCTTCGAGCTCGAGCAACGACCTACCATCCAGTCTCACACACTTCTCCAGGATAAGATTGTCGACCTTGATCGTCACTATTCGCAAGTGGTGCTCAGTCTCGAAGCCGAAGTGACGGATCTGCAAGATCAGCTTGCGATCGAGGTACAGCTTCGCCAGCATGCACAGAGCGAGGTGGACAGACAGAAGCAATTTCGAGCCGATGAAGAAGCGGACTACATTGCGGAAGTCGACAGCCATAAGATGACCAAGAAAGAGCGAAACAATTGTGTTGTTGAGCTTCAGTCTTCGAACAATCAACGTCGTCTACAGTACCAACGCCTCGGAGTCTCCTCAACCTCGCGGAAAAAACGGCTCTGTACTGCATTGATCGCAGAGCGTCGTAAAGCCAGACTTCAGACCCGGACCGCGGTCACTACGATTCAGCAGAAGCGATTCCAGGTGCATGACCTCCTTGAGCGCCTCCAGGGCGTGACAATCGAGCGGGACGACCTCCAGAAGGTGCAACACCAGTCAGACGCCTGCAAGCTAGTCATGCAGCAGCTGCTTCTCTGCGTCCAGATCCAGTGCATTAGGCAGAGTAAGGCCCATACCATGATCATTGGCACCTTCAAGAACAAGCTCAGCTACTCTGAACTCAAGATCAAGAGATTGAAGAGGGAGGTCGAAGCAGATTCAGTTGTGCATGAGATCGTTTCGACGATGGCTCTCATGATGTCCACCAAAGCTACGCGGCAGACTCGACGGCACACTTCCTTCGGTTCTAAGGTACGTTCGAAGATCGAAAGACTTAGGCACCCTCTCCGAGCCTCCAATGTCGTCCTTGCCGAAACCAAGTTGAGTCTTGATGCTTCCGAACAGTTGAATGGCGAACTCGTTCGCCGCCTCGATCATGCCCAGGAGGTCCAGCCGGCAATGAGGGTTCTTCTCGATGTAGCTTCCGCCAAATACACTCGACTAGCTCGGTGGCATGCTTCCCTGGTCGACAAAGCTCGATCAAAGGTCGACCAACTCAACTTGGCCTGCCGATGTCTCCAGACCCGCATCGATCATCTGGCACTCGATGTCAGCACACACCGAGAGGAAGCAGGCATGTTTCGCAAGCAGGTTGGCAGACTGGGAACGGCCAAGACTAGACTGGAAACGCAGGTCAAGAACTCTCAAAAACTCCAGTCTGAGACCTATCATGGGCAGCAGAACGCTAAGTCCCAGATCGACGCTCTCCAAAAAGAGATCGGAGACTACGAGCAAGCCTTTGAAATTACAATCCAGTCGAGAACAGATGTTCTGATATTCATTCACAGTCACTTCGGCATCAGCGACCCACTGTGCACGGAGGAAAAGATCAAAGACGACTTGGACAGCCAGGACCGGCTGGTTTGATGACAGCTGGACGACTTTCTGAACTCCTTGCACTCAGCAAACACAAGTTACATTTCTTTATGAGACTGAGAGGCTACCCAACGAGAGGATCGAGGTGCTCGAAATCGATCAGACCCGGCTCTTGGATACAGTCCGACTGCATATGACCGCGCAAGAAGAGGAAGTCAAATATATTGCGAGGATTGACGAGGAACAACAAAACCTGGAGGTCGAACTCCAGCAGTTAAAAGGACAGTATGACGAGCTTGTCCGCATGGCGCGCACCGGACTTGAACTGGCTAGCTCCAAGTATCGTTCCCTCGAATCGTCTTCCCAGTCAACCATCGATGATCTCAGCTGCAAAGCTGTCACTATATATTTCACTCGGCCTTGAAGCTGTCACTCAACTGTCAAGTTGACAACGTTTTTCTTCACTCAGCTACGAAGCTGTCATGACCTTTCTGTACTCGGCTTTCGTCGTCTCTCTCCAGCCGTACACGCAGTTGTAAACCTTTCATTAATGTCATCCTCGGCTTGAAAGCCGTCACCAGTACTCCTCCATCGGCTGTAGAGCTGTTATGCTTTTTCAGGTACCTCATAGGAAAACCTGATACGCGGGGTAGATGATTTCTGCGGTGCAGAGAGTTTGCAACCTGTTCCTTTCGACCATCCTCACGGGATTTGGATGATGAACAGTAACACCATTCCGCGCAGTGCTGACACGCTAAAGGCATGCCAAATTTTATGAGTCTCGCACCATCCAACCTATTCTGCACATAAGATTCTGCGCACATATGTTGTTGGACATGATGGGAATCTAGTCCGACTGCACTGTTCATTGGCGGTCGCGTTATACTTTACCGCAGTAGGAAACACATCCAACTGGGACCCCGTAGTATAGGTGCTGATCATCGAATATTGCTAGAGGATCGTGAATGCCAATGATGACTGCTTAGCTGGGAATGAGCGTCGTGTCCACTCGATCCATCGCTTGCAGCCTCGCATAGCGCGGACCGACTCGCCCACCACACCAATCGCCCGCGGATCCACTTCACGTCCGCGAAATCTTGCTGTGTCTGCTATGTCCGTGTCTGCTGCGGGCTGCGTCGTGCCCGCTGAGGCCGACCGGGGCTACTCTTGAGGTGTGGGATTGTCGTGCATCGTGGTTCGAGTTTAGCTCGTTCTACTACTGTGCGGGATATGCAGGTTCCCTGAGCACGGATTTGGCGAACGACGTCATTGCTTACTGGTTAAGGGAGAATAAGCCTTGAAGGAACATCGCGCAGTCGGCGCGACCTACAACGTCAAATGAAACAGCCGCAGCCGGAACATCTACAGGTTTAGTTCGCAGGTATATAAGACAGCCAAACGGACTCGATTTGAAATGCTAATTGACAACCACCACGGGCACCACTACCACCACCATGCACTCCAGTACTCTCATCGCGGTCTTCACTGGCCTCCTCTCTTGCACAAGTGCAACCTTCTTTGTACGCCCCCTCCCAACCTGTCCCTTCCTAGCTTCCTCCCTCCTCCACTAACCCCTGCACCAGCACGTTAACCGCGGCTGCATCTACCTCAACGACATCTATATCTGCGCCCCAAGCGCACGCGTAATTGGCAATGGTCAGTCTAAAGTTGAAGCCCGTCTCGACAAGCCAGATCACTGCGTAAAGACGTTTACGTGGCCCTCGTACTACCAAGATGTGTACTATGGCGCAGACAACTGCTTGTACGACGCTAGTAGTATGTTACTCCTTCCAGAGTGAGTGAGGTATTGACTGACTGCGACGCAGGCAACAGGATCAATGATCAGTGCTGCTAATAGGTGGATACTGCTTAATGGTAGGCGTGAGATTAAGTAGGGGGAAGTGTGTGGAGGAGAATTAGACGTATGGGACAATAGGGATGGATATGGGAAGCACTCATTACGAAGGTGGGTAGTTATATAGAAAAACTGAATCAAGTCGTTTCCTCGTTTATTCAAAAACAAAATAGACCAAAGATCTGAGTACTCCATACTTAAACCTACTTTTCTCTGATTTCTGCATATTGTTGGTCAGTGATTGAGGCGATCGCAACAGCGGACGCGACCAAGACGTGATGCTTCCAACGCGGCTTTGGGCCTTCCATATCCGTTATGCGTTTGCGCATTAGATCCTCCAGTGATCCAACTCAAGAATCGATGTCTGATTACAGGAAGCGCAGCCTGGAGATATTCGCTGCATCAATTACTGAAGCTGTCTTCTCGGTAAGGGCCCCAATATGGTGCAAGAGACTGCCGGCGCTTCGAGTGTATATCCAGGATAATACCCACCTGGCAGTATAAAGTGAGCAAAAGGTGGAAGTGGAGCACGATTGAAACCTTGTACGACGTCAAAACCATGCCCTTACAACCCTTCACATTTTTATAGCCATGGAGACATTCACCTGAGTAACTTGTCCCGTGTCTTCTGCTCTTCGCACCAGCCTTCATATCTAAATCCCATCCCATAGGCGTACGTTGTGGATTCGTCGTTATACTCTGGGTAAAGCTGTTTGCGCCGTAGTGAAACAAGACCTTCGCGCTCTGCTGCCATTTCCCGTACGTTCTTAGCCTTGCCGTCCCACTTGCTGTCCCACTTCTTCTTGGCCCGGTTGCCGTGCGAGAAGCTAGCTCTCATATCTTCGGGCTCATGTTGCTTCAGCGCTGGAATGGAGAGCCATCTAGTTGGGAAGATGGGGCTTTCCGTAGAAATGGGTGTCGAAGCAGCGTTTGGAGCGTTGCTAGGTGAGACAGCCAGAGAAGTTTGCTCGGTCACGGTGTCTCTACGTTTTCTGGACACGGGCCCTTGTGTTGTGAGCTCCCCACGGTCTAAACTATACTTGTTGAAGTGCTCCTCGAGAAGCCGGGTGAGGTGATATGGCTTACCCTCCTCTTCCAGAAAGAAGGCGCGTACATCCGGATGTAGCCTGTGCATTGCATCAGCGTTCAAGATGTTGCATGCCATCATGTTCAGATACATCTCTGTCAGTTCTGGTACCCACTTGACGTCTTTGGGACGGACAAGTGCACCGTACATCCAGAATACATCTATGAGCGTCAGAGTGTGGGTCTCGAATACTTCCCGTAGGTGAGTCTGAAGGCTGTCGGACTGATTGTCGAGTCCAAACAACTTAAGGATAACATGAAGCTTGACCAACTTCACGGGATCGTGCAATAGCTCGTCAGTATTGACCTCGAAGACTTCGCCGGAGCAGTGTTTGTCGACGATGACTTCGATCAGGCTCACTAGAAGGCTCCAGTCTATGGCTTCGCTGCGGGGCAAAACGATTTCCGCGCCATCAGTAGTAAGGTACTCAAGAAGAGTAAGTGCGGTTTTTCTGAGTGGCTGCAGTGGAACACCAGCAGCGATCACTTCGCCGCGCGACAAGTAGGGATGTTGGATTGCGATGTTAACGCAGATTTGAAGCAGTTCATCTGAGCTCTCGTCAGGGTTGATGAGTTCGATGGATGGGATGCTTGTGATTGCACTCATGCCTGTTTGACGGCCTTGAGTGATTGTAAGGAGCGCTTCTGAGGCGGTTTGGAATGTCAACGGGAAAGTTGCGTACACGCGTTGGCGCGAAAGTGCTCTCAATAAGGTTGGCATATCCGGGAGCTGATATTGGAATGCAACATACTTGCACTGTGCGGACGCGGAGACGTTAAAAAGTGTGGAGCCGCGCATCGTGTCTTTAACGATGTCTTATTGCGGTGGCGCATCGTGCTCGAGGACGATAGCCTTTGTAGATACCAACCAACTCGTAGACGGCTTTCGGTCGTGAAAACCGCGAGGAAGGAGCGATAGTTTGTGTACTCACAACTTTCTCGGCTGCGGCTCAAGTGACGGGGCTGCGAGAACTCCCTTCACTTCAAACCCATCTTGGCCTCACAATGTTTTGCTGCAACCATGAGTCCTCTCCTAAACCAGTACATCCACCGGTTCATACACAATGTCTCACCTACTAGAGTTTCCGTCAGCTTCGCCCCTTCCACACGACGTGAGTGCACCGCCATATACCGTGTTAGGCATCTGCGGCAGTGACATCACATCGTCACTTCCTCCGCGCATCCCAGTCAAGGTCATCCTTCATTTCGCCCCAGCGCTGCGGAAATGGATACTGCCGGCCCCAAACCCTACCTACCTACCGCGCGCAGTTGTACGCCAGTCGTTGCGCATGCCTTGCGTCGGCATCGACATCCAAGCTCCGGTCGACGCTGTAGGCTTGGGCTGGATCATCAGGTGCATGCTTCACCGGAGTGGTAGACTGCCAAAAGAGACGTTCAGCGTCCACCCTGATCTCGCGACATCAGTAGCCATACATAGCGCTTGGCTCGCGCTTGAATTGCCAGTCGAAGGCCTCCGCGGTCTCCACACACACATCTACAGCCAACTCATCTACACCGAGCCGCCGGTCTCCATATGGGACATGAACTTGTTATGGGATGCCTTTCCAGCGGACTCGCAGATCGTCAAGGCGGTGGGTCTCAACTTCATCCGCGGCCACGCAGACATGGAATACACAGCCTCCCAGTCTCTCGAGATCATCGCATGGTTCCAGGCCACACCCGAGCGGTACGTGCTCTTCAACAGCCTGAGGTACGCCATGCCACACTTTGACGAGCCGGAAGCTGAGACGGTTACTATTGCTGCTGAGGAGGCGAAGAAGATCAGCAGATACAAGACAGTTGGCAAGAATGTTGGCAAGGCCATCAAGAAGATGGTGTTTGGCGAAAGCACGACCGAGGCCCGCGATGTAGGCATCATGGAGCGAGGTGCGACTAGGAAGGTCAGCCCGCAAGAGAGACAGGAGCGAGAGGCGAGCGACTTCGAAGCCCTGAGGAAGAGACTGTGGCGAACGAAGAGTGACGACAGTCTGAGGTCAGTCGAGACTGCGACTTGGAACCCACAAACTCCAGAAGAAGAGGACGAGGAGGAAGAGAAAAAGGTGACAGTCAACGATGACATGGACGACAAAAGCAACTACTCTGGCGGGAGCATCAGCGCGGAGCTTGCCCAAACGCTGGAATCCATTCGACTTAGGCGAGAAGCTCGGAACGCAAGGCACAAGCGATCCCCATCATTGCCAGCAGCGGCGTTGACGAACGAGAACCTGCAGCGCCGCGAGGATGAAGCACAGCCAGTCTCCAACAGACGCGTACCGGTAATGCGACACCGCCGGTCCTCCAGCACGACCACAACAGGGAAATCGCATGGCTTGTCTGTCGCCGACCTGCAGAGGAGAATCGAGGTGTTGAAGGACAAGCAGAATACTCTCGTGGAAGAGTCTAGTTAAATCACCGCCATGACGGATGACGATGATCTGGCAGAGGGCGAGGAAGATGACTACTGAGACTCGGCCGCAGTCATCCTAATCGTTGTGGAGCCGCCGGCGCTGTACACTTTCAGATAGGACGATGAATGGAAAATGAAGCACAAAGGAGGCGCGCAACAGCACTTGCCATGATGAAGCTCAGCCGCACCCGAGCTTCACCTCACTCGCGTCATCGCCCTTTCGTCGGCAACACGGCATGCGACTTTCCGCGTGAAAGGGCGTTCTCACAGCGACATCTGGTTGACAGGCCGTTGTGGCTTACAGTTGTAGTGAGGGCTGCTGGCCGCCTTACCGTCGCGGTACCCGTGGGACGCGGCTTCCCGTGGCACGAGCATAAAAGCGGGATACCTGCCCTCCTGCCCTGCCCTGCATATATACATACCCAAGTACAATCTACCCGGGCACGGAGCAGGCGCGTACGAAACAAATCAACCTAACTATCCAAGTCTCATATCCCATACACATCAGGCTGGATTCAAGATGGGCCTCTCCCGCTCCCCCACCCTCCCCTACCTATCCACCCTCTTCGCCCTCATCTTCCTCGCCTTCGGCCTAACCTACATCTTCTTCCCCCGGACCGGCTTTGCGCTCTTCGGCTTCACGTCCTCGCCCACCACCGCCCGCGACTGGGCTCTCATGGAGCGCATCATGGTCCTGTACGGCGCCAAAGACATGTTCATTGGCGTATCCGTGTTCGCTTCGACGTGGTTTGGGACGAGGAGGAGCGCGGGGTTGGTTCTGGTTGCGGCGGCGGCGTGTGCGGGGGTTGATGGGTGGGTTGTGAAGCAGGAAGCGGGGACGGGGGAGTGGAATCATTGGGGGTATGGGGGTATGATGGGTGTGATTGGGTTGGTGATGGCTGGGGCGTTGGGATGAGGGGGGAGAAGGATGGGCTTGTATTGCATTGCATTGTGTTCTATCTCGGGAAGTGCTTGAGTGTGGATGTGGTTGACCGGGAGACGATACCATGATGGCTTGACTGAATCGGTTGCGGTGGTGCTGCGCATGCACGAGTATGGCTCAGCGGCCGTCTCTGTAAACTGGCTCCTGCCTGGCAAAGTTACGCAATACGTCGTCGACCTCTGCCAGGCTGCTGGTGCGCATGTCCATCCGCCAACGGGGGTTTGTCCAGGGCTCGATGGGGTGATAGGCGTCGTTGGCGTCGTAGCTGTACAGTTCTAGTCGCGGTCCAAAGAAGAGCATGCCATGACCTTTCTGCATACCTCCGATGACACCGAACAGATCGCTGAGCACGTCCCCACGGTGGTTAAGACTATCTCGAGACCAGCGAAGGGAGGTTGTTAGATCGTCCAGTACAACGACGAGATGGGTGTGCGTGCGCCACTTGAGTGTCTGCACGCCTTCGACTACCTCCACGGTGCCCTTTCTGACGACGAAAGCCGCCATGTTTTCGGGGTTGATCATGTGCCAGGTAGGATCAACATGCACGGCTCTTTTCTTCTTGTGGGCAGTCTTTCGCTTTGAGGACTTGGGGAGGTCGATGTCAGAGTCAGGCTCCTCATCACTTTTCAGCATGAAGTTGACGCCGTACTTTGTGATTGGACCCAGAGCACATTGTTCGACGCGGTACTGTTGCGAGGCAGGGTAGTGACGCTGGAGAAGGGCGGCAGCCAGGTCGCTGGCGTGCTGCTTGTGTGCTGAGTGCGGCGAGATGGGGAACGCATAGCTGGTGTGGTAGGTGTTGTACAGAGCCTGGAGGCGGTCGTCGATCGGGGGCGTGTTTTGCTGCTCATCGACTATATCCATGGCCATACCAGATGCCTGGCCGCCTTTTTGTTGCGCCGTCACCGCTTCAAAGGGCCCGTTCATGTCCGTGGGAGAGCACTGTAGGTCAAATTCGGCAGGTAGGTTCATCTCTGGTGTGTCGGTGAGACTATGTACGGCCATCTTGGTGAGCGTGTTTGCGATTGAGTTGATTGTTGTTGGACAAGCTGCCAGGTGAGACAGTGTCTTGGGTTATAAGCCGACAGCAAGTGAAGGCAGCTCGAGACGTCGGAGGACCTCCAGCCTCTACTGCGGCTGCTTGACCGTGTGCGTCCACGTGGCCTTCATTGTGGCTGCAGAGGTCACTCCACATGCAGCAACTGTGCAGCTCAATCTTCCATGGCCACATCTTCTTGGGTCTCTGCTGGCTGCGCTGTACCATCGGTACCTTCACCCTCGATCTTCTTAGCCTGCGCCTTGGCCTTCTTCTTGACCTTCTTCTCCCTGTTCCTCCTAGTCCGCTTCTCGCGCTCGGCCTCCTCTTTTTCTGCAGCAAGTCTGGCTCTCTCTTCCAGCTTGTCTTTGTTCGCCGCCTTCTTCCTCCTAAGTGCAATGCGCGCCTTCTTGCCCTTGCGTGTCCGCTTGTGCTCCTTCTCCTCGAAAGTGGCCAACATGGGAGGGTGCCCAACTAGTACCGCCTTCTTGATGCCATCTTTCGTGATTTTGGTGACCTTCCACGGCACTGCACAGGCCGGCCATGGCTGCCGCGACAATTCCAGCACGGTGCTTCCATCGATTGCAGCAGCGCGCAGTGCCAGCTCCTCGTCGCTTGTCGGCTCGTCGGCGAAATAGTAGCTCTTTGGCTTCTTCACCAGGAACCCTGATCCATCTCCCCTGTCTGGGCCGGGCGACGAGAGCCGCACTTTGAGCGTCGCGGGCGCAGCGTTGGCCGGTGCTGCGAACAGGCGCAGCTCTGCCTCATCCTCGTCGCTCTGCGCTGCGTCGTGCTCATCGCCGATGGGCTGCTCCGTGGTGGTAAACGCAAACTCGGTGGATATCCGCTGGCGCAAAAGCTCTTCGATGTCTCGATCTGGCGTCGATCGCGGGGACTGCTCTGGCGATCGGAGCTCATCGCGGCGCACCCTTGCACGCACATTAGCAGTGCGAATAAAGAACAGAGCCGTGGAGGTTGCCAATTACCGCTTTGCGCTGGGCAGGTCGAACATGGAAGACATGGCTGCGTGCGGAGGCGCGTGTCTGCGTCCGTGTCTGAGCCGTGAGCTACGTCCCGGTGTCGAAGACTTTGTCGAGCGCCGGTCTCGCGTAGGCACATCCGCGCGAGGCACGCGAGAGCCGGCTAATGTCAGAATCGTTAGCAGCACGGCTGGGGCCGCCGAGCATCAGACAACCATGGGTGGCGCTGCGACTGGCCGGCTATCTTGCCCGGATTGCACAGAAACACAATCTTGGAATTCTCTTCCACGCATCCGCACGCGACTTGAAATTTGGAAATTACCGCGGCTCTATGCGCCACGCAGGCCTAGGAAGGAATTCCAGGACCCTGAGTGAGCACGATTCATCGGAGCACACGGATGAGGGCTGCGGCGCTCGACGGAGGTCCTTCTGGCGTCGCGTTAGAATTCATTAGAGTGCGCGCCTTGCCAGAAGCAGGCGCGTCTTGGCTGCCTCTAGCGGCGCTCGGGCGGCGAAACGGCCTGGTCTGTGTTTTGGCACATGGGACGGCTGTTGACGATTCTCGTCCAGACCATCGTCGATGCCGAAGGATTGCATTTTGACTGGCCTCCACCATGAGTCCACAACACCATGCGCCCGTGAACCGAGTGCTAAGCGACAAAGCCATCGAGGCCTTGTCCAAGACAGGATCGTGCGCCGTTGCTCCCGGATACAGTTAAACGCGTCACGCCCACGCAGGTGCTGCCCTTCGCTGCCAATCGTTTGTGTATCGCTCCGCGGATATCAGGAACACTCACCGCACGATTGCGGGCGCGGTTTGGACCGAGTAACCTTTGTACCCTGATTCTGCCGCCCTGGTGTCGACTGCTCCCCCCGCGCGTGCATAGC
Organism: Didymella glomerata; assembly: GCA_030271015.1. Lineage (NCBI taxonomy): Eukaryota > Fungi > Ascomycota > Dothideomycetes > Pleosporales > Didymellaceae > Didymella > Didymella glomerata. The sequence goes on from JAJOHN010000012.1 coordinate 65,260, forward strand.
CCCAGATAATGCCACGGTGAGACGACGAGACGACGACTAGACTCGACGATGCCTTGCACACTGAGTTGGCCCGAGGCAGCGCGAGAGCGCGACCTCCAAAGGTGGGTTTGCTAGTGGCCCGTTGGCGTGCTGCCACTCAGGTGCGAACTGCAGTCCAGATGCTAAAGACCACAGATACTACCGTCCATGGCTCGACGCGCAGAGCCTCGTCGACAGCTCTGTGGGCATAGGAGAGAGGGGCCTCACTACTGTGGGCTACAAGCCGGAGGCCTCGCGCGACAAGAGCTTGACGGCCTTCGCCCAGCTCGCCGCCCTCCGCCTCAATGTGCGCCGCTGCATGGTCTCTCTGATCGACTCGCACCGCCAGTACATCCTCGCCGAAGCCACCAAGACGGTCTCGCTGTTCGAAGCAGAGGCCGAGGTCCCGGAAGACGACGTCTGGCTGGGCAACACCATCCTGAACAAGACCGATGCCGTGTGCTACCATACCTTCTCGTCGACGTATACCGCCAAGACAGCGAAGGGCGACACCGTCACCGCCGAGTGCATGGTCATTCCCGACTGTCGCCTGGACCCTCGATTCGCAGACAGGGACTATGTGAAGAGCGAGCCGGGAGTGCGCTTCTACGCCGGTGTGCCCATCATCACCAAGGCAGGGCACCGCATTGGTGGTACGTGAGGAAGTGGCCGCAGACAGCTGGCCTTGCTGACCGCGACATAGTGTATGCAGTCTCTGATGAGACCCCCCGCAAGGGCCTCAGTGCCGCCGACATGCGCTTCATGCAGGACGTGGCTGCCGCCGTCATGGAGCATCTCGAGCTCGCCAAGGACAGTGACGATCGCGTAAAGGGTGAGCGCATGGTCCGCGGTCTGCAGCAATTCATCGAACGATCCTCGGTCGCCGATATGCGAGACGAGGCCGGGCCCCGCATGTCCACCATGGAGCGCCAGACTGAAAACGCCCGCCTGCAGACCCTCGAGGAGGACGAAGCGTCCGCGTCCGGGGCCGTGACTCCATCGACCGCGGCCAAGCACGCCCAGCGCAAGGCGCACGCCGAGTCGGACACTGCTCGCGTCTTCCACAGAGCGGCGCGTATCATGCGCCAGTCGACCATGGCCGACGGTGTTGTGTTCTTTGACACATCAGCTGCTGGTATCAAGGGCGGCCTCTACGATGACGGAGCCTCGGATGCGAGCAGCGACGAGAGCGTCACCAACAATACCACCGACTTTGATACCGCTGATTCAACCGCAACAACCAGGCGGCGCAGGAGGCAAAAGGTGACATTTGCTGGCGACGCTGCATCAGATCATAGAATTGCTTCAGATGCTGACAGCAAAGCGTGTCCGGTCGTGGGTCTGTCGCTGCGTCAGGGAGCAGCCGTTATTGCCCACAAGGATTTCGCCTTCAGTGAGGCAGCTATGGAACGCTACATCCACCGCTACCCATTCGGAAAGTTCTTCAACTACAACGAAGAAGGCGTCGGGATCAACTCGAGCGATGAGAAGTCGGAACGCTCCGAGACTGACCAGTCAGACCGCACAGCGACCTCGCCAACCGGACAGCCCAGGAGAAGAAAGAGAAGGGAGAGGTTCATTCCGACCGAATTCCTGAAAGTGCTACCCAACGTACGAACGCTCATTTTCTTGCCATTGTGGGATCCGTCGTCAGAGCGCTGGGTGGCTGGAGGCTTCATCTGGACAACCCAAGCTGGAAGGCTGATGAGCCCTGAGAACGAGCTCCCTTACCTCCAGGCCTTCGGCAACAGCATCACGAGCGAAGTGGCGCGCTTGAGTGCGCAAAAGGCGGATCGAGCCAAAACGACATTCATCGCCTCCATCTCGCACGAGCTTCGATCTCCACTCCACGGCATTCTTGGGTCAGTCGAATTCCTTCGCGATACAGTTGCTTCGGCATATCAGGATTCCTTAGTATCTTCCATCGAAACATGTGGTAAAACACTGCTCGACACGATTGATCACGTCCTCGATCATGCCAAGATCAACAAGCTACGGAACACAGGAGCGCGCAAGAACAAACGCGGTGCTGAGGGGCGGACGAGGAGACTGCCCTCCGACAACTCGATTTTGGGTGTCACGGCGGACTTCGACCTGGCCCAGTTGGTCGAGGAAGTCTGCGATACAGTCTGCGCTGGACACACGTTCCGCAAGAACCACAGTGTCAATACAATCTCGACGGACGTTGACACCGAACATGTGGGCGTGAGTGGAGCGACAGGCGAGGACTCCACCACTGCGAATGGCGGCAAGGTTGTAGTCGGCACAGACAACCAATCTGTCATCGTGTCGCTGATAGTCGCACCGTATGTCAGCTGGGCTGTCCGCTCACAGCCAGGCGCTCTTCGAAGAATTGTCATGAACCTCCTTGGCAACGCTCTGAAGTACACCGATACTGGCTTCGTTGCTCTGAAGCTGGTTCAATCTGGGAATACACCGCAACACATCAACCTGAGTTTGACCGTCGAGGATTCTGGTCGCGGAATGTCTGCAGACTTCCAGAAGACGAAGTTGTTCTCGCCGTTCAGCCAGGAAGATCCATTTGCGTCTGGTACCGGGTTGGGTCTTAGTATCGTCAAGCAAATTGTGGAATCCTTGAGGGGCGAAATCAACGTCAAGAGTACAGTGAGCGTTGGAACGCAGATCAACGTCACACTTCAGCTGCCCGTCGGCTCGCGTGAGGCCACGAAGGTCGGCCGCAACTTACTGGATGCACCAGAGTCCCTTAAAGGGGCATTTGTCAGCATTCTTTGCGAATGCGATTCAATTGGTGGCCAGCGCGGTATGAAGGTCAAGGAGTCTATGTCCAATGCCTGTCAAGGCTTCAACATGAACGTTCTCGACATCTACGACCCCAACTTGTCGAACAAGAAGGTGGACTTCCTCCTGACTGATGCGCCTTCTCTTGACCGACTGCTGCAAGAGTCAAGCTCAAGCTGGGTCAATGAGACACCGCTGACTGTGGTCTGCGTATGCACAGACACGGCGGAGAAGACAAACCTTGAGAAGCGACTAGGCAGGCAGATTGAAGCTCTGGGCTGGACGGCGGAGGTTCTCACTCAACCGTAAGGCGATCCATGTATCCATCACTAAACTTAACGGCTAACGAAGTCACAGATGCGGACCTCGCAAACTCGCCCGTACACTGATCCAATGCCAAAAGCGCGCAGCCAAGTCCGCCCACGACCGCCACATCACCCGCTCCATGACGGCCCTCGGCCTACATGAACACCAAACCCTCGCTCCCCCCGGCGCCCTAACCGAAGAACAACGCAGCATAAGCGACAGCGTTGCCATCTCGCCTCCTGCCGAGAACTCCACGGTAACTATCTTCGGCGCCCCGTCACCGCCCCCCGTCCTCCCCTTCTCCTCAACCATCACCCCACCCCAGTCAATGACGCCCGGCTCCCCCGCTCCAACCGAGGGAGGCGAGTACTTCAACCCGCGCGTCCTGCTCGTCGACGATAACGCAATCAACCTCAAACTGCTCGTCGTATTCGCCAAGCGGCAGAAACTGCGGTACTGCGAGGCCATGAACGGGCTCGACGCATTCGAAACATACAAAAGCGAAGCTTCACAAACTAGCCCTGCGACACGGCCGTTCGACTTCATTCTCATGGATATCAGCATGCCCATCATGGATGGCCTGACGAGTACGAGGAGTATAAGGAAATTTGAGAAGGAAATGGGGCTCCCCAGAGCACATATTGTGGCGCTGACGGGCCTCGCGAGTGCCCAGGATCAGCAGGATGCGCAGGATGCGGGGGTCGATATGTATCTTGTTAAGCCGGTCAAGTTTGCGGATATCAAGAGGATTTTTGGCGGGAGGTGAAGGTCGTGAGGTTTGGGTGTGGTGCTCATTATGGGCACTTGATTAGCTGGGGTTTGGTTGGCTAGGGTTTGGTTGGCTAGGGTTTGGTTGGCTGGGGTTTGGTTGGACGGCGGGGTTTGGTTCGGATATGGAAGGGTGGAAAAGTCGCGTCTCTCTGGTCAGCATTTCTCGGGCGTCTTGCATTGCGTGCCATGGGCATACGCGCTGGAGTTGGTGGGTTCCATCTACATGCATTATAGGTGGTCATCTGGATCGAAGACGCTAGTCGGAGTCGATCTTGAAGCGCTTGCTAGAGCGCAATTCATAATTATTATTATCATTACTGTTGTCTGTTCACCACGCTAGTCGGTTCTCTCGATGTCGTCTCGGCTTTGCCGGATATCAGTATCTCGACAGGGTACGGAGGCGTGTAGCCTCCATAAATACCCAAGCTGATCGCATGTGTAGAGTTAGACTGTACGTTGAGTAGCTGCCGAACGTACGTGCAGTGGAATGGCCGCAGCCCGCATCGTCTGCTCCTTGCAGACCTGCCGACTACTCGGGCTGTATCAAACTCCCTCGGTGCAAAGTAGCAGTCGGTCTTTCTCGCGTCTTGGGAGCAGCGAAGCAAGATACTCGTCACCAGGGTAGTGGCGAACACTGTACGAGCGGGGTCCTTGTGCAATAGCGTGACTCGCGGTATCTGCTCCTAATCTGATGTCCGTCTACGCGTGAAATAACCGTCGGATATAGCTGTTACGACGCTCACCGTCGAAGTGTTTCCCGACGCAACAGAGCAGCAGGTGCAGGGATTCTTTCTCCATCTACTTGACTTCACCTACAGCTGCCACGAATACAATTTAGGCTCTGCTGACGTTTTGCAAACTCGGTGGTCTAATCAATGTGTGTGAGCTTTGGAGCGAGGTCACTGTCAGATCGTTCGCGCCGAGGGCTCATTATAGACATGATGTGGGATTCAGTGGAGGTAAGCGCTAGCAGCCAAAGGCAGACGTGCTGTGCCTTCGACAATAATCCAAAGACATCATGGCCGGGTAGGTTTCTCTCTGAGGTTGTGTTTTCAAGATCGTTGCCAGGCTTGACTGTTGCTTACACCGCCCTTCGGTGGAACATACTGGATTCGATAGGTGAGAACATGTTTCCGGCAGATGTGCCTCAATCTGATCTGAGATTCATCGTAACCATAGGATAGTTACACTCAGACGTTGGCTTGATTTCCGTAGTCAGTGTCATGGAGAAAGCATTGCTGTGTCGCCGGTCTGATGGAACGCTGCAGTTGCTTCTGCCAAAACTGACTCTTCGGTGCACTTACAGATGCTACTCCAAAAGATACCCAACCATGCTGCATTAAAAGTAGCTGACTCCGGGAATCTTTGAGGAGGTGCGAAGATCATCGCTGTGCTGAAACCCGAACTGCCCGAACCGAGCCGCACACAGTTTCAGATCCTGCACCCGCCGAGCCTCTTGGGCGTCTCCCGCTGAAACGCATCCGAACACGAACCAAGTCCACCGGCAAACGATTCGTCATGTGCGCCGTCTTTGCAACCTCAATGCTCCACTTCGACTTTGGCATCACGACTTCGATACATCTTGACCCAGCCAAGCGTACCAACCTAGATACACCACCCCTATGGCCTGCGGATCTGACTTGCGGTAACGTGTCCACCGAAAGCAAGACTCTTGCGGCCAGAGGAATGCCGGTTGCAGTGGCGTTTCGGTGGGTAGGATGCTCTCCACTGTGGTCGACGAGATTGGCGGTGGTGTATAAAGAGGGAAGGAATGAAGAGAAGAGAGGCAGCACAACGAGCGCGCCGTTTGCCTATGCTCCACGTTGATGGCGAAGCGCTGTTCGACATTCTTATTTCCTGAAGGAACCTCTGCCGCACCACGCTGCGAAGAGGGAACCTCTGTTTCCACATTTTCCACTCATACAAAAGCGAACCGCCGGCACCAGCGATCCTGGCGACTCTGAACTTCGAAGGCCAGAACAAGGTGGACTTCAAAGCACTCCGAGACTGATGATCGAGCCCTTGTGATCACAACGTGTCGGCCTCGAAGAGACGAAGATGTCGGAGAGACACAGCCGATGCGAACATACATACAGAGCGCCAAGAAAGACTTTGAGCGAGTGAAACCATCTGAAGAGTCTTCCGACAGCTTATCCTTCGACATAGATGCTGAGAGCCAAGTCAAAACGCTCTCAACGGGATACATGCTCAAGCACAGCTTCTTGATAGGCAACTGATTACATGATGTCATTACACTAGAGTGATCACATTAATGAGAGAATGGTTGCCCCAGTTTGTAGACTTAAGAAATGGAATAACCGTGAAACACCATGGTCCCCATATCCACCATATTCATACAAAGATCGTAGCCGCGCATGGATGTAGGCGCTGCAAAGATCCCTGCGCTTGGTCATGACAAAAGAAAACTGCATTTCCGTCGTGACACTTCTCGAGACATGCCAAGAGTACAAGATTGTATGCTGCGAACGCTGCGACAGTGACCTATAAGTCTTGAAACTTGGCCTTGGCGTGCACAGTCAACAATGCTGAAGGAGCAGGGGTGCTTAAGCGAAGGCTCCTACAACGGCCATACTGCAGAGTGTTAGCTTGTGAAGCATTTGTCAGTCTAGGAGCGGACTTACCCGGCAGCACCCATGAGCACGTAGATGAAAGCACGTGTCTTGTCCTTGCCCGTCAGGTTGTGACTAGCCTCCTCAGACAGGAAGTCCTCGGCAAGCAAATCTACAAGCGCAGCGTAGATGAGCAGACCGGATGAGATGGCGTTGAAGACACCGACGATGATGAGACCAAAGGCGCTGTTGGGATCGTACGAGCTGCGTGTGAAGAGGCCGATGGCCTGGCCGATGGGAGCGGTGGTACCGAAAGCAACAACCAGAGCCCACGGCTTCCAGCTTCCGTTGGGGTAAGGTACAGCTGCGATACGGGATCCAAGACCGAGACCTTCGAACATCTGGTGGAAGACGATGGCGATGAGCAGGATGATGAAACCTTCTGCTGTGATGGAAACGGTCATACCAACGAAAACGGAGTGGAAGAGAATACCACCTTCGATCAGAGTGATCTGCATGGACTGCTTCTTGAGGACTAAGGGGTCAACGGGTTGGTTCTCGACATCCTCATCGAAGTAAGAGACCTGCGCATCGGGACCCTTCTCCTGGGGGTAGCTTGGAAGGGCGGGCATTCCGCGGTTGACCATGTTGACCATCTCCTCGCGCTGGCGGACATATTGCTCGTAGAAGACGATGAACCATGGTGGCATCTCAGATCGCGGCTCCATCTCATCGCGGTCCTTAGGGAACGAAAAGTTCTGGTTGGGATATGTGTTCTCGACCCAGCCCTTCTTGTCATCGCGAATCGTAAGCATAGTCTTCTCCGAGTCGTAACTGTTCCTTTTCTGCATCGGGTTGCGCATTGCAGCCTGAATGCCTGCGGGCGCGGCACCTCCGTTGAACTCCTCGCCAGTTGCACTTCCGTGGGAATGACCACCAGTCTTTGCGTTCAGCCACATTTCGACTACGAACAAGATGAAAAGTGAGCCCATCATGATGACACCGGGTAGCGCAGGGTACTTGTCGGTGAAAAGCTCGGGAAGACATGGGTCGTTGAGAGACTGGAAAGCTGTAGGAAGAAGCTGCAAATGTCAGAGATGCTAAAAAAAACCAAGATGCTGTACGTACATGTACAAAGGCAGTAGCGATCAGAACGCCAGTACCGAAATGTTTGCAGAAGAAGAATATCGGTGGCGGAATCTTCATCCACTTGACCTTCTTTGCAACAACTGGAAACCCACATCCTCCGATGGACGCAGCGAACACAATGACTGCCCAAAGATTAGATTACGGCGCATGCAGTATAGAGTTGCCACTTACACACTGCAGCCACGTGAAGAGGGAAGTCGTACTCGGCAGCATCCGCCTTACTCCCGCATTGTGGCTTCTCCATGGTAGACATTGTGACTCTGGATATTACGAATTTTGAAATGCAAGAAAGAAATCACAGGTTCTAAACTGAACTGCCAGCAGCCTTGTCGCCAGCGACGGAAACGAAAGGAAGTGGAAAGGGAAACGACGAACGAGACTCTTCCGGAGAGTGTTGTTGAAAGATCGAGCCCCAGGTTGAACGTATGGTAGAGGCTGGGCACGAGGAGCTTAAGGCTATATGTTCGCCATCAGGGTTCGACCTGTTACAGAAGCACTAAACACATCCTGACTGATCAACAAGACTCTAGAACAAATCAGGCGGAAGAACTGATGATGCGAGGGTCCCTGCCACAGATCTCGTGTTAGGATAGGTGCTTCACATGAGAGCGCGGAGGTTCAGACGTTGCCAGGAAGTGTCAACGAGGCTTGTTCCAGGAACGCGTGGACCACCAAAATCACAGTGATATGAGGCTGCAAGGCTGCAAGTGGATATCGCTGCTCGCTGTGATGTCCAAGATTATTGGCAAGCGGCTGACGTGCTAGGCAAGTTGGGGAGCCGGCTGGGCGCGCCCGAAGAAGATCTGGGGAAGGACCCGCAATCATGCGGCTTGCATTGTTGCGGCTCAAGTCTTGTTTTCGCCGAGTGGGACGACCTGCGCAGAGTGGGAGCATTGACGCGTCGATAAGCCTTTCTGCGGCAATGCCAGTTCGAGGACCTCCGTGCACAAACTCGGCTAACCCAACAGACCGTTTCGAGATTGCCCTGACGTGACTGGCCAAGACCAGCTGGTTTCGTAGTTAGTATGGCCGAGGAAGCTTGAAACCTGGATTGGCCTGAGATCGATTTGGAAGGATGCTGTTGTTCTCGTGTACGCGCCACAGAACCCCATCACAGACCGTCGCGTGGTGCTAGCGCCTCCACATGATTGGTCGGTGGTTAAAGGAAGGCAGGAGTAGCCAAACTTCCACTGTGCTCCTGCCAAGCCGTCGCACCTCACTGCCAACCTGCAACATATCCACGCTTCTTGCTTTTTGATCCTCAGAAGTCGTGATCGGTGCCACCAAGCTTTCGCGCCACCTGCACTCCACGATGACAACAGTGTCGATGCTTTTGGAAGCGGGAGCTACCCCCGCTTCCTCCGCCCCTACAGCCCGCCAAGCTCGTTGGAGTATCAAGACCAGGCTAAGCATGCCTTAGAATTACCTTTTGTAGTTGTACAATTTGCTTGAACAAGCCTGCTCGATGCTTAGCGAGTTTCACAGTGCGGTTGCTCCTGCCTTTGCTGTGCAGAGCTACACAGAACCACAGAACATCGCGGCCTGGAAGCGAAGCCGCCACAGGAGATGACTGTCAGGCTCGAACACAAGCCTCCTCAGCGCGGAGTGGCGGACCGTGGTACGCTCTGCGACTGTTTATTACTTCGATGTCCCAATTCCGTGATTGATGCCTTCCTTTATCCCACCATCTATCCACCGATCGACACTCAAGTCTAGCAAGAGGTATCACACCACAACCCGGGAAACATGTCTTCCGATCCTCAGAGTAAGTCTCAGGCAGTTACCCAATATTTCTGCTCTGACGATCCCTCAGCCTCTGCCAATGAGCAGCCTCAGAGCCAAGTGGCCGACCAAGCGACAGCGGCAGTTACCACCTCTTCGGCGCCAGCGGATATCATACAACAGGTGTCACGCACAACAACAGCTTCTACACAGGTGGCCAAGGAGAAGTCTGCTGTCACTGTGGACAGTGCCGATCCTCTGGATCTTGGCAAGCACCGTCGATCAAACGTAACCCAGGCTCAGATGAAGGCGGACTACCCTCAGGCAAACAAGAAGCGCATGAAGGTGGGCAATAAACGTCATGCTAAGTGATCGTCACTGACAAATATAGAAATTCTACACAAGGCAGAATCAGCTCATCGATCAGTTCCTTCAGAGTGGTGATGAGGAACGGTTAGCTGCTCTCGACACCGTCGAGAACGGACCGAAGGTCAAGTTCGCCGTCAATGCGTCGTTCGTTGTCAACTTCTGTCTATTCATCATTCAGATGTATGCTGCGATCTCGACAGGCTCGCTGTCTCTCTTCGCAACTGCAGCGGATGCCTTCATGGACCTTGTGTCGTCATGTGTTATGCTCATCACCAGCCGGATGGCAGCACGGCCAAGCGTCTACAAGTACCCTGTCGGACGTACAAGGATCGAGACTATTGGCATCATCATGTTCTGCTGCTTGATGACGACGGTCGCCATTCAGCTGATCATCGAGTCTGGAAGAGCGCTCGGTGCAGGTGCCAGGGGGGCTGAAGAGCTCCACATCATCCCCATCGCTTTTGTGGCAACGGCCAGTAGGTCATGGATGCTCGCCCTACAACAGACCATGTACTGACTACTACAGTCTTCGCCAAGGGCTCGCTGTGCATCTACTGCTACATCTACCGTCGCTACCCGTCAGTCCACGTGTTCTTCATTGACCACCGCAATGACATCGTCGTCAACGCCTTTGGTCTGGCCATGTCCATCGTGGGTAGCCGTGTCGTATGGTACGTCGATCCTATCGGAGCCATCCTCATCGGTCTCTTGATCCTCGTGTCTTGGGCTGCGAACGCATTCGACCATGTGTGGCTTCTCGTTGGCAAGTCGGCACCAAAGGAGTTCCTTTCCAAACTTGCCTACCTGGTGGTCACGCACGACAACCGCATTGAGAAGGTCGACACAGTAAGTTCCAATCCGATGTTGTCCCTGACTACCTGCTAATCAGAGCACAGTGCCGCGCATACCACGCAGGTCAGAAGTACTACGTCGAAGTCGACATCGTCATGAACGAAGACCTGCCGCTGAAGATCACCCACGACGTCAGCCAGACCCTGCAGCGGAAGCTCGAAGGTCTCGCAGATGTCGAGCGGGCGTACGTCCACGTCGACTACGAGAACGACCACGACATCAAGGAAGAGCACAAGCCCTTGTACGAGGTCACTCAGCAGCGGTCCATCAAGGAGCGTGTGCAGGCATTGAAGTACATTTTCAAGAAGAGCAGTGCGTCGTAGAAGGATGGACTTGGTCCGCTTTCGAACCCGAGCGGTGTGTAGCGAGAACGAAGCTCAGCAGGCAAGCCCTCGCTTCAGAAATAATGTCTGCTTTTTAGTTACAATTATAGCCCGCAGTGGCGCACGACCAGATACCCAGCGCAGCCTATGGCTTGCAGCTCAAAAGTACACGAATACAGTTTGATGCCATCTCGCCCCACCATTGATCAGTCTTCATTGTCCCTGAGTCTAAGCTTCCGTACCCAAGCGATGACATGAACACTCTGATTCGCGCGATTTCCTATATGCTAGACAACATTGAGACAAACAACAGGCGTCTCTTGAGTGAGCGTTGGGTCTATATTGTGGGTCAAGTTCTGGGCTGGCCGACTCATGTCGTCGAGGACGAAAACGAGGACGAGGACGAGGACGATGAACATGAGGAAGAATTGAGAATGAGGAGGACATGGGATGTGTCAGGGGAGTCATCTCTTGGATTGCAGACACCCAAGTTGTGTCATTTCTTTACAGCCAGCCTGGAGAACGATAGAGAATCAGATAGTCCCGTGTCTTCACCAGACGTGTCGTATCAAGCGCTTGCTCTCGCCCTCGGCCTCAGCTTCAGCCCCCCCTGCTCCTCCTCGCCTCTCTCAGCCTTGATCTGCGCCTCAACGGTCCTCCCAATATTCCCACCACCCTGCATAACCCCACCCCGCAGCAGCTCCCCCACAACTCTTCCCTTCACAACTGTCTCCTCAACCACTCCCTCAACCTGCTCTGGACCCACCCTTCCATACCATATCCCACTCCCCTTCAACTCATTCCCCTCCAAGGTCGGAGGCAGGTAAATAATCACATTGCCAGCATACTTGTGCCCGCCAATATGGCTAATCTGCGCAACATCCGCTCCAATCCCTCTGCGCTCAAGCTCCTTGCGGAACGCCGACTGCAGTATAGGGCCGAGGACACCACATCTCTGATCGCGGCCGCCGTGTCCGCAGATCAAGATCGTGGGCTTGGTGATGGGCTCTGGTGCGGGCACGAGTGAGGCTTTTGACGTATCACGCGTCAGGGCGGCTTTTTGTGTGGCGGATAGGCCGGCGTGCATGGGGTGCAGGGTGGGCGCTTTGAGGTAGGCGGTTGCGAAGGCGCTGAATGCGTCGCGTGTATGCGGTATGGAGCTTATGCGCTGGAAGCTGGGGAAGAGGTATGCGGTTGTGGCGTTTGGTTTTTCAGTCGCTGGGAGCGAGCTGGCGGTGATGAGGACGTTGGTGAATGGCTGCTGAAATTAGGATGTGTCCTTGCTATCCACGCGCTCTGTAGCTGCTCTGCCTTGCAGGGGGCTTACAAACATCGAACGCCTCGCCTCCTTTGCCTATGATGCCCTTGAGGCCTTTCACGAAGTCTGCTGTTGGGCCAGAGTCGTCTTCGAGGTTGCTTGTCCAGTCCTCTTTTCCTGTAGCGAGGAGTACTTGCTCAGTGTACGGTGCCATTGTGTTCAACAGCGGCGTCTTGCGATCGATGTCGAGATCGGGCGGTGCGGCGGCGCATGCACATGTTGGCGATGGGCATGTTTCTGTGTACGGTATAGATTGTGTGGGCGATTGTAGGCGTGGTGTCGTTGTCGTAAAAGCACGGAAGCTACGTATACAAGGCACACGTGCCCGGGACAGGCGGAGGAAGGCGACAGACATGTTTGTTGTAGTTGAAGGAAGGCGCGTTGAGGATCCGGGGAAATTATCAGATCCGCAGATGATGACGCGCACCTTCGGAGATAGCGGAGGACTCGGCTCGGCGTTCGGCCTGCGATTCACGAGCATGATGAAGTGGTGTTGCTCACTTTGGCTAGTCATTCCATGTTCAGAATCTGCTCCCTGAAGACTATGTAACATTATCTGACTGGATAGTAGCCTTTATCAAGTGGTACCGACTTGCGTGCTTAGAGTCCACCAGCCAGGACGCAGCCTCCTTGGTGAGCTCTTCGAAGCTGCAAGAGCTGGTGAGGATATTTGTTGCTGAGCTGGCCTACAATGAATCAAGATGCGATCTGAGTCTCGCAATGCTTGATGTCGACGAGCCAGCTGCCATGCTTCTCAGGATGGCGCCTCATCCAGCCATTTGCCAGGCGAGCGCGCTGTGAAATGCTTTGTCTACAACATCTCCCGCCGAGAAGCGAACATGCTGCTTCTCGACGTTGATCGGTTTCTGAGTTGCCAAATTTCAACCGCGACGCCGATGACTCGGCTGAATGAACGAGTCCCGGAATGTGAGGTCCGGCCCGCAACCACGCTTGCGCTCTCGCGACCCAGCATCGACAGAGCAAACCAGAAGGCGCAGTGATAGTTGACGGATGGCCTGCTGAATATCGCGGGAGACAAGATTCCTGGCGTTTGATCTCCCAATCTTCGTAGAAGTGATGAAAATGTTGCTCGAATGTTCGAAGCGTGTCGGCGTTGTGGCGTGCAGTCGACATCCGTGATCACCGAGCTGGCCGTACCATCATGGGCGAGTGGGAAAAAGTGGAAATGACTCAATGAATCATTCCCGCCTCAAGGCCTCCGGTTGCAGTCACATTCCCATACCTAGGCCGAACAGAACGCCCGAGATAACCACTGCAAAGGCGATCTTGCCAATGGGTCGCTCGGCTGAGCCCGCTTCAGACGCTGCCTGCATCGGTTGGTTCTCTGCGTACGCATAGGAAGAGACGGAATAAGGAGCAGCTAATGGTCTCTGGGCATGAGAGTTGTCCTGGTGTAATTCCTGTGCTGCTGTCAGCTCTATACGTTGATCGGGGGAAATGCGGGTACGTACATCCAGGGCCAGGGTGGTGTGCACCTCAGGGTCCGCTAGCGCGAGGGTGCATGCCGCGAGGAACAGCACAAGAATAGCGTACAGTCGCACGGAGAATCGCATCTTTGCCCACAAGTCGTTCTTGGTGAGTGTCCAGGTTGCAAGAGTTGCTGCGATCGCTGTCCGGGATCTCGACCATCAAGTACCCCGGATCTTCACGGGCCCCTCCCTGCGTCAGCCTGCATCTGACAAGCGCTGACAGACCTTGGTCTTTGTGCGACAGGCGCGTGACAGGCACGCGTCAGAGTCGGTGAAGAAGGCACATGACGTGCGAGACGGCGCGCGTCCAATCGCAGCACTAGCGTAGATTGCTGGTCCGCCAGGCGCTATTCGCTACCGGCTGAGCTCCCGTGCTTGAAGTATGCTGCTGAAACCCATTTTGTTCTCCCGCTGCCGGGTTTCGATTCCTTCAATCTGTTGAGGGCAATGGCGAATTTTGATGCTTCATTGAGCTCAAGCTTGCTGGTGTCGGTGTCAAATTCGAACCTGGGGAGGTAGGAGTCCAGCGACTTCTGGCTTGATGCGTGCTGAACCGCGGTATGTGGCTGTGAATTGAACGTCTTGCCTAGCCAAGAGCCTCCTACGCCGCGCCAACAAACGACAGAACGACCGTGGCCCTCGCCGAAGACCTCAAAGCCATCTTCAGAGGTAGGTTGACTGGAGGTGCCAGGGTCGTCTCGCCATATCTCGATGCCGTCGAAGACGTCTAGCTTCTGCGCAAGTTGCGCGACTCGAAGCGCTTGCTCCAGGTCTGCAACTTCCAGAAGCACTACTTTTGCTTCCACTTCCTGTGCGATCTTGAGAAGACGAGGGTAGAACATGTCTCCTTGCTGTGTATCGTCAAACTCGGATCTCGGCGGAGGGACCAGCGCCAGCTTTGGCTCGTACTTGCGGACTGAGCGCATTGTTGTCTTCCAGTAAGCCGAGGGCGATATATAGGGTGGATTCGATATCAGTATGTCCCAGAATGGCGACCACTTGTTGTAGTTCAGAACGTTCCTTACTGGAAACGGGGCTCCTGGAACCAGCTCCCCAAAGGGGTTTGTAAGGACATCTGCCTTCGCGAAGTTCGTCATGCCATTCCTTGCTTCGTTGCCAATCTCGTTCTTCCGCAGGTTGTGATGCGCAAGCCCCAAGCTCTTGTCTGATATATCGATGCCGATGATGCGCAGGTCAACGTCCTTTCGTTTCGCGGCAAACTCGTGGCGGAAGAGTAGCGGGATGCAGCCGGTGCCCGTGCAGAGGTCTAGGATTCGTACTTCGTTGGGCAGGTTTTGCGCATCTCGAACGAGCTTCGCCAGATGCGTGACTGAGGCCGCTGTATCTGGTCTGTGTATGCCGTCAATCTTTGCGCGTGACGTACGCGACTGGCTGGATCTCACCTTGGTATGAGCACTCCCGGCTTGCATTTGATTTCAAGGTCTCCAAAGTATTCTGAGCCGAGTACATATTGCAGTGGCTTTCCCCTCGCTCTTTCTCTGACCAGCTGGCCCAGTAATGCGCCTTTAGCCAACTTGTCCCCTTTGGCGCGTCGCGCTTTGGCGACTGCCTCGACGTGTTCGCGGAGCCATCGCAGCTCGTTCTGGGCGGTGTGCAGGTCACGGCAGGGTGCGAGAAGAGCCGGGAGGAATGGATCTATCGTACGCGCTTTGCGCAGGAGCGCCGTCGGTACGCGTGGCATGTTCTGTGCTGTTTCATGATCTGCTTGGGGAGGGAAGTCACTAGCGCAAAGATCTGACCCAGGCGTTCGGTTCGATCCGAGTGAACGACTCCACACGAGAACAGACAAGGATGATGAATTTCACAAATCTCAAATGGGTACAGGCATTACGACTAATGCGAATAAGATATTAGCGGCTGCGTTCACTCGGATCTTGTTACAGCCAGGCACCGATTCGATCAGCGCCCGTGGTACACAGGCTGCCCTCGAGTCCAACCCTTGGGACGGCAGAGATGCCACTGCTGGTGTTAGCGGGCTGATGTCACCGAATGGATGCCGAGACGGGACTCACTGTATCAGTCTCAGAGGTATGCTGATTCCCCCCAGACGCGCTTTGGTCAATACTAGCGTACACCGTCCAGCCCTCTTCCTCCAACGCGCCCAGCATAGTAAGTAGCAACTCTCGAACCCTCATCGTGTCCTTCCCTCCTGCAACCCATGGGTAACCGTGGAACTTGATCTCCTGGATACCGGGGCTGTACTCGCTGACCTTGCTCACCCACTCTTGGCCGAGTCTGGCAGGCAGCGACTGGCATACTTCTGGCGAGATATCGATCAAGCGCATTCTGTCGCTGCGCGAAAAGCTGATGCTGCACCAATCGCACGGCGCTGGTGCAGGAGACTGATAGCGGAAGAGAAGTGTATCCTTGTCGTTAGGACTTTTGCTCACATCCGTATTCAGAGTCAAGACCCAGCCCATGCTGTGCAGCGTACCCAATAATGCAGCGATCAGGCGTCGCGCGTCCATGGCACTAGATCCCGTCGCAGCCCAAGGGTAGCCGGAGAGCTTGAACTCTTGCGAGTTGCCGTACATGCCTTCCTTCTGAATGCCGCCTTGCCAGACGCTCAGGACCGTGTTGCGGCATTGGTCTACAACCTCAGGCGGGAACCGTAGAAAGCGCAGGTCGTCCGCTGAGTGCATAGACATAGAGGCAAAGTGGGTCTGGAATGGCGGCGGTGCCTGATAAGACGATACTGATGTGTAGGCCGGCGCAGGCTGGGGTGCTTGCTGTTGTTGGGACCCATCGAAAGAAGCTCTCTTTTCATCGCAGCCGTGAGCCTTTTCGCGCAGCTTGTCGAACATCTTGCTTGCAAGGTTTCTGTGTCGCGCTAAGTTGATGAATTGCTGACAGTGATGGAGGGGCACTTCACGCCAGCGCGGGTCGCCTTATGTACTTCTCATACACGATCGTGTTGGCGACCGCTTCAGCATCGGCCTCATCGAAGTGGATGTCTGCATATGCTTGTTCGAGTAGGAACTATGGCCAGGAGTGTATTTCGGGAAGTCGTAAGCAAGGCGCAGCTGCTTCAAGCACTAGCGTCTGATGTCATCTATTGTGGGTACATCTGATGCCAATTGACACCGAATGTCACTGGACAAAGTAAGACCTAGCAGCGGACGCTGTCTCCAAATATTATCCCATCATCTGTATCGACCAGAAGCCCACTTTGTAGGAATCTCGCTCGGATCTCTACCCTGAAAGAAGACTGCGATCTCATGTGGCTCACCGTCTGCGTTCTCTTTGTAGCCGTACCGTATCCTCCTGTATCGCAGTTTTGGATGGTCTCTTATATCGCGCCCCTTCATCGCTGTGGCTCCAGGCTCGTCTTTGATGGTATCTACTACTGGGCGAAGAAGCATGGCTGTACTGAGAAAGCTTTCGTCTCGGATGATCGCGCGATTGGCGAACACGATCAAACAGATCAGTGCAGCAAGCTGAATAGCACAAATGCCACCTAAGATACTGAGTATGTACGGCCAGTCTACGTTGAGTTGTTGACTATTCTTTGGGCAGACCAGATCGTTGATTTTGATATCATGGCGAACGCCATGATCGTCGAAAGCCGCAATGGCTCCTGTGGTGCAGCGCATGAGTAAGCGCTCAATATCTTCGGTCGTGGCATCGGCTCCAGGTCCCCATGTCGTGTTCTGGAAGTATGTCCGACTTTGTACGCCTTCTGACATGAACACGTTGTCGTCTATGCTTGCGCTGGAGGGCCGATTATTGCCGGTCCAAGCGATGGCACCGGCCGCAATCCTGGCAAAATCATCTGTGCCATAGACTTTCTCATCATTGTCGTTGATGGTCAGGCCTTGCTCCAATTCGGGCCTAGTGATTTCCGAGACTGTATTGTTGCAGAACCATAAAGATGGGTGAGTAGAATTTCTGGATATACTCCCAGGGACGTGCAGGACCATCAGGCTAGTACACCGAGGACCACATGACTCGTACGACGACGCAGACCACGAGGTACCATAGCTAGTCCATTCATAGACGAGATATGACGTCCACTGTTTCTCTCCAGGATGCCTAGATTCGATGGTATAGTAATCAGATTCGGTCTTGTTCCAGTCAACAGTACCCTGGACTTCCATCTGTTCGCAAGATGCATTGGCCTGCACAGAGCGGTTGCTGATGAGATACTCTCCATATGGTAAGACTGGATTGCGATAGAAAAACCGGTATTCCCAGACGTCGCGAGCTTTGTCGTAGTATATCGGTGTACCGGGAAGGTCGGACAGATCGGTTATGTTCTCGTGTGACGAGAAAGATTCCCAGTTTGCAGCTTCCGCTCCGTACATCCAAGCAGTCTCCATGTAGGTGTCGTTACGGTCACTGGACACTACTTGAGGACGACCGGAATCGTCGAAAGAGCTCTTCCACTGGCTGAGATCGGCAACCGACACGTTACCGTATGATAGCAAAGGACACTGGTATGAGTCGACTGGCCAAAAGAGACTCAGCAATGCGACCAGCATCTGGCTACCGATGTTGATCAGCAGCCACACGGAGCAGAGTACTGCTGTCAGATGGCTACTTGATCGTCTCGTCTTTGGGAGCTGGCTCGATCTTTTCAATGTACGCCAGTGTAGGGCAGGAAACCAGGGCAAAGACCTTAGCATCAGGCTGGCTACATTGGAGAGCTCGCCAATGCCTAGCACCAGATCGAAATCCTCGACCGACATGTACGACCGTGTAAGGACCGACCACCGGAAAATGACAGCATATCTCTTCAGCGATCCCAGCAGGTTCAGACCCAAACAGATAGATATGGCGATGGTTAAAGCGTTGAAAAGCTTGACGTCGTTCCTTGACAGTGGATAAGCTATGTGCCAACCCGCATAGGCTTTGAGGCAGACACAAAGGACGCCACTGAAGAATACCGTTGCCAAAAAGCGCAGCATACCAACCCTGAACAATTTCTTTCGTGCCTCTGCGCTGTCGAACGTTTTGCCATGTTGGTGGTCAGCCTCGTGGGTGTGCGCTGCCAGTAGTTGCTGGAGAGAGTCCTCACGCCCAGGTAGAGGGGGGCTCTGAACGAATTGAAGGCCGCTCGTCACTGATGTATAGGCAGTATTGTATGGGTCGGACGATCTGGAAGGAGATTGAATCGGCTGCATTGCAATGTCTTCGTCATCGGTCGTGCCCCGGAATGTGCGGCTGTCCGCACTGGACACGGAAAGTTGTGAACTGGATCGGACGTCGTCCATTCTGCCCGTTGTTTTTGTTCTTGTTCAACTGAGGGGAGTGTTGAGGTAAAGATGATATTTTTCCAGAAGAGCAGAACACTCAGGTGCAAATGATCAGGTTGCTCCGGCTTTAGCTGACATGGAAGGAAGGCTGCGAACGCCTCCTGCCCCCACACGATCCTTGCTCATGCATGCGTCGGGCCCAATACTATTGTCATTATCGGTCAGGCTGCAAAGACACGCCATGTCGCAAGGCTGAAAATATCGGAAGTCGCGTGCAGCCGGTCCCGCCTTGGGGGCCAAAATGGCTTTTCGGACAGGCCTCTCGCATGTGAGAGTGAGCGACTACATGTTGCAACTCGACTAGCCCGGAGGAAGAGGTGTGTTGCGGGGTTGAACAAGGTTAGCCTTACTGCAGAAGAGAGCGCTTGCTGGAACCAGAATTTTGGTGCAAAGGCCGCACCCGTCAACGCAGGCCATTGAATAGGAAAGCAATATCTCTGGTTGGCTATCGCATTTCAAAAGCTAAATTAAGAAGACCATCCGGAGGTCAGCTTCTGCTTCCATGTCAGACAATAGATAGGATATCTGCTCCGCCGACTGGTGCAGCGCGATCGACTTATTAAAAATCAGCAAGGAAACACAGTCTGTCCGCTGGCCTTTCATGACTTTCTTCGAGAACATGTCGTATATGAAAGCCGCGTTGATGACTGATACACTTGACTGCATCATCTGTACTCTCCAGATGGCCACTTTCCCAGTCGATGGTCGTCATCGTTCTGCTGGAAGAGAACCTTGATCTGCTTCGTGCCGTCTTGCGCATTCTCGTAACCATATTTGATCTTCTTGTCTTGCAACGCGGGATGATTCTTGAGCTGCTCCCCACTCAAGGATGGCTCTTCTCCTATGGCTTCAAGGACAGGCTTCAAGAGCATTGCAGTGCTGAAGAAGCTCGCATCCCTGACGATGGTGCGGTTCGCCCTTACGAGAAGGTAAATTAAAGCAGCGGATTGTATGAAGCCTATTGCGGCCAGAATACTTCCGATGTATCGCCAGCTGACGTTAAGCCTTTGGCTGTTTTTGTCGCAGATCTTGTTATTGATGGTGATATTGTGTCGGATGCCATGATCGTCGAAAGCTGCGATCGCTCCAATAGTGAAACGCATGATGATTTGCGCAACCTCATCGGTGCTGATGGTCCTGTTTGGGGACCAAGGGGTACCTTGGGGATACACACGAAACTGACGATCGGTGAAGTCGTACTGGGTGACTCCTGTCCAGCCAATGGCACCAGCTGCGAGCTGAGCGAATGTGTCGTTACTGTAGATCCGTTGATCGCTGGGGTCGATACCAGTGTGGTTCAGGCCCTCTGTATGACAGTCAACCATTGAGAGCACAGTGTTTTTACACTTCCAGAGCGAAGATGTCGTGACATTGCTGTTGACAGCATCCTTATCGTCTCGATATTGTAGGACGTCTATTGCCGAGCATCGAGGGTAATCTCCATCGCCACAAGCCCGATCATGGGAGATATACGAGATCATGCCGTATCCATTGATCGGTATCGGTACAGAGATGGGGGTTTCTGATTCAATGCGCCTTGCCATGATGTACCGTCGCTCGGTCGCGTTGGTTGCGTTCGGGTTGAGCCGGATGTCGCCCAACAGAATGTATCGCTCGCAATCTATACTAGTTCGTATACAACGGTCACTCTGATCGAAATCGCTGTATAATAGCTCTGAGTTGCGGTAGAAGAAACGGTATTCGTAGGTCTTGTTGTCCGAAGATTTGTATATTGGTGTTCCTGCCAGTTTGGAAAGATCCGTATGTGACCCATCCGCAGAAAAGGTTGGCCATGACTGGGCATCCATGCCATACCGCCAGGCGGCGTCCCATGGGTTCCGACTTTCCGTTCTGTTGATCCAGGATGACAGATCTGCCATAGAAACATTTCCGTATTTTGTGAGCTGACACTCAAACGGTTGCATCGGCCAGAATAAGCTTAGCGACGCGACCAAAACCTGACTCCCGATATTGACTAGGAGCCAAAGAACGCAGGCGTACACATACCATTGATTGGTTCCAGGGTTATGATCAGCCAGCTTACGCCTTCTACCTATCAACCATTTTCGCTTGCGCAGAGCTGGCGACGACAACGCCATCAATTTGACCACGTTTGTCAATTCGTCGATCCCTAAGATAAGATCGAACACCTCCATGGAGACAAAGCGTCTGGTGAGTATCGCCCAACGAAGAATGATCGCGTACCGCCGGAGCGAAGACAACAAGTTGAGGCCCATACAAAGCGAGAGGCTGATCGTCAAAGCGTTGAAGATTTGAACATCGTATATCGAAAGAGCTATGGGTGAGCGGAAGCCCTCCCAGGCTTTGAGACAGATGCAAAGTGCCCCACCGAAGAACACCGTGATCAGGAGCTTGATTGATCCGATCTTGGCAAGCTCCACCCAGGAATCCATGCGGTCATAGTGTCGTGAGTGTCGGCGGACGTGCATCGAATTTCGATACAGTAAAGTCTGGCCATCTTCCATGTCCATGCCGACTCGGGAGGTTGTTGCGGAGTGTGCACCGTTTCGTTCGCTTCTGGAGAAGTCCTCCAAAAAGCCTGCTGTTGGGGAAAAGGTTGATGATGACGGAGTTCCAAAGCTTTGCAGTGGCACATCAGCGTTAGGACGTGGTGCGGTCGCTTGAACAGCTCGAGATGGAGAGGAACTGTCACTCTCGGTCGAGACATCTGACAGTGCGGGGGAGTGTGATCGATCCATAAGATCCGGCTTGCAGGGCAGCAAGAAGAACTGAGTAGGCTTGTGGCGAGCGCCAGGCTTTCAGGTTGATAAATCCTCGAGTCTGGACTTGACCCAAGGTCTGGAAGGATGCTTGTAAGATGGCGCAAGGCTATGATCTCGGCATCGGGGGTAGTGCCTAATATGTTCCCCAACTCTCAGTAGTTTAAGCCACTCGGGGCATAGATGCATGTAGCTGTAATTGGGCAAGTATGGGCTGGACCGCTGTTATTTCGAGAATGCCACTGATACCGCGAGTGAATGCATGCGAGAGGCTGTACCAGGGACAGGGGGAATGCTTTGGTGTCAGCGATATACTTGGACGCAGCAGACTGACCTGATCTCGACAGCCAATTGCAGACCAAATGCATCTTTTGATGTCTTCTCAAGATGCGACGGCTGCAGAGGAGTTTAGTTCCGGGGAATCTGCGATGCCGCATGGGCAGGCTGTAGGCCGCACGCAACCAGGCTGAGCGCCACGGAATGAATGGCCCCCAAAGTCTGCCGTTGGTGGCATGCAACAAAGATTCAGCCTGATGGTACGAACATCGTTAAGGTCGGACAATGGCTTGCTACGCGTCGCAATGGTCGATTCTTCCAGCGAAAGCAGTTCTGGAAGATTCAGTTGTATAATGCTCAAGCGATCAACAGGTACGGATTTCCCATGTCTATCTGACAATAAAATCATGGTCGACGTGTGGCGGCTTACCCACCTTGAGCAGTAGGTGCTCTGAATGCATGCACATAGCCTGGCGCCACCTTCATACGGGCCTTGTATCGTGTTGCAGCGGCCAAGGCGTGTGTAGTAAGCGAGTTCACCTGCGTGTAAGCCTGCAGGCCTGGTGGGGACCAAAAGATAGCACACAGGCAATGCTCCAGTCCTCAGTACAGTCTCTTCGTTTCGCAACCTGTCAGCGGGAAAGATGGTCAACTACTAAGCCCAGTTCTCTGCTGAACCAAGCGGTGTCGTAGATGAGTCGGAGATCTTCGTGCCCTGCTGCCGTGGGACAAGGCTGAGAGAAGACCCCCTTCAGAGGGGGCCTTGCTCGGATACGATGCTCGAACATGTATAGAGCTTGAGAGAAGACTGAGCCGCTGAACGATTGGCCAGTGCTTCCGTCGTTCCCTCGTACACTTGACATACTTATTTGGCATTTGGGAGGTTGTAATGTCTGGCGACTGAAGGAAGTTGCTTGGTCCAAGCTTCTCCGCAATCTCAAGTTTCCCCAGGTCCGAGCATGCCGGCGTCATCTTCAAAACACCTTCGCAGGTTCACTTTCCTATTCTCACCATGTCCTGGGTCAAGCGGCGGGCTGGTCCCCTGATCATCCTCGGTACATCTGCAGCAGGTGGCGCTGCGTACCGCTTCTTTGGTCCCTCGAGATCGACCGACGAATCGCTCAATCCACACACATTCACGCCGTACACGCTTGTCGACAAGCAGCCTGTATCTTCGACCAGCGCTTTATTCACATTACGGAACGCCAATGGTGCGCCAGATTCACAAAGTGTGAAGGAGGTGGAGAAGCGCAGCGTCTGGAGTATTCAGATCAAGCAGCCGCAGTTGCAGATTGCTCGTGCCTACACGCCGCTGCCTCATACTACGGACGGCAAGAAGGACGAAAACGCGCCCCAGAACATAAGGCTCTTGATACGGCAAGAGACCGGCGGGGAGGTGTCGACATATCTGCACCGGCTACCTGAGCAAGCAACAATAGAGCTCCGCGGTCCTAATGCCGAGTTTGAGCTGCCTCGCAATGTCAAAGAAGTCATCTTCTTGGCAGGAGGTACCGGCATTGCACCGGCTATGCAAGTTGCGCAGGCTCTGAGCAGGAGAACTGGCAGTAAAATGCAGATTCTCTGGGCAAATCGGAAGCGAGAAGAGTGCGTAGGCGGCGTCAGCGATGACCGTGAGGTGCCAAACACGTCGCAAAATAGACTGGGTTGGTGGAAGAGCATCCTCGTTGGATCAAGCGAGACTGCGACATTGGTCGGCCTTTCGAAGGACGATCCCGTCGAAAGCGATACACCGCAAGACAAAGGCCTCATTGTGAAGGAACTCGACGCACTCAAGGCGAATAACACGATTGCGACACAAGGGTTGAAGGTTCAATACTACGTTGATGAGGAGAAGACCTTCATCCAGCCAGAGGACGTGGCAAAGAGGATGGTCAGCACATCCCAAGAAAAAGGCTCAAAACTGATTATCGTTTCTGGTCCTGATGGATTCATCGAGCACTGGGCCGGCAGGAAGGTCTGGGCCGACGGCCGAGAGACGCAAGGCCCACTCGGCGGTGTATTGAGAGGAATGGACCTTGGAGACTGGAAGGTCTTCAAACTGTAAAAGTACGTGTACACTACCAGAATGATACCCATGATCGCACTCATTCAAATTGCGCGAGAGCTGTATGCAGCTTCTCAGTTTCTCGAACTCAGGGTTGCACAAACCCACACAAGGCTTTTTGCTGTTCGATGCAAGTCCTGGAGGGTCTCCAGCCGCGTGGCTGTACCTGCTGCGACGTTGAAAGGCACGGCCTCCCACCAACCGCACCCTTACCGCCGCTCGGATGTTGAACAGCCCATTTGTATGGAGACGACCCGAGCCAAGCGATCCGGACAACGGGGCACGGCCACCGCAAAAACAGTAACGCAGGGGAAAAGACCAACCGTTTCGCAGCTCAAAGCCGCGCCTCAATTGCGTGCCGTCGCAGAACATTGCCATTTTGGAAGGGATCGAGTTTCCAGAAAGGCGGTTGCCGGATTTGGTTAGCAGGGGTCAGGGTGCGGAAGAAACGCCGCATCTTAGAAATCTGGACACCGCTCACACCTTCACTCTGCTTTAGAGACTTCACTCTTCCTTGGTCTTGCGCCGAGCTTTAGACATGCTATTATAGAATTGGACCACCTGACCCTCATCACCACCTCCTCCTCCTCCTCTACCTTTGCATCACCCAACCGCCCTCCACCAACATGGCGGATACGGATCTTGAGCGCGGCAATTGTCCACCATCACCAATCAGCGATCATGACGAGAAAGACCCCAATGCGCGACCAGCATGCTTCAAGTCGACGCTCCAAGAATGTCTCTTTGTATTGTCAGTCACCATGGCAGTGGCCATGACGAGTGTTCTGACCGGCTCAATTACCGTCATGAGCTCGTTCGCGGCTAAAGACCTCAACATGACCAATGCACAAATCACTTGGATGAACGCCGCATGCTCGTTGTCTGCCGGAGCATTACTTCTCTTCTTTGGCAGCATCGCAGATCTATTTGGACGCAAGTCGCTGTTCATTGGATCCATGGTTCTCTTCTCCATCGTTACTCTGGGTACTGGTTTCGCGAAAGACGGCATCACCATCGACGTGCTTTGCGGTATCCTGGGCATATTCTCCGCGTCCGTCGTTCCCCCTGCGCAAGGCATGCTCGGTACGATCTATGACAGGCCGAGTCGTCGTAAGAACAGAGCTTTCGGCTGCTTCAGCGCCGGCAACCCCCTTGGCTTCGTTTTTGGCACCATTCTGTCCGGCCTCTTCACGCAAGTGTTCAACTGGAGAGCTGGCTTCTACTTCATCGCGATCACGTACTTCATCACCTCGATTGTCGCGTTCCTGACAGTGCCCACGGACACGATGCCTAAGCAGAAGTTCGATGCGGAAACCTTGAAGAAATTAGACCTGCCTGGAACTGGCATGACCATCGCGGGCATTGGCATGTTCTGCGCAGCTCTCAGTCTCGCAGGCGACGCGCCAAACGGCTGGAAGACACCATACGTGCTAGTATTGTTGCTCCTCGGCCTGCTCTTGATTGGCGCGTTCATTGTGTGGGA
The DNA here is from genome assembly GCA_030271015.1 of Didymella glomerata. Classification (NCBI taxonomy): domain Eukaryota; kingdom Fungi; phylum Ascomycota; class Dothideomycetes; order Pleosporales; family Didymellaceae; genus Didymella; species Didymella glomerata. The sequence continues at coordinate 90,749 of JAJOHN010000012.1, forward strand.
GCTCAAGTACCCTTACGCTATTGTAGACATGAACGTGTTCAAGGACAGAGACTTCTCTCTGGTGAGTAGCCCTGGAGGACCCCGACCTGCAAGAGTTTTCGCTGACTGGTGTAGCTCCTTCTCATCTTGTCATTCGGCTTCCTTGGCTTCCCGGTGTTCTCTTTCTGGATCGCGCTGTACTTCCAGACTGAGCTTGGATACAACGCCCTAATGACCGGTGTGCACATGCTCCCCATGGTCGTGGTAGGGCTACTCGCAAACGCCATCGCTGCATTGATCCAGCACAGGGTGTCCAACAAGCGCATCATGGGCATCGGTGCCTGTTCATACGTTGCTGCTTTCGTTCTTGCTGCGGTACAGCGGAAAGGCGATTCGTACTGGGCGTTCTCGTTCCCTGCGTTGTGCTTGTGCGTCATAGGCGCAGACTTCGAGTTCATTGTCGCAAACGTGAGTACTTTTAACGACATTCAATTCCTCCACTAACGTCAGTAGATGTATGTTCTGTCCTCCATGCCCGCGAACAAGCAATCGATAGCTGGCTCGCTGCTCCAGACCTTGACTCGCCTATGTACTGCTGTTGGATATGGTATCGCTACTGCCATCTTCGATGCTGTGGAGAGGAACCCACCAAAATCTGGATACTATGCCAACAATGCAGTCGCGCCATTTGCCGGCGTGTTCTGGTTTGCGTTCGGTGTCTGCTTCATTGCCGTCCTGTTCGTTCCCTTCCTGCGAATCACGACCCAAGGTCACAAGGGCGACACCGGCCGGGTCAAGCAGGAAACTATCAAGCCTTCAATCGACAGCGCCCTAGGTATCGATGACGGACATGCCGTGGCGGAGGCGGCAGCGAGCGAGAAGCAGAGACATGTCGACATCCACTCGACACCAAAAGCATCTTGAGTTTGCATATACTAGAAGCATCGTCAGTTATACATCCACATATACCCAATGTACATAGACACAAAAGCACTTGATCTCAGGGTGTAACAATACAACTCATCATCATCGGCACAAATTGTGTGAGCCAATACTCCGCTACCATCACCACAAAGCAGTGTTCCGGCAGGGCATCGCATCAGCATCTCTCTCTTCTCAACATCCCCTCCCCAATTTCCGCATTGCCTCGCCAAGGTTAGTAAGGTAGAAGGCTCTGCAAAGTCTTTGGTGAAGGTGAAGGATCATTATTTATGTTTCGACAATCGACACCAACCCGTTGCGAAATCAAAATGCGAGGTCGCCTTAGATCCTTCCGCGTTAACGCTATCCTGTCGACACTAGTTCAGCCCCCAGTGTTACAATTCGTACAAGATAATACAAGGCGGGTTGTCTAGGCGAACCTCCTCAGGACAGTTGGTGTCAGATAGGGACTTTGAAAGGAGAGCTGGTTTTTCTTGCGCGTGAACGGCGCACGAGTATGGGGGACTCGGTCGTGGGTGGCCGTTGTGCTGTGATAGGGGAACAAAAGTCTATCGTTGACTCACCTGTCAAGAAGTACACAATAATCGCGCGTTCAGGTGTTGCTCAGCGGACTGATTCGTGGAGTTGCGGTCGAGTGGGCGTGCATGGCAGTGACTTAGTTGGAGCAAGGATACAGAGAAACATCAATTCAGAGGAATCTTGAATGTATGAAGGGATACGGGTGGAAGATAGATGGGTATCATTTTTCAACGTTCGGATCGCGCCAGTGGAAGAAGTACCTGGTTCGAGTCCCCCCGAGCCACGACAGCCAAAGTCGCCAGGCAGGAGCAGCGATTAGAACCTGTAGCAAGGCTGCTTATCTGCTTCAACAGTTTCTAACATGCCTCGGCTCCTGTGGACGCCATCACCTCTTCATGCCTTCTCGTGATGCTCCCTGTTATCCTTGTCAAAGATGCCCGGACCCGCTCCGGCAACAGAGCTCCTCCTCCTCTCAACCTCCCTTGCTTCCTCAGTATCATTGTAGTCTATGAGGAGGTTGCCGCGCTTGTCGAAGCGGTGAGGCAGCTCCTTGGCGATCTTGACGCAGTCAAATGGGTTGGTGGTCTTGTGGAAGATCTCGTCCATCTCCTCGAGCGAACGTCCGGCGGTCTCAGGGAAGAAGAAGTAAACGCTGGGCGCCATGGCGGCGTTGATGACGGCGAAGATGATGTATGTCCTCCAAGCAATGTTTGCAAAGGCGACGGGTGTGACCATGACGACCATGAAGTTGAAGGCCCAGTTAGCGGTGGTAGCGATGGCGTTTGCCGGAGCACGAATGGAGAGAGGTGTGATTTCAGCCGGGTAGAGCCAGGTCATGCCCAGCCATCCGACCGCGAAGAAGGAGTTGAAGACGAAGAGCATGATGGTTGCAATCAAAGCGCACGCCTTGTTCTCAACGTTGCTGGTTGTTCCTGCCAGGATGGCCATGGTCGCGCTCATGCCGACAGCACCGAAGATCATCAGCTTGCGACGTCCAAATCTCTCGATGGTGAAGATGGCGATCCAGGAGGCAATCCAGTACTCGGTTCCGTTGCAAGCAGCTAGGAGACGACTCAAGAACGGCGAAAGGCCGAGGGATCCTTCAAAAATGGTTGCAGCATAGTATGTGACACTGCGATGGTATTAGTATCTGCCGTCGCTCGATCAGACTCAGGAACTTACAGGTTGATACCAGAAATCTGCTGGAACATCTGGTTGACGTATGCAAGCACTGTGCGGTGGAAGTTCCTGTTGCGGTTGGTCTTGAAGCACTCTCGGAAGCCGCCCCGGGACATCTCAAAGACGACATCCTTGACCGCCTGCAATTCTGCGACAATCTTCTTGTCCTCCTTTGGCAAGTCACTCAGCGCTGCCAGGACCTCCCACGCCTCATCGTCTCGCCCCTTGAGAACGAGCCAACGTGGCGACTCAGGGAGACCAGGAATCAGGATCAGGATGAGGATAGCCAGGATGATCTGGAAACCGATAGGGAATCGCCAGGCGATCGAACTGGGCTCGAGGAAGGAGAATCCAAGATCGATCCAGTAACTCAGCATGACACCGAAGACGATGAGTGAACCCTCGATCATGACCATTTGACCTCTCCTGTGCGGTTTCGATGTCTCGGACTGCCATGTAGGAACCGTGCTGGTGTTCATGCCGTTGCCAAAACCGGTGATCCAACGTCCCACAATGAGCTGAGCGAGACTGAACGATGCTGTCTGGATGGCTGCGCCAATGATCATGATGATGCTTCCTATGAAGATGGTCTTCTTGCGTCCGAGCATGTTACCGAGCCAGATAGTCGCGACGGCGCCAAAGAAACATCCGAGAGTGTACGCGCCAACCGTGATGGCCTGGATTGTCGCTGTATGGCTGGCATCGCCATTCGGTGGCCGCAAAGTATTAATCTCGGGGAAATAACGGACAAAGGACTCCAAGGTGAGCAGACCGCCCATAACACCCTGATCTGAAGGATATTAACATCAATCGTCGATACAGCAGGGAGAGCGTACCATATCCAAAGAGCGCAAAGTCGGTTCCTGCAACAATCGCAATGGCGATGTTGAGCTTGGTACCCGTAAGGCCGTAGAACTTCTTGCCCATGATGAAATCGTTGCGCGCTCAGCGCGTGTACAAGACCTAAGACAAATTACAAGAGACAATCGAGTCCGAGCTAAGCCTTGCAAGCAAAGGTAAGTGCGACAGGAGAAGCAAAAGGCGCGCTGCCCGCCTTTTGAACCAGCACCCGTCACCATCCCAACGATGTAACCGAGTCCGTCCCCATCACATCCATTTCCACTAGCGCGCAATAGTCGTGCTGCACCCCGTAAGCCACGGGCATCATCCCTCAGACTGTGGGGAGCGATGACGTCTGTCGTTGAGCCGCGTTGCGGAGGCGGGGATCAGCGCATCATTTAGGGTTTGGTGCAGAAGCGGAGGTCGAGAACGCTGCAGGGCAAGATCCGTGATTCGCTGCTCCACAACGGCCGTGCTGCACGCTGGCAAAGCATTTGAGGGCGGATTGCCGCATTCGGCATTCCCGGAGTCGTGTGAGGTTGATGAAGCGTCGGCTCTTTTCCTGAGTCGCATCGTGTCGAGGCGGAGCCACGCTCGATTCAAGCCTGTGCCGAGTTAGATCAAGCCGCAGAAGGTCCGCCGGCGTATGAGAGGTTTTGCTTGTCTGCATATCTTGGATTCGCGGGCATGTTTACCGAAATTTGCATCACCAAAAAGCGATCACCGCAGAGATCATCGATGTCAAGCCGTGGCACTGGGTGACAGCGAGCGCCGTTGAAGCCGTGCTCCCAAGGGCGTGGGACTCTTCACGACTTCCACGAGGCTCTGCCAACGTCGCGCAACAAGCATGGTGAGTGGAGCCCTGGAGACTTGCTCCCGAGCCTCAGAAACTTGGTCAAAAGCGGATACGCGCTTATCCGAACACCACTCTTCACGCGACTTTTCCCGCCTCACGTGTCAATGCGTTCACCGCACTGTAGCTTTCCTGCGCGAGTTACCGAATGCGGAGATGCCGCTCCACAACACACTCCCTTGCATACTCTGGTTGTCTGGCACTGCCAAGGGAGGCTGAAAACTACACAAGCGTTCGACGCGGCTTCGAGAAGACAATACCTGGATACCTCTTTCGGCATCCCTCAACCGCCAAAGACTCAAGCCTGCGTCTCCAGCCCTGGAACCATCGTGCAGGTGGTGTACTAATCATAGCTTGCATCAAGGCTAATTGGACGACAGCTGCCGAGTAATGTTTCTATCTCTGCTAAGGTGAGAACTATAGGCCCCGAGGGCTCGGCAATAATTTTCAACGACAGGATGGGGTCCCCGCGTTTATGGTGCTGACTCCACGCTACAAGACCGAGAATATCGAAACTGACGCGGAGGAGAGCCATGCACGCTCGTGAGATTAACCTAGCTGCAGCTGCAGCCCTTTCCCCGCGTTGGGCCTTCTCGAGCCACGCAATGTTGACGCCACGTGCCATGAAGGTCTAGAGATAAGGTCCTCAACACCTCTCCTGACTTCAGTCACGCTGCTTGCCAGAATCACGCTAAGAGTGTGAACGGGACAGCCAGACCACTGGCTTCCAGCCTCGGGGGTTGGCTCAGCCATCAATCCACTTTGACTGTGAAACTTTCGACCGCGGACCATCTCGAATGCAATAATATCCTGGGGAATGTGCATCTCGAGCTTGCTGGACTGCGGTTGTAGAGTTCACGCTGGACCATGTTGCACGACACAACGTACAGCAAATGCAGTGGGTGCGGTGTTGTGCCTTTGTGCTATGTGTTTGGAAACCTTTCGAGATGCATGATGCACGTGAACTTACCCAGCGGCTATATTTTCACTGTCGTTTGCTGAAAAGCCCGTTTTATGTCGGCAGGTTCGCCGATCAAACCGCCGGAACAGTAGCTCACTGAACTGAGACCCAGCGGGCGAATCTGTCGTTGGTCACGGAGCCGGAATGTCTGCAATGACTTACCCCTTACCCCATACCCCAATCTCCAATCCCCGTCACCCACTTGCACTACCCCGACGCCTACGAGGGCTGGAATCAGAGCCGGCATTTGCTGCCCGAGAGCCTGGTTACCTCTTTGGGCATCCCTTGATTGTACCTGACGCTCGGTTGGATCTGCACATGTTCAGGGCTGCTCTGACCATAGCCACAATCTTATTATTCTCCGCGTTTACGAGCACACAGGCCACTCCAGCTGCCACAGCTTCACGTCAACGACTACCTTCAATGGGCTGCCTGGGCATCAAGTCAAGTGGGCACAACATCTGTGATGCCACAGCTTCGAGCTCTACGTCGCTGTCCTTGACTGATTAGGCCTCATACGAGGCATAACAATCCGTCGTAGCTCAACAGCTGTGTCCGACCGATTGACATATCTCGCCGTTCCCACTACTATCTCAACAACTTTCTTCCAACTACACGCCATTGCCTTTGTCGAGCCGGTGGCCCAGTGAAGGCAAACCCGACACACTCTTACAATCAACACCAGAGAGGTTACGACGCTCAAGTTATCGACCGCTATCGTAAATCCAGTCCATGCAAAAGCAGGCTCAGTCCGTCACAAGGCCCCAAAAAGTCTCCTTCGTCCACACCTCCTCTGCACTCCTGATCCTCCACCGACCGATCGCTGAGTCCTTAAAGCACCTGCGGCCCCTATATACCTTGTCGTATACCCTCTTCTCACCGAATAGCGCGCGAACATCGTCCGGCGTAACTACCATCCAAACACCCCGTCTCCGCTCAACCCTCGCGAAGGGCTTTCCTTGCATTGAAGGTGAGATCGAGAGCTCTGCGAGCTCTGCGCTCTTCAAGCGAAAAGTGGGCAGTTGGAGAGGTGGTTGGGGTTCCTCTGCCATGGCGGGACATGAGCAGAGGCTCGTCAGCGTTGATATAGCTAGGCCAATAATCGGGCGGAGCCGTGACAGATTGCCTGATCCGGCTGGGCTTCATCGTCAGAGAGTCGCGTGGTGTCGCTGCTGAAAGACCTGACAGGGGAGCCGGCGCGTTCATGCACATTGGTCACAGGGTATCGTTGCATCATTCGAATGTGAAAGGTACTGAGACGTTCTGAAAGTAGCAATGATAACCATGTCTTTCTTGAGCAGTCGCACCTTGTTAAAGCTAAGACACTTTCCAGAAATTGCGCGCAAACGATGTCTTCATGATAGAGGCAAGACAATAACGAGCTATGGCTGGCTTTAATCTGCAGAGCCATTTTCCAGAGGACAACACTTTGCACGGTTGCGATCCATCGCAAATGAGGTGAACGTAGGCTTTTGAGAAGTGGAAAATGGCTATAGGTATCGCAATTGTAACGCTGGCAAACATTTCAACCGCTGCTATGGTCTTGATCCTCCGCGAACCTTCCCTCTCGAGGACTGGATTACTTCCGTTTGGCTTAGGATCCTGACGAGGCAATCAAGGTTTTCGACGATACCCACGTACTGGCAAGCTCCTCAGCACCACGCTTTTGCATCTTCGAAATAGCATAAAAACGATTGACGGAGCGATGATGGCTTTTCCCAGCGAAACGCTCAAGACGGCCGGAAAGAGGTATCAGAGAAATGAAATGCAGTCTGTTGTGATCGATTACAGAGGGGAAACGAGTTGCTACAACAACAACATCACGCAAGAAAAAGCGCAGCCTGATGACTGAACAGTCACACTGCTCTTCCAAAGCCAATGCACGTCAATGTCTCGACAGGATAACAACTTTGCGCAGATGCACGGCATGGTGTAGTAAGAGTCGAACTGCAATAATCTTTCCTGGTGCCTTTGAGCCGAAAAGCTTCTCTTGTATAGCTGCCTTCGTCGTGACTGCTGGATTCCATAGAGTAAGCAGTGGCGCTATCCTCCTGAACACAATGCTTACGCCTTAGAAACCAGGCTAGGGCTTGGCACTGCGACCATTCGAGACGCAGTCAGCAAAGACTGTGCTGTCGCGTCACACTGCAAGTGAGGCCCAGCATGTGTCTCATGAAACTGACTGTTAAGTGTTGGTGAGCGCCCGAGTGTCCCTGGCAATTGTACAGGGCTTGGGTTTAACTTGTACGGTGCCTGTTCGATGGCAGTCGCTCGCTTTGTATACCCATTGCATGGCCTAATCGTGACTTTCAATGCTTCTTGAGCCGTACGATTGCACCTGGAGTATGGCGCAATTGTACGGGCGTGGCGCGCGACCGCAATCTGGTAGCTAGAAGCACTCGTGGTATCGCAAACACGGTCGATTCCAGTCGTTCGAAGTACGGCGTTGCTGGAATATCGGTCAGGTCTGTGGTGCTACAGACTCGCTCTACCTGGGCGACATTGGTGCGCTGCCGTCGGTCTCCGGTTCTGTGTGAAAACCACCTCCTCGAGAGAAACGCGTTTCGTTCACCGATCGCCCACTACAAACTGAAGATAGGCGTGCAAGCTCGTGTTTTCAGGCGCGCATGCGAGCACAATGTTTTGCCATATCGCGGCAAGGCTTGTGGAGGAAACAATAAACAACGATGGGTGTTTCATTCGGCAGGCAAGCTCTCGCTAAGCGGCCGCCTGCCTTTTCATCCCAGCTTTCAGGCTTCGGGTCCCCTCGAACTCCGTAACACCATCAGAACTATTGCTTCAGCTAGCGATTTGCGCCATCGAATACCCGCAAGAAAATTGGGAGCAGACCCTGAGCAGCCTTGTAACTTCTGTCGCTTACCATGGGTACCGGTAGCGCTCGTAAGCCCCTGAAGAGTCACTCGTGAGGAACAGCTTTTGCCCATCAGGACAAACAACATCATCAGGCTCACAATACATAATTGACAGAGGCTGGAGCTGAACTGCTTCGCGACCAAGCCGCCCTGGCTACGTTCGCGCAAATTCAACCCACCTTCGAGCCATTGCAACAGTCGCTGACCCTGAAGTTGTCAAGATTCACCACCGGCTACCACGCAGGTCATCCGTCCAGGCTAAACTCCAACTGGCTTAACGCGAGCTTAGCGAAAGCTTCGTCCTCGCCTGAGGCGGTCGGCGCAGGGGACTTCCTTTGCGGGGACGTAACGATCGTCGTTTGAGCTTATCCTCCACGCTCGCCAAACATAACAACCTTCGAAACAAGATCTTCGACCCTTTCTTTAGAAGCAGATGTTTCGAGCAGGTGGCGCTCAGGTACCAGACAGCCGCTTCCGGAGCTAAGGTGATCTATCAGGAACCACGACAGGTCCATTCGTTACACTATCAGGCTGAACTTTACTGGCTACGCAGGATCATGCCGTGCTAACCTCGTGGTATCAGTCACACCTGCTGCAACTTCGGACTTTGCATGAATACCACGTCTGTGGGTACTGCTCAGAAGCTGGGCTTGACCGACGCGCTGTCATCGCCCGATCACAAGACTGTTGTCACTTTATCACACCGCAGTGTTGGCGTGTTTGCTTGCCTGTCAGACTACACATGGCTACCACTTGCGCTTGGTGCAGCTCCGTGCTCCACACAACGAAAAGCTCGAGCCAGTACCCTCACCATCTGCTACACCATACTAGCGGCTGGCAGATCTATTTCAACACATTTCGACACATCTGGCATGGTGCCTGGATCGTGAACCTATGCTGGTACTATGTCTCCACCAATTACGTCCAATTTTGGCATCTCTGCCTGAGCATCCGCTGGGGTTATCTGGAGATATAAAGATCTAAGCTTGTTCCCTTGGAGCATCAGCATCAGTCCGCAGTCGTTCACTTCTCCAGTACCTTTCGATACCCCATCTATCCACTTTCGTTCAACAAGATCTGGTTATCATTTGCCTTCATAATGTATATCTCGAACGTTTTCGTTACCGCCCTGGCAGCTGCCGGCACTGCACAAGCTTTCGACATCAAGGAGGAAGCACACAACGCCGGCGAACTCTCCAAGAGGATGTTTGGAAACATCTTTGGCATGCTCGATGGTTTCCTGGGAAACAACAAGCAGTCTGCAGAATGCCCTGCTGTATGGACCCAGATCTCAGCACAACTCACAGAACAATTCCTGGCAGACGGCCAGTGTACAGACGCCGCTCGTGCTGCCATCCGGTCATCTTTCCATGACTGCTTCAACGGCGCGTGCGACGGCTCTCTCATCCTCGCCGACGAGTGCTCAAACACAGAGAACAGGGGCCTCGAGCGTCTATGCGGAAACCTCAAGACCGTCCAGGCCAACACCGGTGTCGGCATGGCCGATCTCATCCAATTCGCCGCCGCACACGGCGTCAAGACATGTCCCGGAGGTCCCACAGTTCCCGTCAAGGTCGGTCGTAAAGACTCCAGCGAAGCCAATGCGCTTGGCGTGCTTCCGTCCGGGCGCGCTCAAAGCGGTGACCTGATCAGGCTTTTCGGTAAGCTCGCTTGATCCAAGTATCTTCATATTCATATTGACAAGCACCAACAGCATCCAAAGGCTTCTCACCCGTCGACCTCGCCGCCCTCCTCGGCGCCCACACTGCCGCAAAGCAGCGATTCACATCCCCCGACTCCCCCCAAGAACTCGACTCCACCGTCGGCCAATGGGACAACAGATACTTCTCCGAGACACGTTCAGGCAAGGCGCCCTACACGCTGCCCGCAGACAAGAGTGTAGCCCAGAACCCGCTCACCATGATTCCCTTCAACACCTTTGCGCTGAGCAAGGGCGCGTGGGATGTGGCATTCGTCAGCGCCATGCAGAAGATGAGCATGATGGGTGTGGATCAGAGGGGTCTGATTGACTGCACATCTGCTCTCCCTGGTGGCTCGGGGAAGAGGGATATCAGGAGCAGCAACCTGTTTGACAGGTTCAAGTGGTGATTTCGGAGTTCATTCCTGTGATTTCTGGCGTTGTATGGGGTCAGGCTGGGCCATATATCTTTCCTACGCTCGCTTTCTTGAGAGCTTGCACAATAGCGCTTCTATGTAATTACTGGGCGGGTGCCCGCGATGAGGCGATAATGACTATCAAATACTACATCGAGCTGTTCCGGTTACTTGTGAGCATGTGGAGATGGATCGTGACCCTCACATATGTCAATGTTCCCACCGAAAAGAGAAGCGCTCTTTCCCAGAAGTATTGCGGTTTTGACTCGGGCTTCTCCGTCAACGAGGTTGCCGCGCAGTTCGAGGGAGCAGAGACTTCCCACGGTTGGAGTCTCGAAGTATCACGATGACCTGGTAGGAACTGGACTGTGCATGCACTGAGGTCTCGTGAGAAGCCGCTGTACTAGGGCGCATAGCGGCGCACTGGCATGCTTTGAAGGCAAGGAAGCTTGGATTCACGGGTGCATTTGTTCTGCCTTCTTCTATCAAGAGTGCGTCGTAGCCACCTGGGGACAGACATCACTGACACTATCCAAGTGCTTGCATTTTGCCAACATCGGCGACGCAGAGACACTGATCATCCATCTGTGGCGCACAGCACATCAACGGATCTCCGACAAAGGAAAGACCAAGGACGGCGTCACACTATCGCTCGGTCTCCAGCACATCGACGACATTATCCACGACTTCGAGCAGGGGTTCGTCGGCGCATACCTGAAGCCAGCTAAGGGATGGGTGCCGACTGGAGGAACGATTTGTCCGCTAATGCCAGCGAAGGCTCAGGATATGCCTCAAAGCCCAGTCAACCGAATGGCAAGCCTAATGGTACAGCGAAAGCAGACGCGATACGGAGGGATGGCTGCGAGCGCATAGACGCGCAGGACGGTGGTTCTACGGTGCGAGAAAGCGACCACATTACGTTCGCAAAGGACGAAGAGCTTCTAGCCATCTATGCCGAGTCAGTGACGCCCAACAATTTCTTGGATGAAGACAGGTTCAGTGGTGTAAATCAGGATTTTACTTTTTCAACAGTATGCTTTAGCCAGGGATAACTGCGATCTTAAAGATCAACAACATCATGTAAAGGACGCGATGGAATGTAGAGAGTGACTTACGATTCGTGACGGGCGTGCGCGCAAGTCTCAGCCTGCGCGCCGATGAAGCGTTGGGCGCTCGTCGTAGGGTTGTGTGGGAAGAAGCTCTGAGCTTGACGCGTGAAGATTGTTGCACAAAGCTTGAGCCAGCATGTGCTTAGTCACCAACGCTATGGTACCTTCAATCGGTGCTCTGCACATTGCAACACTATTCTCTGCATTTAAAACTTCTTCTGTTCAACAATTCGTTTCGTCATTAGGTCATGTAGGTCATGAGTGGCACCAGGCCGTCAGATCATCTATCGTACAGCTGTGCCGCTCTTGAAGGTTGCACTACCCTCATCCCAGCCCTGCTGGCCGTACTTCCTGTGCTGCCCGTGCTGTTTATGACCTTCGTACTTCTCGAAGTCTCGGTCGCCATGGCCATACCCTGAGTCTCTCGCCCTGTCTCTTCTTCTCTCTTCCTTTCCTTCGCAGTACGCATCGCGATATCTGTGTCGTCCGTGCTCTCTATCTTCGCGGCCTTCCTCTCTGCCCTCGCGGAATGCGTCTCGATGTCGGTGCGGGCGCCCTTCTTCGCTGTGGCTTCTCTCCTTGTCTTTCGCGTACTTCCTGCCGCCGAGCCCTCCAATGATCAGACCCGCTGCTGTGCCGAGCCCAGGGAAGATCGCATCGCCGATGATACCTCCGGCACCAGCGCCCAGGAACGTGTCTCTATTATCATGCTTCTTCTGATGGGTCTTAGTTCGGTGCCCGCGAGACCGTTCGTAGTCTCTGTCGCTGTAGTCTGAGTCGCGATCTACGTCCCTCGAGCGATCGTGACCACGGCTTCGTCGGTGGTGACGTCTACGATGGCGAGACGACTCGCTGTCTGTATCGCTTTCCGAGCCCAGCGCAGTTGAGTCTTGGTCCGCAAATCGTACGCGACCAGCGGGCTGCGAGTGACTGCGTATATGCTGTAGCGGCGGTCCTAGCATTCCATTCTGTGGCGGAGGTGGGAAGTATGGCGCTGCCGCGCCTTGGTAGCCTTTTCCTGCATACTGTTGTTGTTGTTGTGGTGGCGGAGGATACGCCTGCATCTGTTGCTTTTCGTGTTGAGGGGCGTATGGCGAGTATGACGGCGGTGGAGTATTCGCGTATGGCGATGTCTGGTATTGTTGCTGCTGCTGCCATGGCTGCGCCGGAGGCTGCTGTTGCTGTTGATGCTGCGGTTGGTACTGTGCCTGCTGTGGGTACGGCGGAGTTGGATGCTGGCTATGGTATTGTTGCGTTCCCTGGCTACCCAGGTAGTATTCGGCAGAAGCCATCGTAGTTGATCTCGTGTATTCGCTCAGTCTTCGAAATTGGATCACGTTGCTTGTACGATTCGTAGGTTGGTAGGAATGGTAGTGCGTCGATCAGAGGAGATCCAAAGACTCAGGGCTGTGCTTTCCTATATATATGTCTGGAAGGCAAGACTAAGTCGGAGTCACCGCGCCACCGAGTCGGTAGAAAGATCAAGAAGCAGCGAACTAAGTTGTCAAGTCAGCGTTAGGCCCGGAAGACCAGTTTATGAACGGTCTCGTGCAGCAGTCACGTTCAGCTGCAAGTCACTATTCGTGACTTTGTACGTCATTCTTGTCAAGAGATCATAATCTTAGCGTCCGCCGCATGTCAGCCTCGGACGAAGATCTCGGCGAGCTGCGAACATGCAGGGCTGCAGGGTTGAGGCTCGACGACGATCGTTCATGACTCGACTGAAGGCGAACGGAGCACTCTCCGTAGTTGAGAACCGTTGGAAATTGCTCCTGACACAGCACGGTCGTGACCAGTATTACGAAGCAGACGATGGAGACGATTGATGAATTACTTTGATTTCGTGATGGTTGCTGCAACGTGCCGTACTTCCTGAATCTTCGCCACACACGATGTAAGGTGGAGAAGCCGGCACTGCGCCAAGACAACCCCGGGAGGGAAGTACAGCCAATCATGTTAACAACCCACCCTCTGCACAGATGCGTACTGCCTGGGCGTCCATCATGCTTTCAATGTGCCACCAGGATAGGACTCAAGCGGTACATCTTGGGCAGACTGTGCTTCCTCGTCTACACGCCTGTCTCGGCCCTCCTTGCGCATCGGCACGCCTTCGACCTTCTTGATGCGCTTCCCCTCCACGGCCATCATGATGCCTGCAACCCCAGCCACAATGCAACCGAAGGCTACAAAGAGTCCGGTTGCCCACGATGGCCTCTCAATCCGGTTGTAGTGCCACATGTAGAAACACAGTACAACTTGAAAGAACGTGTTTGAGGCGTTCATCCATAGGACGAAGTCCATTTTCCAGGATTTGGTGGGCGATGCGCGGAAACCAGTCGGTGGTGGGTCGGGGATCTTGCTAGCTGGGATGGGTACGGCGGGGTTCTCAGAGCTAACCTTTGTGGCATCTGCCTCTTCGGGGAGCTGCTCTGAGCCCGGCAGTCGAAACCATCCTCGATGAATGCCAGCGAGTCGTCGGATACCGATCAGCTTGCTCTGAGCATTTCCAAGCCTCCAGTGTGCCCACCAGTATAGATCGCGGAACCTCCATGGAGCAAGCCCAAAACCAGTGACGCAGAAGAGTGCGTTGAGAATCTGCGAGTCAATCTCGACCCAGATTCTTCGCGGTGAGTTGATGTCGTCGCACGTAGGTGTGCACATGGCTGGGGCTGCGTTGCAGAGGAGCAAGAAGAGCATGCCTCCCCATGCGACAACATTGAGGCCATAGACTGTGATCAAGAACCCAGGAATGGTCAGGAACCACTTCCAGAAACCTTTCAGTCCGATCATGAACGACTGGGTCCATGGTAGTTTGGGTGGTGGTATGTAGCCGTTTGCGTACTGGGCACTGTTGTCAGCGACATGCTCTCGAATTCCTAACACTACTGAGACGCATACCTGGCTTTCACCGTTCAGAGGTTGGCGTATAGCAGAATCATCACTCTTGTCCGTGAAGTGTGATGCCCTCGGTTCGATGCCGTGTCCCATTTCCTTGACATCTCGTACATCGTTTGGACCGTCGTATTGCGTAGCGCGCTCGCGAGTCTCGAACGATGGCCTCTCCTCTGTTAGCGCCGGGAAGGGCTCCACTCCTAGTCTCCCAGAGGACCCTTTCCTGTTGTTGGGAGGTCGCTCGTTGCTCTCCTGGCTGCCACGACGGTAGTCCCTTTGTTTTCGCTCGTCCCAGCCTTCTGAGCCAAACGAGCCTCTCCTGATGTCTACGAGTGAGGGTGCCTTTGAGACAGTGCTGCCTGTGGCTGCCCACATGCCGGGTGGAGGATCAGCCTCCATAAGCTTTATGCTAGCGCTCCGTATCCTGCTCGACGCTGAAGATGCATTGGTCGACGTACGTGCGCGTTGCTTGCCTTTCAGAGCGTCGTCGAGGCCTTCTGGTTGTGGGAAGGGAACAGGCGTCGAGACGGTTGCCGGCGAAGTGGAATGCGAGTTCGGGGCTGCCATGTTTTATGAAATCAAAACAACGACAGGCGACTCTGCTTTTTGTAATTTCGGGAGAATCGAAGCGCCTCCTGCTTGCGCGCCGGGTCGTCAGCCAAGTTGGCCAACGGCGGGTGGTTCAAGTGGCTGGCCCCTTGGCAATCTGCTTGCTGGGAATAATACAAGGCGGATATGGGCACGGTTGGTGACAGGTTAAAAAGCCGTCAGGAGACAGCGCATGGCGAAACAACAACATGTTTGGGGACCAACTTCTTGTATGCAATGGCAGTCATCCGGTTGCGCTGGCTATCTGGGGAAAGGTGGGCCCATCGAAGCATGTGGCGCAGGGCGAGATCCACGAGAGAGGCCGCGCGCCGTTGGGCGCAGCAGGCTAGACACGATTTTACGCGTATCCCGTACTTCGAGCGTATATGTTTTCAAGCTTCTTATGACTATGTACTACGGTGTGCTATGCTATGTATATGGCCGAATTCTGTCTACTCATTTCCGATGTTTCCGTTCAGTCGTGCTTCGTTTGTGTTGCTGCAGTCTCGCAACCTACGTCAACAGTGTCAACCCCTGCGGCGATCCACCTAGGACAGGACTTCCGCACCTCGCACTTAAAGCAGAGTCCACGCAGCACCAAGCAAGACAGACACTCCTGAAATGCCCAAGGCGAACAAGAAAGATGTGCTGTCGCCCTTGAGCGAAGGAGGCGCTGCTGCTGTCGTCTGTTCAGCGGGCGCAGACCTGGATGCACTGACTGAAGCGCTTCCTGAGCCAGAAGTAGTCGAGGGTGCGCCCGTAGACTCAGGTGTCTCTCCTTGAGGAATCGACATGCTGCCAGAGACATCGCTGATAGGAACTGGCATGGAGACAGGCGGCACACTGCTGGTGATAGGAATCGGCATGTGCACTGTCGGCACACTGGTCTCAATGGGTACCGGCATCGACACAGGGGGAATACTGCTGGCTCCGGGCAGAGACTCGACGGGTAAGCTCATAGCAGGGTCGGTAGCAGAGCCTACGATGGTCAGTCAGATATGCTTTGACGATGTTGACAATGTTGGAATACGCACATGCATAGCACGGCGACTGCACGCAGACTTCATAGCAAACGGAGGACACACCCGTCGGGATCGAAGTCTGAATTGTGAAGACATCCTCGGTTGTCTGAATCAGCGACGATGGGATCTCTGTTACTACGGTCTCACTCTGCGCTATAGCTGCGCCAACCAATAGGAGCAGAGTGGAGCCAACGATAGTCGAACGCATGGTCAAGGTTGTCGCAGATACTCGATATCTCGATAGATGTAATGTCGCAGTCGATGCAAGATTGTATGCAAGCAGTTTGGGAGAGCAGAAGGGCAAGTTATTAGGACACGCCGGCGTTGTAGGCTGACCTTTGTTGCGCTCCAGTCAAGCCGGCTCTCGTGTCTTAGTGGCTTAGCGATCGACACAGTTCTTCGCTCCTTCCCGTAACAGACAGCTAAACAGCCTCCTCACCTCGACTCTGTCGATTGCGAAACATTGCACCGCCAATTGCCAGCCAGCGCCGCAGACCAGCGCAGACCGACCCCTCCGCCATGACGACACAAACCATTACCAAAAAGGCAGTCGCGCCTGCGCAGGTGCAGATGTTCGTGGCAGACTCGGCCAAGCTCTCTAGTTCCACGCACCTTCCCAGTCTGCATTCGCTCGCTCTCCAGATCCTCCACAACCTCCAGTACCAGCACTACTGGACCGACTTGAAGGTGCACACTCACTCGCCCGTCACCAAAGAGCCTCTGTCACGGCCGCTTGTCTCTGGCCTGCCGCCGCACCGCCTCTACGTCCACCCCGACGAGCAGGTCGAGCTGCTGAAGAATGCCGACCGCCAGCGCAAGGCCGCAAAGGAAGCAGGCGAAAAGAGCGGCCTGGAGGTCAAGGCGCAGCCCGAGCACGAGTGGGTACTGCCGACCAGGCTGAATGAGCAATGGACGCTGCGCCGGCTCGCTGAGGTCTTCGACGACATCAGCATGGTCCCGCCGCAAACTTCTGCTGCCGCGCACAAGGCTGCAGAGAACCCCTGGAGGACAACAAAGAGGGTAGTGCTGGCTACGGTCGACACGGACAGCACCGTGGTCTACTATATCGTACACGACGGCGTAGTGAAGCCGCGCCAGAACTGAGCGTGACTCATCGCGCACGTTCAAACACCACAGGCGGGATGCCGCTCGAGCGTCAATCAACTCAAGCCGAGATGATGTCCCGCCAGCGCGGAGATTGGGGCTGGTGACGGGCAATCGTGCATTGCTATCGTGCCACGTTCCTTGCTAATTCTGCTCAGCTCCAATCTTGCTACAAATATCAAGGTATGGCAGGGTACACGTATTCAGGCTTTGGCTGCTCGTAGAAGCGGCCCATGTCCACGTCCCTCTCGTGCGGCATCTGGTGCGCTGCGGTCCATCTTCTCACGCCCTCATAATCACGGCATCGATGCTTCGTATTGAAGTCGACAAACGCTGTTGGGTGAGAGTCGCCTTCCGCCTTCCACCACACCTGCCCGAGCACTCCAACGTCCGGTTTGCACATCAGCACCTGTCTCAACATATCCAGGCAGTGAGTGGTGTGAATCCGCACGATGTATTCGGAGTTGACGAAAGGACCTTCACCTTTCGCCAGGTAGTAATCATAGTTCCAATGAAGGGTCTTTCGAAGGAGATTCTGATAATGTCAACAACCATTCACCACCGGTAACCTTTGCGCTTACCAGACAATGCATATGATGCAGTCCTTCTACATGGGCTGGGAACCCACCTCCGTATTCTTTGCTGATCTTGACCTGACCTTCTCCAATTCCCGATCTCCGAGCCTCACTTTCTGGAATGACAACGCTTCGAACTATGACAATGCTTAGCAAGAAATGTCGAGGTCAGCACCCGAGGCACTTACACCCCACACCCAGAGCTTCCCACGCAGCATCGACTTCTGGTCCAGCTGACTGTCGATAGATATTCTCATGCAAGAACGACCCGTTAAACTGTTGGGTGTGCCATCTCGGCGCTACGTCCCTTACCACTGGCGCCGCACGGGGTCAGCGTCCGAATTTAATGGCCGGACGAGCGCGCTTACAGTATTGGTTGACGTGGTAGATACAGAATTCGTCTGGATTGGTAACAAACTCGGTCTCGCGTACGCTGTGCACGATCCAGAACCCTATGCCCAGATACAGGACACTGCAGATTGCAAGCGTTCTGTATGCTACTCGATATTCGACATTCGTCAGCGAAGACTCCAGCTTGAGCGAAGTCGTCGAGCTGGGCAATAGAGTGTCGCTATCGAGGGTCTCGGTGTCGCTTTGAAAGATGGGACTGTGGTTTGGTGCTCTGCGGAAAATTCGAGTCAGAACGGCCAGCATGATGTCAACTGCAGGCCGAGGGAATTGGGAGGCGAGACGATAAGAGACGCGTTCAAAGGAAAGTCGAAGAAATGTCTCAAGGTCACAGCGCGAATTTGCGTCGGTCCAAACTCAGTCCTGCCAGCTACCCACGCGTGCGACCTGTGCTTCGAATCGGCTATCAGTATCACAACAGTGTACCTGTGCCATACTCGAGTTACAACACCAAAGCTGTTAGCCACGTCAAACATGTTGCTAGCGCAGTGCACATCGTCAGTCATCTGAACCCAAAGGCGAGACCAGACTCTGGTCCAGCAATGGAGAGAGCGACCTCGTCCAACGCCCTGCGCCAGCAAGGGCTCGCACGAACTACACGAGTCGGACAGTACGTCACAGGACCTGATACATCAAAGGCTCAGTCGTCCAAGTCAGGTACTGTGTTATGGTGGTCCGTTGGCTCAGGAACAAGCTTGATGATCACTAGCAATAGCGCCCGCCTTTGTGTGCTCATCCAGATATCCATACCCGCTGTAGTGTCGCACGGAACCCAAAACTTCACTTTCAGGATCGGGTGGTACCAACCGAATGCCCAAGAGTTTCTATGATCCGCAGCAGGCGCTCACAGCAATCCAATCCAGCAACGTTTCAGAAGCGCAGTTCCGCTCAACATTCAAAGGGCGTTGAGTTGTACATTACCGAGGCATTCCGCAGTAGGGTACAGCAACCAAAGACAGTATACCCAGGGCTACACGGGACGTGATTGTAGTCCGCAACATACGGGTACCTCCTCACCAGTACCAGTACCCTTGATTCGCCATCATGGTCGTCAAGCTCGCCATCTTAGTTCTTGGGATCTCCTCAGTCAAGTACAAAAGACCTCGGACGTAGCGTTAGAAGAACCGCAGCAGCTTCCGGCCTCAAGTGAGCTCGATACAAAAGACATCCCAAGCAACGATCGTCGAACCATTCATTCAACATGCGTTACTCACTCATCTTAGCCACCCTGACCGCCGTCGCCATCGCCGCGCCCATGGGACCGAAAGACACGGAGATCGCGACCACCATGAACGCCATGAACGACGCAAAGCAGGCCTCAGACGGCAGCTACGGTGCATACGGCCAGTACGCCGACTACGCCGACTACGGCGCGTACCCTGGTGATGTCGAACAAGCAGCCAATGCGATGGGTACACGCCCTTCTCTCTTGCTATAATGCAAATTAATTGTTTGATAGGAAACGCCAATATGAAGCACGATGACAACAACAACTATAGCGAGATGGTGAGCGACGCTGACGTTGCTGATGCGATGCGTAAGGAGAGCTTCATGACGGACGAGGCTGCTGCAAGTCACATGAAGCGAAAGGAGATGGCAAGCAACAAGATGATGATGGGCGCAAAGGCCGCGAACATGGAAGGTGTGGAGAAGGCTGAGGTCATGAAGAAGGATGTGATGATGAAGGATAACAATGATATGGTGGATGCGAAGCAGGCTGCGGATACGAGCTACGGTTCCTACGGAAAGTACGGCGCTTACGCTGACTACGACAAGTACACTGGCGGCGTCGAGGAGGAGGCGCAGGAGATGTAGATGGCATGGAGGTGTCGCAGACCAATCAGGCCAACCAAGGTACGGAGAAATATAGGACACCAGTGGTAGAGGAATCAATACGCTCGTTTCAACACAAAGATCTCTCTTTCATGACAGTCTTTGTTAGCATGATAAATTCGATAACTGCTTTCTGCACAGAAGTCGCTTGTCACAAGTTACAAAGCGCATGTCGCGCTTTAGAATTTCGATTCTACCCCAGCTTCCCCGCCGCTGTGCGGGCTGCAGATGAACGACAGGGGTGCGTCATGATGTCAGATGCGCCCGTGGCACCGTGTCATGCACGTTCTTCACGCTCGACAACCCGTTCGTAGATATTCAATACATACGGTGCCGGTCTTTGAATGTCTGATATATGGAATCCGAAAATTACAGGTTCGGCCGATATTGTAGCGGCGTTAAGATGTTAAGAATTAACGAACTTAAGACGGAGATATTAGTGGGTCCTGCAGCGCTACGATTCAGACGAGCATCAAGACTGACCTCGTGACTTGCATGCGAGGCCCGAGGATATTGACGGAGACGTGTGGTGGTCGCAGAAAGGCGCGCATGCAGCGACCTGTGCATCTGCTCGAGTGCTCGCAACGCATGCCAAGGGATGGTATGGCAGCCAACGTCTTGTGCTGGGATTGTACGAAGATATGCGCAGGGATCAATCACGGGTGCTGGATTGGTGATGTCTGAATAATCAAGCGGCCGGGCTCCGGTCGAGAACCTGAGGAGAGAGAAAGCTCGAGCTCCAACGTCGTCAGCACACCGGCGAATCATGGCCCGCGCGAATCCATCGTCCATGCATCCTGCCGTCCAAGCACAAGCCATGCCCCACACGTGGATGGAGTCCGCTGTGAATCCTGGCTGCGCGATTACGGGCCATGCACGACGGCTACGTGATGGTCTGGGGGGTTGATGCTCTGCGTGGGAAAGCTGCGATGAATGCGGTGCTGCACAGTGGCTATGACGCACGGCGAGGCGTGTGGCCGAAGGTATCGCCGTGCTGCTTTGAAGCACCCCACAGTCAGTGCAGCTGCTGCTGCGACTCGAGATGCTAGCGCCCCACATTACCCAGGAAGAGCCGCTTCTTCTGCGCGCAGTGTGGAGAAGACGAAGCTTGCCCTCTAGCCCTGCGTGTGTTCTCAAGCCGCCTCTGCTCGCTCCCTTCGCCTAGCAATACCTCCGAGAGCCTCCCGACCGCCGCGCCACGGCCGACATGACGCTGCGCTGACTGCAGCCCGGTTCTCTCTCGAGTCTTGACTGTCGTCTACACTGGACTCCGCTCAGCTCTCCCCACACCAATGCGATCCTGGCCGCGCCCGCTCCGCCCCCGATGACATGGCCGACTCCGGCGCAACCGCAGCCACCATGACGACCCCTTCGCATCCGCCCTTCGACCACGACGACGCCCTGGGCCTGGCCGAGTACGGTCTTGCGCCCGCGAGCAGCAATGCCCTCGGCACCAGCCCCTCCACCATGATGGGCCCGTTCCCGGACTTCGACATGGCCTTTGCGCACACCCAGAACCCCGGATATCCAGGCAGCCAGGTCCACCGGGGCAGCGTGGGCGGCGTCAGCGAGGACAACATGAGCGGCGGCGGCAGCGTGCACCCGCGGCGACTCAGCATGGGCGGCAGTCCCGGCGTGCTTGCGCAGGAGGGCCACAACACGAGCCCTGAGAGCGCGCCCGCAATGGGCATGCTGGCCATCGCCGACATGCACAGCTCGTCTGCTGCAGGCCTCAAGCTCGAGGCGAACGACGGCCCTGTCTTTGGCACTGCTGCGAAGCGCACCAAAGAGACCGAACAGGACACGCCACAATGGAGCGAGATGAAGACAAAAGCCGGGAAAGAGAGGAAGAGGCTGCCGCTCGCCTGCATTGCCTGCCGACGAAAGAAGATCCGCTGTTCAGGCGAGAAGCCTGCGTGCAAGCACTGCGTCAGGAGCAGGATACCGTGCGTGTACAAGGTCACAACGAGAAAAGCCGCGCCGCGGACAGACTACATGGCCATGCTGGACAAGCGCCTCAAGCGCATGGAAGACCGCGTGATCAAGCTGATACCAAAAGAGAGCCTGCCCTCCGTGGCGAACGTCGGAAGATCAGTCGTCAAACCTGCGATACCAGGCGCGCCGCCGAAACCCGCAGCGACCAAGAAGCGACAAGCAGAAGAAGCATTCGGAAACGAGCTGGACGAGTGGGCAAAGTCCAAGGGCGGAGCCACAGACCCAACAGGCCAGGCCGGACGATCCAAAGAGTCGGACGAGAATGTGCTGCTCAAGGAAGGCGCCGAGAGCTTACCACCGAAGGAAATCCAGGAGCACCTTGCCGAGGTCTACTTCGACTATGTCTACGGTCAGAGCTACCCGCTGCTGCACAAGCCGAGCTTCATGCGTCGCCTGAACCAGGGAAAAGTCCCGCCCGTGCTGATCCTGGCCATGTGTGCCATTTCCGCGCGCTTCTCGACACATCCGCAGTTGCGGACGGAACCGTGTTTTCTACGCGGCGACGATTGGGCGCAAAGGGCGCGAGAAATTGCGCTGAAGCGGTACGATTCGCCAAACATCACGATTCTGATCGTGTATCTGCTCCTTGGTCTTCACGAGTTTGGCACGTGTCAGGGCGGAAGGAGTTGGATGTTTGGCGGCATGGCGCAGAGAATGGCATACGCTCTGCAACTACACAAAGAGAACGAATACGATCCGTTGGTAAACGACCCGGAGAAGAAGCCGCTCAGCGCGACAGATCGGGAAATCCGACGGAGGACGATGTGGTCCTGCTTCTTGATGGATCGCTTCAACTCGTCCGGCACGGATCGGCCGCTCTTTGTGCACGAGCAGTACATCGAGGTACAATTGCCTGTCAAGGAGCACCTGTACGTTCATGAGATCCATGCACCGACAGAGAACTTAGAAGGCGCCGTGCCGAACCCTGTACCACCTGACAGCGGGCAACTGGCGAATCCACGAGAGAATATGGGCGTCACTGCGTACACCGTTCGTTTGGTGTGTGTCTGGGGCAAGCTCATCAAGTACATGAATCTGGGCGGCAAGGAGCGAGAGCCAGAGCCAATGTGGTCTCCGGAATCGACGTTCCACATCATCAAGAAAGAGGCCGTGGACTTCAAAGATTCGCTACCCGAGATGCTCGTGTACACGCCGGAGAACCTGAAGAGCCATGCAATTGGCAAGACCGCAAACTCGTTCTTGTATTTGCACATCTTGTGGCAGCAGATCATGCTTTTCATGCACCGCTTTGCGCTCCCCTCGACGGCGGGTGCACGGCCACCAAAGGATATGCCGCACGACTTCCTCACCAACTCTGCTCGGACAGCGCATGAGTCGGCAAATCAGATCTCGATCTTGATCAATGAGGCTATGGATCACAACGTCGTTGCACCGTTCGCTGGATACTCCGCCTTCTTCTCGTCGACAGTCCACGTACACGGGGTGTTCTCGAAGAATGTTAAGCTCGAGGCGCAATCGAAGAAGTATCTGGCCTACAATGTCAAGTATCTGACGAAGATGAAGAAGTATTGGGGCATGTTCCAGTACGTCGCTGAAAATCTCAAAGACTTGTATCGACAGCATGCGGACGCTCAGATGAAAGGACCGGCAGCGAGTGCGGATGGAAAGAGCAAGGGGAGCATCTTTCAATATGGCGACTGGTTCGACCGATACCCACACGGTGTCTCGAAGACGGACTACGAAGACGCTGCAGAGTCGAAAGCCAACGAGCCTGGCACAGACGCCGTGCTTGGTGAGAAGAGCGATCTCCAGAGCGTTGAGGAATTCTTTGCGTCGCTCTCGCCACCCTCCAAGGCAGATCAACGAAAGCAGGCGCGAAAGGCAAAGTCGAAATCCATCTCAAAAGCAGCTGCAAGCGCAACAGACGCGTCCAAACCACAACGCCAAAACAGCACAAAAGCACAGCACGCCGCTCCATCTCAGCCTCAACACCAACAACAAATGTCACACATCTCCATCGCAAACGACGCATCCATGTCCACGCCACCAACCACTACCTTCGACCCCTCTGCCTACTTCCCACAGCAAAGCCAATCCACCTCGCAACAGTTCATCGCCGAATTTGCCGGCCCCCACTCCCTCCTCCAAAGCGGCACCTCGCCCTCTCTCACGCACCTCCCGCACCTCCCAAACGCCCACACGCACCCGCAGAATCATATGGACATATCCAATTTCCCCGACCTATCGTCCGACTTCAACGCAGCCTTCTGGAACCTGGAGGCCATGGGCATGGCCTCGAATAACTTCTTCGACCCGATGAGCAGCTACTTTGTCCCGTTCAACGTCGAGCCGCCGATGATGGGGGGTGCTGGGGATGGGGTTTTTGAGAGCCAGAGCGCGGCAGAGTATGGGTTTGGGTTGGGGCAGGGGCAGAACGTGGATTTGAATATGTTGGATGCGGGGCAGGGGCAGGGTGAGATGGGGTTGGATTTTGAGGGAAGTGGGTGAGGGATGATGGGTCGTGTGTCATGAGAAGACGGAGATTTCGGATGGAGGATATTGAACGACGGACGACAAAACGGTTAAACTGCTACGACAGATCGTTTCACAACTTGGGGACATCTACGACGCATTCTGGAAATGCCCTGGCAGAGCGAAGGACATACACAGTACATGAATGATCATGGCCATGACCACGACTGAGGAGAATAAGGTGTAAATGTAGGGATGATCATCATGTCCATAGGTAATTGGTCTTGAGCACCGCTCTGGCGTTGCATCTGCTTATTGGCATAGCCAATGCTTCGAACACTTTCAACGTTGCAAAGCTCCTTCTGGACCCTGACATTTGCAATATGCCGGTGACAGATGTGACAGGCTCGAGGGCAGAGCAGCCATGGGTGATGACCTGCAGACCTTGGCAAAGCCCTGGTTCCAGAGGTCGTGATTCATACGTAGCAGACAAAGATACTGCACTCCTCTGTCAAGGCTGCCTGAGATCGCAGGATTCGAGGAGCTTCCACGGCGATCCCCTGGCCTGAGCGTCTACGCTAGCGTCATACCCTGAAGCACAGAGCAATCCAGCAGCCCAACTCATTCAGCTACAAACCACAAACAGCCCCACCAACCCTTTCACCTTTTCCACATTTCGCGACCGACGCGTAGATTGCATCCAAGATCCTACCAGACACACAAACATCACCACAAATGGCTTCCGAAGTTGTTTCGAAGCTCCAGAACCTCGTCACTGGCGAGTCGAAGAGCGCCCGCAAGAAGAAGGCCAAGCAGGAGAACGCAGCCACCGCAGTCCCAGTAGCGACTGAGAAGACGTCTTCTGAGGCAGGTGCTGGTGGTTCTGACCCCTCCGGAAACGTCAATGGCGACGGCGAGAATGCCTACGTTAAGGAGCTCCAGAAGTAAGTTGCAGCCCAGCTCCCAAGCTCAAGGCCACATATGGAAAGAGCCCATGCGCTGACACACAATGCGTGCAGGAACATTCGTAACATCAACAAGAAGCTGGTATGATACCTCCACTCTCATCAGCCTCGTTCTGAGCTCCAGCTGACTCGTTGCGCCAGAATGCTACCCAGAAGGTCGACTCCATCATCGCAGAGAACCCCGGCGTCTCGCTCGACGAACTCGCCGCTTCCCGCAAGATCAACGCCGACCAGAAGGCACAGGCCCAGAGGAAGCCGAAGCTCCAGGCCGAGCTCGCACAACTGGAGGAGCAGGTTGCACAGTACAAGAAGTTTGACCAAGAGTTCTCAGAGAGGCACGCTCGCGAGAAGGAGATCCTGCAGAAGTCGCACTCCGGCGAGCTCGAGGCTTTGAGGGACACACTGAAGGCTGAGGCTGCCATCGAGCAGAAGAAGGCTCTCCGCGAGAAGCTCCTCACGCTCTCGCGCTTCCTGAGGGCGGCTGCTGCTCGTCGCCAGCTGGAGGATGACGACTCGGACCTTACTAAGGCTTTCGAGGGTGCTCTGCTGCAGGTGTACGGAGGCGATGCTGCCGCTGTCGCTGCCGCTGAGAAGCTCATCGACGGTGCTGAGGACGGCGTGCCTTCCACTGAAGGTATCCTGCTTGGCACAACTTGTACGTAGACCGCTGACATCGGAGTACTGTTTGCTGACTTCTTGGCAGACTCGCAAGTAAAGCAGGCCGCGCTCGAGGAGGCTCCATTCGCCGCAGAGGAGGCCTGGGTCGACGACGTCGCGCAGGCCCAGCCCTCCGCTCCCGAGACAGAGGCACACGAGGCAGTCTCTGATCCCACCGTCACGCACGCTGGCTTGACAGAGCTCGATGCTGGCTCAGCGACAATTGGGGGAGCGGAGGCGGAAAAGTCGATAGCACCGGCAGCAAGCAGCATTGAGCCCGAGGCTGCTAACGCTGCTGCGACCGCACAGTGGGACAAGCAGGCCGCTGGCCAGGACGAGCCTCTCAGCGAGCCTTTCAAGATTATCCCCCGTGACCCCGCTGAGGTCGAGACCCCTCACGAGACTGCGCCAGTGACCAGCACCCAGAGCTGGGCTGACGATACCCCCGAGCCCGCAGCAGCTCCTGCGCCTGCCAACGATGGCTTCTCTGAGGTCCAGCACAACCGTGGCGGCCGTGGACGAGGAGGCCAGCACCAGGGCGAGGGCCGAGGAGGATACAGGGGTCGTGGACGCGGCGGTCCTCGCGGTGGAGGCGAGTTCCGAGGACGTGGACGCGGCCGTGGTGGTGACTTCCGTGGTGGCCGTGGTGGCTTCCGCGGTGCTCCTCGCGGCGAGTCGACTGCATAGGTCTGCCAACCAACTTTCTCTTCTCTGTCATTTTGGGTTTTATGAGGCGCGCAAAGCCTCCGCCTTCTGGTTTGGCCTACCCACCTCACCCCCCATTTGAGCATTTGAGCGGAATGATAAAAAGAACAGCTTCACGGCATTTGTACAACCAACTTTGTTTACTGCATAGCACCGGAGCGCCGGCCTTCTATAGTGGCCACTGTACTCTAACGACTGGGCGGTAATGAATATGGATCTGTCACAATCTTACCCTTGACTTGTATGTGAAGCCTGTGATGATTGTTATCTAACCGTGTAGCCGAAATCCAGGGCCAGGAACCGAGAGTAGCGTTTAGCGAACGTTGCGTCGATCCGGAGAAACTGTCGGGGGATGTGCTGCGCGTCATCTGTCAGGCGACGTGCCGAGTGGAGCGGTGCCCCGTGTTGAGTCGGAGGCGGAAATGGAAAACGAGTAACACCTGCCAAACGCACTGGTCGACAACCATCAACACAACCCTCTAGAGATAATTCCAAACTGACCGATCATCTCGAAAGACACAAAAAATTCAGCGCATGATGCTGTTTGAGGCAGGGAGGTTGCAATGTTGCTTCCAGTGAGGCTCAGGTCATAGTTGGACTGTTCGCACCCTATCACCAAGATACTCACAGATGACCATTTCCATCCTTCTAATGATTCGAGGTCGATACAAGGGCATCGCCAGACGATATGAAGAGCTTGCGCAAGCTCTATATCTACTCTGTCGTCCACAGTCTGGCAGTGTGCAGCTGCTTCTAAACCCGCTTGAGGCACGCAGCGCGGAATCTACGAACTGGGTTCATCTGCGCCACCAACGTCGTAGCAGTACCTGTACAGATCCAAGGACCGATTGCCCGTGCGGCGCATGCAGTGGCCTGTGTGATGTGTGGTAGAAGAGCCGAGACATGGCGTGTTCAAGGGGAAGTGGGCGGAGTGATGCAGGTACGGCAAGCTCCCGCTAGCCTATGGTGCCTGCACGCTCCACAAACAGATCCGCAAAGCTTAAATCCACTTTGACGGGTTTCGGTCTGGATGTGAAGATGGGTAAGCATGCAAGTCACTTTTGTCCTCCTCCCACTGTGGTGTCGGTCTAGCAATACGTATATACGATTCATCAGTAAGTAGGTCTGCGAAAAGGATGGATGCCAACTTGTTCAAAAGCAGATGGCTGTGGATGTGACTGTGATGCGGATTGATGGGCGATCAGATTAGATAGGAGTGACGAGTTTTCGATGTTTCGAATGACGTACAGGTCAAGCGCACGGTCGAAACGTTCTCGAGTGGCTTACGGCATCGTCACTCATTCTGTGGAAGTGAATGTACAGTACCACGTACGAAACAGGCCTTCTGACCTCATCATGATAGATTGTGAGCAAGTAGAACGTCCTCAGATGGACAGATCGTGGTTGCGGTTTTCAGAGGTGCATGGTGATCGAACGAGGATCGAACGAGACTACCCCTGCTAGCTCCGCTCTAGCCGATCAGAGACCTGCGCACCTCCTCGTTCCTGCCCTTCGACCTCAAGAACGACAACAACCTTCCCCACACCTCCACGCCCAGCAAAACCGCTTCTGCACTGTACACGCGACTCGCCAAGTCGATGCGCAGTCCGCAAAATTGCTGCGGCCTCGAAATAGCGACGCCCGACCGCGGTGGCGAGGTTGCGATCTGACCGCACCGAGATCCACGCCCACTAGCCCCAGCGCTCCTCCGCACCTGCCCTGTCACACGCAGCACGCCTCGGCGCCTGCACCGCAACCATGGAGGCACCTGCGACCGTCGTGCCGGACGTCGTGCAGTCGGTTGAGACGCCGCCGACTGTCCAGCACGACGATGCGATGCCCAAAGCTGCCCTGACGCCGCCCACGAGCGAAGACAATGACCCGAAGAGGGAGGAGAGGATGTCGTCAGAGCTGTCTGATATCGATAGCGATGATGGCGAGGATATTGAGCCGGACCATTACTGGGACGGCGGGAAGATACCTGTGTTCAAGCCGGTATGTTGCGAGCACACGAGGACGGCGTGTAGACTGCACGTAGATTGCGGTACATGCGCTGCAGGCGCAATGAATGGCGAAGGCGAGACAGATGCTAACGCTGTCCTGCGCAGACTATGGCCCAGTTTCACAACTTCAAGCGCTTCATTGAGAAGGTGGACAAGTATGGAATGAAGTCTGGTATCGTCAAGGTTATTCCACCAACAGAATGGTAAAGTACCACCCACACAAGAGGCATGCGCTTCACTTGCTAATGGTAAACCAGGCGCGACTCTTTACCAGACCTCCAGGAAGCCATCAAGTCGATCCGAGTCAAAAACCCCATCACACAAGAGTTCACAGGCCAGCACGGTGTATACACAGGAGCGAACGTCGAGAAGCAGCGGTCCTACAATCTTCCAGAGTGGCGGGCGGTCACAGACGAGCCACACCACCAACCACCAGCGAAGCGAGGCGAGACGCGTGCCGGCCGCAAAGCAGAACCTCCAGCGCGTACGCGATCCACACGAGCCGCTCCGAAGACCGACGAGGGAACACCAGCACCGAAACGCAAACCTGGTCGGCCTGCACGTGGACGGCGTGGCGTCAAGAAGGAGGAAGTGGAAGATGAAGACGACGATGAGGCAGAGAACCTTGACGTTCCCCCAACACCTACATCACCCGGCGCCGAAGATAAGCGAGCAAAGCGTGGTGGCAGAGTCAACAAGGAAGATACGCCGACAAGGCCGCGCGGTCGTCAGCCCAGGGCTCAGAACGAGAAGAAGTCGGTGTCGTCTCGACGACTCAACAACAGGGGCGCTGTGAACGACTACATCGATGAGGCTGCCTTCGAAGATTTCGACTACCACCTGGAGAACCTCGAGGAGTTCACTCCAGAGCGATGCAAGGAGCTCGAAGAGACCTACTGGAAGACCATTTGGTCCGGACAGCCCATGTATGGTGCGGATATGCCTGGCTCGCTCTTCGATGACCGAACAACATCGTGGAATGTCGCCAAACTTCCCAACTTGCTCGATGTTCTTGGGACGAAAGTGCCTGGTGTCAACACCGCCTACCTGTACCTTGGCATGTGGAAAGCATCATTCGCTTGGCATCTTGAGGATGTTGACCTCTACAGCATCAACTACATCCACTTCGGCGCACCTAAGCAATGGTACAGTATCTCTCAGGAGGATGCTCGTCGCTTCGAAGCTGCGATGAAGAGCATCTGGCCGAACGACGCGAAAAACTGCTCTCAGTTCTTGCGACATAAGACATACCTCATCTCGCCGCAGCGCTTGGAGAAGGACTTCAACATCAAGGTCAACCGTCTTGTGCACTACGAGGGCGAGTTTGTCATCACTTATCCTTACGGCTACCACTCTGGATACAACATTGGCTACAACTGCGCAGAGTCTGTGAACTTTGCCACTGAAAGCTGGTTGAGCTACGGCAGGATCGCTAAGAAGTGCGATTGCGAATCCGACAGTGTGTGGGTCGATGTTAATGAGATCGAGCGCAAGCTACGCGGCGAGCCTACGCCCGAGTACTACGAGGAGACCGACGATGAAGAAGATGAGGAGGATGGCGCCGATCGCTTACCAAGTCCGCCAGCTAGCGTTGCTGGTGGAAAGACCAAGAAGAAGCCTGGCAGGAAACCTGCTGCTAAGCGCAAGCGCGGGAAGGACGAGCCACAGGAGGCAGCGAGACCGAAGAAGCTCAGGAAGATCCGCATTCGCCTTAAGATTCCTGGACGCGGCATGCCGTGTATCCTGTGCCCCAACGATGTCGATTATGACGATCTTCTGCCGACCGATAACGGCATGAAGGCCCATCGCATCTGTGCGGATTACACGCCGGAGACGTACATCCAGAATGAGACTGTGTGTAACGTCGCCAACATTGGCAAGGATCGCCTGGAGCTGAAGTGCAATTACTGTCGCTCCAAGCGCGGCGCGGTCTTCCAGTGCTCTCAGAAGAAGTGCACCAGGGCTTTCCACGCTACGTGCGCGGTGGCTGCTGGTGTACAGGTCGACCTAGGTCAAATGCAGACGTTCGATGCGGAGGGCACAGAGTACTATTACGATGGCTACGACTTCCGCTGCCGCTTCCATCGACCGAAGAAGAGGAACAACAAGACTGTAGACGTCGACGCGCTGGAGAAGAACAAGTTTGTTCTCAACTACGGCAAGACCCTGAAGTCCAAGGACGTCATCCAGTTCCAGTATGTTGGTGGCGAGATGTACCAGATCTACGGAGCACAGGTTGTCGAGAACAGGCCGGGCGAGCAGTCTGTGCTTGTGGACGTGCTTCCAGACGGCGATCGCGTAGAGGTCGAGTGGAAGTACATCCTCAAGCTGCAACCAGAAGAGTCACAACGACCGAAGCCTTCTAAGGACGCCAAACCGCTGCCAGAGCATCTCAAGGAGAACGATGCATCACTCGACATCACCAACCGCACAGACGGTGTTCCTGAGATGGGCGATCCGTTCCACGACCCCAACTCCGAGCACAAGTGGGCCGAATGGAACACTGCACCTGAAGTCACGCGCAGGGTCAAGAAGGTTGACTTCAGTAAAGAGAACAGGCTGTGGTACTATCTTGGGAAGCCCTCTACCGAAGCCAAACCGCAGTACACTGAAGATCCCACAAAGCCACGAAACAACCCGAAGAGCAACTTCTTGGATACCGTCAAGCCTCCACCGCCCCCGATCCCAACCTTCCAGCGCCAATCGTACCCAGCATCATACCCAATCCAGCCAGCACCTTCTGGCGTGGCTCGTCCTTACCAGCAACAGATTGCTCCTGCTGGTGCACGGCCGTATACGTATAAACCAAAAGATGGCATGATGACTTCATGGAAATCGCCTACATACAACCCAGATACTCGACAGAACCCCAACTCGCCAGTGGCACACCAGCCGAACGTTACCTACGATTACAGGGCTGGTCCTCAGTACAGCTACCCACCTCATCGGCCTTTGCCACACCAGCAGCAGTACCAGCCTTACGTGCCTCCACCGCACAACTACTCTGCTCAAGGATATGCCTCGAAGGCTTCTTCGTCAGGGCCGTTGCTCGACGGGATCGACAAATATGCTCACACGAACCAGTCTCATCAGGCACTGCCTCCATACTCATACCTGACGCCGGGCGGTGCGCAAGCGCCGCGTCAGCTGCCTCACCCAGGTTCAAGCACGGTGCCATATGGCCCTTCTGCGCAGCACGATCAGACACCACCCTCACACGGTCGTGCCTCGATCTCAAACATGCTGAGCACCCCAACTGGGACTCCCAAACCTCCAATGTACGCCGTCACACCCTCCTCCTCTGTTATTTATGCTGCCCAAAATCCTACTGAATACCTTGCCTACGTTATGAAATACCCCTACCTCAAGAATGCGTATCTCAGGAGGCAAAAGACTTACATTTCTCCCTATAGTCCTGGTGGTGGAATTGCTCCGGAATGGATGCCCAAGCCCCCACAAGTCGCCAGCGGTGCAACGCCTACACCGATGCGCAATGGATCCACCGGCTCCCACGGCTACTACCCCAGCCCAAGCCCGGGCTCAGCGACGCAAAGGCCATCAGCCCAGTTCCAGTCCCCTGACGCGTTCCAGCGAGGCCTCACACAAGCCTCGTCGTCATCAACAGGCGCCCCGAAGTGGGAGCAGATGCTCAAGCAACTCGCAACATCAACGGGCCCCGTCGCCACACCGTCTGCACCGACGTCGCAGACCCCTCAGTATCCGCCTCTGCCGCGCTCGAGCACAAGCTACGGCATGCCCAACGCACCGGGCCCGTTCCAGAAACACACTTCCCCGCTCCCACAACCAGCTGAGCCGCAACGCCCCATTCCGAGCCCCATTAGTGATGATGGCAAGACCGGAGTTGTCGCTGCGAAATCTGTCTTACCACCGCCGCCGGCGATGCAGCCAGCGCCTGGCCAGGTGCACAGTGCGGAGACGTGGCGCTTCTCGCAGTGAAGGGTGTATGAGTAATGATCATGGGCGATGATATGATTGTATGAGTATGGCGTGTTAACGGCGTTTTTGGGCCATGGGCGGGATAAGAGACGGTGTTTTATGTATGTCACGTAATAATGTTAGCTTTCCTGAGGGATTGACACGATGATATCGCAATAAATGTCGCGCTTTACAGTGCTGACTGTTGTTACAACGCTCTTTGCTAAGGTTGAGGAGATGTGTTTGTGGTCAGTGAGTAACATATCGTCACGAGCGCGGAAGGCTGGTGTGGGAATCGAAGGGCGGTTGTTACGAAATTATGCCGTATTTTGCGAGCACGGCAGACGTCGGTACAGAAGCCTTTAAAAAAATTCTTCAGCACACAAGAGATGCGACATGTCTCGTAATCTGCGTCGGCAGCTTGATATGACAGCTCACGGATGAGCGAGGTTAGAGTCGCGCATACGGCTGTGTATCACAAGCCACTCTTAATCCTCATACTTTTAACTGCCACGATATGCGACAATGTCAGATGCGCGCGTCTGGATGCATGGCACCCGACACTCACTGCTGACTCAGCGCGGTCGTCGTTGGTGCAGACTCATCACTTGTTGGAAAGAAGGTGGGCGCTTCTTCACAGCGGGTCCGCGCAAAGTGGAGTCTGCGACGCTTTTGCGACGCTTCTTCCAACTCTGACGAGCGAGGAGACTGCAGGGCCGACTTGCCACGGAAGCGAAGTCATTCGTCCATTCACAATCGCGCAAATCGAGGACCAGGGCGGAGAATGTGATGAGTCTTGAGGGACGGCATGAACCATTCATACGCCGCTAAGGCTGTCAGTGTCTTCGGAGCAAGCACCCCGCAGGCAAGGATCGATAGCAGTATCAAGCTTCGTGACTACGAACGAGGTCATCTGTGAATGTTGTCTGTAGCATTCAAAAACGTCCATTCCGATCATACATACTACGAGAAAGGAAACATAAGGAGCTGTGTATTACAAAATGTTGCTTTGGTATACAGCGCGCCGGCCGCGGAATCGAATGGGGGGGTAACGAGTGAAAAGAATCGAGAGACATGGACAAGCAGCCAGCCGCCTGCATGTTGAAACTCAAGTAATGCCCTCTGTGAACTCGTTGAAGAGTGTAATCGTTTCGAATCGCTCTGCCAGTGTATCGATGGCGCCCGCCTTGTTGTCGTTCATTGTAGGTGCCACGGTCCAGCCTCCTTTGCTGCGCTCGGTGCGTCTGTTACGCTGTAGCGAGGCTGACTCCACCTCGATGCTGATTGCTTCGGCACTCGTGATTGCACCTCTGTCCGTGGCAATTGCAAGAATCGCTTGGATGGTCTCGATCATGTACGTGTAAGATGGCAGGAGTCTCTGACTCATCGAGATGCAAAAGTACAGGTAGTTCTTCCTCTCCTGGTCTTCCAGGTCGTTCAGCACTGCGTTGACGGTAAATACCATGGCACCACTCAGCGCAAGGTTCCAGTAGGCTGGTGAGTATTGGATGGCGAACATGAATAGTATTCCTGTCTCACTGTCAGATGAATAGCAGATGCCGAACAATCAGAGGGTTACCTTTGAGTTGCATCACTGATGCTGCAAATATAGTCCTTGGGGATGAGCCCTCGGGTACATATGTGCGGAAGCCGTGTTGCTTATCTTCTGCAATGTACGGACGGAAGAGGTCTAGCACGACCATGTGTACAGATGTGCTGTTTCATGTCAGCTCATACGCTTATACGCCGGACTGAAGCATTGCATATGACACCGGGCAGGCCTAAGAACAAGCCACGAAATCATACCCGACGATACATTTCACCATGCACAAGCGATAGACAGCACTTCGGGGCGGACCTACTGAAATATGAGAACCCAATGAGGCGTCTTGTCCTGCCTAGTCATGGACTTAGGCAGGGTGTCGATGAGGCTCAGAAGTTTGCGGTACTTCCCAAGAGCGAAAGCCAGTGATCTCGCCCCAATTTTGCTGTCCCGATATATGAGGAAGATTTCGTTCACTATAGTCCAGAGTCTGCAGAACACCGACTGAGCCTGCTGCATCTCGATTAAGGCAGGACTGGTACTGACTGTATCCTGTTCGTTGCTGCCCTCGATGGCTCTGTTGCTCCTTAGCTCCTCTGGCAAGGGCATGACTGGTGGGTGCTCGAGCGGCTGCACCACCTGGAATTGCACCATTTGTCTGGAAGCAAAAGTCAACATCGAGTCCCATTGGAGGTATGCTCGGATTCGCATACACGAGGAAGTTAAACAGCCCCCATCCAGCCTGGCTAGCTGCTGCTACAGTCTTTGGCGAACCATAGGTGGCTGGATCGGGCTTCCCGAAAAGGTCCATCCTATCAGCCGCTTCTCTCGCTGCAGTCAGGTACTTCATGGCTTTTGGTACGTCTCCATGAGTAGCGATGGTGGTATACAACAGCGCCAAAGCTGCAATATTCGGTAAAGAGTCAATCTTACCTTCTGCGGCAACTAGCTTTTCTGCTTGTTCTTCGAACTGGTAGCTGTATTTCGAGACTGCGGGTTGTACAGAAGAGTAGCCTTGCTGGGCCAGATCAGTGCCCGCTTTGGTTCTTTACGTTCAGTTGCTTACCAATGCGAAGGAAAGTAGCGCGCTGACCATCAGAGGTGAGCATGTCGATTCCGAGTCGGTCTTGCAGTCGACCAGGTCACTGATGAACTGTGATGCATCGAAGAAGCACCATATTGGGTGGTGGGTCTCGAGATACAACGAAATTGCAGACGCGGCGTCTTCGTCCGTGAGAGGCACAGATGTCCAGAAGCTAATGTTCAGCTTCTCAAGCCGCGTGTCGCAATACTTGGGATGATTCGATGGTTTTTCTGTGCTCTGGCCTCCTTCGAGCTGTTTCGTGTACACCTGTGACGACTCACCGCCAAGGAACAAATTGCTCACGGTGTCTTGCGCGACGACAGGGAGATCAAGGGCACAATATGCCTTTGGATGTCGGACAAGCAATTCGAGTTCGCCGTCCGAATGCACAGCTGGAAGGATGGCTCTTGCTGTGGCTTGCTCTGACAGGGTGGAGTGCGGCGACTCCCCGCGGAGAGACCTCAAAACGTCAGCAGGTGCGATACCCGCACCCAGCCGCTGCACGGTATCGTGAGCAACGTGTTCTGCCCGGCTTTGAAGATGCTCGAAGATATCCTGGAAGGCGACGATTTTTTCTCGCAGACTGATGTTCTCCCGCTTCAGAACGGTCGGGCGCATTTCCAGGTCCTCTTCGTTCATATAGACGCAGCGCCTGTCGCGTCTGTGACAGGCCGCACATACGGGTCTCGAGCCATCGCAGCCAATTCTTTTCTGACGGCACTCATTGCAGGCGACCGAAACACGCTTCCTTTTCGAACTGGGCCCAGCTGGCGGAGGAGACCGTGGCCGCGTCGCCGGAAGAAGTGGTCTTAACGGATTGTCGTTGTTGTTGTTCATCGCAGCTGTCGAACTGGTGCGCCAGCGCGGCCGCCAAAAAGAGGTCGTGCTGCTCGCTATGAATGGCTGCGGATGTTCGTGCCAGGTCAGCTCCCGCAGTACCTGTGCCACATCCAAGCGACTGTGGGAATTCCTGCCAGCCAATGGTATGATTAGGTGAGCTTTACGACATCATCCTGCAGCGTTGCGGACAGATGCTTTGTTTTGTCAAGGCTCAAGAGGGAACGGATTTTCAGATGGGGCAGGATTCGCACGGCATCGAGCCCATTGGCTGCCCCACTGGGTGCCTAAGAACACATCCACTTCCTTTGTCCAGGACTTGCATCCTTCGCCGCAGCCTCACGTGGTGGCGAACTAGATCCAGGATAGGATCCACAGGCCGCGCTCGCAGAAGGATAGCACTAAAGCACGGACGGAGACAGCCGTGGGCCGCAGGTACGTGAGCACTGCTATGCGGCACCCAGGCACGGCGTCATACACATGAGCACTGCGCAGCAGTGATCATCCTTCCCCCATCCAGTGTGGCCTATCCGCGAACCCTGGAGTGATTCACACCGCTTGCGTGCCCGCTCCTGGGTCACTCCGGCTCGGTGTTGTGAAGTCCCTGACAGTCCAAGCTACCGGTGTCGCTGGCACGGCACGAGAAGCGCCTGCTGGGACGGTCCCTGAACTACCGGTAGACGCCGGGCGAGTGTTAGATGTGACAAGCTGCACACTGCAAAGGTATGCACTTGAATCCTTCAAAATACCGCAGCGTTTGGCAATAATCCTGTTCGTTGAATGCAGTGAGGCGGAGGCAGCATGCTTACTTTTGCCGCTCCTTACCTTAAGGTCTGCGTATGCTGAAGTCATTGCTGCAGCGTCCTTCATCCTTTGACTTGCAATTCCTGCAACTCCGAATGCAGGACGAACGCCCCCTCAGACCCTTATTGCCGGGGGCAGAGAGATCAGTGGCGCCACCGCAGCCCCGACCGCGAGACCGGGTTGTCTCTGCGTGTGAGGCGTGTAGAAAAAGAAAGACGAAATGTAACGGTGGGCGTGCAGAACCAGGGCAAGAAGGCGTGAGGCAAATCTGTTTCGAAGTTCGTCTCGAGTTCACCGATCGAGTGAGATATCAACACTGACATAACGGTAGTGCAAGAAAAGATCCACTACTTGTCATTATGTCGCGGACTTGACCGAAACACAAGGTAATCTCCCCACAGCCTGCCTATGATCACAATCTGACCCGTGAACAAGGCCAGGCCATCAAACGCAGATACGACGTCCTCAAGACTCAGAATGAGGCATATGCAGAGCTCTTCGCGCTCGTCCAGACACGCCCTGACAATGAGTCACTCGAGATCCTTCGGCGCATCAAGATGGGCGCTGATGTCGAGAGCGTTCTCCGCCACACCAGAGACGGGGATCTGTTTGTGCAGTTGAGTGTCGAACCAGAAACAAGGCTGCGTTACAACCTTCCCTACATGGACTCAATGCCTGCGTTTTTGTTGGTTCCAGACAACCAGTACCTTACCACTCCGCTCTACGAAGCGACTTTCGAGCCGCCCAGATCCTCGTCAGACCTTGTGACTCCAGAGCAGTCGCCTCCGAGCAAATGTATGGACCCCTACATGAAGCCAAGTCACGCAGCTGAAGTGGTAGAACCTATACTTGATCGCGTCTACGCAAAGCAGTGGACCAGTGTCATTGCTGATGATGGTCTCTTTCGGCGGCTCATCACCATATACCTCTCGCACCAGCATGCAACCTTTTTCTGGTTCAATAAGGACTTGTTTTTGGAAGATATGGCTGCGCGTCGTACGCAATTTTGCTCATCACTCCTAGTCCATGCCGTGCTCGCTGCTGCATGTGTAAGTGTCTTCGAGTAGTTAGCATGGTAAAGTGTTAACTCTGCCAGCAAGCTTACAAGGGCATACCTGATCTGGCCAAGATCTGGATGCCTGATAATCTTCATAATCGTTTCCTGCTCGAGGCTAAGCGTCTGTGGGAGCTCGAGCTGGGCATCAGCCGTCTCACTTCAATTCACGCCGCACTGGTGCTGCACGGTGTCCTGAATGGAAACGGATTGAGCACTGTTGGAGACTTTTATACTTCAGAAGCTATCATCATGGCGCACAATTTGCGAATCTTTGAACCAGCGTCCGCGAGATTGGATTCTAGACTCCGAAGGGGTCGCGAGTTCACTGCATGGGCGCTTTGGCTGTGGCAAGTCGGTGTGGTATGATTGCCCCACCAGCATCTACATCCTGACAGCCCCTTCTTCGCTGGGTCCATGGGCCGCACCTGATGGCTTGGCTGACGTGTCATGTAGACCTACTATTACCGACGTGCACCTTTCATCGAACACCCACCGGCATTCGCCGCGCCAGATCCAGATGTCGACCCAGACTGGTATGGCGAGGTCTACGTACGTTATCCGTTGAGCCGGACCATTACACGTATGCACCTTGGCCATGTGATGAAAGCGACAATCGACCTTAGGATCATCATGAACGACATTTCGTTATTGCAATTTGCCTCTGACGAGCAGAACGAATTGACCTCTGCACGAGTGCTTGCTCTCAAAACAAGACTTGATTTATTGATGCAGGAGCTTCCCCCTAGTTTGGCTCCAAAGAGGATCTCGCTACCCTGTCACTTTAATGTTCAGTAAGTCGCGTTTGTTGTTTACCATCACAGCAGCTTTGCCAAGAGCAGTCTCAAGGTCGACAAGATTGTGATCGGCCTGTGTTCGATTATGAACACATTGTTTTCGAATAGCTCGAGGAACAACACCACTGCCACATAGTCAGCTAACTCTTGTCAGCACTGAATACTACATGACTTTGCACAGCCTCTTCCAAGGTCAGGTCATCGCGCAACGGTCGAAATCAGAACGCTTTCAGTTGTTCCACGGTAAGACGGCACTCGAGATACAGAACGAGGCCTATATCAAATTTGAGACTGTCATGCGCGTCCGTCATCTACGACATAGCTTTGACGCCTACGATGCTTGGGGTCTGCTCTTCCTTATCTATCTCGGTAATCTTGCGATCGATTCACTCAGTAACGATGATTCGACTGTTGCGAAGTTGACTACCACAGAGGTCATCCGTTCGACCGCTGTGCTCTGCATTAATGGGCTCGTCAGCCAGTCTCACTCTGTGTACGCAGGTACATTGCTGTCCCGTAGCTTGATCGAGCGGCTTAGACCTATTGACAAGGCCCACCTGGGCCGCTACATTTCCTCTGGGGTCGGACAAGTCGACCATCCCTTCGACAGCGAAGTATGTGACCATCCTGTGAATCAACTGATTTTGATCAACTAACGCGATACTGCAGTGGCCTATGCCCAACATTAAAGTTGAGCGCGACGAAGAAGCGACTATGAACCACATCCTGAGGGACATGCGCGAGCTATCGATCGTACAGAAGTCTCTCGAGCAGGGATCTATGCCGCCATCATAAGGTAGGCTCACGATCTCGCGACTGAACAGCATTTGCACAGCATTACGACCGATACCCTGGACCTAACCCGCGTTTGCATCTACGTAGAACATTTGACATCGAAACGAGAAAACTTCTAATATAGCATCCCTAAGACTCCTCCCTTGAGCTCAAGCAAACTCGCAGACCCCTTATATAATGGCCACAAAAGTACGTGTTGTCCCACATGATTTCTGCGTGCTAACTCAACGTCAGGGTAGTGACAAACAGGCAATTTCACCAAATCCAGCTGTCGGTGTGTGATCAATCGCTCTTCCTCAAACAGTGGGTACTACTTTTCGTCGACGCGTCATCGAGGGACGCACCTGCACTTGTAATTGCCCATCGAGTTGTGTCACAAACAGATGACGCTACACGAACCCCGGAACCTCGGGTGACACAGCGCACCTGCAGCATCGCTGTTCCACCCTGCATATACAAACCGCCAAGGTCCTGCTTCTTGCCCTGCGTCGAAGACGCTCACAGCATTGGTCTGCACGACTCTCGTGTTGTAAGAAGGCTGGCCGTAGAATGGATGAAGCTTGATGCTTATGTTGACGAATGGGTACAGTAGCAACCATAATACGTTTCGTGTACACGCCCTGCTGATCGTTGGCTAGCATACAAGGCACTCGTTGGGAGTCTCCAGTCCTCTGTGAGGTGAAGGACCCTTCGTCTTCTCATCGCAATGACTTCCATCTGCGCTGCAGCGATTCTGAAGCGACTGGGCTATTTGCAATACACCGTTGGCCATGTTCGCTCGCAAATTTGGTTGGACAACCGGCGCTTGGACGTCACTGGCTTCATTGTGTCGACATCAACCACAGGCCATCGTAATACTCTGGTTGCACATCAAACGGTACGCGTCCTCGCCGTCAATCTCTTTAGTACGAGCATACGCTCAAAGTCGGCTCCGAGGACAATGGCTGAAATATCGCTGTCGAACAAAACGACGCGCTTGTTGTGCAGGTACTTCCCTTTGCACCTTCCCAAGGCGTAAAGCAAGGGTTCAGATGTCACTTCCACCGACCACAACCCCTCACCTCCAGCTTCCACGAGCACCGGTGCACTTTCCATCATTACGCATAACGCTAGCTTAAAGATACAAGCCACTACCGTGCCTTTTGTTTGTCGTCCGCGTTTCTTCTCTTCTCACCTACAACCCAACACCAGCTTCATCGACAACAATCAACCACCCCTAGAACATCACTACACACCCACCAACACAATCAAATATCAGCCATCCTCACCATGAAGCTCACCGCTGTCATCTTCACTGCACTGTCGGCTGTGTCTGCCGTGACCGCAGCGATGGATGGCTACTGGGATGTCCAATCTCCAGGCTTCCGTCTCGTTGTGAGGTCAAGCAACTCAACCTACAACGGGTAGGTACCCAAATCCCGTCTCTTTGATCCAAGCTGACATCCACACAAGTACTGCCCTCGGAGCCTGCCATCAAGGAGCCGCCATCGAAGGTCTCTGTATCACCGGTGAGACGGTCCAGGATCCACCAAGCTCTTACACCACCTTCTACCACAACGTCAGTTCTGCCAGGAACGAGGCTGCGGGAGCCGCCAATGCCGACGGCCCCATCAGTTGGATCCTTCGAGCAGGTGGCAACCTCACGGTCCCGTCTGCGATGTTCCTTGCACTAGACGAAACATCCAACGTCGCTAACCCTACCTTCTACCCCGGCACGGACAAGTCCACGCTTGTTGCCTTCGAGGAGGACGGCTGCCTCTACATCAACGCAAACCGTGACGACACTGTCAGTCCTCCATCCGTCTTTTACCCTAGCCGCCACGTCAAGAACTGGTACATCTGTCTCACCAGGTACTCGTACACGTACACGACGTTGTCATGGAAGGTTGGCCTCACGGGCACACCTCAGAATCCGTCCTGCCAGAAGGTGGACATCGTCCGAGTATACAACTGAAGAGCATGCATCGCGCGGCATGAAGGTCACGACCTCTGCGCCGAGGGTGCTCAATCGAGGAAGGACAAAGCGTAGTTGTCAATTATCATGAAGTCGGTGAATGAGCTTTTCTCGGTGTACAGTATTGATATCGTCTGTATCACACGATACGCTTTTGCATTATTTTCAGTAACTGTTTCTTGGACTCACAAATGATTTGCTATGTGCAGTGTTGTGTTCTATGTGTTCTTCAGTATCTACAATGTGTCTAAGGGTATCTCATCTAGAACAACAGATCCGGGTACTCGCCCAGGACACCGCTCTTGCCGCCATCGAAAAAGCTGTGCATGCCGTCCATCTCGGCAAACTTCTCAGCAACCTTCAGCCCCCTCAGTCTTTCAGCCTCAATGATGTCCCAATTCCACTCTGTGCTCTCGACAGGTTTCGGTAGTGCGCCGTTCGCGTGACCATTTGCATCGCCGTTCTGCTCGGACCCGTGGTAAACCCAACCCTCAGGTTTCGCAGGTATCATATCCGCGTCGATCAGCGCCTGCTCAGGCGGGACCGTGATCCTGCCCCTCTTGATAACATACTTCGCAATCCCCGTGGCATACACGCTCTTCAACAACTCCTCTTCACTAATATCCTTGCCCGGCCGTCTCGTCTTCCGCCACGGCTGCAGCGTCCAGCTCTCCGGCTTGCCAACCCCAGGCTTGACCAAATGCGTAATGAGATAAAACCACTTCCTATCCCAGCACAGCAGCCTTGTCCACATCTCGTACTTCGTATAGGGCAAGATCTCCTTCTTAAAGTTACAGCATATGCCGCCCAGTGCTATGATGTGCGATCCCCTCGTGCCGTCCGTGGCGCCGATCGCGCCGTTGAGCTGTGATTTCTTGTTTCCGCCCAACCGGCTGTTTTTCTTGATCCCGTTGCGGATTATCGCTGTGAAGAGATGCGTCCGTGAGATGTCCATGTCGCTGAAGTAGGTGCTGTTGGACTTGTGCAGGTTGTAGTCTGTTTCGAGGAGCGAGGTGTGGGATGAGGTTATCACGGGCTGGAAGAGCGCGTGGGGTGGAATCGGCGTGGGTTGGAAGTAGATGTGGTAGATCATTGCGCGGAAGATGCGTATCTGGTCCCGTTAGCTGCGGTTCATGGACGGTAGAGAGGAAGGGGGGAGATGGGGTGCGCTAGGGAGACTTGCGTGCCAGACGAAGGGTAGATTCTTCAGGTTTGCCAGCGCGAGCAGGATCGCTGCAATCCGCCAGAGTCCTCCTGGGGCGCCATAACCTGTTGCGCGGACGAGCGAGAGGAGGATGTTCTTTGCGTATGCAGGGTTGCTTGCGACTGCGGCTATCGAAGCTCCAGCAACAACGATGCTCAGTGCGTGAGCCATTGTGACCATGCCGGGGTGACCAGGGGCGCGCGATGGTTGTACACGGACGGAAGTAAGACAAATGATAAGGAGCGGCGTCAAGCTGACTGCAAGGACTGATGGTGCTGGCACGAGATGGGATTTCGTGTTTTGTCACGATTGCGATCACATTGCGAGCCGAGGCACGTCCTGATTGGTACTAGCCTCGATGATCCTCGATAGACTGTTGAGCATCTCGCAAGCATCTCTGCTTATGTTAAATCTACGACACTTGTAGTGTAATCCATACCCGTAGATGAAATGATGAGAAGTTGAAAAGAAGCATCACACATAAAAGGTAGGCTATCGCCAAAAGATCATCAATAGCAGGACTACGTTCAGGCTCCACACCATTACGGGGATCCATGTCACTCCCCTGCATGGGGCGTTGGGCTTGTTTGCTCCTTGTGCCTACTTTGTGTTATATGAATCAACTCAACTACTTCAATTCAACGTCTCTGTCACTTCAAATCTCGTCCGTTCGTAGTCCGCTATGACAATGGCTGCTGAGGTCCTGGCAGGACCCTCCTTTAGCTTGCCCTTCGTCCTGTCAAACACCTCCACCCAGTTCTTGTGCACGTCACGCAGGAGTGTCGATGTGATCTTTTCATTAGCAAAGTGGGGTTCGTTGCGATGGAGGAGGTGTCTCTGTGTGTCCACATCTCCACTCCTGGACTGCTGCTGCCCCGCTAGGGTTGATGCTAGTGCGTGTGAGGCTAGTGCGACGCGGTCTCTAGGGTCTTTCTTTCGATGATGAACAATGCAATTTGTCTTTAACACCTTCGCCGACAGGATCCTCCTCAACGCGCAGAATCTGCAGCTGATTGTGTGATACAGATAGTGACATGCATGCTCTGGGGCCTAGACGTCCATGCTGATTCAATGACAGAAAGATACTGTAATCTGACCGCACCTTCACAGCCGCAACGCATTATCATCCAGTCCGGCTTCGCAGCCGACCAATGTTTTTGCTGAGATGCACTGCTGAATCGATTCACCGGATCCTTCACCGAGTGATAGCCCCCCCAGGTGTCCATCTCGACTTCCAAAAGCGAGGCCTTGCTTTTCTCCACAGTACCAAATATTTCCCTTTCAGGACAACATACCCGGCCTCAATGCGGCTACACCTGACCAGCGCCTAAACACGCCGCCCATCCAAATAATCCGAGTCAGATGCCTGGTAAGTGTGCAAGATATGATGCTTGTTTGTGCCCCGGATTCTGGCTCCTGGATCCACGCTGCGACTCGCGTTCGTGTGATTGTGACCCTTTTCTCCACTTCCGTCCTGGGTTCCCGAAGACCCTTGCCACACGGTGACCTACAAGAGCGGGACTCCCCACTGTCGCGTGTCGTTTCATATACTCCATGATTGAGGCTCTGGTGTTTCTCGGACTGGGCTGTTTGCTTTCGGCTTTCTCTGAACTGTTCACGTCGAGACGAAGACTACAATCGGCATTTGCCTTACTCCACTCGACTTAGGCATCAGATCCCTGCTTCCGTGTATCCGACAAAACACCAAGGGCCAAGACGGTCATATACTGCTTGTGTGGCAGCGTCTCAGCTCTCTTTGGAGTACGTCGAAGTTCAGAGACGCCTGCTCGAAATCTTCCAGTCGACCTGGGAGAACTGCCTCGATAACTCACGACGTTACTCGCACAGTC
Source organism: Didymella glomerata (assembly GCA_030271015.1). Classification (NCBI taxonomy): domain Eukaryota; kingdom Fungi; phylum Ascomycota; class Dothideomycetes; order Pleosporales; family Didymellaceae; genus Didymella; species Didymella glomerata. The sequence goes on from JAJOHN010000012.1 coordinate 135,157, forward strand.
GGTGCGCACATTCCACAGCCATGACCTCCAAATCAACCGCCGTTGTCTCCCTCCCCACACTGACCCAAACGGGTGCCACTATCGCCCTGCAAGCCGCCTCGCTCTACGCCTCGGAACACGGCTTACCAATGAGCATCGCCATCGTCGACGCCCACACACACCTGCTATCCTTCACACGGCAAGACTCCGCCAAGCTATCCAGCATCGAAACCGCAATGTCCATGGCCACGACATCCGCCTCCAACCGCCTCCCCACCTCCGCACTCTCAGACACACACACTGCCCCTCCATCCCTCTTCTCCTCACCCCAACGTCTCTGTACAATCCCCGGCGGCCTACCTATTCTCTCCCCGACCGGCGCCCTCCTCGGCGCAATCGGCTGCAGCACGGGAACGAGCATGCAAGGCGAGGACGCCGCAGCTGCAGGCCGTGACGCCGTGCTCGCATTCATCAAGCGCGAGACAGAAGATGAGGAGCACAGGATCGAGGAGGAGCGCGAGAAAGTGCTCAGGTTGTGGAAGGAGAAGGAGGGCGAGGTCGAGAGTCTGAGGGATGAGTTGGATTACGAGCGGTATGGGTCCGGGAAGAGGAGGAAGACGAGTAGTGTGGGGTTGGGTGGGAGTGCGGGTTTGAGTGCAGGAGGGGCGGGGCCGGATACGCCGCCTGAAGAGGGTGAGATTGGGGGGTTTCTGGAGCCGAGTTTTGTGGGGGAGGTTAGGGTCGGAGGTTTCTAAGGGCTTTGTTAGGGAGTATGGTGTTTGAGGTGAAAAACTCGGGGCTGAACTTGGTGTAGCAGGCGTTGAATTCGTTGAGATGCTAATGACCACTTACTACAAATTCGCACTTGTCTGTCCTTGCTCGAAGTACTTCACGTCCAAACCCCCTAGGTCTCCCTTTTCTCTCCACGCCTCTAGGATCTTGATGAATGCCTGGCTGCCGTAGCCGTACGTTGCGTTCCGCGCTGCGCTCATGCTCGGCTTGCCCTCGTTATTGTAGTATCCCGGCGTACACTCCTTGAAGAACTCAGCCCTGATCGCCGTCCCCTTAACGATGGTATCACACCACTCCTCTTCCGCCTGCTGTGTAGGCTCCATCGTCCTGATTCCGCGCTTATTGCACTCTGCAATTACGTACGCGAAATGCCGCGCCTGCTCCGCAGTGACGTGCATGAAATTGGGTGTCAGCGCGGCCTGCACAATGGACACCCAGAGACAATTTGGAAAGCTACGGCTAGCCCAGCCGTGCAGCGTCGAGGCGCCATCCTTCCACTTCTCGGTGATAGTTGTGCCGTCGCGGCCGTAGATCTCGATGCCGGTCTTGTGTGACCACTCGTTCGCAAGCTCAAACCCAGTTGCGTAGATAAGGCAGTCAAGCTCGTACTCGGTGCCGTTGGCGACAACGCCTTTCTCGGTCAGATGGTCGACGCCCTGGCCGTGGGTGTCGATGAGCTTGACGTTGGGGCGGTTGAACGTCTGCAGGTACTCGTCGTGGAAACACGGGCGTTTACAGAACTGGTTGTACCACGGCTTCAGGGACTCGGCGGTTTCCTTGTCTTTGACCACTTCGTCGCAGCGCACACGGATACTCTCCATCTTCTTGAAGTCTGCGAGCTGGACCTTTGCGGCGAATGCAGCAGGGTCCTTTGTTGGATCGCCTTTGACCGTGAGCAGGGAGCGGATGATGTCAGTCCAGCGATCCCCGACGAGGTCTTCAGGTTCAATGCCGCCGTTGACGAGGCTGTCGAAGTTGTCCATGCGATGCTTTTGCCAGCCAGGCTTCAGGCTCTTGGCCCAGGTCTCGTCAGTAGGTCGATTGCCGCGGACATCGATTGATGACGGTGTGCGCTGGAAGACGAAGACTTGCTTTGCCCACTCACCGAGATGAGGAACGATCTGAACAGCAGTAGCACCCGTGCCGATAATGCCAACGCGCTTATCCTTCAGCTTATGCAGGTTACCGGAAGGATCGCCACCGGTGTAATCGAAGTCCCATCGCGAGGAGTGGAAAGAGTGACCTTTGAACTCATCGATTCCTTTCAGACCAGGCAGCTTTGGCCGGTGTAACGGTCCTGCAGCTGGAATGATGAACCGCGATTTGATAACATCGCGACGTGAAGTCTGCGTACTCCACTTGCCTTCCTCCTCATGCCATCGCATTTCATGCGTCTCCGTCTGGAATAGGGCCTTCGAGTACAAGTCGTACTTTTCGCCGATCATGCGCGAGTGTTTGAGGAGTTCTTTCGCTTTCGCATACTTTTCCGTGGGCATGTAGCCAAGCTCCTCAAGCAGGGGCATGTATATGTAAGACTCGATATCGCATTGTGCACCTGTGTATTGACTCAGCAACGGACTCGGAAGATGTGCTCTCACGTAATGTACCTGGATACCGATTCCAGTACCTGATAGACTGTCAGTCGATTTTCACTCAACATGGTAGCCGGAACTTACCACGTTCCTCCAAAGTCCCCCGCCTTCTCGATGATCCTGAAGTTCGTGACTCCAGCCTCGATCAACCTCACAGCCACAACCTGCGCTCCATATCCGCCCCCAACAATCACAACATCCGTCTCCTCTTGCACCGGCTCCCTTGTGAACCCAGACTCTACCCACGGATCCTTCAGATAGTGCGAGAGCTTTCCATCGAGCAGCGTGTACTGCTCAATGCCCTCGTTGCGAGCAAGCCGCCTGTCCCGTTCGGCGAGGTACTTCTCTTTGAGCGCTTTGGGATTGAATGGAAGCGGCTCTTGCTCAGCCAGATGTTCGGTCTTGGCTTCGACTGTGGATTTGTCGGCTAGTGGAATAGGTACTTCGGTGATGGGTGCTGGGGCGACGATCTTTGCTGTAGCCATGATGGTATCGTGGGCGACTTGAAGAAAATCTGGTCTTGAAGCGCCTGTCTACTTCGATCTGATATACTTTCCAGGCGCCAGCGCTAGTTTTTCGCTGCTTGGAACGCCGCAGCACTCAGCACCATGAGCCGCGGTAAGTAGATGAGTAGTAGCTTCCCCACTTGCTGCAGACCATGGACAATGTGGAGCGCTTTGGTGTCCGGTCCAATTGGAGTGTTTACAGTGCGAGGTGTGTGCTGGTCTCTCGTCACGCGTGAGCGCACAAAACGGCATGTTTCAAGGCAGGAACGTATCATAGCGACTCGAGACCGAGGATGTGGCGTGCCGCCGTGCATGAAGATCCGGGGTAAACGGTGGGGTAAATCAGGCCGACCGAGTCCTGCAAGGCGACTCATTGAAGTCAGCTCTGAGCATGGTAACACCAGCTATCATTGCAGAAGCGCCTCAAAGCTGAGTGTGCTGATGGCAGAGAGCTCTTGCGTTGCTGATGGCAGCGTCTGCTGTCGATGTCAAGAATTGTTGATCGATGACGTCACATTCGCAAAAGGAAAGACGGCTCAAGATCCCTTCCATTCCCCGTCCCTGACGAGGTACATCTGGCCCAACTTCGAAAGCTGATCAAGTCCTCTATCATCATAATTCACACGACTGTGGGCTGTTCAAGAGATACTTCTCGCTGAAGAAGTGTACTTTCTGTGGCCTGGAGGTGTATTGATCTCTCAGCTGGACTTGTGTGAAGCGACGAAGTCTTTCGATAAGACTTACCGCTATCACGACCGCTGCTTCTATGAACCAGTGAACACTGCTCGACAGAGCGACAGAGGTCCCCGACTCGCTAGGCACATGGCTTGACGTCTTCAGCGATGGTCATTGGGCCGTGGAAGCGTGATTTGATGGTTCCGAGAACACCGCCTGAGCCTATGATGTGTTGCAGCGATACACAGTAGTAATATGAACTGCCGTAGTTGAGCGTCAATTTGATGTGACGAAGTAAGCCCTGCCTTTGCCATATCCAAATCGTTCCAGTATCTCCTAGCTCACCAACGCCCCAAACTCCATGCAAATGTCATCATACCTCATCCAACATTCATCCAGCTTCATACACCCTCTACTGCTTGAGCACAGCCTCCAGCCTCTCTAGCAGCAAATCCGCGTGATGCTTCTGGAAGATAAGCATTGGCCTGAGTCTAACAGCCTCCATACCGCTTCCGCCAATGTTGACACCATGCGCCTTGGCGTTCTTCAAGATGTCATCCCTCCTCGGCGTGTCCCATGCGATGAACGTACCCTGGCCCTGACCCCTCAAATTCTGGATGTCGTTGGGATACCTCTCCGCCAGGCGCTGCAGCCCACTGTACAAATAGTCTCCCGTCGCCGCAGTGTGGTTCACCAGATCCAAGCGCTCGATCTCCTGGATAATCGCGCGGAAAAGAATAGCGCGCGCCGGGTCACCCATCCAAGTGTTGAATTGACGGTAGGGCTTATTCGGCCTCAACGCATCATTCCCGTAATAATACCCTGCGGTCTGCGCCTTCTTGCTGAACGTGACCATATCCGGCGGCGAGTCGAGGTTCCAGTGGTCGTGTGCCCAGAACTTGCCTGTTGCGCCGACGCCGGTTTGCACCTCGTCGACGATGAAGAGCACGTCGTGTTTCTTGGTCAGGGCGCGCAGACCCTGGAAGAAAGAGGGCGAGGCGTGGTTGTCGCCGCCTTCGGATTGGATGGGCTCGATTACGACGGCGGCGACGGGGTGGTGGAAGGATGTGATCAGGCGCTCGGTCTCCTCGAGACAACGCTGCTCTTCCGCAGCGTTTTCAGCGGCGAAGTCAGCGAGTGGGTATTTGAGGGACGGGAAGGGCGCTTGCGGCCAGTCGAAAGCCGGGATGTCGAGTTTGTGGATGGGCTTGCTGCGCGTGGTGGATAGCGAGCCGAAGAGCCGCCCGTGGAAGCCTTTCTTGAAGGACAGGATGGACATGTCTGGCGCGCCGGGGGCGGCGTTGTTCATCGAGGAGCTGATGTCTGCTTCGGAGAAATCGGCGTCGTAGGCGCCGCGCTGTTGCTGGCGCTTCCACATGAAGGCTGCTTTGTAGGCGAGCTCGTTCGCGTCGGACCCGGCTTGCGCGGTGAAGACCTGGTTCAGGCCCTTGGGCGCGACGGACAGGATGCCCGTCTCGAGGATGTCGGCCCAGTCGTGCTGGGGGAAGTTGCCGAGCGCAGGGCGGTTGATGATGGCGGAGGCCATCTCGGGCGAGGTCGCGGCGAGCTGGAGGGCGGCGTTGTTGTAGCCGACGGGGATCGAGGCAATCTGCGCGTAGACATCGAGGAGGACGTTGCCGTCGAGGTCGGCAATACTGTGCGGTCGTCAGCCATGTCCTTCCCTCTGCTTGAAGCTTGACCCACTAGTTGCCGTAGCTCTGCTGGTAGTTGGCCATCATGTTCAGGCTCCGCGTGTCGGTGACTTTGCTGAGGCGCTCAATCGCCGCCTTGCTCTTGGGGCCGGGGATCTGTGTCTTGATAACGGGCTGGCTGGGCTCATCGGGGAAGAATGGCTGCTCGCCAGCGTCCGACGACACAGCGGCGGCTGCAGCAGAAGCATACTGCCTGCGCAGCGCCTGAGCAGCTGGGCGGATGAGCGACGACCGCGCGCGGCCTGCGGTGCGGAGGAGGGAAGCCATTGTGCAGCTGAAGCGCGAGCACTCGAGACTGGAGAGTGAGCGGCTACGCTCGGGGTCTCAAAGAAATATGTCGAGCGCTGAGCGGAAGCTCAAATGCGGGGGTGGACCAGAGCTCGAGAAACCGTTACGCGATGGAATGCTCTGTCGCGACCCTCGAACCTCAAGAAACGTTATCAGAAGTAGCAATTGGAGCAGGCGGAAATAGTAGCACCCGTCGGAGGGGCATCTTGCATTTTATAATCCCGTCCGAATGCGAGATACCGGTATCAGCTTGGCCGTTGTCGTTGCACGATAGTCCGCGATAGTCCATAACTTTTCCCAAACAGAGCTACCCCACGCGACGAGAAGCTTAGCCGTCCCGGGGACCCTTATCGCCTAGCCTGTTAGGGCGATAAACCATGGCAGTGTGATCGTCACACGCCAATGAACAGCCGCGTACACGCCGCACACGCTTGGGGCAGGAGACTCCGGACTGCACTCCACAGCCTGTTCATTCCGAATCAGCTTTCCCGACGGACTGTGGGAAGATGAATATTTTGTGTGTTACTGAGTGCCTCCGAGGTGTTGTAAGTTGTTGGCATTGAGCATCATACCTCGTGTTCTGCTGTCTTGCCATGCCGGAGAGCGGGGCATTCGTTGTGTCACCGCTAGCCCTGGAGGTACGCGTTGACTTGTCTGGAGACGAATGACGTCGAAAGGTATGTGGAGTCGATATGCAAGTATTTGAACCATAACTGTTCGCATTCCATCATTGTCTTCATTGCACACAAAGGAAGTATGTTATACCACCCGTCGTTCGGTACCTGAGTACCGTTCTCCAAGATTGTGTTTGCCAGCTGTGCGAACCTTCCATAAGACGTCTCTTAGGGCTTTCCTACAACACACCATACGCCTCCTCACTTGACTTGGGGAACCGCCGTTGTCCTGACCACCTCCTCTCCCCCATTTCCCCCATCTCTCACCAGAATGGTGCCTTTCTTGTAGTGGTATATCGGCCAGATGCTTCCATCTTCGTCGGCTGCCTCCACGGGTTGGACAGGGAACCTGGGTATGAAACTGAGGAGGTGGATCTTAGAACCGTGCTTGACCAGAAACGCCAGTATCTGTTCGGCTAGCTGTATGTATCGCCATCTACGCTCACCGGCGCTGCTATCGTTCGGCAGAATGGGGCGGCTTGTGAGGACCAGCTGGCTAAGGGTCGGGTGTTTCGCAAGCACAGCCTAAGTGGAGTTTTAGGATCAATACCACGGTCTTTAAGAATCGTCGAACTTACCAGTCTATCTTCGAAGCCTTCGAAAGCAGACAAGCTGCAGCTCTCAAATCGATCAAGACTGTCGATGGCAGGGGAAAGGTCTCCGAGACTGAGTCGGACCTTTTTGAGACAAGTACACCTGTCGAGATGTTCCAAATCTGACGCGGAATATACTCGTTCGTCGTCTACAGCGTAGGTGTCGAGCCAGTTCAAATACTTGCCAGTCCGCTGGAGACTCCGTAGATCTGGAATACGATCTGTGGCGTAGCCCAGTGTGAGATCAACTAGGGTGTCGACTGACTCGAAGAGTTCCTCGGAGGCGTTACACACTGCGTTGGTTACTTGGGGGCATGTGTACGTGAAGTGCTTCAAAGATGAGCGGCCGGCTCTTCTATAACCCTTCGCCAGTGATCTGAGTACGGGCTCGCCCCCAGTGCAGTCCTTGATCGTCAACGTCGCCAGGTACGACAAGTCGAGCAGCGACGTCGCATCATCGATCGCGAAGCTTGACAGGTCGAGCTTGCTGAGGTAAACGGAGCGTAGTTTGACTGGTGACGCGGCGAGCGGCAGGGTCCAGCCACTGAAGTGGTTGTTTATCGGGAGTCTGCCATGTACACACAGGTCACGCAGCGCTGGGGCATGCGGAAACCACTCTGAATACCCTTTGTAAGTGTTCTGCCAGCCGCCAACTACCCAGATCTGCAGCTTATGCAGGTTCTGAAGGTTACCTCGGACAAAACATGAACCAGGTAGACCGTTCTGGTCATCCTCATCCATGCACAGACTCAGAAACGTGAGCCGTGACTGAGTTCGCAGTAGTAGCCCGGCAGTACTCTGGCTGAGTCTGTATTGCGCCGCCTGGAACGACGTCAAGGTGTCGCGTGGCAAGGCACCAAGCAACAGAAGCACATTAGACATCGCCTCTCGTTCGAGTTGCTGTGACAAATACTTCTGGCCTTTGGTCGTAATCTTCAGAATGTTGATGCTGTCGAGAAAGCCGTTCGGATACGAGATGACAAGAGGGTTCAGCGTCCGATCATCGGTGCTGGCGAGGTCTATAGTGAAGCGTGACCATAGGTCCAAAGCTGCGACGGCGCTCCATTTCTTGTTGATGAGGCGAGCATTCTTGAGGTCAGACTTTGGCAGCTGTTGTGGGTTAGTGAGCTGAAGACCTCCCCGATATGGTTTGTCGCACTTACGAAGGCGAGGAGCATGCGGTGCACCTCGGGTGGGAGATTTGTAGTGTGGTCCGGTGCAGTCGCCATCTTGAGTGCGATGGCGGTTGTGGCGGCGGTAGGGTCGTGATTGTCGTGCTGTGAAGAGAGGACTTATTTGTACGCGAGAAGGCGGGGGCTTAGGCAGGAGGCAGGTGCACTCGCTTGGTTCCTCGCCTTCACTTGGATGCGCCTCGAGCATGAGAAACAGCTCGCAGTGAAACGGTTGCGCTTGACACGCAATTTGAGTAAGTTGCTTACACCCCGTTTAAAGAAGGGTTCGCGTCACTCAAATGAGGTGAAGGCCTCCTGGCTCCGTGTTTGAGACTATATCTGTAAGGAACACATTGTCGTGATCTCTGAATCTAGGAATAGTCGTTGGTGGAGGTGTGGGGTTGGATGAAGGTGTCCGTGGTTTTCTCTGGTTGTGGTGCTTGAGCTGCCGAATGCGATGCACATTGTGTACTACTATCTCTGCTCAAACGAGAGCTCAAAGTAGTTCAGCGAAATCATCCCGGCCAAGAAATAGAGCAAGCCCACCCAGTGTGGTCTGCCGCAACCCAGTCTTCGACGAGCAAATCTCATGCCCCTTATTCGCACCTAGCGCAAGCACAGTCTTGACGGAACTCCTCTTCTCCTTGCTGATAGCCAAGTGTGAAGCATTCTGCTGCCCGTACTTGAGGAATATGGGGTTACTTGGAGACATCCACGCTTTGCTTTGACTCATGTAGTACGCATGACTGGAGCTCCGTGGGCGACGAGAACGTGCAGTACCTCGAGACGAGTCTTGATTAGCTGACGCAGACCGAAAGCCAGTCGATACAGCCTGTTGTGTAGGTGTATAGCCTAAGGGGCTGGCTGCGTTGGGTGAAGCGCCTTTGGACCGACATCATCGCACAACATCTCCATCTCGAATCAAGCAGCTTGGGTCCTATTAGCAACTTTTCAACTGATCTCATCCGGGGATTTACTTACTTCAACATTGGCGCCGTACGTTCCTTCATCGGCCGATCAATCTCCCATCCAGCGGCCAGCGCAGCTCGAGCCATCAGAAAAGCGAGGGTTGTGGCAAAACAAAACAGTAACTCGTCTATCACATGGCAGCTTACTGCCCCTCGAGGGCTGGCTTTGATGGTGCCGAAGGGAATCAGCTGGAGCGCATTCTTTGCCTCCGAGTGTCGTACCCAACGGTCTTGTGACAGAGACTATCCGGTATGCAAAGCTTGCAGACGTACCAGGCAAGTGTACCTCGGTCTCCTGCCACGCTGCCGTAGCGTGCGAGCTCAGTGGGTCACAATTTGCTAAGGCAATCCCTCGACCAAGAATTGACCACCGGCTGAAGTTGAACAGATAGGGTAACAAGGTCGAGGTCGTGTGGTGGAGAGTATCGCCGCAACGCCGTGTTGGAGGCCGAGATTTCGGTCGCATCCAATCGCGAGACTGACGGGGAACAGGTTGTAGTGCAAAGCAGCTGTTCAACACTGTGTTCGAGGTACGCCTTACCTCGAGCACTGACGGCGCTAAGAGCCGCCTCCCGCATTGCTTGTTTCTCAAACCTCCGGTACTCATTTCTCTTGCGCGGTAAGCCTGGGCCTGTGGATAACGGAAGGATTTGGGGCTGCGCGACTGGTGGAGTGCAATTTACCGGCAATTTTGGTTCACGATGTTTGCCCTCGCTGTAGAGCCGCGCCCAGGGGAGCCGGCCGAATTCAGACAACGCATTGAGTCGGTCTGACTTGTAAATGGATCCAGAAAGGCGGACCTTGTATCCATTTACTCATACAGTGCCACACCACTGGCATAAGGAGGCATCCGCCAACCCTCTTTTTGAAACATTGTTTGAGAGGACAGGAGTGCCATCAAGACGTAAACTGGGCTTGACGACCAGCGTGCTATCTGCGCCAGACGGTCGCTGCAGAGGTGGCATCAACCTCTTGAGGGTCCGAGGTGTCAGAAACGTCGTGGAGGCGCGCGCTGTCTTCGACCCACAGTCTCGGGCATGGTGAAACAAACCAGGTATGAGGCTTCTAAGCGAGCCACTGCGAACGCTTCCGCTGAAAAGACGTCAGCAATGCGGGCCTTTTGAAACAGATAGATGAAGGCGCGACTAGCATTTCATGCATCTCTGCGTGTTCAATGAAGTTGCAGTAGTCTTGACAAAGACAAATGACGTGACGCGTAGGCTTGCATCAATTTAGCGAGCTTCGGTTAGCTTGCGCTAGCGCGTTCTGCACGGTATACCCACATCTGGTCTGTTCACCTCGTTCATCATTGCCTCGTCCAAGTGGTTCGGAATTTGCATCCAACGGTACCCTAGGCAACAAACACTGACAACGGTTTTCAGACTAGCATGCAGGAGCGTTTGACGTTCCTTTCTGCGTTGCTGTGTCTAATCTCCATGCAACTCAATGCAGACTCCTCTCATTGAAGATAGGAGTTTCGGCTTGGCAAGATGCCTGCGTCGATCAGGAACACTCGACCGAGCCTGCTGTGCTTTGCCGCCCGTCCCATGTCCAGGAACATGAAACGATAATCAGAACGGATTTCGGACCCAACACCACCTTCTCCCCTGCACGCTTATTGCAATCAAGCTTTTGATGCCGGCCTTCATGCCTGTTCAGTAGCAGTACCCGGTCGGTTCGACAATTGTACAGGCCTAGCGTTTACCCACGATGTTTCGTGAAAGCCATCTACTCGATATAAAGATGACAATGTGCCCTCGAACATTGTTTCCTCACCACATTCATTCAGTCATTTCGACAGTTCATTCTTTTCACATTCATTCACCCTTCATCGATTGAAGCGGATAACCTTCTTTTGCACCTTCGTTGATCTCGAAGCTTACTCTTGAACGCTCTTCTTCTCAACAAACCGATTTTCAATCACCCAACTCATCAACATGCCTTCCAAGATCCAGATCGCTGCCGTCCTCGGCGCCGTTGCTGCCTCCGTCAACGCCCACGGTCACCTTTCGGACATCAAGGTCGACGGTACCGACTTCACTGCCTACAACCCCTCGTTCCAGTACCAGACCCCCGCTCCTGAGGTCATCCAGTGGTCCTGCCCTGAGTGCCTCGACAACGGCTTCGTTGACCCCACCATGTACACCAACGTGAACAAGATTGCTTGCCACAAGGATGCTACAGCTGGTGCTAAGGTTGCCACGGTCGCTGCCGGAGGAAAGGTTGACATCCAGTGGAACACCTGGCCCGAGTCTCACGTCGGTCCCGTTATCGACTACATGGCCAAGGTCGATGACGCCACCTCTGCTAAGGCTGCTGACTTGAAGTTCTTCAAGATCGACGCCGTTGGCTACGAGGATGGTGAGTGGGCTGCCACCAAGCTCATCAAGAACAACTTGACCTGGTCCGTCACGGTCCCCAGCTCCATCGCTCCTGGTGACTACGTTCTCCGCCACGAGATCATCGCTCTTCACTCCGCCAACCAGGAGAACGGCGCCCAGAACTACCCCAAGTGCATCAACTTGAAGGTCACCGGTTCCGGCACTGAGAACCCCGAGGGTATCACCGCTGACAAGTTCTACACCCCCACCGACCCCGGTATCAAGGTCAACGTTTACGGCGACAACTCCAACTACAAGATGCCCGGTCCCGCTCTCTTCAGCGGTGCCAGCTCTGGTTCCAGCTCTGGCTCCAGCAACTCCTCTGCCGCTGCCCCTGCTAAGACCTCCGCTGCCGCCACCTCCGCTGCTCCCGCTGCCACTACCTCTGCCGCCGCCCAGAACAACGCTGTCTCCACACCTGTTGCTTCTGCCACCGCTACCGCTGTCGCCTCTGCTGCTCCTTCTTCCACTGGTAGCTCTGGCGCTCTTCCCGAGACCTTCACCCTCGAGACCTTCATCTCCTGGTTGGAGAAGGCTGCTGGCTCCTCCAGCTCTAAGGCTCGCCGCCACTCCCGCTCTTTCCGCGGTTAAATTCGCAGCATGTTGAGAGATATGCTCTAGGCAGCCACCTTTATGCATCATGTTGATGGATGATCGAAAAAGAAGACGTTCTTCAGTTCTTGTACCTAGCCTTTATATAGTCGAAATGGCTCACGCTCTTTGCCCCCACCACCCTTGAACTTGCTGCTCATACATGCGATTACCATGGATTGACGGGTTAATTAATATGCCCCTCGTTCGCGAACAAATATCGTTGCTATCTGAACTGCCGTCGTTTCCTACCTTGCCCTGGTACTCATGCGCAGTCCTTCCATCCTCGATCTCCGATCATATCATGACGTTCTCCGCGTCTCAGACTTTACAACTCCCGAGTGACAGTCTCAGGCTTCTCAGTGCTGTTACCCCGGGTAGTCTCAGCGACCTGGTAATGACCCCCCACTCCGTCAAAGGTGTACAGCGGCTTAAGTGTAGCCGACTTGTCGAACATGACCCAGCGCTTCCACCACCAGGGAAGAGCGACCCGGAAATTGTAGTTGATGAACTTGCTTGTGGGCACGCCGAAGATGTAGTCGAGTTCTTCGAGTGTTCGCTGCTTTGTCTCTGGTAGCCACAAGAAAATCATGCAGAACGCAACCATGTTCAGGCCGGCGTAGAAACAAATGGCTCCAGTCGGACCCATCGCAGACAGCATGAGTGGAAACGTGATGGAGAGTACGGCCGCCCAGAAGAGGCAGGTGGCAACTGCCCAGCCCTAGTTGACAATTAGCACGGCTCTCACAAGGTCGGGTGACTGCACTTACCATTCCAACCTCACGATGTGTGAGAGGAAAGCACTCGGCACTATAAGTGAACGGCACCGGTCCCTCTCCTGGAGAGTAGAACGCCGCGAAGATGTAGATGAAAAGAGCAATCAGGCCAAGATGGGCAGGATTGCTCTTTGGAATCAGAAAGCACAGTCCGGTGGCAAGCAAAGACCATGCCATTTGCGGAAACGTGAAGAGAAGCAGGCTCCTGCGACCGAACGTGTCGATTGTCCAAATGGCAGGCCAAGCAAAGACAAAGTTGACGAGGCCGAACCCAAAAGACGCAATGAGTGCCTCTCTCTCAGTGGCGTTTGCTTGTCTGAAGATCGTACTGGAGTAGAAAGCGATGATGTTGACTGCTTCTGATCAGCGCAAATCGAGCAGAAATTCATGGTACGCCACTTACTTCCACACATCTGCTGCGCGATCATGACAACGAAGGAAGCCAGGGTGGCGCGGCGGACTCGAGGGATCGTGAAAAGCTCGACACAGCGTTGGAAGTAGTTGGATCTACCAATGATCTGTGCCTCGACTTGGAGTTGGGCATGGATGTAGTAGAGGTCTCGAGCTGCCTGCACAGGACTGAAACGAAGTCGCAGCAGTGACTGCCAGGCCTTGCGGTAGCGGTTCTTCTTGATAAGCCATCTGGGTGACTAACAATGCGTGAGCAACACCTTTGTCGAATTCAGCAGAAAACATACCTCGGGGCAAAAGTAGATACCCAGTGTCAAAGGCTGTACCAGTCATTACTCTATTCGATCGTCTCTTTGACTATTACTCACAACTGCTGGAATGAACGCCGATCCAATCTGTAGGCGCCATGCAATAACAGGCACTCGGTATACAACCAAGTTGGCACAATAGCCCAAGAAAATACCAAACGCAGTCCACATTTGCCTGAATGCGTTAGCGCACATCTCTGCTGTACGAGACGAAAAGTATTCTTACCAGCTCATGACCAACGCACCACGAATCTGGGCTGGAGAGTTCTCGGCAGCGAAAATGGGGACTGTAGAGCCTTTCAATCCCATGCCAATGCCCCTGCTTGAAGTCAGCCCTCCGTTGTGCGAGCGGACTGATCGTACTTACATCAAAATGCGAGTAATGAGGAGCTGCTCCCAGGTTTGAGTCAAAGCACCGCCGATAGGAGTGAGGACACAGAAGACTGCGGAGATGAAAATGGTACCCCGACGTCCGAAGTAGTAGTTGCAGGGGTCGCTGATCCAGCAGCCAATGAAGGCACTTCCAATATAAGGTCCGGCGTTTACGAGGCCCACAAGTAGATTGTGTGTCCATCGGTTAGGACTGCCTTCTGTGTCGCCTTCGCCAATGCCAAACTCTACTGGGAAGGACAGATTTGCTCCGTTTGATCCAGTCTGATCCCTAATGCAGGTCAATACAGCCTTTCGTGAGTCCTCTGAGTCACTCACCAGCCTTGAACGGCGGCTCCGATGGAGCAAACAATGATTGTAATGTAAAGCTGAAGGGGATGCTTCCATTTGTGCTCTTTCTCAAAGCGAAGATGCTGCTTATCTTCTCCGACAAGCATCTCGATGTTATCGAAGTCATTGGGGCTCTGAGCGACCAGCGCGCCCTTCTTGAGGTGCACAATGATGTCTTCTAGGTCGTGTTCGCGAGCAAAATCTTCGACATCGCGCATCAAAGTATCGTGAGGAACGCCAATCAAAGGATTTGACACCCTGCCATATATGTTAATATGACCATATGTATTGGCAGCTACAAACATACTTGGCATCGAGATTTTTGTTCAAGTTGACACTGGCGACTGATGAGCGGCGAGCGTCGTTGATACCGTTGTAGTGTGCGGCGTTCATGTTGCCTTCCGGCTTGCCAACGCTTGGATCTGCCATAGTTGAGCTTCAGTCTTACTCAAGGCCCACAGGAAGACGAGGAGAAATGGACGAGCTAAGAGCATGCGTAGCTGTGGGCACGACCGCCGACTAAATACTTGCAGCGATCTGCTGCACATGGTGCACCAAGAGACACATCTGCGCTCGACAGCCTGGTTTTTCCCGCATATCGCAGCGCTAATCCCGCGAGAATCTTTTCTGTTAATTCCAACGGCAGCGCCGATTATCAGCCAAGAAAATGCACCAGCGGACGTGACATCGGTGTTGGACGCGCTTGATTGCACGGTGAATAAGAATCGGCGCAGAAATTCCCTCGTTGTACACTGCCTGCCTGAGCAGCCAAGAAGGTTCGTCGTCTTGTCCTACGGCTGTGCCGTGAGTTGACAAGAATTGGCCAAGGCATTAAAGTGTGGACAAGACTGCAGGGAGTAGTCATCACGCATCGTAGGTGTGATGGGCATATATCCGAGATCGCGCTCACATTGCGTGAATTCAGTACGCTCTTCCAACTCTTTCAGCAGACTCTTTGGCTAGAACTGGTCGCGCAGAAATTGAGCATGCAGCGCACGCGGGAAGTGGTGAAGAGCAAGGGCGGAGTGGAGTCACCAAGGCCAAGGCAAGGCGTGCGGGGGTGGAGGTCGGGTTTTCAAGCGCGGCACGTTCCCCGCGCCTTCCCCAACACCGCCAGGCCCCAACAGTGTGCCGAAGCTTCAACCCGGCTGTGTAGGTTCGAGGACCTCTCCCAAGCTGTGTGGAATAAGTCGTGACTTTCGACTGCAACTACAGCGTGGCCTGTTTGGAAGAACCCAGTCACTGCCCAGAGCTGGTCGGCAAAGTTCAGAGGGTGGCAGGCACTTTAACAAAGAAAAGTCGACGCGTCAATGGCATGACAACGACACTGTGATGACCAAAGCTCTCCCAATCGACTGAACGACCGGCATGTGACCAAACCATACTTCAGCCGGGATACTGGATGTGGCATGAGGGGACAGTCTTAGTACCTTGACCGGCGGACGCCATGCACATTGTCACTACTTGCCAAGCGACTGGACATGCAACGTCTGTTCAGAGGCGCGTTACAACGCGTCGCATAGAGAGCTTGAAGCTTTTCGCAAGCATCTGGCTGATCAAGCAGACTCAGTCTGTCATGTCATGTCGACCTTGAGCTCAATGCCATCTGACCGGGGCTGAGGTTTTTCTCTTAACAAATGATTCGCTACCCATGCCATCTGAACATGAGCAAACAACCCGTCATGGGCTTCAGCGGCTTTATTGTAGCGTGCCTTGTGAAAATATGGTCTAGAGAAGTGAACAAACCTGTGTAGACTCAGCGAGCATAGTCTTCCGGTACACAGGCATATCGGCACGCTGCGTGCTCCTGTACACCTACTACGTGTTCTCTCGAACAACACAACGGTCTTCAAGCACAACGACAATATCAGCTACTTTATCGACAGTCCTCCTCCGTCTGGTGACGCGGTCCACTACGTCAGCACCCTCTAGCAGGCCTGATTCGAGACTATCGAAACATCAAAAGCGTCGACATTTCGTTGTTTGTGCCTCAGGCTGCGCGCGTACTTTCACCGGTTCAGAGCCTTGTGCATTCTTGCAGCACTCCAACGAGGTTCGTCAGCCCACGACACAGATCTGACTCCATCAAGATCTTCTGTGGCTGTGCATCATCAGGCCTGGCTGCGTAATCTCATTGTGTGAGGATGTCTGCAAACCCACGAAAACTCAGAATAGCCCAAACGATCAATGAGGGTTCAACAACCAGAAAGAGCCCTAAATCACGAGCTCGGGTTCCGAATTCTTTCTGTAGAACGAATACGAGATATATAAACTCGCGCTGTCTTAGCGACGGAAGGATAATGAGGCTGTGCAGAGCTTATGTGGCTTGATGGCAAGGTCCCTTGTTTCAGAGTACGACAGGTACGAACATCGATTGCCTGATCCCAAGTCAGCAGTCATATTGCGATCTCTGCTTCAATTTGTCGCACAGGACTCAGGGCCATGTTCGACGTTCGTTTCTTGCTGCCTGAAACAGGGCACCCGACACAGCGTCAAATTAACGCACCGTCGTCCTTCTTTATGTCCCGATGTATGCACTAGCACCGAGGTTTGCCCAACCACAGTTCAGCCTTACCCACCATCTCGGATCCTGCCATGCTAACGTTCTTGCAGCTGCCACGTGTGGACCTGCCTCTTCTAACACCTCTAATCGCAAGACGACCGCTGATATCCATTCCTCCAGTCGAATGGCAACGTGCCCCACCGCAGCGAGTGCATTGGTCTGTTCGACACCCGCTCCAGGCCGCCACTCGATCACTTACGAGCAAGAAACCTGCTGTGCCCTCAGCGCTATTCGCGAGGGAAAGTTGGATCGGCTCAGGCTTCAAGCCGGGCAAGATCCGGATCAGCATTATGATTCGCCTGTGGAGAACATTGAGAAACACGCTAGAAGACGGGAAATTTGCTTCTGCGTTTAAACCTCCTCTTTCCCGTGATGATAACGTAGATCAAGTGCGGCACGGCCAGCAGGGTCAAACACAGCGATGGAGACCAGTTGTGGCGGTGCCGCATTGCCCGTTGAGTTGTCTGATTAGGTCGGACAGCCAAGCATATCAGGCGTATTTACGCCCTGACAGGTAGCGCTGGCATGTCTGCTGCACCGTAGAGAGTGATATCAGACAGGGCTTGGTTCACATGGATAAGATGAGGACCCCACTAAGGAACCTGCGTAACCATCGTCATACTTTCACCCAGCTAGATCTGCCATCTCGTTGGACCTACCATCTCTATGGTGTGGTGATTTGCCCGTGTTGACCCCGCTGCACGAGCCGTGAGCTCCTGTTGGATCTGCCTGATGTGTGGCTGAGTAGGGCAAACAGACGCGCTTCACTGTCATGTTCACAAGCAAGATTGGGAGTGGTAGCGAGCGGACCGGACCTGTGCGCAACGTTTGCGGGAGATTATATAAGACCCTGGCATAGATTGAAGGCTGCGTTGCGTTGTTGTTTCGAAACTCTTACCTGGAAGCTGCATCATCACTTGAGCGTCGTCACTTTAACCCTCGCCTTCCCGTTCTAAGTCGCTCCCTCCTCAGTTCCTTCACCACTATCGCTGTTGATCAGCTCTTTCCTGTCCATAATTTACTTTCGAGCTACAACCTACTGGACTACACATTCCCATAACGAAACCCACAGCCATGAAGGAATGCCCAACATGCCGCGGCCTTGGCACAGTCAAGTGCGATGAGTGCAACGGCACGGGCAAGAATTGCACAGGATGCAAACGCGATGGCACACTCAAGTGCCATGTCTGCGAGGGATCAGGCGCGATTCACACCAACTGAGGCCGTACAGTTCCGCATTCAGGCGGGCATGCATGTTGCATCTGTGACATGGGACCTGGGGGAATACGAGCGACTCGCACAGGGGTTCCTAGGTACGTGCCCCGATACCAGCACAGTCACCTCATGACCTCGTTCGATGTTCACGGTCGATTCGGTTGTTTTCTGAGGTTTGCCTGCGACGGCGCTCCTGCGTCACTCCGCGCCCGTTGGACACCAAATTACCGCAAGGTTCAGCGCTGACCCGCTGCAGAGTCATTTCGCCTTATCAAAAGCCGCAGCGGCCTTATCGGTGCGCAGGCGCACCGCAGATGCACAGCCATCGTGGAGGATGCACCGGCAGGATTGATGCTGTGCATATAATTCAAATTGCTCTCTTGCGCAATACCCAATTTCCGAGATATCCGAGGTTTGATTGGCGTTGGGTGAGGTTCCGATTCGCATCATTGGCTGGCTTCGGCCTCCCTTTGGGTTTGCTGGATTTCAGGATTTGTCGGGGTTGAGGGTGTAGAGTTTGGGATTGCAGAGCGCCTTAGGGGGGACATGATCTGGTGGCTTGTGAGGTGTGGCGCGAACTACGAGTCGGGCAGTCTCCCAGATTTCAAACCATGGACAAACCTTAAGACCACGGCAATCGCAGCGCCTTCCAGATGAGGTCCTGCCGAAGATTCTGCGAAGAAAGCCCGGCCATCAAATCTCTGTTATTGTCACTCTTGTAAATTGTCTGCGGAACTTTGAACAAGGTCGCACTCGTGTCGCAGGGACTTAGAAGAACACTTGTATAGGAAGTCAAAAACATGTCGTTCTAGCTGGATGGTGTCTCCGTTGTCGCTGGTGGTCATGTCGTGGCCGCTATTCCGCACCACAACTCGATTGCTCAGCGCACTTAGCGGTATGTTTTCAAGCTCAAGCTTGCGCATATGCTCCATCACACCAAATGTGTCCAACATCTCACTAACCTCTTTGCAGTCTGTAAAGCGGGCGTTGCGGAGCACCAGCACCCTTAGCCTGGGCGCGCAAGCTGCGATTGCGCGGAGGCTGTTGCGGTTGCGTACGTTGATGTTGTTAAGCACGAGCGATTGTAGAGCAGGGAATGAGGCCGGCATTATGGGGAGGACTGCGATGGGAGAGATGTTCGTCTATACAATCTCAAGCTCTTGAAGCGTAGAGGCGCTCTTTCGCAGATCTGCCCAGCTAGCTTCGTAACCGCGTGTACGGACTCTTGTACGCCAGTCTGCAATACAAGCTGAGGCCCGCAGACCTTGGCTTCGGTGATGACGCAGCACGCTCTGAGATCACCGGCTCTTTGTCTTCGAAGACACTCCTCCGATCGCCCTACATCTTCCCAGCCACGCGCCGCGCTGCGTACCAAGAGACCTTCTTTTTACCAACGAAGATGGCGGACTACGTCCAGGTCAGCAGCGTCTACTGGCTCAAGAAGAGGCTCGTCGAGCGAGTCCCCGGTCAGATACTCGCTTCTATCACCGCGCTTCGTCTAGGTCTTGGGGACAATGCCACACTACGAGACTTCGAAGAGGGAGATATGCTGTTGGCAGCCTGGCTGATGTTTTCGTGTTTGGAGAAGGTTGTCTTCGACTGTCACGAAGAGTGGCTGTGTCCCTTGACCGAGCAGGCGCTTGTTGAACAGATAAGGGCAAGCTTCATGGTTATGACACGCACTCCAGTCGTGCAGTTTGAGGTCAAGGCCCTCTCGTGGCAGGAAGCTGTTCGCACTCATGACGGCAGACTGCAGGAGTAACGTTGCAATGCTCGGAGATGTCGCGCAGTGGGCGCGAGCAGGCATGTACGTTGGTACATGGCTTCGTACCATCATCCCTTCAATCTTCCCAGGCTATGCGCGAGATGGAGACCACGGGTCTACTTTTGAACGTGACACGCAGGTCTCAGTGAGGGTTTACTGGCTTCATGTACCTAATGATTTCCTGCACAGATAGAATACACTTCTTTCTTGAGAAGCCTGCAGTTCAACGCTCACTCGCATTGTTCTACAGATTCTGACCAACCTGAACATGTGTGAAAGTTGCGCGAGCTGGGAAACACTTCATCTGCACTCATCAATGTACCATTGTTTCATTCCATTAGAAGTCCTTCTTGTATATGCGACAGCCGACTTTCATCGTCGTGTCATTGTTGTCCTCGCCGGTATCCACAATGTCATTGTTGTCTTCGTTGTTAGGTCGATTTGGTCGCGGGAATGGGGACGGGTCAAGTGGCTTGTTGCTATAGATCATTGCGTGTGGTCCGGCCTCAACCTGAAAGCCATGTTAGTGGTATGCAGTGTTATGTGAACGAAGCTTCTAGACTGACCTCAGATCTTCTGGTGATATGAAGATGTATGTAGCGATTGTTGATGCGCCTCATTACCAACGGGGCAACTTGCAGGGTGCGATCATCGTGGACCCAGAATGGATCACCATCAGGTCCATCGGGGAAACATGAGATAACATCTTGTTCGACGTGTCACTGTTGTCTTCACCAGTATCCTCAGTCGTCTATCTCGTCTGTCATGTATCCAGCATCGTTGTAAGCTTTGCCAGTGCGCTCGTCTTGCCATGTGTCTGGCACTTCCATGAAGACAACCTTTCAAATATGATCAGCAAGTCTGACTTTTGAACCTATGGGAACTTACTCGAATGTTCATCCTGGTGTCTCCTTTTAACCTCAAGCTTTTGACTGCTGTTTGGAGAGTTTCGTCGTCGTGTATCCTCATTGAGGCGTTTCCCCAGTCTGGGTCCAGATAAGCGAAAGCCCATTCAAGATCTCCAAGAGCCTATCCCCACAACTTCTTGATCTCATCTTCGAGTTGTCTGAATGACAGCCGGCCGATGTCGACGTCGTCCTTCTTGTAAGCCCAATGTGGTGTGTCTGACTGTTTCGCGTATCGAGGATTGTTGCTTTCAGCGAGCGTTGACTTAACATTAATGCCGTCATACTTCAAAATCTTGTCAGGACCAACAAGAGACATCCAGAAGATCATCTGGTGAAGTGGACAATAAGGCAAGTTGCTGATGCCTAGTGTCGGCGATCATTCGTCTTTGAGGCTAGGGAACGGTCTTCCTGACATGTATTCGGCTTTTTCGCCAGCCTTTTCTGCTCGATTTTTGTAGTCTTTGAGGAAAGTTGCGGTGAATTCGGAGAGCATGGGGTTGTACCGAGAGGCGGGGACAGGAAGTTTATCGATGGTAGTGTCAATGTCCTTCTGTATCTGCTCTCGTAGTATAGGGTGACGTTTGAGATCTTTAGTGATGTTGTCGAGGATCCCTTTTTCTCTTTGGCTTTGATGGTCTTCTCGTCTGCGATGGCTGCAATGATCATAGGATCTCTGGCGAACATGCGGGGGATTTGGTAACGGACAATGAAAACATTCCCTATAGAGATCGAGAGCCCGCAGGCGAAGCTTGCGTATAAGAATGAATCATCTTACTTTATTGGTATTCCGTTTGCGATTTCAATGAAGCTGAAGAACGCACCGTTAGGCCTGTTGTACCCAGCCCCAATTACTGTTAGTTGCTGGTCGACGAATGCTCTCTGGCGGCGCTTGATGAAGATATCCTCCGCTCGATTGGGGCGATCCATATGCGCGGTGACCCTGTGGTTATAAGCAGAGCTTAACAGAGCGTGATGGTTAGCAGTGGGATGTCCTTCTAATCTTTGCGCGCGCGTGCTGGTACAATACTTACTTTCTGGTCATATGAGCGATACACTTGCAACGTACTTTGGAGATTTATTAAGACGTGAAGAGGTCGACGTGGGCGTTATAAGTGAGAGAGCGGCAAAAGGAAAGACAGAGTGATTGAGTGGGGCGAACACCAAGAGATAGCTACGATCGCTGAGGCAGTCTATAGCCAAAAAGTCACGTTGTTTCCGCATCGCAGGGACGGAGAAGAACACTTGTAGAGGAAGTCAAAAACAAGTTTCGGGTGCTTGTGCACTCCACCAAGATAGCTACAATCGCTCAGGCGGTCGATGATCAAAAAGAAACATTGCTTCCGGTACCGGGAATCGAACCCGGGTCTTTCCGGTGCTTCAGATCGAGAGAAGTGAAAGCGGAATATCCTAGCCTCTGGACTATACCGGACTTGATGAAAAGCGTGGTCATAAGATAAATTATATCTTGAATCAAATTTTGACATAGCATACCTCGAGGTATGTTAGCGGGGCAGTCCTTACTTTGCCGCCTCCAACACTACGAACAGCTTCCATTATCCAGCGCCCGCCCGTGGGACGAATCAGATATCTACCTGACATCGAGTCGGAGCACCCGAACACCTGCGAAGGTGCAGCTTGACGAATACGAACGACCTTGGAATCGAACAATGTGACCAGAGAGCACAAAGTCATGACTCATGTTCAGCAGATCTACGACGCCGTGGAAGACAGCTTTTCGGAGTCGAAGATCATTTGGCAATTGGTCCGCTTGGAAGAAATGGCAATGTATGCATCACTTCACGTGCATTCTTCGTGGCCAGCCATTTGACAGTTGCGTGCACACTCAGAAACTTGAATCCTCGGAGATGGTGGGTGAAATTTGTGCTGCTGGACTCCTGTCATAAATGAACCAGCGAGAGCTCACAAACAGAAAGTAGTGCAAGAGGGTGTTAGCGGCAAGGTAGACGTGGGCATGGCGCTCCGGTGAAAAGAAACTCTGCGTACATTGTCCCTGCCTGAGGTACGCAACTGGAACAGTCCATCTTATACAGGGTAAAAAGTGACAAGCACCGCGCGTACAAATATACAATCCTCGACTGTCTTGTTGTTGGTCATCAATATGTACCGTCAACCACCTCCCAGCCCACCTGTGCCCCGTCAACAACGCGCGGAATATGTAGACACCAATATGGACGTCGTGGAGCAATGCCACGTCTGCCTCGACCCTTTCGACGCAGGGCACCCACCGGCTAGGTTTCGCGGCCCTGACAAGTGTCAGCATATTTTCGGCGCACCTTGCCTTCGTGAATGGTGCCTGACGCGAAACGTTAACGCGGCGCGCTGTCCTATCTGTCGAACTGAGCTGTTCTCTATCGAAGACGATGACGACAGCGATGTCGATTCTAATTCCGGCAGCGAAGACGAGGAGAGTCTGTATGAAGAAGACTGGGATTCCAGCGACGAAGGTGAAACTCGATCGGTTCAGCTGGCAGTAATCTGGCCCTCGGAAGAGTATAGGGCTGCTCAACGCCGATATGTACAGGATGCTGGCCTTGAAGATGTTCACTCAGTCACAATCGCCGACTATGAGATCATGCTGAACTCGGGGTACGTGGACAGCTTTGTCCGACAGGAAAACGATAACCCCGAAAACCCCGTTCAACAGCTAGATGAGAACATGCGAAACTTCATCCGTCAGCAAGATCAGGAGTTGGAGAACCCATATAGACAGCAAGACGACTCCTTGGACTTTGAGTCTAAATAGAACGGCGGTGTGTTTAGGGGACCGACACATCACGCGATACTATGACGACTTCTGATGATGGTAAGTCACGGAAACTTTCCAGTCGAACGTACTTCTTCACCACTTATGACCCGCGAATCTTGAAATCTGAGATGATCGTATCGCACAGTTGGTATCGGTATTGTCGGTTTTTGTTCTCGGAAAAGCAAGACAATACGACTTACATGAGTACAACGCTAGATTCAGAGAGCGAGAAGCATATAAAAACAAGACCAGACGCACTCGCTTGTGACACAGAAACCGCGGTACGGGTAGACTTTGACAAGACTATTGATTCTTACATGCGCGGTTCTCCTTGTTGCTGTATTTGACCATGGTTTCATCAAATGCTCGCTTGGGTAATCTTCAGAGTGGTGAAAGTGCACCATTGAGCAGGCGTGCTGCGATGTAGTTCAAAAGAAGTAGTGTCACGTATCGACTTTCCCCACTAGATTCGCTCCATTGTTCGAAGACGTGGGAAACTTGATCAGCTCCAGTGAAAAGTCCCGCGGTTGCGCAGACATAAGTACTGAGACAGCGCCAATCCCTCACAAGCCACAACCGCAATGCTCAGAGGCAGTTTTATCCGAATACTGAGAGATATGGAGATGCGGACAGCCTTAAAACATGCCTTATCCGCTTTGAGCACTTCGACACAGCGCATTGCCCTGTTTGTATCATGGCATGCCAGCACATCTTCGGTTTCAATTGCCTGCTGAAGTGGCGTTACTGGCGCGACGACAATGTAACGAGTGTCCTGTGTATGAGACTGAGCTGCTCCAGAGCGACGACGTTTGGGGTCCTCGCATTACAGTTTATGACGACGGAACATTCACGATCGAGGAGTTGAACCTCGCCTTCGTCTTAGAGAGGCGTTCGCGATTTCCTGGTTTTAGCAATGGAGTAATCTCCATAATTAAAATAGAGCAGCCAGCCGTCTTTACCAATTTTGATATATCGTCCATAGCCTCAACTGTGTGATGCGCTGTTCGCAATCACAGAGCGCATGTCCACTATGATCGTTTCCTTGACCCCAATATCAAGCGCTCTGTCAGGTCGTGTGCGCTGCGATGTTCGTGTTTGAATTCACTAGCATAGCCTTACTCTCTTCCAACCAATGTTATTGACAGCACTTGCTATTGACGCGACCCTAGGCAGAGAATGACGTTGTAGGCATTGCAGTAAGCATGGCGAAGACGCTATGTGAGAACTGAATAAAGATGAACATAAACGATCGAATCGATCGAGCACAAGGTAGTGCTGACCTCGTTGCGGCCATGGATTAGGATTGTGAAAATCGACACCAGCACTTGACAGTTTGCTCATCTGGAGTCTCCATATTTGAAGTTTTTGTATGTGTCGAGCAGGAAGGAGGAAGGAGCGATGGCCCCACACGTGCAGGCGCGTCTGACTAGCGCGAAACGGCGCGTCATCGAGCCATTGCATTTCGAGATCACATCAACAACCATGACCGACGTCTGGAGCGGAGAGATCCTGCTCCCAGATGGCGAGTCTATCAAAGGTAATGACGCGTCCCTATTAAGCCTTACGGTGCTGATACCTGATAGACATTGGCTTGTCGACTCTTCACGTCACCTCTGCACCGGCGATAACCACACCGTCTCTACGCTTCCTCTCGACCGTCGACAATGCAAAAATACCCTTATATCTCGCCGCAGGGCCCAGCTATGATGTTTGGACCCTTAGCGAAGCCACAGAAGCATGGTTCGAGTCGCTACTGCTGAGCGAACTTACCACGGCTGTTGCTAGCAATGGTGCCCAAGATTGGTGGACATTGGCGAGAGCACAGTCGCCAATTGGCATACTGGTCCAGGCCGAGAGTCAAGTAAATGATATCTTGAAGCCCAAAGTCACCGAGATACTCTTTTATGGGACCATTGCTACTACACCCAGCGAAGGTCCGCCAACACCACCCTCTTCACAAGACAACCCTAACGCTCGGCCAGGGCTCCTGCCTGAGCTACGCGTACATGCGCTCCCACTGTCATCTGATCTCCTTTATCAGCACACACTCTCTTCGGTCGTTCCATCTTCACCAGTGCTGAGCACTACAGATCAGACTGGCGAGATCGAAGCTCAGTACCTGCCTCCACTTCACGAACCTCTCACCGTTCCGAGGTCGCCCAAGCGCAAGAGAGATCTGTTCGAAGAGGCCACACTCGCGAGGAGGAAAGCTAAGGGTAAGGGTGGGGAAGGTATCGCTGCAGCTGCAGCTCGTGCAACCGAGTCGCAGCGTTCGTACACCCACCGCAAGTCCACATCGATCGATTCTAAGGCGTTGCCGTTTCCCGATACGCAGTATTCTTCTGCACATGGCGCTTTACCTCGCCAATCAGCTCGCCAGCTCTCTCGGTCTCCTAGCGTCACTTCTGAGATCAGGCCACTGAGCCGAAAGGATACAGCAGATGGCCCTGGGAGACGCTCGCACTTGTCACGCGTGGACACTATCTCGTCCCAGCCAGAGGAGCCTACAACGGAATCGAGGAACAAGGAAGCGCTCACGAAAGTTGTCATGGCGGCGATGCGCATGCATGGGTTGCAGCAACGAAAGAAGACCAAGTCTCGTCGAGCATCCATGGCTCCTGGAATGGAAGAAAGCCAGCCTTGGGCTGAAGAGTTGACCGCAGAGGATGCTGCGAAGGACGAGGAGTACAAACAGATCTACCACCAGACCTACAGAGGTGCTGTGCTGGCTTTGGTTTGTACCACCCGTGGATTGCTTTGTTCATCACTGACAGCATTACAGAGAAAGCACATGACGGAGAAACCCCTGCACACCCAGCCAGACCGAATGCGTGATCTCGTCGAACAATTCCTTACACTATTCCTCAACGATCCACTTGCACAACCATTACCGTCTGACGAACCGTCCAACCCAGCTGCTACACCCGGTATCAAGCAAGTTGGCATATTTGGATCGTCTCACCACGCCAGTCCTTTTGATCTGCCCAGTGGCATGAGGCGACCGCCCATGGTTAGGGCCCAGACAGATGGCCAGGTCTACACCGGCTCCCCAGTAAGCAAAAGAAAAGTCCTAGAACGCAAGCTTGGCGACGTGTGACCGTCCCGTGGTCGAGAATGTCTCTTAGATAGCGACCAAACACCAGCACGTCATAGGCGCTAGCAAACATCTTGTGATCCAGGACACGTACTTCGTGTCATGCTGTCGAAGCAGGCCCAAGAGAGCTGGACGAACCAGCGCTGCACAAGCTCGGGGGCCGACTTGTCATCACGGTGCTGCGTCTACGGAGTTGCCGAGATGATGACTGAGTTCTCGCATCACGCCAGTGTTGATCGAGATGTAAATCCAGTCTCATCCTGACGCAGGTCCATCGTCCAAGGATGAGATGATTTTGGAACGACAGCGCATTCCTATGGAAGTATAGACGTTACATCGTAGCATTGAGCTGCGCAGAGTCGTTGGCCTCCTTCAGCGAGCATAAGAAGCTGCCGACAACCGTCGAGTCGGGTGTCACTACCAGCAAACAATTCGTGTCTTTGACCTTCGCTTCAGCATCAACTCCGTAATTCGCGACCACGCCAACCTGATTGTTATCATGCCGTCCAAAATCTTCCTTTTGGCGCTTCTTGCCGCTACCTGCATTGCGGCGCCCTATCCGAACGAGACAATTCCTTACTCCTGGACTGTACAGAAGTTCAACGGCATGTGCTCAGCTGCGGCCTGCTGGGCGTGGGGCTTCAGCATCTCAGGCGCGGTTGGCCCATCCGGCCAGCCCGCCTTCAAGGCCAGCGACTGCAGCATCGATAGCAGGATTGACGGTCACCAGCAATGTAAGAGCATGGACATCGGCGTACCTGGCAACGTGGCTTTTCAGATAGATGCCGCCGGTATTAGTGGCGATCTACTGAGTGTACGGTACACCTATCAACAGTAAGTGCCTGCTCACATAGCCAGACAGTTGCTGACAGTATTGCAGGGGACCGATCAGATATACATACTAAGGCAACCACTCGGTGACCAGGCGCGCTGATGGCGATCAGCCCGATTTTCTCCAACCTAATGAGTTCGTTGTCGTGTCGAACGCCGCTTCGGCCATTGGCCTCAAGCAGAGTGACTGAATCCCATGTAGCGATCCTGATAATCGTGGTAAGGAAGAGCAAGATTCGCGCACAAAACGCTAAGGGGAATCATAAACCATAGCAATATTTGACGTCGTTCATCTATCAGCCTCGCGTCATGGTGACAAATCTGAAATGAAGGTAAGTCAAGGTGAAGACGACTCAAAGTGACGGCAACTTTGCAACCAACCAAATCTTCTCGCACGCCGTTTAGTCTTCCTCTCAGTCACTATCTTCTCCACGCTCCAACATTACCAACCTTCTCTCTTTCAATCCCCCCACGTGGCCATCAAAATGTTCAATAGCAAACCTCTTAACATCCTCTACAATGCCGTCACCTACTCCAACTCCATCAGCTCCACTATGAACGACCCCCAGGTCTACGAATACCTTTGCACATATCACTTTCCACTCATCAAAGCCTCGCACATCACCATCAGAAAGCCCTTCGGCAAACTCGCACAGCTCTCCTACGATACGCTCAAAGCCGGCACTGTATACACCATCGCCACATCTGCCGAGCGCGTCCAAGGCGCAGTACCAACCTCGGCTGCTTCGCAGCGCACTGCGCAGAACCTGGCCGTTATATGCGCGCATTGGGGACTACGATATGCCAGAGACATCTTTCCGTTAGTCCGGGGTGTGTGGGAGGGTGTCAGTGTTGTGCCAAGGACAAGGAATGAGGAGAATAAGCTTCCCAGTACGATGGGTGACTCTGATACACCTCTCAGCGAGCCGAAACTGTGGGGGCGCAGGTTCACTGAGTAACCCCGCGTGCGGAGTCTGCGCACCAAGGGTAGGCATGAAGAAGCGCTGAGGTTGGCGGTTGGAAGATTCAGATGGGAGAGTAGATGGAACATCTAGGCTTGCCACACCTTAGGTATTCTTATGACTTCTGACCGATGATGAAATGACGAAGAGAGTTAGCATGAATGCAGGGGGTAGATGTGAAGGTGTACGCAAGTGAGTAAGGCAAACGTTTAGCATGACCAATGTAAGCAGTTGCAGGGAGGCAAGGAAGAGTGAATGAGCGCCCCAATCCCGAGACCACACCAGGCTATACGCGTCAAACATCGTATTGGATGTGTCAATGCTCAAGGGCTCGTCATCAGTAGGCGAGAGGAAGAGATACATAGGCTGTTACAGTATTGTGCCAAGCTTTCGCAAGATCTGGACGACTACAGCTTCGCCTTGATGGGGACCGGATTCCTGGCTGTGCTCTCAACGGCACTTCTTGCGAACGACGGCCCGTCGTAGATGTCGCGCTCGACGGCTCTTGTGTTGATAAGGTGTGGTCCCAGCTGATCGACACTCTCGACACCGAGCAGGCGCATACACGTCTCTGTCTCCGCTTTGAGGACTGCCATATGTTAGTCTTATACTTCCAGAACCATGTCAACTCGACTTACTCTCAAGCACGCGCTCAACGCCCTCCTTCCCACCAGCGCCCAACCCAAACAGCGCTGCACGCCCAACACCAACGCCCCTCGCACCCAAGCACAGCGCCTTGACAACATCGGTGCCACGCTTGATGCCACCATCGACCCACACCTCAATACGGTCGAAAACCTCAGGACAGTACTTCCTGATCTCTAACAGCGTATGCACTGCCGGCGGCGCGGTGTCCAGCGCCCTGCCACCATGATTACTCAGAATAATTCCCTTGACCTGCGGCGCATAACAGCTCGCCAGATACGCGTCCTCATGCGTCTGAATCCCCTTGAGCACAATAGGTTTAGTAGTGTGTTTCGCCAGCCACGGCAGCGTGGAGCGCCAGGTAAGGTCTGCAGCGGTGCCCCAAAACAAGCTCTGTCCGACGCCCGCAAGTTTCGGCTTCGACGGGGTCTGCGCGTCCGTGGAAGTCTTGGACACGCTCTGGTCTTCCTGCACGGCAGCGCGCACAGCCAGATTCGACCCGACGTTCTTGCTGCGCTCGTCGTGCTCGCGCTTCCCCGGCACGGGCGCGTCGAGCGTCAGGCAGATGAATTTGACCGGGTCGAGGGCGTTCATGCGCGCGAGGATTGCTTCGCTCTTGGCCCGCTCGTTCTGCACGTACAGCTGCCACCCGAAGACTTGCCCGGGCTTTGCGTCGGCAATGATCTGCTCGGGCGTCATGGATGCATTTTGCGATATGATTTGCATGGCGCCGAATTTGGCGCATGCTTGTGCGATGCCCCATTCGCCGTCTTGATGCGCAAGGCGCGCCATTGCGGCGGGCGAGACGTAGATGGGGAGTTTGACGCGGTGGCTGAGGAAGGAGGTTGATGTGTCGCAGGATGTGCAGTCGATGAAGACGCGGGGTCGGAGGAGGATCTGACGGTATACGGCGCCGTTGAAGGCTTTGGATGTGAGGTCGTCGGAGGCAGAGTAGTAGTATGCCCAGCCCTTGTATGGGATCTTCTTTGTGGTGACTTCCTCAATCTCGTCGATGTTGAGGATGCTCTCCAGATCCACTGGCCCGTCGTCTTGAGATTCGCCTGTCTCCACGGGTGTCTTCTCTTCCTTCGGCAGCGACTCGGGATTGATCTTGCCGAGCTTGTCTTCCGGCTTCAGGTTCTCCTCCAACATGCCTGGTGGATGGATTGGGTCGTACTCTTCCGTTGCGTCGCTGCCGGCAAGCTGCAGGATGACCTTGCTGCCACCGGGGTGCTCGGGGATGAATCGTGTCACATCGTAAACGTCTCCGTAGAGGATCACCCAACAGCTCTCTGCTGTGTTGTGCTTCGCGACTGCCACAGTATCAGTGTGATTCTTTCCTCTAGAAGAAAGCCGTCACATACCTTCCGCATAGTCGAATACCTTCGCCATATTGCGGTTTCCAAAAGTACAAATCTCGCTGTCAACGAGGAACAAAAAAACGCTCAGGAACGATGGACTTCAGTGCGGTGGACGATACTCGAAAGTAAAGACAGGGAAAGAAACAGGCATGAAATCGCTCAACAGCCGAGAAGCAGACGCCGACATGGCGCAACGTAGCGGAGACCGTCGTAGTTCCCGGCTCATCCCCGCAAAAGCGCAGCTCACGCGAGTCGAAGTTCGGGGTATCTGGCCCCTAGTATTGGCAGTACGGCCCGCATTTCTTGATGCAGTGACCACCTCGGAGGTCAGCCGGAAGTCTTGACGTCTGATTGGTGCGAAATCCCCTGCGAGTCCACTTCCGAAGGCCGGCTGACAGAGGCAGTTGTAGACATGAGCATATCGATTGGGTTCGAGGGTCGTGGAATTGGGTGTGTTGTTGAGTCTCAGAGAATCCCTGGGATATGTCTTGGGCGGATCGTAGATTGGATTTGGCATGAATTATAGCAAGGTGGACTGCGTGTCCGCGTATGAGAAGACGAACGAGCGACCTGTGCGCCTGGTTGAGCATGTAGTAAGACGATGCTGGGAGCAGTACAGGTAGATAACAAACATTTGTAAACTTGGGTATCAATATGTACTACTTGTCTAGGTGAAATTATAGACAACCAACGCCTGGCTTCCCTCGCTCTTCTCTTTGAGTACAATGACACTCTGCTCATCGAACCCCACCCAGCCGCGGTTCACGCTTGAGTCGTCAAAAGGCTGATCAAGCGCATACCTCAGTCCAACGTTGCGCTCCTTGTCGACATCTTGGCCTTCAAGCATGTCATCGCCAACCTTCGAGGGCTGTACCCTGACGCTCAGTTCACCATTTCTGAATCGCCTGCGGTTGGCAAGGGATGCAGTACCGCCTTCGAGATCCCAGACACGCAGCTCATCACCGAGTCGGCTGACAGAGACGGCTTTCCCGCGTATGCCGACGTGCGCACCAGATATCGAAGACGTATGACCCCAGAGACGGTTGCCAGGACCGATGGACAGGACGGATGCGGTCGACTTGACCAGGTAGAGAGACAGGGTGTTGTCTGGATGGGCGACCAGCAGGTACGGATGTGAATAGGACATTGAAGTTGGTTGAGAGTTGCTCGGTGTGGATACTGAAGGGGGCCCGCGAGGAGTGCTAGGTACCGGCGATGACGACCGTGTCGACGGCGATGAGGCTGGCAGGTAGTTCGAGAGTGTGAAGGAGTGCTCGTCGGCGGCTGTGGCCAATCGTGAACCGAGCAGCTCACCCTTGTGCGAGAGATTCAGCTCCTGGACACCGACTGTCCAGCCGGATAGGTATGTAGGTAGTGAATATGCAATTGCTGCGGTCATGCTCGTGGCTGTTGCGCGCAATGACAGAGACACAGGAGGCCATGCCGTGTGAGACCGTAACGAATACAGCAGCCTTGGAGGCGCCAGAATCGAGTGATATTTCTGCTTCTCGTCGAAAGCATATAAAGAAAGCAAGTGATCCTCTGTCATGGTAAGGAGGTATGGCGATGACAGGGCTAGCGCCGAGAGCATTCCGTTCGACGAAGGTGGATGGGTGAAGAGGTTGTCGAACCGCCTCAAGCACCGTCTTAGAGCGTATATGGTAAACGATCCGTCTTCGAAACCTAGGACCACTCTCTCAGCGTCTTCATCTCTGTCGTTTGAGTCGATGGCCATGGACACAGGCAGTTGTAGATTGTCTGTCGCAGTCGCACTGAGAGGTGTTGTTGCCAGCAGCTCGCGCCCATCCTTTACGCTCCATGCTCTCAAGCCGCTTATCGAGTCCGCAGCAAATATGGTGCTATTTGAAAGCGTGACCAGCAGCGGCGGCTCGGGAGGCCGTTCAGATACTACGATCTCACTAACGGCGCATTTTCCGTGGGACCAATTGTGGCGCAAACGGTACTGTTGCTTCCACTTCGTGTTGGCGCCACCCTTAACCAGGGCTCCATCATCCAGCCATCTCGATAAGCGTGAAGAATAGTGCAAGCGGTCGTGCGCGCCGGGATTCTTAATGCCGGGGATGCGGGATGCGCGCGGGAGGACGAACGTGCGGTAGTAGGCTGCTTTCCAGAGTTCCGAGTCGACTGCGAGCCGGCTGTACTTTTTCGATATCCTACGCTATTAGCGGTGATCTGTCAACCTCAACGGGGCTCATTTACCTTTGGGAAGTCACGAGTGACGACACTGGTAGGAACGATAAGATGCGCACCAGCAGCTCGTCGCTCAGTCTTGATAGTCTATCGGGATTCGACACACGCCGCATCTTCGCTGGGTGCTCGGGTCCATCTTCCTCCTCTCGCGACCTCTTCATGACCGAGTGATGTGTTGTGGCGACCTCCAGTGAGCGTGCCTCGGAATAATGTGGGGTCTGATATCGATAGGCTCGCCGCTGCGTGACTGCGCGTCCCGCTAGCGCGTTTTGGACGTTGCCGCCTGGCACCACACAACTTAGCATCGAATACGTTGGAAGGCATTCTTTTGCTGTTCGACCTTTCTGTCAATCATGAGCATACATTGAACATGGCGGACTTCACGGCATGGGTCGAAAAGAACCGAGGCCTGTGGTCTCGCGTCTACGATGAGGTCATTGCGCCCGACTTTGAGAAAGAGTGGAAGAAGAGTACGGACTAGCATGCATGTCACGCGTAACTGTGACTAACGACGCGTCAGGAGAGGAAGACCATCAAGAAGAGCTGAAGCAAAGAGACGAAAATCAGAAGCTTCTGTTCAGCCACATCAACGAGCAGATCGTCAAGAATGCCCGCGTCGTTGAAGAGAATGAGAGGCTAGAGACAGAGCTGCAGCAGAGGGCCAAGAGCGCGGCACCATCGATAGCTCTGGACAATGCAGACACTGCTTCAACAGGTGTGCCAGAGGAGCAATCCCATAATCTCGCCGAGAAGTACGACGAACTGAGCAAGAAGTACCAAGACCTCTCTCAAAAGGTCAAGTATCTCGAGAGGAAGAATACCGCCGTCATGCAGAAAAACAGGGACATGAAGGACAGCGTGCGTGCGTGGCAGCAATACGCAGACCGGATGAAACCACACCATCGACCAAAAGCTACTATCGCCGCCGACGAAACTCCATCGAGACTTCTGGCCGTCCCTCACAGCGACGAGGCGCCGCCGCCCCGTATGCCCTCGAGCCCAGGATCTCTCAGCGCTGCGCGAACTCCACTTCAACGCGGTGATCGAGGGCGATCGTCTCCTGCTCCTGCTCGCTCTCTTGTAGACCAAGAGGAAGACCTGTCTCCTAGTGCGTCAGTCACACCGAGAGGACCTTCGGCCGCGAGTACCCACGAGCATCAAGGTGTAGCGTCTGATCTACCTTCTCTCAACGCTGGACTCGACAAAGCTCGCCAATATCATATCGAGACCAACGCAGTGCCGACCTCAAGCCAGACCACCGTTGACGAAGTCACTGATCAAGTGACGCGACGAACTCAATTCTTCGACGAAGACGAAGATGACTTGCCGCAAGTGGTTTCAGAGCGATCGCTGAAGCGCAAGCGCAGCCAGCATTCCAACATGGACATCTACACAGTACGATCTTCAGACGGAACTCCAGCTAAGCCGCATCGTGTGAAGGACGAGCCAATGAGCAGTCCACCGCCTCTCGCTCACATTCTCACGCGAACAGAGACCATCGATCTGGACGAGGCAGTATCTCAGGGTGCTGACGTTACTAGCGCATTGCAGAGAAAGCCTTCCTTCCACTCCAATGCGACTGGAACAATCCGGCATCAGCGCTCTGGAAGTGCACCGTTCACACAGACGGCAAGGCGAGAGGATGCTGAGACGGAGCACATTGGAAGGGACCAGATGTCCAACGTTCAAGCCATGCTTCAGACTGCCGCTGACGAGATGCGGGCGCTCAGTGAGCGTACCGCGCCACATCTGCAAGATCAGCACATCCTCCAGCCACTCGACCTCAATGTTGTCGCACAGACTCCAGAGCGCAATTCGAACAAGCGCATGAAGCAAGCTGCGAATAAGCGTTTCGAGCATGGCGTACTCGCAGAGTCTGGCGAAGCGCCACCGCCCGTGGATGAGGACGAGCTGAGACTACCTCCAAGTGCCGCCCGAGCGCGTCTTCAGAGGATGCGCGCAGCAAAGGAACCCGAGACACCTACAAGCCGACTGCAGCGTACGCCGATTACTGGCTCGCCGCTTGTGAAGCAAGAATTGATGCAGTCACCGCCAAAGAGTGCATCTCGTGCTGCCCAGACGCCTTCAGGTTCCAGTTCTCGAACACCTGCAGCGCAACGTCGTTCGAACCAGCAAGATGAGATTGTCACCGACGGTAGGCCTGTATGGAGCATGGGTGCTTCCGATAAAAGGCTCACTCCACGGAGAACAAACCTCTCTCCATCTGTAGCACAGTCTCGTCTTCGCGAGAAGCCTCTGCAGGAGCTTAAGACTAGTGACTTCAAGCCAAACCCCGTGTACAACAACGGCTATTCCTATGCCTTCTCAGAAGCGGTTCGAAAACGAGGGGAGCGCTTGTGTCTTCCAGGCTGCATCAATGAGCAATGCTGTGGCTCCCATTTTCGCCGACTAGCTGAGGCGTTGGCGCCGCTTTCGTTCGCAGAAGAAGAGACTCTACTCGAAGATTACCTCGGCGACGCGTATAGCACGGTCATGACGACGCAGTTATCGTCGGACGAGCGCGCTGAGCTGATCTTGCAAGCACGTACAAAGAAGATAGCTAAGGACAGTGGCAAGCATCGAGAGGCCTACGAACGACGCAGGACGCCACCCGGCTTCTGGCGTGTGGACTTCCCCTCTACACAATCGCAAGAGATCGACAGAGGTCGGGCAAAAGAGCTGGAAGTGAGGGCTGTACAGGAGCGTTGGCTTGAGGCACATAAGAAGGGTGGGAGATGGATGTTCCGGGACGAGTGACATCCAAATCATCTTTTAAATCAACTACGAGCCCCATCGTGTGCAGCGTCGCCGTAACGACTGTGAAGAGTCAAGAGACTCTTCTTCAGGTGCTGGCGTATACCGCCAGGGTGGTTCGTCATAACACCGTGGTCGCGACTTCCAAGTTGGAAATCGATGTCCTTGCCTGATTTCCTGCCTCACTCACCACTCTCACGCCTGAACACCAAACGTCTGCTCCAACACTCACGTATCGCCCCGTCCGCACACTCGATGCATCGCCGTTACGATCAGAGCGATCACTTCGGCCTCCACAACCCACCGCAGCTCCCACGTGAGCGTGCGCAACACCCGGGCAGATATGTCTGGCGCCTGGGGCCAAATCAGCCAACGCTTTCGGCACCCACCGACGCCGCCTCAACTTCAGTCTCCAGTCGCAGACTTGCCTTATGATCAAGCAGTCGAGGCCACCGCGTCCATGGTCGAGCAGTGGAAGGTGGAACAGCCGTCACTGCCTCACCTTGGGGTACCGCGTTCTACCTACAGCTCACTTTGCTGGGCTGACCGCTTAGCAGCACGATCTCTCGAAGCCAAGAATGAAGCCCTGGTATCACGGCTGCATTGGCGGCGTCCCGGTACACACGCTCATTCGTCGTATGTGGACGAGCACACGAGACGGTATTCGCACGAACCGATACGGTCTACCCGCTCGACTATACGTGCTGCTCTGGCTGTCACTCTTGGCATTTTGTTTTGGGTCGCTCGCAGCGGGTATACCTGAAGGCTTGGAGGCGGTTCAGGACTTACAGAAGAACAGTTTACCCTCAGACTATCGAGGGCCCCCTTGCGGCCCGTATGAAAAGGGTCGGTTCTACCGCATCGCGGCCAGGACGCTTATCACCACGTTTCCCATATTGGTCACCTTGACCATCTTCTTCTTCCCGGCTGTCGTAAATCCCTGAGCAGCAATTCCTTGGCCGCTTTCATCGTGTACAGTAGAAATGACATCAAGTTATGAGCATAACACTCATCTGCAGCCACGTGATAGTCCCATACTCATCTTCAACTTGAGCGTGCACGCAATCCGCTATATTAGTCTCCATCAACTTCAAAGCGCCAGCCTTACGCCAAGGGCGCGCTCAGATCGATCACGTTGCACAGAGACAAGGCGGTGGTGGTGATGCAACTGCAAGAGAATGTGGGGGAGGTGTGTGTCACATGCCACCATCATGTGTCTCGTCTGCTGATTGTCTGACTACCTAGGCAGTGTGCAAGCGTGTCATCTGTGCAATACAAACGGGCGACTGGTGCAGCGTGGGGAGCAGACGGTGAGGTGCGATGTTTGAGATAAGACTGACGGTGCGGAGCAAGTGCAGTTCGTGTGGTGGAGCAGCTGCAGATCGTCACGGAGCTTTGAGGCGGCGTTCGCGGGAATGGCGCCTCACAGCACAGCAGGACGGAGCGATCTACAGCAAGCTGCACCGAGGACGAGGCAGCGCTCATCACCAACAGCTCGCCAGCGACAGCCGACTATGGTGAGCGGAGGTTGCTCGAGCGGCAGCGGCTGGAAGGTGGAGAAGCCTGGCATGGCGGCTGGCGGGTGTTTGATTCGTCACCTTTTAGCGCGTTTCCTCTCGGCATTTTGGTGAACCCATAAGAGCTCCCAGCGCCCGTGACCCTCTCATGTGACCTCCACCCCCGACGCACCCTCTCGCCATACATTGGGTGTTCTCACCAGCCAAGCGCGATTATCACTGTAAGGCACCCTCCTCTGCTCTTGCAAGCTTGCAGAACCGATCGCTTTCCCCGTTTCTCGACTTTCCTGGTTCATGTTGAAGCCTGATACGCCTGTTCCGTACTGACCTTCCAAGCCTCACGTGTATCCGCGGCGGGCACGAACATCAAGATCGCTCAGGTAAGTCCCCAGTCCCACATATCTGCACGCCGGCCGCGCCTCTCAGTCTGGACGTCGTATCGCGCTGCGCAGCAACACAAGCGCCCATCATGGCATGCGATCCGCTTGCGATGTTCGCGACAGCGCCCCGGGCATCGTGGGTGCCTCCGCAGCTGCTCGCTGGGCGTGTTGTTGCTCCGCGTCCCGCACTGGCTCGGCGCGCGCGTCCTTGACGTCGAAACGAAGCACGACGGCCTTGTACACTGCGCGACACCCGCACATTCGCGCGATACGACGGTCCATTTCGAGAGTGACAGCCTGGTCCCACAGCGACAGGCAATCAGTGCGCCGCGTCGCCCGCTTTGCTGGACGCTGTGTCGCATTGCTTTACAGACTCACCTGCCTGCGCCCGTGCTAACGTTTGTCGTTCCTCAGGCCTTACTGTGCGATTCCATAGCCTGCGACTGCTAGAGAGCCTCCTATATACTGTCGTGTCGACCGCAAGAACGCGCACCTGCTCTGCGCCTCGCTGCCTGCGCACTCGATTCGAGGCCCAACGCGTCTTTCACCATCCGCCTGTGCCTCGCTGTACGAACGCGACCTTGCGCACTCTCCTCGGATAGTCTGCGGCTACCAACATAACCCTGCGGTTCTACATCCACTGCAGCGTTTCCGCTGTTAGTCGCATTCGTGTACCCCTCGACCCCAGTAGCCGTCTGACGCTGCTTGGACTTCGAGACGCCTCCTCGCCTCGACGAGCTGCTTGACGCCTTTCCGCCGCCTCTTTTACTTTTGCAGCAGGGACCATGGCAGATATCGCCTATCACACTGACGCCAAACTGGGCCAGGACCTCCACTCGAACAAGCGCAAGCGCGACACACGCGATCAGGGCATGGGCCGGGCTGCTCCCAACATGGGCAACACCGATTTGACCGACCAAGACGCTGCTTTCCACCTTGCCGCCCACAACGCTGGTGCCAACGATGACCTACACAGCTTCGACATGGGCAACCAGAACGGCAGCGGCAACACATCGAGCGTGGGAGACACAGCTGCGGCTGCTCTAGCATATCACCAGATGACTGTGCCGCAAGCGACAGAGCTTCAGTTTCAGGCACAGGGCACAGGGGGTGACAGCTCGTTCAACATGGGCGACCACCAGCAGCAGACGAGCATGCAGGACTTTAGTCTTGAAGCTCTGAAGGCTGCGACACAGACAGGTCGTCCTGGGCAGCCTGCCAACAGCGACTCACCGCCCCAAAGCGCTACACATAAGCCGCAAGTTGGGACTGAAGAGTGGCACAAAGTGAGGCGAGATAACCACAAAGAAGGTGAGCAACAGCGCAAAGTATCTTTGCTGGTCCACTGCTAACGATTTGCAGTTGAGCGTCGCCGTCGTGAAACTATCAACGAAGGCATCAACGAGCTTGCGAAGATCGTCCCCGGTTGCGAGAAGAACAAGGGCTCGATTCTGCAACGTGCAGTGCAATTCATTACCCAGTTGAAGGAGAATGAGCAGCAAAACATTGAAAAGTGGACTCTCGAGAAGCTTTTGACAGAGCAAGCCATTACCGAGCTCAGCGCCAGCTGCGACAAGTTCAAGGCCGAGTGCCAACGGGCATGGGATGAGGCACAGATTTACAAGCGCGCGTGCGAAAACGCAGGTATTGTGCCGGACGAGATTAAGGAGCGGGAAAACAACGGCGAGGCCACTGGTCCGAGCTGACTTGGATCTGCTGGATGTTTGAACTGATCCCTCATGCAGAAGTACTGCATTTCCCTCCTATCGCGTTCGTCGAGGAATCCTCGCCGTGATTCTGCGTACATTGCTGGTCGTTGGCTATCAGTATACGATGTTCTGTTCCTTCCTTCATGGTAACGGCAGTTGTTGTTTGATTCATTTCCGGCGTTGTTCTATATCAGCGACACTCATTACGAGGCTCGGGTCATACATGTTGGAGGCGGCATTAGGCGGTCATTTGCGATGTAGGTATAAGAGGCCTGCGGCAGTAGAGGGTATGGAGGTATTCTTCTTTCGTCCTCGCTGCATGGTGTTGTATCAGGGCCGTAGCTTGACAACCGTTCTGGCTTGGCATTAGCCAATTCATCTGCCAGACAACCATCTACGTTTGATCCTCCTTTGAGTGATCCAAGCATTGCATCATGATGGTGAAGCTCATGCTCTCTGATAGTGGTTGTTGCAGCCTCATTGGCTAGAGTGCTCTGCCCCACATGTGAACAGCACCTTCCTCTGGCACACTACCAAATACCCACCCCACGATCGCAATCGTCGCCTCGCGTTCAGATCGCCGGCAGTCTCTCCCCTGACAACAGGAAAGACGCACCATGAGTCGCCGCTGAAGTGTCCCCCAGAGCGGAGGACACACTCACAACCACCGCAAGACTCCCGCGGCCAACACACCACCACCACCACCAGCATCACCAGAAGGAGCCCCGCGACACGCCAGCTCCGCGAGCGCCCACGTCTTTCCGCCATTCGCGCCGCAACCATGGTCGACCAAACCGACCTGCAAGAAGCGCCCATTGTGCCCCCTGGCGTCGACGAAGGCGACCTCCTCGACATCGAGAACAGCGAGCCCGTCGAGCCTGTCATCGAAGCCGAGCCCGCAGACCTCAACGCCCCGCTCGATACCGCCGAGCAGCTTTTCGACGAGCGCGATGCTGGCCAGGCTGGGAAGCTGCCGAGTCTGCCGTCACGTCCTGGGCTGAGTAGAGGGGGTTCTGTGCCGGCGCAGCATGGCACGCTCTCGCTCGCCGGTCCACCCATACAACCCCCACTGCACCTTCCGCCGCCTGCGCCCCCGCAACAGCCCCCGCCCGACACGCCCGCCGACGCGCTGAGTCTGAGCCAGCTCCAAAACCTCGTCAAGCAAGGCGGCTTGCCCAAGGTCGAGCCGCAGCCGTATGCGTTTACCTACGACGATGCGTCGAGCCTCGAGGAGGAGCTGGAGGAGTGGTTCACATATGCGGTCGAGGAGCAGGCAATGCTGCTGAAAGCGCAGGCCAGCTTTGCGCTCGAGTGGAGTGCGTTCAATGGCCAGAACGAAGAGAGTTATACCGAGGGTGGGCTGGATTGGAATAGAGCGGCGGTTGAGCAGCAGCAAGACTTTGTTGGGCATCTGCTGAAGGGCATCAGGGAGGAGGAGCCGAACGAAAGGTTGAAGAGGTTGGAGGCGTTGGTGTATGTGTTGCTGGGGTGCTGGCATGAGACTGCTGGGCTGGCGAAGGAGAGGGATGGTGATGAAGAGGAGAAGAGAGGGAGAAATCCTTACGAGAAGTCTGGACGCCAAGTTGATCTGACTCTGCGCAATGTCAGGTTGCTGGCCCACAGCGACGGCATACAGACGCTAGTTGACGTTTTGCGTACGTCTGCTATGCGTGCCTGCGGCGTTGAATCCGAGGACGAGCAGCATGAGAGCAAAGAGGCGGAGCGGCGTGAGGTCTGGTGCGCGATGACTGCTGTCTACGTCGTGCTGGAAGTCGCACGCTATCGGGAGAAGAAGGAAGAAGACCTGAGTCTCAGAAACGCTGTGCTCGAACTCAAGGAGCCTGGGCTCCTCATGCTGCTCATCGACATCATTTCGAAACTGCGGTGGGACGAGTCAATCAACCTCCCGCTCAGCAAAGTCACCCTCCTCCTGTGGAAGACTATGCTGGTCTGCTTTGGTGGTCTGGCCGAGGCCGACAAGGCGAAGGAGTCTTTCAAAGACCAGAACTTAGATGCAGAAGATGCGCGAGGGCAGCCCATCATCACTGCATCCCCTCTCGACTATCATCTTTTCCGCCAGGAGATCAGCTCCAAGTATCCAGCGTACAACCCGCCTGCGCCGCTATTTCCCCTCGAGCCCGAGAACAACTCCATCCTCCCGCCACTACGAAACCACCCGAACAAAGTTGCAGGGAACCATGTGTTTGGATCGGGTCTTGGAGATACCAACGGAAATAACACCTCCATCCTCCACCAGCCTGTGCACATCGCAACGCCAGCGCCCTCCCCTCCACCATCACCAGCTGGACCCGGTGGCAAAGGCGGCAAGAAGCAAAACTATCAGACAAACCAGATGTTCCCGTTCTTGTACCCGCCACTCGACGAGTCCAGCAACAATCTTGGTGGCAAAGGATCCACTGACCTCCAGGATGTGCTTGTCGGGCGCAAGTGGGAAGGGTCTGACATCCCTGCGTCCATTCTCGAAGCGGCTGAGCTGTTCGCGAAGCGCATGAAGGCCACACGCGCCATGAAGCAGCTATGGGAAGAACGCGTAGCATTCATGAAGTACGAGCGTGGCTGGTCCGGTCCAGATGATGATCTCGATATTGAAGAACTCTCGCTCGAGCCAAAGGAGGATGAGCTTGCAAAGGAGAAGCCTGCCGCCGGCAGCATCGAAGAGCGAATGGGTCTCGTTGAGCAATTCTACCAGAAGTCGCTGTCCAGCCTGCAATCGCTTATCATAGTGCTGATCAAGGCCATCTTGGCACATGTCACAGCACTTGTCACGCAGTCGAGCGGGGCGAATGGCCTGCAGAGCGGATTCCAGTACAACGACAATGTCAATGGAGCGTCGTCGCAGAGACCAGAGACCAATGGCATGAACAGTCACAACAGTACGCCCGCGACAAATGAAGAGCTGGACGCTATGCGTACCCAAGAGGTTCTGGACAAAGCGGTGACGGGCTCGCTCATGCTAATCTTGAAGTGGTTCAAGGTGTCGCACATCCTCAAGTTCGAGTACATTACCCAGCTACTTGTCGACTCCAGCTATGTCCCTCTGATCTTGAAGTTGCTGCAGTTGCAGGAGATCGAGAAGATTGTCAACTTCAAGAGCGAGCAAGAGGAGCTCAAGTAAGTCTCCCATCGTTCCACCCTCACAATACGCTAATGGACTAGCTTCTTCAACTTCTGCAAATCGCACTCGCGCAACATCCCCCAAGAGGACACCGCCAACCCTTCCGAAGCCAATCACGAGCACGACTCCGACTCGGACGATGCCGCGCCCCCGCCCATCCGCCTCACCCGCAACGAGTCCACAGATAGCGGCGTCGAGCCACTTATCTCCTCGCTCCCTCAACCGCCCGAAGTCGATGAACTCGGCTTCCCGACCAGCGAGCTCCCCTCAGAGCCCATTACAACGTTCTCATGGCGCGCCTTCTTCACAAGCATAAACTACATGCGCATCATGCAGAAAATCTGCAAGAACAAAGCGCACCGCAACCTGATGCTCGTCTCGTACAAAAGCAGCCAGTTCCTGCGCAAAAGCCTCAAGGTCCCGCAACCGCAGCTCCGCCTGTACACGCTTAAACTCTTCAAAAATCAGGTCCCGTATTGTGGACGAAAGTGGCGCCAGAGCAATATGCGCGTCATCACCGCTGTCTATCTGCACTGCAGACCCGAGCTGAGAGATGATTGGCTTGCGGGGAGCGATGTCGATGTTGAGGTCGATGAGAGCGTGCCGCTTGAGCAGGCCCTGCGCAGTCTGACGCATTGGTTTAATTTGAAGAGGTATCCCGAGAGTCTGGGCGCGAAGAGGGGTGTGCTTATGCACGAGGTCGACTTTTTTCGCGCGGAGCTCGAGAAAATGGATTGGGGGCAGAACTACGAGGATGAGGATTGGGTGCAGGCGGAGAGTGAGGGTTGGTGAGATGTTCACCGCTTCTTTGCCTGCTTCCCTCTACCCTTGACGTCGCCTGTGCGAGGCGGTGTTGTTGACGTAAAGCAGCGAGTGTCGGTTGGAAAGTCGACGAGGTGGATCGCGATCGCTTCCTCGCCGGCCCAAAGTCGAAGGTGGATCGCAAGAGAGCGCCGCTCAAAACTGGGATTGTAAGGCGCGCGGCCTGGCAGAACGGCAATGGGAAGAACTGGTCCCGCTCTTCCGAGAGGTATTGCAAAAGGCTGGGTAGAACGGATATCCACGATCTACTCGAACATCTGGTTGTCGCGGGCAAGCAGGGATCGTGGACGAGTGACGAGGATAGCGACAGTGATGAAGCTGATGGGACGGACGATCTCGAAGATATCAAGGTTAACGCGGCAGGGATGGATAGTATAACCATGGGTGATATGGATCTTAGGAGCTTTACAAGTCAGTTCAACAGGAAGGGAGTCAGGGCGGAGAAGAGGGTGCAGAAGAAGAGCATGCCGATGGTCAGGTTTGATAGTGTTTGATCAGTGGGTGGTGGATAGAACGATAGAGGAAGGAGAGACATGATAGTCAAATGAGTCGGTATCGTCTTCTTGTCTCATCATTGCTTTCACTACTTCAGGTCCACATTTTCGCTTCCTCTGCTGCGCTTCTCAGGTCCTCCAGATAGCACCCTCACTCAAACGCCAACGCATTACCAAAGCAAACCGGGAGACGTAGGAGCGGAGTGCTGCCGGGTATGTAGGGATGCGGTTGTTATCATCGCGTCTCCAGGCCTCCATCAACGACTGGACACAGAA
Source organism: Didymella glomerata (assembly GCA_030271015.1). NCBI lineage: Eukaryota > Fungi > Ascomycota > Dothideomycetes > Pleosporales > Didymellaceae > Didymella > Didymella glomerata. Next base: position 178,705 of record JAJOHN010000012.1, read on the forward strand.
CCATCCGGCCTCGTATTTCCCAGGGTATTCACGGCTACCGAGCTGTTCGCAGACCGACCTGAGACAGTCATAATACTCCTGGTCAACCACGTCGCCGTCCCGACCAAAACCATTCACATGGTGTACGAGTCTTTCGGTGAAAGCCAGTGCGTGCTCGTACCTCGTGATGTCCTTTAGGTTGTTTGGGAATGGGACTTCGTCTTTTGTCTGAGAAGTCTGCCGGAGTCGGAACTGTTGTCGTTGTCATCGCAGTAGGTGGCGACACGTAGGGCATTTGTTCGCGTTGTCATTCTGGCTTTCAGTCCACTTCTGCAAGCAGGTAGCGCCAAAGACGTGACCGCAGCTGTCTGCTCCGGTGAAGCGGACGGGGTGATGACCTCAGATGAAGGGTTCCAGGCAGATATTGCAGGTGTCTGGTTCGATGCCAGCGGCAAAAAACTGTTCACGAGACAGGAGATCTGGAGCAGGCATCGTGGGTGAGGCTTTTGCGCCTTATGTGTGTTGGGGTGGTGTATGGGAGAGGTGGAGTGTAGAGGTGAGAGTCAAGATGACTTGCGAAATCCTCATTTATTGTCGAGTCTGATTGTGCGGTGCGTGTTCGTCTTCACTTGCAACACCGGGGTCGTGTCGACTGCCACTGCGTAGTGTTCGCTGTCTCGACAACCCAAGTGTACATAAAACCATGCTACCAGTGACAATACAGCACAGAGAACATATGCCACATGAACAATTGCATTGGATGACAATATTGTCGTATTTTTATCTGGGCTTCCTTCCTCCGTTGCACCAAATCCCTGAGGCCTTCCGTGATGTGCGAGAGATGACGTATGATCTATCTGAATTGTTATCTTGTGGAGCTCTTGTCCTATCCAAGATTTGAGTGTTCTTGTAACCCGACCTCAGCTCTCAAGTATTCCTCGAGCCTGTATGTGAACTGTAACGCATGTCGGGAGTCCGTCATGTTCGACAGCCTGTGCCCAGGAATTGTGTCTACCATCGCGCTTGCTCATCATCCTCCTCCTCCTCCTCCTCCTCCTCCTCCTCCTCCTCCTCCTCCTCCTCCTCCTCCTCCTCCTCGCTTTCAGTCTCGCCATCGGCAGCCCCTTCAGCGGTCGAATTATCAAGCTCGTCCAATCCTTGATCATCGTCATCTTTGCGGTACAGCTATGACGACAGGTCGGGCAGGCCTTAGCGTTGTCGCTGTTCGAACGAAGGCATGCAGTTCTTGCCAAAGATGTGGACACAACCTTCCCGTGGTGTGACTCGAACGGGCAGATGGTCCGGACCGAAGTCCAGTAGACAAATAGCGCACGTGTCGCGCTCAGACCCTTCTTTGAGGAATGTCTCTTGTGAGGGAGGCTTAGTGACAGACATGACCGATATGTTTGTATGTGCATGCAGAGAAGTTGAAAGTTTGCGTTCGAGGTGGTGAGCATTTTTTTGTAGACAATAGCTTGCTCCCGTGGTCATCTTGAACTTGAACCCCAAAACTGACATCCATGAAAGACCTTCACGTAACAGCTGTTTCAATGTGCCATCTTTATGGCCTAACGCATGCATGTAGGTTCACTGCGCGCAGTCAGCAAGACCTCAAATATGTATGGCTGGACATCATAACAAATGCGACAGCATGCAGCTGGAAAATGACCAACATCCGCAGGCTTGTGCCTACGGACAAGCTTGATTCATGGACGACTTGACCTTTATCTATCGAGACTTGAGGCTCTTGCAAGGGATATCCATTGAAGCCGTGCACGACTCACACAGCAAAATGCGCCACATCGAAGCGCAACTCATGCTGCTGTGCCACTCATAGCTCCTCCAGGTCCTCATCGAATTCATCCAAGACCGGGAAGTCGCCAGCCTCGCAGCGCTCTGGTCTGACAAATACGCCGCAGTTGTTGCTGCACTCGAAGTATCGCTTGCCCTTGACACTTCCGTCGTTCTTGCCAGTCGGTTCATCGAGCGTGACGCCGACCCAAGCTCCAATGCCAGGGATCTCCGGGACGAGGCCCGTGTAGCTCACTGTGCCTCTTCGCGCATCAGACTCGGGGAGGAGGCGGATGCGACCACCAACGACGAGACCTAGATCTGGATTAGCTGCTGATACCGCGATGACGGTGATATCGATGAGCGCCAGTAGTGCAGCGAGGGTGTGTGGATGCGCAGGGATGCTACAGCAAGCGGGACGTTGAGCCGGGCACTACGAAAAGATGAGCAGCCGTTCATCACTTGGACAAGAGTGACGGGCCGCGAGTGCAGCATTCACACCGTGTACACGTGGCTCTCCGGTGAGGCTGTTAAGCGGACGGGGAAGCGGGCCACGGCGGGGTTCGCGCTTGAGATGTTGCCATGAATGGTATCGATTTGCGAAGGTCGACTTTGGCTGGGGCCAAGATGTATTGGCGAGTCCGCGGGAGCAAGGCGCTTGTTGATGAGGTTTCGGCGGCTGCATGATCGAGGCTCGTGCATGCTACGCCACAAGGGGGACAATGTCCAGTTCGACATGCTATGACGCCATCTCAAGATCAGGGCCATATATGGCGCTGGAGTAGAGGAAATGCGTAGCGCCAATGCCCTATGCGAAGACGAGTAACGTTGGCGAGCTCAGGAAAAGGCATTGCTGATGTTGGCGATTGGTCCCAGCCAGTTGGACCATACAAGGCAATGTCGGAAGCGAGAAGCCTCGTTGACTGATCTCCAATTCACGAAGTCGATCCATCGTCCAGTGAAAGGACTCAGCATTGACGGATGCGCTTCCTAAAGCTCCTTGCAGCATTTTGTGCGTGATTACGAGCAAGGTGAGTATGCATGGCGCTGATGTGAAACTTTATCGAAAGAGCAGACAGCGTGACTGTCGTGATAGTGTCCTCATCGAACTCGACGCCCCTTTGGCTACGTCGTCTCCGTGGGAGATTGAAGGATTAGACATCGTGTGTCTTTCCCCAATGTGGAGCCATGATGTGGGTGATGAGAATCTCCACATGCGGGTGTCTCAATCGAGCAATTTAGGGCGGGATGCCTTTGATGATATTCATGCCCAATGCTGGCTCGTTGCGATTTCGCTCACCCCCGTGAGTGCAGTGTGAAGCTACATCCGTGGCTGTGTAGAGCAATCGAGATGGGTAGAGGATGGGCGGGCACAAAATGTAGACTAGAAGGGAAAGGTTTTGCTTACCTCTCTCTTCTATCTCACGCTCAGAGGCGAGGATCTTCTGTTGCTCTATGCTGGGCGCGTCTGGATCGAATCGACCGAGTTTCTGAGCCTTTTTCCAAGCAAGCACACTGTCAGTCCGAGTTTCGTATTCGGCCGCAGGCATCACATATTTGTCGACAGCTGATAGATCCGAGAAGTCTGTTCGGGCCGCAGGTGGCCGTGTGTCAACGACCTAGAGCTGCACATTAGTACACGATTATGTTTGTCTCGGGTGATTCGTCGGCGCAGCATTGTTGGGGGCGTTCGTCAGGGTATAACCGGCCAGTCCCGATACGAACTGGGCAGTGTATCGATGAAAATAGTTCAGAGCCAAAAAGCAATGTCGACCGTGGACTGGATCCTGACAACGCGGAATCAAAACCACGGGCTATATGCGCCCCACGTTCTGACCCGCGGAGTAACAATGCGAGGAGTTCCATCCATTTCAAGGCTGATGAGGGGCAATGCGGGGCATGCAATCTATGCAGGTAGGAGACGTTGATGAGAACAGCCTCAGGAATATGGCCGAGGCAGCGAATAGCAGCCTGCAACAGCGAATCGACTAGCGCAAGAGAACATCCGCGCAGCTGCACTGAGACAGACGATATGTGGCAGCTGGAGAGAGGCCGACCACCGTTGGCTAAGAAGAGCGGAAAATGCAGAGCTGGTTTTGCTGTGATAGGAGAAACGGGAATGGACACACTTACAGTAATCTCGGCATACGGCTGCAGAGGGAACTGCGCAAGCCGCGTTTGCTCCTCATCAACGGCGCTGATTGGCACAGCATCTTGGGAACCAACTCGCAGGGACAGTTGTTGGCTGCTTGCTGGCACTCCAGTAATCGGCTCCAGTCGGCTCTTCAGGTGGGCGATGCTCCATGACGGCGATATGCGACGTTCAGATGAGGAGTTAGGTGAGCTGATGAGAAGCGGCACGTCTGCCGCGCTTTGGAGTGACATCTTGGATCGCGGGAGGCGGACAGGGACAAACTAGTGGGGTAGGCGGGTGTCAGGTCACGATGTGTTTTCGGTCTGTTGGCGTGGAGGTGGGAGTGCAGTAGCTGCTGCGTCAGCAGCGGTAGAATTCTCAGATGGCAAGCGCGGTTGTGTCGCCAGCGCAGCACCTACTATCACGAAGTGGGCATGTCCAGTCCGACCCACATCTTATGGATTGCGACCGGCAATGTCGACGTAAGCACTCTTCAAAGAGAGACCTACATAGTGAGATACTTGCACCATTGCACGCAGTCTGCACATCAGCCGCATGGCTGCATAGGGAAAGCTAAGCGAGCGCCAAGCTCGTGGTTCATGAGAGTCAAGGGTGAATGTTGGTTGTGACATTTAGGCAAACTTGTCAAACATCAACACTTTATCTACCCCGCGTGCTGCTCTCCATGATCCTCGTTGTGACGCAAATAGCAAGTCGGTTTCATGAAGCTTTCATTTTCTTCTACCATACGTCGAAACCGCCGACTATGGCGCGTTTCGTCCTTGACGCCTGAGGAGCTTGTGTTAGGCCAGCAGCGGCTCGAGCTTCATCGTGTACTCGCTCGAAACCATCCGCTCGTCAGCCAAGTCTGATGCTATTGCTGCTAACGACAAGCTGATCTTCCTTCGGCCCACTGATGGTGGTCTGGTGCCGCCATTGTCCGGTGTGTGTGGTGAACATGAGTCGAACATCGAACTTGCCGTTGACTGCTGCTTTACTGAATTCGGGGGGTTCCTGGCCAATCAAAGAGAGCCTACACCGCTCCCCTTTCAGAATGACTTTCAATTCCAAAAATACCGGCTTCAGAGACTGCGCCAGGCTGCCCGCATTACTTCGTACTCAGCTTGATGAACTGTTCCGCTGATGACCGCCAACTGGCAACGCTTCTCATCTGCATTAGGTTAAGAAGCCGCAGCATCCTACAGCCAGCCAGGTACTGAGTGCGAGGGGCTATGTGACACGCAAGCAAGTGGCCGTTTAAAAGTGGCTCCTGATCCAGCAGTCGATGCTGTCGAAACGCCGCGGTCGTGGCCAGGGTCTGGGAAGAGTCTGGTTGTCATGCCGCAGACAAATTGCAAAACGCTCTGTGGGGGGTCCTTTCATCACGTCAAGGCGCGAGTCGCCGCCAGCCCTCTTATTCAGGCGTGGAGAGCGCACGGAACACTTGTTCACTCGAACCCGGCTAATGCACCTCGGCCTTTTGGGTCCGGCAGCCCTGCCATCTCGAACTGATTCATCAAACGTCGGCTTCGGGCAGCACTCACCGCCATGTACATCATCACGGATCCTTGACTACTTGCACTGTGTGGTGCAACGCTGGGCTACGCGACGTATCTGCAATGTTCGTGCTGTTAGAGGCCAGCTTCAGCAAAGACCTCGAAGTTGGCACGATAACGCCTGACAACACAAGACATACGCACAACAACGTGGACTGTGCAGGACAGCACAGAGCCCGCTGCGCCGCAGTTCGGCTGAGGCATGTCTCACGTGGGCGCGGTAGTACAGGTCGACAAAGTCAGCCTAGCCTCATAACGGCCTGACCCGGAGCTATACGAAGGCTCCTAACATGTGCAGCATCGCTGGTACGCCATCGAATGCTAGATGTCGCGGCCATCACTCGGTAGTTCACCGCAGTTCACCGCTTCTCTGGTCCGAAGTGACGCCAACCGTTGCATGAAGGGCATGAACACCCACTGTGGAGTGCTTTGGCGAGCATGAACCGCAAAAGCAAGTCTTCAACCCTTTTTTCTTGCCAGTGCAGATAGATCACCAGCTGCACCGCCATGATGAAGTCAGCGATCGCGAGGCCAACATGAGTTCGCTACCGCGGCCTCTGGCGCGCCAGATTACCGTAGGGCGGACGAAGGATGCTTGCAGATCTTGTTCGCGGCGCCAGGTCATCGCGCTTCTGCATTTTCGGACACGACCCTTGACTTTGACGTCCGACATCCCTGAGCAGGTTCACCGCCAACTACATGCCTGATTCGCTGCCCCTTCTCGACGACCCGTTCGACTATGCTCTGGTGATCGTGAGAACTCCCCTGTTGTTGCCAGCACTGCAAACGCCGCAACTTGGGTGCGCATTGAGGCCTGACGAAGCGGGCCTTGAATCGGGCTCAAGCCTGCGATTCAGGCCAGTGTGAGTGACGGGGAAACATGAACCAGATCTCCAGATGCGTTGTCGTCGAAGTGGGGGTACGTCACCGCCTTTATCCACGCTCGACCGGAGGCACAGGATCTGCTTTTTCGTTACACTTGCGTTTGTAGAATCGCACTCCAGATCATTTCTTTTGATGCTCGCTAAGTTCCCGGCAGACATGCTTCCTCAGATCAACAGTGCTGCACTCGGTGTGGTCTGTGTGTCAGAGTGGCGCCGCCAAAGCCAACGGATAGCGCCAAAGTAGTCAGTGTCAAGTCAGAAACGTACATCTTAATCCCAAGCCCCCGGATCCCTACCGCTATGGGCAGTGAGGCGGCTCCTAGCCCAAGGGATGCATGTCTTCGTATTACACTCGACGCTAACTCCCTCTACTCATACATCCATGCGTACCCTAGTACTCTGACCCTACTAACCTATCCTCCACTCTCGCCGGACTGCATGCATCGTGCACCACGACGTTTTTACCATTGACTGCTCTGAAAAATCGGTGGCTAAGCGCAATTGTTGCTCTCGGACCCATTGGCTGGCCTGTTTCACGCCCCTGCCCAATTGACCTGGATCCTCTCCGAAGTAGCCTGACTCCAGCGACCAGTCAGATCCTGTACCTTCGTGGGTACCTCACCACTGGTCACTTTAGCCTACATCGGCACATCTAGCTCTATCTAGAGTCTCGTCACCTCACAACAACCTCAGCTTCACCTTCATCAACAGTCAGCAATCCTCCGACATTCCATCTCGCCGTCGTGGTATTCCAACGCCTAATCCATCTCGCCGTCACGACTCGATACCCCACGCGGACTGAGCGCCGATCAAGCAGCAACACTACATCGCTGCCTCAGCACTGCCACATTCCTCATCACCAGCCCTGCTCTTCATCGCAAGACTCATCTTCATCAGAACGACAACAAGCACTGATCTTGAGTAAAGCATCGATCGTCGTCAGGTGATCATCTTGCATTGCTTCAGCAGTCCCACGAGCCTTGACAGACACTGAGCTCGAGACCCCTGAGATTGGTGAAAGCAAAGCTATCAAAACAGTTTCCTAGTGCATGGCCTTGCCGTAAGCCAGTAGCCTCTAACATCATGGATATCAACCTTTTGCTTGAGCCCCGTGGCTCCGAGTCGCCAGCAAGCAAGAAGAGCGTAGCTTCAGTGGCCTCCACTTCCACTGCGGCAAGGACGTACACCACAGCTCCTTCAGCGTACACTACATCTCCCGCACACGCTGCATCTCCCGCATACGCAAATGGATCACCTTCGTATGCAACGTCGCCCTACGGTCCAAGTTCAGGCTACCTAGCCCAGGCGCCAACCTCAGCACCTTCAGCAGCACCAACGATGATAGGTGGGCCTGTCCTACCAGCCATCTCAGAGCTCCAGCGACGCCCGGACCCATCATCTCATCATCCTCAGTTCCGTCCGTTGTACGCTGGACCCCCTGGACCTGGACCCATTCATCATGGTCAACCCGGCTCGAATCGATCGCCTCCTCACCAGGTCATCAAGCGACAAGCTTCTCAAACGCCACTTCCAGATGAGAGCCCTGCCAAGAAGCAATCGAAATGGACGCCAGAAGAAGACAATCTAACCATCGAGCTGCGAGGCCAAGGCATGAAGTGGGACGACATCGCAAAGCGCCTCCCTGGAAGAAGCTCCATCTCGTGCCGACTGCGCTATCAGAACTATCTTGAGAAGCGAGCTATCTGGGACGAGGAGAAGAAGAACAAGCTTGCGCGACTCTATGCACGGTACGTACGCCGTGTTACACCTGGAATTTGGTTCATTTAGTCCTCCATCAACATGCACTCCTTGTCTTGGTCCTGCTCTGAACGAGACGTGGGACCGTCATGGTGTTCTCGATCATGTACTGACGATACCTTAGCTTCAAGGATCAGATGTGGCAGAAAGTAGCTACTGAGATGGGCATTCCGTGGAGATCAGCCGAGTCCATGCACTGGCAGCTGGGCGAGCAAGAGATGAGTGCGCGTGCGAACGCTCCAGTTTTCCAGCTTCACCCGTCCGCGACATCGAGCAGCTCCCCTTCTCAAAGCAACGCTGTGCCCGCACATGCACCCGCGCCTACCTCACACGGCTTCACCCCCGCCAACGCCGCGCCGTTGATGCCTAATCCCCCACCTGTACCTGCGCAGCAATACCAGGCCACTCCTTCACCCCAACAACAGGGACCGATGCATTCCTTCCATCAGCGTACCGACAGCGGATCAAGTCAAGGCCGACGCAGACACGATTCATTCAGCCGTCGACGCGCAAACACGTTCTCCAGGTCCAGCGTCCCACCGCAACTCAGCCAACCTCTGCCTCAAATACACCCAGTTTCTGCAGAGGACTTGGTCAGCGGTGCACGGACAGCTCCTGCACCAATGATGCAATCAGACATCAAGCGAGAGGGCTTCAGCTATATTGAGCCGTACCAGAAGAGGTGGGAAGGTGGAGCTATGGGGCCTACTCCGTCAGACCTGGATACGCGCAGTCAGGGAGGCAGGAGCCCAGACAGACAATCGCAGCGCAGTGCAACGGGAAGCATCAAGAGCTTCAAGCGCGAGTCTGGGGAGTCCGAACGTCCAGCGACCACTGCATTGCCTTCGCCGCCTGTCCCCGTTGCTCCTTAGAGCTCGCGGTCACCTAATTCAAGTTTGCAGAGACAGCTCTCGAGCCAAGCTCTGCAACGTATAATACCCCACATCATTTTACGTATACATGCGCGGGCTGGCACCGACTGGAGTTGGTGTTATGGTTTGCCTGCAGGTTGTCTATACTGAGTTCTGACGTTTCAGAACATCGCAATACACACATCGAAACGAAAACAAGATTATGGGAACATAGATGGGTCAAGATGGTTTCACACACACGTTCTTCAGCAGCAACGATTGTGGCATTTAGCGTGGGTCAGGTTCTTTTTCTTGCTTCGATGGTCCTTTCATCTTACACTGTTTCGTTTCAAACATCATAGCGTTGGACTTTCTTGGGTCAGCATCATCATTTGCCTGTTCTTGCATGTTTAAACACATTTGGCGGTTACGATCGGGCATGTTGGCCTTGGATTCATGGATCATCTAACCGGATGACTCGACTTCATCAGCATTTCTCATGAATGGTTGCGGCATAGCGTGGCGAGGATACCTACGTTGTACTTTCTACCAAGCATCAGCCTGTCTGTTCCTTCAGCATAGCGAAGCATCTCTGCGTCATTGCATCGCGCTGCGCCATGGCCAGCGCATAGACACGAGCATAGTATACATCTGCGTTCACCTCCGAATACATTCCCCCTCTACCGACTTCGCAGACTTGCGACTTTGATGCCCAAGCAAGCATTCCCATGTCTAAGCTCATGGCGGTGTACAACGGGTTCTTCTGCGACTCGCTCGGAAGCTTTGTTTACCCCAGATCATCGCCTAGCGATGACGTACTAAGACGAAGCTTGCAGGTTGTCGGTCAAGAACGACTACGTGGCTATCTGCAAGTCGTGCTGTCATTCCTTAGAGCTGAACTACTCTGAAGTGTGGTTGCTGAGCTGTTCGCACAGCCACACACGCTTCACATTTTGCCGTCTTTGACTCGCTCACGTGCGGGTCTGCATGAACTCGGCTACCGTTTATTGTCCTTTGGCCATTTCCGCATGCAAACATGACAGCGCAGACCGGTTCGTGTCGTCGTCTAGCCCCGCAGAAAGGAAATTGCCTGGATCTTAGGCGTTCGCAGCTCGGTCCTATCGACACCATGGTGCGGCGATCAGAACAATCGAGCGCCTTCGAGAAAAATACCTCGAACGTTAGGCCGTAAGGCTGGAGCTATGGCGTCAAGAGGTGGTTCGGGATAATCCCTGCTGCGACTTCTCTCCCTCAACGCCATGTTCCGGTGGACATTGACCGCTTGTTGTGTTTGAGAAGATTCCTTGCGAGTCTCGCCTGTCGTTCTTCAGGGCAGCGAACGGGTGCTCGCTCTGGCGAATACTCGGCATTGACTTTCATGCTCCTCCCGGCAGGGCCAAAAGAAAAACTGGCGACGCCTGACACGAACGAGTCGCTACCGGGCCTATTTGTCCAAATTGCATCCTTTTTCCGGGGGTGCATTGCTGCGAACATGTTCAAACATGTCAGCCCTGCATGATCACACGCCGACGATCGACTTCCTTCTAGAAGGTTTTCCCGTGCACCACCTGTTCGCCAACACGAAGCATGATGTCTGACACACAGCCTTTATCAGGCCGCCTTGTCGCAGAGTCATCTAGGTATCCGATGGGACTGTTCGCCCTGAAATGTCCTTTGCTCGATCTGCCGGGATCGCTGACTCGGGCAAAACATCGCCGTTGTCTGAGCACACACCACAAGCCCACGAACCGTCCCTGATGACCTGGGAACCATGGATCACGATGCAACCCTTCCAGCTTCCTACCTGCCCAAACAAGCTCTGACACCGAGCTAGTAACGTAGAAGAAGGTCAAGAGTATTCCATAAGCCTTCGGTCGTCATCTGCCGGCATGAGGGGGTAGGTGCGCTGGCACGACCAGGAAGCAGCGGCTCGCCTTCAAACAACGCGAATGTGGAAACGAGCACTCAAAACAGGCAACGATGATCGCTCTCTACGCGACTCGGTCGATCGATTGAGGTGTTCGCATAGCTGCGAGCCCAAGAAGTACGAGCTCATCAATGCCACAGGATCGTAGGCGGCTCGCTTGCAGCTGCTCGTCTTCAACCTTCAACAACACGACCGTGCTGTGGTAAGCAACAACTCGCCAACCTCACCGACAGAAGCGGCCCTCAGACCAAGTGTCTTGGGGTCCCACTCTAGGTATACTATTGACAAACGATCCGCTTAAGATCTTCAAAATCACGCAACCTCGAAGTCACCGGAACGGCACATCCAGCATTAAATCTTGTACCATCCATATCCACCTGGTGGAGCCCCAGAAAAGACACCACGCGGCAATGATGCGTTCGGTGGATCGCAGCAGTTGGTTCGCACCAAATGTCCGCTAAAACCACCGAAACTCAGTCCGTCGCTCTTTGACATGACTCGGCTGACCGCCGTTCAAGACGCTTGGGAGATACCGACGCTAGACGAAATGAGCCTGAACGCGATGTGCGAAAGGTACTGGGCGTTTTCCGGTACGTGTGGAGATCGTCACCGTATGTTTTGCAGTCCTGGAGATTGTGCAGAACAGCTGACCAAACTGAGTATTCTCGCCGTCGGCGAACGCATATGAGTGTGGAGACATGTGGAGAAGTCGATTTTCGAGTGCAGATTTCACAGCAAACTCATGCAGGTGCTGTGAAGGTTTGCGCTTGCTATGGTAGGATGATGCTTCCCGTTTGGTCATCTATGCACGTGAGAACGAGTGTTCACACAAGCTAACAGCCTCAGCCGAAGTCCTCACTTTGAACTGGTTGAGAAGACGCAACAGGTATCTCTGAAAGCCCAAACAGTCGTAGCTGTGTGGCAAACTTTCGTGTCAAGATCGCACTTCTCGAAGCATCTATTCGGCAACGATTCGCCTCTACACACCGCTACCTAACCACCACAGACCGCCTCTCGTGAACCTCGCCACCCAACCGCCTCTCGCCCACCACAGCCCACCAGCTCCAGATCGCGCATACCTAGCTCCGGGCCTCCTCGCAGTACACCGAACATTACAAATGCTCTTTGATGTCCAAACCGCCTTACCGACGTCTTTAGACCTCAAAGGCGTTCGGGGACACCTCTAGTCTTCGTCTTCACCGGATGATATATGTCTCGAACCGCTGGCACCCACACCGCTCTACACCGCTCAACGCTCGTCTGCACTCCAGCGGAGCAGGTGGAGTGCAGCGGCAATTTAGTCCATGCATTGACAATAATAGCATACTGTACTCGTCTCGCTACAGAACCCCAGAAGCGTTCGTGCAATGTTTGTTTACAGCCTCTGCGCCACAGCAGCTATATGCATGCAGGTGCACTGCAGCGCGGCTACCCAGCCACTCAGATCCTGTGCCACACGTTCCCAGATGAGCAGTCAGCATGACTGCTGTTTGAGACTCATTCACTCAACCTGCTCGTCACTGTCACACAATGCGTGGGGAAGCGGCAACCATCCAACCTAGCTGCCAGGCCTCCCAGACGCCTGTAACGGATTTGCGCATGCGTCTGCAGCCTCGTGCAACACACCAACGATGGACGCTCCCGCATCCGCACTGTGATGTGGTGACACGACGTTCGTGACGCAGAGATTGCGATGAGATGGCACGGCAGATGCAAAGCGTTGGGGCTGTCAGCCGTACGCGAGATGCCGTGGAACGCGACTATCGTTCGACAGCCTGGTAAGGAATTATGCATGAACGCCTGAGGCGAGCTGTCGTTTCTTGGGTTCGCAGCCGCGCCCTTATTGCAGCGATTCAACATGCCCAAAGCCAATACGCAGTCAACGATTACTCGATCACCGACCCGTGTTCTCAGCCTAGTCGCGAAGGCGATTGCAGCTTAGTCTAAGTCATCTGGCGCCCACGTAAGTGTTGCCAGCAGCAAGACCAAATGCGCTTTCCTCCATCTCCGTCTCCATCTGAATGCGCTGTATTTCGTCACGCGTAACACAACAGCGAACAACGCATATCACGGTCCGGCTCCACGGCAGCCAGCTGCCGTATGTCGTGTCTGTGTTGCGGGTTCTCTATCTGCAGAGGCTGCTGCAAAGGTGACATCGATGGCTTGCAGACATGCTTGCTGATGTGTACGACACCGGATGTCAACGTCGTTTCATGTCGCCGCTGATATTGCCTTTTGTAGATAGATGGAATCCTGAACGGGAGTGAGATGCGGGAAAGGTCAAGACAGAAAGGTATGCGATGCAGGAATACGGAGCTTGGAGCGTATGCAGGCAAGAGGATACGATCTGGTTGAGTAGACAGGACAGATGGTACACAACAACATTCTCATTCGGATGTGGATATCTTGAGCGGCCAGAACCGTACTGTGCCATCGCCAAAAGCTTCTCGTTGAGTAGACGTTGAACGCCATATGCCTGAAACCTCCGTATAATAGTCTACTCCTCATCTGCAAAGGACTCGCGAGCCTGCGCGAAGAAGATATTCGCCGTCGTGCTGCCGACATTCTTGATGCTGTACGTGTTGCCTGCGAAAGGTCAGTCTCGATTTCAATAAAACGCATATACTCGGCACTCACCTCTTGGAACCTGCCATATCCCACCCTTGTGCACCGTAAACTCGTTCTCATGCACCTTGACCTCGACGGCGCCAGACTGCACATTGAAGACCATGTGCATTTTGCGCGAGTTCTTGGAACGCTTCATCTGATCGGCACGCAGTTCAATCATGCCCCAATTCAAGAAGCCCGCTGGGCCGCTGCCGCCTATCCTGGCGTACTGGAAGGAACCATCTCCAACAGGCTCGGGCTTGATGCCCTTGTCGGACCAGGCGATTACGCCTTCGACGAGTCCGGGCGATGTGAACTCGTTGGCGGGATCGAAGTCTTTGTAGTTTCCAGTGAGGAAGCCGTCGTCTTCTTCCCAGGGGTCGAGTTCGACTTCTTCCTCCTCCACGACTGCCAGACCCTTTTTCTTGCCCTTCTTATGATAAGTTGAGGTTCTTTGTATCGGCTCAGGTGATGGTGCCTTGACGATGGTTTGCATGCTGCCGTCTGGGTTATAGTTGATCCTGTCGTTCTTCCAGAAGTCAATGGGAGCAACGCGGTGCCTTCCTGTTCGTCCAATGCGCGCGACAGCCTCAGGCTCCATCTCGCGGAATACGGAGAGATGGCGCCCTCGACCGTATCGTGATCCCACTGACGTCGTTGACATCTGCTCGATATCCGCCTTGCTAAGGGGGTTACCATATGCGTCCACTGGCCGCCCGGCGTCGTCCTTTGCGACTGCGACTGCGCTCTTTGCATTCTCCTTGCCCTTCGGAGCTGGCTTCTCCTTTGCCTTGACAGCTGGTCTCCCTGGCTTCTTGAAGACTGGCTCAGACTTCTCCTTCGCCGCATCCTTCGCGGCTGCCTTCTTCGTTGTCTTGGCCGGAGCTGCTGGCTCAGCCCCAGCATCCTTGTGAGCTTTCGGCGGCCGCCCACGACGCTTTGGTGCTACTGGTGCCTCCTCCACAACCTCAGAAGCCTCAGCAGCAGAGTCATCGACGCCTGATGGCTCGAGAACGCTGGGCTCTTGTTCGGTAATATCAGACACGCGCTTCGAACGACGAGCAGGAGCAACCGGTACAGGCGCAGCCTTCTTGCCTTTCTTCGCAGGTTCCGCTGCTTGCGCTGCAGCGGCTGGCCCACGTTTACGTGCCTTCGTAGGTTTTGGACTCTGCTCCACGACCGTTGCCTGGTCGCTCTTGCGCTTTCTGCTCTTTTTTCCTGGCTCCTTTACAGGTTCAGGCACGGCCTCTTCCCCTTCGTTTTGGGTATCTTCCAGCGTCTCGCCTTCTAGGAACGACTCGACTGCGTCAGCGCCCGTGACTGTGTCATCTCCAATCTGCGCAACAAAGCTTTGTTCGACCTCGGTCACGACTGGCAGCTCCTCGTCCTCGTCATTGTTTGCTGTAATCTGCTCCTGCAATTCGCTCTCTTCCATGATGGCGCTGTGCGGGCGACTCGGCGAGCGCTCCAATGTGTAAATATCGTTGCGCTTTCCACGGCGCTGCCCTGAGCCGCTCAGCGCAGGCGTCTCTTGCAGGCTTTCATCTTCCTCCTCCTCCTCGAAATCTAGCCTTCTGACTACTGCCGGATGTGAGGTCGCGCGGATGGGACTCGAGAGACCAATAGAGCTGCCGCGGGGTGCCATGGACGACTGGCGGCGCGGCGAAGAGCCAAGGGCAGTCTTCATGGGCGATCGCGATTTCGGTGGAGGGAATCGCGTGCGATCGTTGCGCAAGATCGCAGTAGACGTGGTGATGGCTGGTATGGAGCCTGAAAGGTGATATGTCAGTCTATACCAGTCGCGGCCGCCAGAACATGCGCGCGAGTCGATTCGCGCTGGCCCACATACTCTCTTGTATGTCCATTGACTCTGATCCTGTCATTTCACTTCCTCGCTTCGGTGGTGACTTCGCTGGCGATGAGAAGATGCCAGAGATAGCTTCGATACCGTGTTCGTCGCGCGCACGCTCTTCGAGAGTAATGCCGGTCTTTCTGCGCAAGTCGTTAGTCGCGCGCACATGTATTGGTGGTGTTTGTTTATTTACCTTCCCTGTACACCGACATTGAAGAACGCATTCTCACGGTTGTCGCGCTTCCTTTGTGGCGCCATATTGGTGGCTACAGGTAAAAGAGACCAGGCACGCCTTGATGCTCTGTGTGACGCGTGTTAGGTGTTGTGGGGTCGAGGGTGTTGGCCGTTTGTTTGGATGCGCGCGGGAGGGATGAAAGCAGACTAGTGTGCCAAGCCATCACAGACAACTTTGGGGCCATCGAGTCGACGCAACAAGATGATGTATAACAGAAGGACCAAGTACCACATGAGCGTCAATCAACAGTCACAGCAGAAGAGGGCACAGAAGTTGTTGGGACACCCCATAGGGATGAACGTAGCAAGGTCTATTTACCATTCAGCAGATGAATCTTCGGACTCCGGCAGTCGCCAAAGCCTCAGACACACCGACTGAACAGCAGCAACCTCCTTTCTCATAGTCGTATTCGTTCGCGGGACCATCACTACTCCCATTCCTTGCTGTCTGTCGAAGAATCCGCTCTCCTCTCCACCCACATTGTATCCACCGAATGCAAAATCTTCCTGAATCAAGACTTTTCCGTAACCAACCCTCTTGAAGTTCGGTCAAATGCGAAAAAGAGCCAAGTCCAATCATGCCGGGCGATGATATGCTTTTCGTGTAAGCGTCGAAAAACGGCAGCCAGCCGCAGAATGAGAAAATGTACAGAGAAGGAAATCGTAATCGTGTCGATGACTCGTGAATCATGGCGGTGTAATCTCTAACAATCGAACATGCCAGCTGCATCGCAGGTGTTGCGATCAGCTGCATCAAAGCTCACTCCAGATCAGGGTAATCGACGAAGCTCAGTCGAGGCGCTTAGTTGGGGCAAGCGGACTGAACGTGGCCGGGCTGCTTGCAGCGGTAGCAGACGCGCTCAGAGGAGGTCTCCTGGGGGCAGTCGCGGGACAGGTGACCGACCTCGCCGCAGTTGTAGCACTTCTGGCCCTGGGTGCAGTCGCGGCTCATGTGGCCGAAACCGCCGCAGGAGTAGCAGGTGGTCTGGCGAGCACCGCCGTATCCGCCCTGGCCGCCCTGGGCACCTCCGAAGCCACCACGGCCGCCGTAGCCGCCACCGTAGGAGCCACCGCCCTGGGAGCAGTTGCGGGCAATGTGGCCCTGCTGACCGCACTTGTAGCACTCCTGGCCACCAGCGCGACCGCCGGGAGCACCACCAGCCTGGGTGCACTCACGGCTGATGTGGCCGGTACCACCGCAGCGGTAGCAGGTCTTCTCGGCCTGGGGAGAGGTGCACTCGCGGCTAACGTGACCCTTCTCACCGCAGTTGTAGCAGGTTGGGGTACCCTTGGTGGGGCACTCGGCAGCGCGGTGGGAGTTGTCACCGCCTGGAAACATGTTAGCCTATCGATCTTTGTCTGCACAATAAGGTATAGTCGAGTGTGTAGAAGCGAATTGGGAAAGGGCTGGAAGTGGAAGACCTCGATGTCAGCACATCGAGGCTTGCTGCTACCCCCACCATCGGCGAGTCGAGCTTGCTTCGAGCGTTTTGCTGTGAAGGTTCGCTGGCACAATTGCGCGAGGTGGCAGATC
Organism: Didymella glomerata; assembly: GCA_030271015.1. Lineage (NCBI taxonomy): Eukaryota > Fungi > Ascomycota > Dothideomycetes > Pleosporales > Didymellaceae > Didymella > Didymella glomerata. Next base: position 195,812 of record JAJOHN010000012.1, read on the forward strand.
TTCCATGGGGCGAATTCTTGTATTCGAAGGCGATAATCGGGTTTCTTACAGTTGTAGCAGCCACGGCCACCGGCAGCAGGAGCAGGAGCTTGGTAATCCATTGTTTGTGATGTGGGTAAAACCTGAGGAATGTTAGAAGACCGAGCCAAGAATTCGAATTCTGCGATTTCGGTACGCAGGCGGTCAAACTCACTGTTAAGCTTTGTGGTAAGGGAAAGTTCGAAGAGAAGAAATTTGAGATATCTGGTTCGAAGTGGAGAGTTCGTGAGAGAGCGAGGGGCAGCAGGCAAGCAGAGAAAATATCGCCCGCAGCGGCAGGTGTGCGGCTAGTGAACTAGGCTGGAAGGCGCTAGCCCCGCCGTTTGGCTTGAACCAGGCGCCTGGCCACAGGCAAGAACATTGGGGCGAGAGAAGCTGCGAACGTCGCAGGACAGGCGCAAGTTCGCGGACAAACATGAGGCTATATAGTACTACAACTGTAGACTTGGTTCGACGCCATTGGTTAGCCTACACCTTGCTGTCCATAGATGCCCATTGAGTACTCTCGCTTGACAGCCTCGCAGATCGCGGACTACCGAGCAAGCTAACCGTTCTCGAAGAACGTGCAACCGAACCGTTTCTGCTGCACGTGGTGTCTGACCTCATTGCAAGGTATCTGAAGCCGACAGGCCGAAAGCTTTCTGCCAGATGACATCTAATGAACGTCCGCGTGAGCATCTGAGCGACGGGTTGACACTGCCTCCAAACTGGATGGAGCTCTAACACTCGAACAGGACGACAGATCTACAGATCGCGGTCGCCGGCGATCAGTGACGGTGGTGCCAGGGTAGTTCGCAGGTGTCGCTTCGAGGGGTCATCAGAAACCTCGGGTGCATTTTCCCTCGAGGCGCGTCAGCGTGTAGGAGATAGAAACATCAAACCCTTTAGGGGCAATCATAGGAGGCCAGTGAGAGCCTCTTGCTTGAAGTTGTAGGTTCCGCGATCATGTTTCGAGATTGATGTTCGAGTATAGCTTTGAGCTTCGGTGAGCAATGAATGCCAGCCAGGACGACTCTACGCAATTCATAACCAGACACGCCCGCCACAACGCTGCAGATGGGACCAAAATCTGGCCGATGACAGTTTTGAGCAAAACATACGTGTTCCTGATGCTAAGATAAAAAAGAAACCACGTGCACCGGCCCTGCCGCCGGACTGATATAGGAATACTCAGTCACCATTGGAAACACCGGCACCGGTCAAAAAAATAAAAAAAAGCCTATGGGATGCTACAGGCGCGCAAAAAGATGGACTCGCGGGGAATCGAACCCCGGACCACTCCCAGTCAGGATTTCGATATCTTGTAGGCTGCGATGCAGCTGCGAGACTCTAGATGCTAAGGGAGTATTATACCACTAAACCACGAGCCCTGTTGATCTTTGATGAAAGGAGCAGGTCTGGAAACGAATATATTGTGATTCGATCCATCGGTCGTTGAGATATCAGTCAGTGTGGTCAGGCGCGAAGTCCCTGCGCACTAGGGCTCACAGCCGAACTCGCCGAAGATTGCCCATCGGAGGAGGTCCTTCCGGTTCTGGAGGATTATTAATTGCATTCTCGAGTTAGTTGCGAAGGTTTTGTTAGCCAGCGTCGGAGGACTTAATTTCTGCTTGCGCAAAATTCTCGACCAACACTCGACATTGCTGGCAGCGATTCTTACGGCCGGATAAAGGAGCATAACGTTCAACGTGTTTCGCGGAACCGAATCTCAACCCACAGCTTTCTATGGCAAGACAGTGCAAAGCCTCCTCCGCATAGTCGCATGCTGGAGCCCCCCACGTTTGTGAAAACCGCTGAGGAGACACTGCAGTATCAAATGTAGCGTGCAAAAGATCTATCGGCTTGCAAAGCTCCAGTCGACAAAGATTGGGAGTCTCCGAATCTTGCTGTACTCGAAGAATGCATGTCAAAACCTGAGGGACTCCGCAGACGTTGGATCCCATTGTCACACTCTCAACAAAACATGCACACGCTCTTTATCAAGAAACCGGACCTAGACGAACTGAGATGGGATATCAATCTATTCCTCGAAGCCTTCTATGGCACTTTTGTGACTACTATGTTACAACGAACTGGCAACGCTGACAAACGCGAGAATGATATGGAAATGCGGGTATTGAACAAAACAACAAGGAAAGCCGCACCACGCCAAAACATAAGAGATGGGGTATCCTGAACTCCACAGCAGCTCATGCCGCAATAACATCTGTCTAGAACGCCGTCACTGACTGCTTCCTCGGCAGCATGAGATACTTCTCATCCTTGGGCAGTGGGGTTGGCGGCATGTCTGAGTATACATTGTGCGGCACGACGGAGTCCTTCCTCTCGCGCTTGGGTGAATATGCCGCCGAAGTCAGGATTATCTGAGGGGTGTATGTCGTCGAGGGTAAAGTGTCGAACGTCTGCGCAGGCTCGGGTTTGTACGTAGTCGAAGGAAGGGTATCGAAAGAAGAAGCAACCGGAGCCTTGTAAGTTGTGGAAGGAAGAGTGAGATATGTTGTCGAAGGGAGAGTTTCATAAGTCGTAGCAGGGAGTGTGTCGAAATTGCCAGTTGCTTGCAGCGCATTTGGCGTCGGCAGTGCATCATACGGTGCGTCAGGAGAGGAGTAGTTATAGCTCTCGTCAATCGCAGCGTCTATGTCTGCCAACAAATCCTCATTGGAAATGGGGGTCTTTGGTCCGGGCGACCTTTGACCGAAGACAAGGTTGAAAGAAATGGGGCGTACTTCAGGAATTGATGGTGCGCTGACAACGTGACTAGATGCAAACACAAGCTCGTCATCTGAATCGTCGTCTGAGGGCTCTTCGTCCACCATTGTCTCGTGAATCACAGACACGACCCGATTCGAAGCTGGATCGGATGTGCTGCTGGGGTAGAGTGAGATGGGACGGTTGGAACTCGAGGACAAGCCGCCATCATACGTAGTCGCGGGCAACAGATATAAGCTCTGTTCAGGCATGGAAGCTGCTTTCGGACTCAGCAGTGAATGCGAAGAGGACGGGCGGTCTGACTGTGCAGGCAAGCTCGACACCGATACGCTACGCTCAGTAATAGAAGAAGACTGCGAAAGACCAGGTGTGAGAATGGGACTGGCGCTCTGGCTCCGGGAGTGTGTTGCGAACCGAGGTGAAGCCTGCGGCTTGTATGCGGGAGGCCCAAATTTGTCGAACTGGTAGTCTGGTGGTGGTGCGATGAAGATGTCGCCATGGCCCATTCGTTCCCGGGGCTCAACGTTTCGCAGCGCCTGCAGTCGCTCGTTCGCAGCATTCGACTCCAGTATATGCGCGTGTTCGACAAGCTTATCAACAAGCTGTGAATGCGAGTCTTTGAACGTTCTCTTGACGAAGCCCATCAATAGCTTCGAACATGTCATTCTGACCTCCTCGCGGATGTACAGCCCTGAACGAGGAACCTTGAGCCTCGGTTCTGGCTGCTCTTTTGGTTCTCCAGGTAAAGATCCGCCTATGCTCCACTTGCCTCGGATATCAAGTCCAAGCGGCGCGTAGACGTGGGTTTCAAGACAATCAGGAAAGTCGTGGAATACCGCATGATAGGACACTGAGCCGGTCGCCAACCCCCCAGGCAGATATGAGACCTTGTCTGCATGCTGTTAGCGGGTGGATAGATCGGGTTCTGTCTGTAATGCGCACCTTTGATCGTGTACCATGTTGCATAGTATTCTGAGGTTGGCGCGTAGGCCGGAGGCTTGCACTTGTAGCGCTCGACCACAAGTGGGTTCAGGTCGATCATCGCAAGATGATCTTTGTACATATCGAGCACACTCTTACGAGTGATCCCCGCCGGCAGCGGCGTGATCGTTGTGAATACCACAGTCTTAGGCATATCGATCTGTGTCGTGTCGAATGTACCGGTTGTGTCGAGCGGGGTCAGAGGATCAGCTTGGGAGTAGCGACGGCGGACCACGGAAATAGTGTGCGACCGCAAGTGAGAAGAGAACGAGGGGATGTTTGTACAACATCGCGAGGAAACCAAAGCATTTTGTTTCCTAGACTAGAGTCTGGCCACAGGTGGTATCACATCGTATCAGTAAGTGTACTAGACCTGCCCATAATCAAAACGCCCCCTCGCGGCCCCTGCGCACCGTTCGTGAGCTTTGGGAACGGTTTTACCCCGCCAAGCGGCATGCCAACCTTCACAAATGTTTCTCTCGCCGTTCTGAGAAGGTTAGATCCCCGACAAGCTTCTTGCCGTTTGCGTTCTTGACAGACGGACTGCTCTAGCCCGACATTTCGTGATAAGTCAAACGAGCGACATTGAGGCTCTTACCGACTGAGCATCAAGACGGCACAGTGACAGCGCGCGTACAGCTCGCACGAAGCCCGAAGTGCGAGTGCGGTTGTGGCGTGTGGATATTCTGAGAGCGTTCATGTGTTGCAGAAGTGGAGATCAAACAGGGTCAACGTGACGGCCACACGTTCGGTTTCAGACGCTATTTCCAGCACTAACCAAAGCAAGCAACAACGATGAACGACTCCACAAGCAATCCACAATCTGCAGTGCTGCCCATACCATATATTTCTGTATCCATGGCTCTATCTCAAATCGAACTGCGGTTTCTTTTCAAGATCGTTTCGATCATGAAAACGAAAGCCAAAGTGAATGACATACCCTGTACGGCGACCTCCGCAACAGAAGCCGTTTCAGCAGCCTCATGACTCTGCTCCGTTTCACAAAAGCTTCACACAGAATTTGCCAGCATAATAAGGCAGCAATATCTGCCTCGGATTGATTACGAAGCTGAAGGATTTTAGCTGAAGGATTTTCGACTTTCCAAACCTTCGTTTGATTGCCCGCAAGACCAAGATTATACAAAAGGTAATTCCTGCGACCTTCGTCTCGACCAGCGATGCGGAGCTTGAGGCAATACCATACCTCTTATATACCAGGATGACAACGGTCTACACCATGTAATACTGACACTGCAGTCAGGCATGTCGCCAGTACTGGGAAAATGTTGGTAGCATTGCCAAACAATCGAGCTGGCTAATCGACAGAGAAAGACCACAAATGGATGGCTCATTGTAACAGCAAGGCGAACGGGTCGCTCCAGACGTCAATTGTATTTCTACACAATGTGGACGGAATCGTGGAACCTCCACCAAATGTCAAACCCCAAATTAAACGCCTCAATCATACCTGATGACCGCTTGATATCCATTCCGCGTATCTTCATTCCTCATTACACACCCTCTCCCCTCAAACGCCCTGGTGCATAGCAACGTCCGGCCTCTGCACGGCCGGCACCCTCCTCTTCTCCCCCCTCACAGCCAAAAAGCAGCCATACGCAAATGCGCCCGCACTCACCGCCCAACTCAGCCCTCCAAACACCGCACCCGCCCTTGCAACATCACAGACCTGCCCAAAGCAGATCCTTCCACTCAGAAACACACTCAGCGCCACGAAGCCCGCGAACCAGAACAACATACTCAGCGCATCGACCGCCACGAGACCCCACCGAATGCCCGCCGAGGACAGGAGATGCGAGAATTTGACTGGTATGAGCAGGATGGGAAGCAAGGAGACGAGCGACCAGATGGCGGCAAATAAGAGGAAGGATATCTGGGCAGGCGAGGCTTGGCGCCAGTGCGATGTCCACCAGGAGGAGACTGTTGGTGTTAGTATGGCGTGCTGATATATGGTTTGAAAAGGAAAGGCGGACCGTATGCCATGAGGCCGAGGACGATGATGGCTAAGACTGCTTGTGCGCCGCGCACGGGGTGCATGGGGTTGATGTTGGGCATTGTGGTGGTGGATGCTATGGGTGCTGCAGCGGTCTTCGGTTGTATTTTGTGATGCTGAGCGCCAGAGGAGTAGGCTGTAGATCTCAGAAAACAATGATGTAGAGTCAAAAGAGCGAAGTCCAAAAGTAAGGAAGTTGAAGCGAAAGGGAAGAAACAAAGAGTCGAGAGCGCCTCAGTTCACTTTTACCATTTCGTTGTTCTAAATTTGCGCATCTCGAGACTTGCACCAGCAATGCAATCTTCGGCAACTTGGGTGTCCAGGTCAGAACTCTATGCAGTGGGCTTGTGAGTGGCCGGCTACGGTTGATGTTTCTGAGCTGCTTGGACTCGGCTGACGAGTGTTGCACCACGGCTGGTCGCCTCCATGTTTCAGGTAGGGCTGGACCCCTGGTCGCGCATGAAGCGTGTCAGGTCTGTCAGTACTGCTATTATTGAGCTGCGACGACGGTGTACGACGAGCCGAGCGCCGATCAAACGCAAGAACGTGTTGTAGGCAGCCGAAATGTTTGCCGATCACCTAGTTCCAATCTCACTGCAACCGCCGCTTTAGACCCGTTTGCGCAGGACTTTCAGAACTGCACTAAAAGACTTGCGCCAGCAAGCTCCTGCCCATCGAATCCGATACCGTGGACCCTCACAGCCACTTCACGTCCAGTCAGCTCCTCCACGAGCGAAGCAGGGAGTATATGTTCTGCCGCATATGCTCTTCCCAAGCTCAGGTCGTCAACCTCGACGACGAAATGTGAGAACGCGCCGGTGATTTCGCTGTATGGCATTCCCTGAATTGGCTCACTGGAGGTGTGGCTCCAGCAAAGTCTCACATGCTGCGTGTCTCCTTCCCCACGAGCTTCCTTCCGGATGCCAAAGAGGGAGTGATGCGGTGGGACGTCTGGTGATGAGTTGCGAGACGAGATATCCTGGAAATAACCGCCCTGGTAAGTAAAAGGCCGGGTCGGAATTGGATATGACGCCACAGGTTGGATACAGATGTAGTCGATCTCGGCAAGCCGTCTGTTATTAGTAGCGTGCGACCAAAACCCAAGCTCTTCCAGACGTAAGTTCGCAGGTATGTACTGGCTATCGATCTTGAGTTCGATGTCAAGAAGATGATCGACCTTCGGGTAGTCGTATCTCGTGAGACCGTACATCTTATGCGAGTATCCAACAGGGTAGCCAGTGCGACGTGCTTCTTCTTTGGTAGCTCGACAGGAGGCCTTGAGGTAGAAGTACACGCCTTGTGGCATCTTTGAGACGTCGCGATAGGAGATACGCAGTCGCAGCGACCCATCTATGGGCACGTCAAGCCTAAAGAGCGGTATACCCCAGCTATGATTTGTATGTGACATGTCCTTCTTCATGACTGACGGAGGTAAATTACAGGCCTCGATGACGAGCTGCGATCGGCCTGCGACTCTCTCAATTTTGTGTCGTAGTGGGCTGAGCATGCCTATCGATTCGGACCTCAAAGGCAGAATTGACTGTGAGCCGAGTTGCGAGTGCAAAGGTGCTCCACCGTATAAAATATCTTCTTCTTCGTCGCTGTGCAGGCCAAAAGCCCGACTGAAATCGGTAAAGAAGAACGTTTCGGAGCCAGCATTGTAATCCTTCGCAAAACTGGCAACAGGTGCTGCCTTGTTCGGCTGATGCCGCTTACTGCAATCACCACACGAACAGTCAATATCGTCCGGGAGATTCTTCCCATCCCAAACCGTTGCCTCCATGTCCATTCCGTGACCGGGGAAGTGCTCGAATGTCCACGCAGGTGCGAATATCCCAGCCGAAAGTCCTAGTTCCGCAAGCTTCGCGACTGCTACACCGGTGTTGGTACCGCCACCTCCATACTCAGGGTAAGTGACGCGCGGATGCGCGAGCTTGGTCGTATTTTGTGCCCAAACATCGATCCCAAAGTAGATTTGATGTGGCGGCACACCAGCTTGTAAGGTTTGTTGCAAAGACGCCGCAGCATCGTCTTCTTTCCAGCAGTAATTTGTCAGGACACTGCCACAAGCCTTCACGAATGGCAGGTTTCGATCATTGAGAGCGTTCTGATAAGATACCCTGTTCGATGTTGTGAGTGCATCGTACCTGTCATAGCGTCAGAAAAGCAATGAGTAGGACGTATGACACCAACCAGATGAGCTGTCTGCTGCCTCCAAGTTCTAGTCTTAGTTGGCGGAGGAAGGCCGTCAGGACATTCGCATCCCAACTTGCACTTGGAAACGACTTCTCGATGTTCACCAGCCAGCCGTCCAACCCATAGTGCTCCGCAATCCTGGCGAGCTTTGTAGCTAGCGGGAATGACAGACCGTCATCACCGTGCTGTAACAACTTCTCTGAGCCTGGCGTTTGCGGCTCAATTAGTAGCGTACCCAGCGCCTTCACCCCATTGCGATGCAGTGTGTTTGTCCAGGTAGGCGGGGGAACGCACACAAGCTTGTGAGAGAAATATATAAGAGTATCTACGTATTGCAGATACTCACATGCATACTTCTCTTCGTCCAAGCCAACGCTCGATGTGCCTTCATGATCGTGATAGTTGCCTGCATAGTCATGGCACAGTAGGATCTGGGCCTTGTTCATATCTTCATCTTTCTTGCAAGACCGGGGCAACAACGGCGTATTGACTCGCTGCAGAGGGTCGGAATCAGCGTCAGTCCACGTTTCTAGCTGCTCGAAGGTGTCAAAATAGGTGAACCCCTTCAGGCGATCCAGGGCACGTTGTTTTCGACGTTCTTCTGGTGTCGGACCCGTATCTGGTGAAGGAAACAGATGACGATAGCCATCACGTATGGGGCGCAGAACGTCTTTCCAGCCCAGCAGGTACGCCATGTTGTTGCATAGGCTTGGGGCTGCAGTCGAGGGCTTTCAAAGTCCGCGGGGGTGTCTGGCGGCGCTGACACCTGTCAAAGGGCCATCTGTCACGCCCAGGCTCTGAGTGAGTTGATGAACATCAGAGTCGCATCTGCGTTGATTCTCTATATATACCACAGGGTATTCGCGACCTTCCTAGCCTGGCGCTGCGGCAGTGACGTTAGATCTCCCGCCTGGTGCTGCTTTCTCTTCTTGGCGTTGACAGGGATCAGCTCCCCAATCCATGCCTTGCAGATGCCCCAAACGTGTTCAATTTGTCGACGTCGCGCGAACGTTCGATCCTCAACGACGCTCCCGTAGCTGCACTGCACCACAATCGTAATACAGCCAGCCAAGGGCGCGTCTTCACGATGAATCTCTTCAGGCTGTTGGGTGAGTTGGAGCTGACACTCTCAAGCTTGCGCATGCTAACACGGGTGGTGTAGGGGACTTGTCCCATCTCCTGTCAATCCTCATTCTTTTGCACAAGATGAAGACCTCCAGTGTACGTTGTATCGAATCGGCAGTCGAGTTGCGCCAAATCTGACCTTTCGAACAGAGCGCGGCCGGTATCTCGTTCAAGTCGCAGTTTCTGTACTTGATTGTTTACCTCACTCGATACATCGACCTGCTCTGGACCTTCTACGACCCTCGTGCGCTGTACAACACCATCTTCAAAATCGTCTTTATCAGCACCTCCGCGTACACCGTGTACCTCATGCTCAACGATTTCAAGCCAACGCACGACCCAAACCTCGACACATTCAAGGTGCAATACCTGCTGGCCTTCAGCACAGTACTGGCTGTGCTCTTCCCGTATAAGTACACATTAACGGAGGTGAGTTCGAGCACGGTACGAGATACGGCTGGAAGCTGACAAGGTGCGCAGATCATGTGGGCATTCTCCATTTGGCTTGAGTCGGTCGCTATCCTGCCCCAGCTCTTTATGCTGCAAAGGACGGGTGAGGCAGAGACGATCACAACGCACTATTTGTTCGCGCTCGGCGCTTACCGCGCTCTTTACATCCCCAACTGGATCTACAGGTACTTCTTCGAGGTGCCGCGCTTCTACGACCCGATCGCAGTCATCGCTGGTATTGTCCAGACCATTCTGTACTCGGATTTCTTCTACATCTACTACACAAAGTCAGTATATCCAACACTCCGCTCGCGAAGCAATGCTGACAAACGCCAGGGTCGTTCAAGGGAAGAAGTTCAACCTCCCTGTGTAGAATGCTCCGCAAAAGTTGGCCGATGCCCAAACTTCCAATTCGAACGCAAACGAGAGGTGCGCGCACCAGCTCTGCATGTACTTTATAATCGAGGATCGGCGTTCTGGAATAAGGCGCTCTTGGTCTGAATTCCGAAGGATGGCATGACCCTGGGTAGCTGTTGTACGAATTGCATGAATAGAGGTGTATGAATGATATGCGCAGGGCGTTCCATGATTGGCAGAGCTCTGATGCAGCTACGTAGCGTTATATAACATTGCATCGCAAATTCATGGAGGACTATCATTCTGTAAGAATCTGTAGGAGATGCAGCGTTCCGCGTTGACAGACCGATGGCGCGTCGCCCAAAGGAAGTCCGCAGTGGCGCGCCGCACGTGTCAGTCAGCCTCAACGAACGATTGCGCCTGCCAGGCGATTGTAAGACAACATTATCGCACGTCACTCGCCTTCCCCACGTTTTCTTTATTCGCAACATAGCACTCGTATTAATACACGTTCACTCGCTGTTTCACTTCTGAGCTTGTGCGCTCACCCGTCCAAATCTTATCGTGGCTGTGATCGTCGGCTCAACACTCACTGCCCACGCATTCTGGCACACGACACCGAAATGTTCTGCCTTCGCAGCTGGATACCCGTGCTCTTCTTCCTGTAAGTGGAACATGGCCACCTTGGAAAGCTCACATACTAATCTTCCCAGATTACGGACAAATGCGTCGCCCGTTTACCTAGTCCTCTTTATCTCGGCGACATACTTCCTCAACCGACCCTGCGTCTACTGCTCGTTACTCCTCTTCATCCTCGTCGTCGCGCTATTCGACTTCCATACGCCATGGTTTGACCCGCCGCTCCCCGACACAGCCGGACTGGCGCTGAATGAGACAACACCACTGCTGGAGACAGCTAGCGTGTTTGCGCAGGCAGCTGCAAACACGGCGCAGGAGGTCGTCAAGGGCGCGGTCGACGGAGTACGGGGTAAAGCAAGTACGGGCGCAATGAACGAGTGGGTCAAGGGGCTGCTGGGCAAGAAGGAGTGGAGGATACAGTGTCTGGACGTCTTGATCCGGGTCTAGGAGTACAGGACTTGGACGAGGAATGGCGACGTAGATCACCGCCTAAAGGTCCTGCGGAGGCTGTTCTGGTGGTACTTGCTGTGATGACACTGCATTATTCCATAGAAGGCGCTTGGTTTTGTGGCATTTGTAGGGTGTCAGGCTGCTCAGCTCTACAAGATACAGACTACAGCATAGCATGGCCCTTTGGCGCAGCAATCTACGGAGCTCATGGTGCACACTTTGAGTTGGATGGCGTGTTCATTCGTGATTCCAGATGGTTATGAGCTTATGTTGAACATTTATCGCCCAGCATCGTAGCACTCCGTTCGGTGTACTCCGAGGTGGTACTGCTGAACGCTTGAAGAATTCTCCAACATCCGGGGCCAATGTTTTCTTCCCATTACTCGTATCCTCATCTCGTTACCTGATGCTTTCCAGAGGAGCCCCGCGCTAGGCTGTGAGCAGAATGTCCGAGGCCCCCGCAGCGCGTACCACCGCGCGTTAGGGCAGCAATTGTACGAATTGTAGTCCTCGAACAGGTGCGAATTTGTTGCTGTGTGTAGAGGCCGTAAGAGCCTCGGCCTCTGTGATACCATTCTACCAAAATAAAGTCCATTGCTGCGTGCAGGGACATCCCGTGAACAGAGCGGCTCCCACAACGCGCGAACTATCACCTTCCTGAGCGAGCGGTGACATGCGTCTCTTCCCCACCCGCTCCGCCGCATTCACTCCGTTCGCTCCTTCCCTCTTTAAAGCTGGCGTCTCTTATTCACTTCTCGAGGCTTAGCTCTCGCCCACATCTCTGGACTAAGCTTCTGCCCAGGCCAGTCCGATCCATTCCTACATCTTGCCGCACTGCAGCCGCTGCTAAGCGTTTCTCAGGCTCAACTACAAGAGCTACTGAGCTTCGTTCCACCCCACGTGTGCAGCCCAGACAGAGGCCGAGACTTGCAGTTGCGCGACCAGCTGCATTGAGTATTCAGAAACGATTCTGCCAGAGCGAAGTCACCAGTAGCTTTGCAGACATGGCCTCGGACCGCGACATTCTCCCTTCGTGGTAAGTTAGACTGCACGTACAAGCGCAACGAAGCTAACAAAAGCTCCTCCAGGGCCAAACCCTCTCACTACGCCATCTCCCTCTACGATATCGAGTTCGGCGGTAAATTCACCTACAAGGGCACTGTCAGCATCAACACCAAGATCACTAAGGACGATGGCTTCTCCGAGCTGGTGCTCAACGCCCATCAGCTCAAGGTCCACAGTGCCGAGCTGAAGGCCGGCGATGCCACCAAGTCAGCGAAGGACATCTCCTACGACGAGAAGCGCCAGCGCGTCACACTCGACTTTGGTGAGAAGATCAACCACTCGGGCGAAGCGACTCTGGAGGTTAAGTTCGAGGGGACGATCAACAACGTACGACAGACCATGTTTTCAGGTTGCCAGACCAATCGCTGACAGCATTCCAGATCATGGCGGGCTTCTACCGCTCCAAGTACACGCCCAAGGGCGAAGTCCCAGCTTCCGTAGCAAAGGACGATGAGTTCCACTACATGTTCAGCACCCAGTTCGAGGCATGCGACGCCCGCCGGGCCTTCCCCTGCTTCGACGAGCCCAACCTCAAGGCCACCTTCGACGTCGAGATCGAGGTCCCGAAGGACCAAGTCGCCCTCAGCAATATGCCGGAAAAGGAGACGAAGGACAGCAAGCGAGATGGCTTCCACACTGTTGTCTTCGAGACCACTCCCATCATGTCTACATACCTGTTGGCCTGGGCCATTGGTGACTTCGAGTACGTCGAGGCTTTCACTGAGCGCAAGTACAACGGCAAAAATATCCCTGTCAGGGTCTACACCACTCGAGGGTTGAAAAAGCAGGGAGAGTTTGCGCTGGACAACTGCCACAAGATCGTCGACTATTTCTCCGAGGTCTTCCAGGTCGATTACCCGCTTCCGAAGGTCGACCTCCTCGCTGTTCACGAATTCGTGCGTGCTCACCTCTGGTGTACGTGTATTTGCGCTGATTGACCAGCCAATTATACGTACCCTTGACTCCTCTACTATGGACCTTGAACTGACCAGGAATCTAGTCACACGGTGCTATGGAGAACTGGGGTCTCATCACCTATCGGTCAGTGCTAGAGCTATGGCGGTGTGTCGAACAAACGCTAACATCGCATCAGTACTACCGCACTGCTGTTCGATCCCGAGACCTCAGCAGACAGCTACCGCAACAGGGTGGCGTATGTCGTGGCTCACGAGCTTGCTCATCAGTGGTTCGGCAATCTTGTTACAATGGACTGGTGGAGCGAGCTTTGGCTCAACGAGGGCTTCGCCACATGGGTTGGATGGTTTGCCATCGACTACTTGTACCCTGGTAAGTCTTTAGGCAAGCCAACACGAAGCGAGACTGACATGAAGCAGATTGGAATGTCTGGGGACAGTTCGTTGTACGTTCAAGAGCACGAGGTACCATTGCTCTAAGGTTGCTGACGTTGTGTGTAGACTGATTCCGTGCAACAAGCTTTCGCACTCGATGCGCTTCGCACCTCCCATCCCATCGAGGTCCCGGTATACGATGGCCTTGAGGTCGATCAGATCTTCGATCACATCAGCTACCTGAAGGGTAGCTCTGTCATCCGCATGCTGAGCGCTCATCTTGGCGAGAAGGTGTTCCTTCAGGGTGTCGCCGACTATCTGAAGGCTCACCAGTACTCTAACGCCACAACGAACGACTTGTGGTCCGCGCTGAGCAAGGCATCTGGTCAAGATGTCACTAGCTTCATGGACTTCTGGGTTCGCAAGATCGGTTTCCCGGTTATTACCGTGACCGAAGAGCCTGGTCAGATCGGCATCCGTCAGCAGCGTTTCTTACTGGCTGGTGATGTCAAGCCTGAGGAAGACTCGACAGTGTGGTGGATTCCCTTGGGTTTGCATGCCGGTTCATCTCTATCGACAGCATCCGTTCACGAGACAGGTGCATTGACCAAGAAGGAGGAGACCATTCGTAGTGTCGACACTGGCTTCTACCAACTCAACAAGAACCTCACCGGATTCTACAGGACCAACTACCCACCAGAGCGTCTTGTCAAGCTTGGTGAGTCTCGCCACGAGCTCTCAGTGCAAGATAAAATTGGCATCATTGGCGATGCTTATGCCAACTCGATCGCTGGCTTTGGTTCCACCGCTGGCCTGCTTGCGCTCGTAGAGAAGTTTCAAGATGAGTCCGACTACCTGGTCTGGTCGCAGATCCTCACCAACATCGGCAACGTACGCAGCGTTCTCTCTGGCAGCGGTGATGTCAGCGACGCTCTGAAGAAGTACCACCTCAAACTTATCACACCTGCAGTTGAGAAGGTCGGCTGGGAGTTCAAGGACGGCGAGGGCTTCCTCACTGGTCAGCTTCGCGCCTCACTCATCCTGTCTGCCGGTCTAGTTGGTCACAAGGCGACTGTCGATGAGGCGTTGAAGCGCTTCGAGGCCTACACTTCTGGGACTGACAAGTCCGCCATCCACCCCTCGTTGCGCCGTGCCGTGTTCGGCATCGCTGTCAAGAACGGTGGCGAGTCCGCTTACAAGGCTGTCCAGAAAGAGTACCTCTCAACAACTTCCATTGATGGCAAGGAGATTTGTTTGGTCTCCATGGGCAGAGTCCAGACACCTGAGCTCGCCCAAGACTACCTGAAGTTCATCTTCTCGGACAAGGTTGCCACTCAAGACAAGCACTCCGGTACCATCGCGCTGGCCAACAACTCCAAGGTCCGCCCTGAAGTTTGGGAGTACGTCCGCGATAACTGGGACCAGACTGTCCACCCTGCTCTGTCTGGCAATCTTGTCGTGCTCGAGCGCTTCCTGCGCTTTGGCCTGAACAAGTTCGCTGATGACAAGGTCGCGGACGACATCGCCGCTTTCTTCAAGAACAAGGATACTCGCGGTTACGACAAGGGTCTTGAGGTGATCGACGACACCATCAGGAGCTACGCGAAGTATGCTAAGAGAGAAGAGGCTGTTGTCAAGGAATGGCTGGAGGCCAGCAACTACCTGTCGTGACTTGGACCGAGACTGTAGATACTACATATGGTCTGACTATTCAGCTCTTAACCATCTAGATACGCGTCAAAATGCAACAAAGTTAAAGATCAGTTGTGGTATGTACGAGAGCGAGTAACTTGGTTCATTACAAGCGAAGACCGATATCCTCTTACTTAACAGCCGCAGCACGTTATCGGAAGAGCCAGACCGAGACAAGAACTCTTCGCTCAAGATCAAGCCTCTCAAGCATCGCGAATATCACGACACCAGAGCGAACCGATGGGTTTGCAAGGACCGGCATTTTGTGCAGAACCACCTTCCAATCTTGGCATAGCATTGCCATTTGAGTGGAGACTTCTACCCAGAGCGTACAAGCTCCCGCTTCTTTACTTGCGAAATCGCAACCCTGCGATGTCGACATCGAGAGAAAGATGGACCGTTGTGTCTGTCAGAGGCAAAGGTTCTGCATCCTAAATCTTGGCAAGGTGAAATGTAACAATCGCGTGCAACCATGCTGCCATTGTGTGCGAGGCATAAAGATCGCAATGCTCGCCATGCTTTTACTTGATACCAGTCCAAGGCTCCTTTTCTGCGGCCATTCAGTGATCTCATAGTCGCAATGGCGACTCACAACTCCGCCAAGGCGCCTTCGATCGAGGATGTCTCCCTCCCGGTCTCTAACTCGCCATCCATTGACGACTCCAAGCGTAGATGGTACCGTGGCACACTCTTCAACGCGTTCGTCATTGGAGGCGTAGGCTTCCTCGCGCCCGGCCTATGGAACGCAATGAATGATCTAGGAGCCGGAGGAGCACTCGACCCGTACCTGGTCAATGCGGCCAATGCTCTCGTCTTCGGCATCATGGGCTTCTTCTGCCTCTTCGGGGGCCCAATCGCAAACCGCATCGGCTTCGCCAACACGCTCTTCCTCGGTGCCGTCGGCTATCCGATCTACTCTGCAGGCCTGTATACCAACAACCGCTACGGTAACGTCTGGCTTGTCCTAGTTGGCGCTGTGTGCTGCGGCGTCAGCGCAGGATTGTTCTGGGTCAGTGAGGGCGCTGTCGCTCTTGGCTACCCCGAGCCCGGCAAGAGAGGCAAGTACATGAACATCTGGCTGTGGTTCCGCACGGGCGGGCCGCTGGTCGGTGGTGCCATTGTGCTCGCGCTGAACAACAACGCTGCGGCCAAGAAGAAAGGGAAAGTGGGCTACCAAGTCTACCTTGTCTTCATTGCGCTGCAATGCATCGCATGCCCTCTCGCACTGGCCCTCTCTCCACCGAGCAAAGTCCAGCGCTCCGACGGAACCAAAGTCGTCATCCAGCGTGAGAGTTCCTTTAAGAATGAGTTCAAGGCGCTCTGGCGCGTAAGTAAGCGCAAAGACGTCCTCCTTCTCTTACCCATATTCTACGCCGCGTACTTCAACCAGTACAGCTCCAACTTCAAAGCGTACTACTTCGGCGTGCGGGCTCGCGCGCTCATGGGTTTCGTGAGCAACTTCGGCACCCTGCTGTCGTCCCAGCTCATCAGCCAGTTCCTCGACTACAAGCACCTCTCGGTCAAGAAGCGCATCACGTACGGCTTCTTCTACGTCATTTTCCTGCACGTCGTTGCGTGGGTGTACGGCTGGGTCATCCAGGAGAAATACACGCGCTCGAATCCAGTCTTCGACTGGGAGGATGGAGGCTTCGTCGAGGCGTTCTTCGTTATCATCCTGTGGGATTTCGCAAGGCAGGCACTGCAGAATTGGCTGTACTATCTTCTTGCTACCAAGACGGATAATATCTCCGAGCTCACCCGTTTCGCGGGCGTGCTCCGTGGGCAGGAGAGTTTTGGGCAGGCGGTCGCGTTTGGACTTAATACAAAGAAGTGGAAGGGCGGGCGTGTGCCGCTGGGTGTTACGACGGCGCTGCTGGTGCTTTCTGTTTGGCCTACTTGGCTTGTGGTGCGCGATCACGTTCCCGTCGAGGCTGTGGATGCGAAGAAGGATGAGGTTGTTGTCGAGGTCCTTAGTTTAGAGCAGCAGGTCACGTTGGAGAAGAAGAGGAAGTTTGCGGAAGGAGAGGCGGCGTTGGCCCGCAATCTATAGGGCTTCTGACCGGTCATGCTCGAGTATGTCAATCGACCTTGGGCTGGGCCAAGTAGTATCGAATGCAACAAGATACGGGATGTTGACTACAAGTCGTTCGACCTCTCATACCGCGGCTGACTCAGCTGATGAACGCCTCTCGCCTGATTCTCAACTGTCCACTCTTCCGGCATAGCTCTACCCCGCAGTTCGATCCCAGTGCTATCTACGGCGTGTATCTCCGCCCATCAATCATTAGTTAACCTCGAGATAGCATTCTCAGACCTGTACCTCACAGCGGGATACTTGCGCGCTTTATTTACTTCACGACCTAATTGTATGTTCGGATCTTGCATCGGTCATCGAGCGGCTACGGTTTTGTCCCAGATAGGCACTCTCGGCATCCTGAAAGAGATGCCGATGATCCCTGGATCATGCCGCTTATCTGCAGGGAAGGCCTTGAGGATGGATTCAGGCTAGAGTAAGCGGCACCGTTCCGATGGACACGAGTACATGCTGTTTCGATCGTAGGGCTGCTGCGGAGAGGACTATGTATTAGGAAGCGGTAGTATAAAGACCCCAAGCGCCACTGAGGCAGCCGGAGGCTACCCATACTCATCGCCATACTACTGTTAAGTACAAACGATTATCGATTGAGTACGAAACGTTTGCTTGATTGGCGCTGAGCACCATGTCCGATATTGTCAGAGTAGCTGTTACCCAGCATGAACCTGTCTGGTTCGATCTCCAGGCCACAGTCGATAAGACTTGTCGTCTGATCGAAGAAGCGGCCAGCAATGGAGCGAAGCTTGTTGCTTTTCCTGAGGTTTGGATCACAGGGTATCCGGCGTGGATCTGGTGAGTTGCAATACTTCCGTTCATTACTGGTCGAAACCTGTCGAACTCACAATCCCAGGGCACGACCTCTAGACCCACCATTGGCAACCAAATACATCAAAAACTCGCTCTCCTACGACTCAAAAGAAATGCACCAAATCTGTGCAGCAGCACGTAAATCCAGCATCGCCGTAGTCCTCGGCTTCAGCGAAAACGACCACAACAGCCTCTACATTGCACAGTGCACCATCTCGCCTTCCGGCGCCGTCGTAATGAAGCGCCGCAAGTTCAAGCCCACACACATGGAGCGCACCGTGTACGGCGACGCAGGCGGGTCCAGCTTGAACAACGTGAATGACATCGACGCAGTGGGAAGAGTCGGCGCGCTGAGCTGCTGGGAGCATATGCAGCCGCTGCTCAAGTACCATACGATTAGTCTGCATGAGGAGGTGCATGTTGCGGGGTGGCCGCCGCTTCATCCGCATACGGAGGATAACCAGGGGTTGTTTTCGATGTCGGCAGATGGTGAGTTTTCTTTCTCGTTCCCATCTCTTGGCTCACGAGTAGACCTGGGGGGTAGAGCTGATCTATCTAGGCTGTGCGAGTCTCTCCCAGACCTACGCGATGGAATCTAGTACCTTCGTGCTGCACTGCACGTCCGTTATGACGCAGACCGGGATCGACGCGCACTCGACCGAAGGCACGTTTTTTGGCCAGCCGGGCGGTGGACACAGCGCTGTCTATGGTCCTGATGGGCGACGTCTGACGAAGCCGATTCCTGCGGACCAGGAAGGGTTCGTGTACGCGGATCTGGATATGGATATGTTGGTTGGACTGAGACATTTCGCCGACCCGGTCGGGCACTATAGCAGGCCGGAGCTGCTCTGGCTTGGTGTGGATGCGAGGGAGAAGAAGCATGTTAGGTCGGAGGGCGAGAACGTAGAGGGTGGGGCGAAAAAGTTGAACGGGCTGAGCTTGGGTAGAGCGGAGCGGGGAGAGGGTGGAAAGAACAATGGGACTGCTACGCCTTAGGGTGCGTACTGAGTATGACTCTTGGGTCAAACAAGTAGCTGCCAGAAATACTTTACAAAAGTGCGAGCTGCCCGCAAGTAGCTCTTCTGGTTAGAGATCGAGTGAAGCTATCATCTGCGGCTCTTCGCAGCGTCTCTCACCAGTGACACCCTCACTATCTTTCATTGTTTTCGATTCGAGGGATGAAAGTTTTTGCTGGTGGCAGTTTTGAGCATTCTCGAGACGGTTGAAGATCGTGGTGATGATGTCTCACTGTGGAGCTGTGACGAACTCGAAGCTGAAGCTGATGGATGCCACTTTCCCTCTTTGGACGGTAGCGCAGGTCGAGCTAACACACACCCGGTTGACAGCACGTCAACCATTGACTTCGCACTGCACAGTCTGCAGCTCCGTTTTCCCATCAAAGGTTCGCCTGAAGCCATCTCGCGCATCAGAGCATCTCATTTGTGTTTTTATTTCGTTCCTTGAGCGGCCCAGGCCCACCCACACGCGAATTTTGGGCAGAGTAAAGTGAGTGCATCTCGAGGTCTTCAGCGCGTCATTGCCCCAGCACGACGCCTTCACCTTGCACTGCTAACGCGCAGACAGATCGCCCAAGTCGCCTTCACCATGGCTGATCTGCAAGAGCTGCTTCAGCGGCTCAACGGCGGCGGCGCTTCTGGTGGCAATCACCAGCAGCTTCCCTCCAGCCAACAACAGCACCCTCACTACCAGCAACCCTCGGTCTCTTCGCCCATCTTCTCGCCCGCACCCAGCGGATCTGCACCCCACCATCCTTCGCACATCCTGTCTCCCAACATGTCGTCTGCGAACACGCCCGCGCCCGAACACGGCGCCGGCTCTGTGTCTCAGCAGACGCCACAGCAGCAGTCGGCCAACCTGCTGAACCTGCTGCGCTTCAATCAGCCAGGTCTCGGCCAGCGCAGTGTTTCGCAGCAGCCTCCGCCGCAGCAGCCGCCCGTGGCCCCAGCGCACGGCCGCACTGTCTCAGCCTCCGACTTTGTCGCTGGCTTCATGGGCAACAGGTCAGGCTCGCAGGGCTCTGTCCCAGCGGTGCCATCTGGTCTGCAGTCTCCGCCAGTACCTGCGGCTTCTGAGAACCCTCAGGACCTACTTCTGCGTCTGCTGAACCATCCCAAGCCCTCGCAGTCGCCTGCTCGCTCCTCGCACGCCTCTGCTGCCGCCTTCTCTCCGCCAGTTCTCTCCCACATGCCTGAGACGGCTGTGGACGAGCTTGCGCAGGATCTGGCCGATGCAGTGTTGGAGAGTGCCGCAGCTGAGCCATCAGACAACGCTGCAGCGCACTTCTTTGGCAACGATGGCCCGGCCATTGCTTCTCGCGCACCTGAGCCTGCTTCGCTCGCGCCGAAGTTCACCTACGTCAATCCCTTCGACCAGCTCGCCGCCGCCAGCCCCCGCAACCGCACGCCTGTCGCCGAAGCCCCTCGCGCACTACCGAAGATGCAAATTCTTCAGCCCAAGCACGTCCTTCAGGCTGCTGCCGCCGATGAAGCTCCCTCCCACCCACACGAAACTGTGGCTGAGGCTGTGAGCGATCTGGGCGAGCAGGTCAACCAGCAGATTGAGGAGGCGCTGGCCGAGGCTGAGGGCAAGTCTATGGCCCAGATGGAGCAAGAGCTCAACAACGTCACCGCTGAGGAAGTTAAGGAGATCGAGGAGACTATCGTCGATATCGCTACTGAGATCACAAAGGAGCTCGAGGAGGAGAGCAACAAGAGGGAGCTCGAGCAAGCCGTGCCCAAACCCCTAGCCGCTGCCTTGCAACAGGTCGCTGCTGAGGTTGCTGACGCTGATGTTGTCGAGAACTGGGAGACCGCTGAGGCAGAGGAGAGTCTTGCAAAGGGTGAGGACCAGACGGTAACAGTCTACCGATTCCCAATGCGTGCATTCGCCTCCATCACGGTCAATGACATGCCTCCTCGGCGCCTCTTCTTCCAGCCTGAACTGTTCATGGACATCGCCAGGATCAAGAAGGACTTCGACCAGATCGACCGCTCGCTTGTCTCCGCCAGCAAGAACTTCATCGTTTACACTCTCACCAAGAAGGGTGGCTTCCGCATTATCCGCCAGGAGAACGGCAACTATCGCCAGGTCTTTGAGAACCACCAAGAGCGCATCTTCAACATCGCCATCTGCAACGCTGGAGACGACGCTCAGCAGTCTCTCGAGAGTATTTTGGGCATCGGCGTCAACGGCACTGTCTTCTGGACATCGATCGACCCAGCTCGTGAGGACCAATTCGGCGAGAACCTTGACTCGCAGGGTCTTCTGCTCCCTCCCTCGCCCTCGCAGGACGACAACACCTCTGGTGGCCAGTTGAAGACACGCGCCAAGCCGTCTTCGCGCCATCCTGAGTTCTTTGCTGTTGGACGTGGCAAGTCCATCCACATAGTCTTCCCTCGCGTCGCCGCCAGCTACGTTCGCCAGAAGTCCCGCATCTGCCACACAGAGAAGTATTTGAAGGAGCGCTCGCTCAAGATTCTTACCGGTAAGGCTGGCAAGGACTTTACCTTCAGTGAGGACGACACTGTCATCGTCTCCCTCGACAAGGCCGGACGTATGCGTTTCTGGGACATTCGCACTCTTACCGACCCCGAGCTTGGTATCCCCGGCAGCGCGCCCAAGAACGTCGAGGTCTCTGACACTTTGCTCGAGTTCCACACCACGACACCAAATGCGAAGTCCTGGCCCACTTCAGTCTTCTTCTTTGACAAGGATAAGCCGTATACTAAGGGTATTGCGCTGCGATATGTCATGGTTGGCATGAAGCAGAACCATTCGTTCCAGCTTTGGGATCTCGGTCTCGGCAAGGCCGTCCAAGAGATCAACCTTCCTCATGGCAACGAGTCCGATGCCATCTGCAGCGTCTCGTTCCACCCCAAGACCGGCATTATGGCCGTTGCCCACCCCACACGCAACTCGATCTTCTTCGTGCACGTTTCTTGCCCCAGGTACAACTTGCCTCTTCTGAGCCAGGCCGAGTACATCTCTCGCTTGGCGAACAAGGGAGCGTTGCCTCCTGTGAACGCAACGGCTATCATGACTAGTATTACTGAGTACTCGTTCGCGTCCAAGGGTCAGATCCGAAGCCTTCACATGCTCAACGAGCCTGCCGGTCCTGTTGACGCTGACGATGCGGACAACGCTGCCTTGTTTGAGCTGTACGTTATGCACTCCAAGGGCGTCTGCGTTCTGCGCATCCGCCGTAGCGATCTGGGATGGAAGAAGGAGATCGGTGAGCCTCTCAACCCGAAAGAGGCGGAAGAGGAGGGCATCATCTCTATCTCCCAGCTCAAGCCCCCAGCCCCTGTTACCGCTACTGGTGACGAGTCTTCTACCGCTGGCGACGCTCCTGCAGCTCCCAGATCTGTATCTGATCGCTCTGTCCGTGAGAGCACAAAGAAGGAGAACAGCACCGCTTCCAGGCAATCAATGACGACTGAGGCTGCGATGCGCGCCTCTACTCTCGCTAAGGTCGAGAGCAAGCAGGACGCCGCTCGTGCTGCCATCATCAACGGTGGTGCTGCCGAGAAGTCAGAGAAGAAGAAGAAGAAGCGTACTGCCGCTGAAACCGCCTCTCAAGCTTCGACTTCTACACGTGCTACGCCTTCGTCGTACGCACAGATCGCCCAGGCACCGGCACAAGCCAAGTCACCTGCTCCTGAACCGGTCCCGACCCCTGCTGCTGCTGTCGCACCTGCACAGACTGCCGAGTCATCGACCGCAAAGACCTCTGATGCCGAGATCCCTGAGTGGGCCAAGCAGCTCATGGGCAAGTACATGCAGCAGTCTGCTCCCGCACCTGTCGCAGCCGCTGCACCAGCCGAGTTCGATGAGAAGAAGCTCGAGCAGCTCGTCTCATCTGAGATCACAAAGGGCTTCTCCCGCGAACTGGACGTCATGTACAAGCGTTTCGACGAGGACAAGCGTGTCATGAATGCCGCCAACGGAGCCAAGCAGGAGGCTATTCTTCGTCTTGTGTCTAGCACTTTGACCGAGAACGTTGAGGGTGTCATCCGCAAGATGGTCGACGAGAACATTCGTAACGTTCTGTTGCCCGAAGTCCTCGCAAAGACTTCCTCTACTCTTGAGCAGAGCATTGGCAGCAACCTGAAGACCGCTCTTGGTCCACAGCTGTCGAAGGAGATTCCGGACGCCGTCTCTCGCGCGCTGAAGGCCCCCCAGCTCTTCCAGAACCTGTCCGACCAGGTTGCCAAGAAGGTCTCCAGTGGTTTCGAGCCTGTTGTCGTGGCGTCTGTCGGATCGGTCGTCAATCCCGCCATTGCCAAGCTCACCAACACGATCGAGCAGCAGATCGGCGAGCAGCTTCGCCAATCTCAGGTCCAGCGACGTGAGGACGCAGCGAAGATCACTCAGCTCACTGACACCGTGCACACCTGCTTGGAGACCATCCAGTCAATGGTCGCTACTCAGACCGAACTCCAAGCTCAGATCACCAAGTTGCAGCAATCCATCGCCCAACCACCGTCCCGTGCACCTTCTCAAGCCCCTACACCTAGGAGGCAAGCGGCGCCTCCCAAGCAGAAGACTCCCGAGGAACTGGAGATCGAGTCGATCACCAGGCTTCTGACTGAGGGCAACTACGAGCAGGGAACCATGCAGTGGCTCCAGTCGCCTCGCACCGACCAGCTCTTCGATGCCATCTTCGTTCGCTGCAACCCCGCATACCTTGCGCAAGTCAGTCCCTTGCTCGTCTTGTCCACTGGTGCAGTCGTTTCCGAGCCACTCGACCGCAACCTCGAACAGCGCTTGGCCTGGCTCGATGCTGTTCTGCAGAGCGTCAACCCTCAGGTAAGTCACTCCCCCACGTCGATACATAACCACATACTTACGAACTATAGGACAACGAAATCCGTGACATCGTCCCCAAGATCATGGAAGTGATGATTCAGCGCTTGACTGCCAAGTACATCGAGCTTAACGAGACGACACCCGGCACGCCCCTTCTTCGCCGCATCTCGGCTCTTGTCAGCCGCTGCAACGACATGACTCGTGCTACTCGCGGATGAGAGACTGTGTCACGACACGAGTGGCGTCGGCCAAGGTACGATCTTGCGCTGGAATGCCTCGATTTCGCCTAGCCTTCGCTGTCCATTGTCTGGCAGATCTCATCGACCGTGCTACGGCACACACATGATTTGGTCTCTTTCACAAGGCGTACGGAGTTTGCATTCAATCAATTACTAGCGAGCGTATGGTCATGTACAGATAGATAGCATTAGTAGGCATTGGTCCATCATCCGCATTTACACGATTGGGATGTCGGCGTCAACGGTTTGTGGTGCTGGAACGCCCATGGTCTTATGGCGTCAACAATCGACTCGTGGCATTTGAGCGAGGATGGTAGGATGGTTTTACAGGTGCATCTGAACAGCGACTTCTAGCTGGCTTTGATGGAAAAGGCTAGCATGTGCATGGCGTCATTGGGCGAGATAGTACCATAATGATAAGCAATTGTTTTGTGAAATCTTTTTCACTTCAGCATTCCTGTAACATTCCTTGACTTGCAGCAATCAACTGCGCAGGCCGCAACTACTTGCAGTCTCAGTCGCTCACGCCTACTGACGAGCGCTGCCTCATTCCCGTTATCTTGTCTACCCTGAAGATCCTCTTAGTGATCTGGTTTCACAGGATCTCAATATGACCGCGCAGGACAGAGTTTAATATTAAGGAACGATCTTTTTTCGCAGTTGTTACCAGCCTTGCTGAGGCATCGTACAAGTAGCGTGCTTCCCCAGATTTGCTTCGTATAACGACGGCCCCACAAGATCCTCCCGTCATGGTCAGTAACAACAACTCAATCAGCATCAACGACGGTTCGCAGCAGAATCCTCAACAGCCCCGCCGTACACTCAAGTTCTCAGCACGCCGGTCAGATGGTTAAGTACTTAGGTGCCTTGTTCGCCCTTCCCAACCACAATCGGCGCTGCCGAGGTCCGTTTCCCCTCCCTGACGTTGACAGCGAGTAAGAGATGGACCACCGTGCCTGGCGCGCGAAACCAACTGCTTCGATGGTGCCGGATCCGCAGCAGCTGTGGAGGCTAGTATAGCAAGGGCAGTGTAACCCCTCCGCCTTATCTACCAGTCCTTCTCTCTCCTGTGGACATCACCTCGCCTTCTCCATGTAGCAAGTTGCAACAATGTCAGTCGCTCTCCAACGCGTCTCGAACCTCATCTCTCTCTCCGTCTCACACCTCGCGCTCAACCCCGCCGTCACAGCCTCCCTCCTGTACATCTTGACCAAAGGGCCTGACGGTCTACGCGCTCGACTTACAGCCCGCTTCGCCGCCCTCCGCGATCCTTCCCGTCATGCGACCATACTTCGCGTGCTGAAATGGTGTCTCACACTGGGTCTCCTCAAATCCCTAAACAAGACGCTGAACCACTTCGCGCTCAACAACTACCGCCTGCGCCCCGCCTCGGCACAATGGCACTGGGACAAGGAAATCGCCGTCGTGACAGGCGGCTGTTCAGGCATCGGCGCCTTGATTGTGAAGCGCCTGGTGAATAAAGGCGTCACAGTCGCCATCCTAGACGTCCAGCAACTCCCCCCCGATCTTGCGGGCTGTACGGTATCCACCTGGAGTGTGCGTGAGGGCGCAACGCTGACGTTCCGTGCAGACGCGCACATCAGGTTCTACGCCTGCGACATCACGGATCCGGAGGCCGTCTCGTCTGCCGCGAAGAAGATCAGGGAAGAAGTCGGCAGTCCGTCGGTCCTGGTCAACAACGCGGGGGTTCTGTCCGCGCACACGATTCTCGCCACGACGCACGAGTATCTGAGGAAGATCTTCGACGTCAATGTGCTCAGCAATTGGGCGACGGTGCAAGCGTTCTTGCCGGACATGATCGCACAGAACAAAGGGCATGTTGTGACCGTCGCCAGTGCGGCGAGTTATGTCAGTGTAGCTGGTATGACGGACTACTGTGCGACCAAGGGCGCGGTGCTGGCGTTCCATGAAGGTACGTTTCCTGTCCATACGTTTCCTGCCCATACCTTTCCTGCCCATACCTTTCCTGCCCATACCTTTCCTGTCCATACCTTTCCTGTCCATACCTTTCCTGTCCATACCTTTCCAACCCCCGTTCCAACCCCTCCCAAACCTTGGAACAACAACAACTACTACTACTATTGGGCCCGGCATCCCATCCCGTGGGACAGACACGCTCTCATCTCAGCGCTCACCCCCATCCTAACACGCCCAGGCCTAACCCAAGAACTCCGCCTCTCCTACAACGCCCCCAAGGTGCTGACCACCAGCATCCACCCGAACTGGGTGCGCACGCCGCTCCTGGTGCCCGTCGAGCAAGAGCTGAAAAAGCGTGGCGCCGTTGTCATGGAGCCCGCCGACGTTGCGGACGCGGTCGCAAAGCAGATCTTCAGCTGCCAGGGCGCACAAGTGTTCCTTCCTTCGTCCGCGGGACGGAGCGCGTTGATTCGGGCGCTGCCGAATTGGATGCAGGAAAGTATTAGAATGGGTGTCGCGAGGACGATTACGGAGAGTGTGAAGATTGGGGGGATGTAGATGGATAGGTGGGTGTCAGTATGGGTTGAGTATAGTTGTTTATTTCTTCGGTTCTTTGACTACAGCTCTGATCCCTTGCTTGGTGATTTCGAACTCCAGCCCTCTTCCCTCGGTTGGTGGTGTCCACGGCGCGAAGACGATCTTGACCCAGCGTCGCCATTTGGAGATGTGCGTTTCTTCCTGCTCGTTCCATTGGTCTTCACCGTTCACGGTGTGGATGAGAGGCCCTCTGTTGGCAAACACAGGCTTCTTGATCAGAGCGATACGGCACGCTAGTTGGTTCGTCCAGACGAGTCCCAGCGACGGCGTCTTCAGAAAGTGTGGTGCTTCGTGTGCAATGTCGCCCCAGCCGGTGAACCAGCGCTGCTGGTGGTCAAGGGCCAGTGGGTCGGGAGACAAGAGCACACTGTCGTCGAACTGCGAGGCTGGTATGGACTGCGCCGGGTTCGAAGGCTGGGGCGTGTTGTCGCGCGTGCCTTGACTGTTGGTAGACGTGTTGCGAGAGACGGCATTCGAGTTCGGCGCTGAGGGCGGCTTCGTGAAGCGGTCGGCGACTTGGTTGGCAACAACTACCGCAATGCCTTCTGTGCGCGCCAGCTCTCGCAGTAGTGCGCCCAGCTGCACGAGCTGTGTGCCGCGCTTGGCCATGGAAGCCGCGCCATTGCTTGCGCCTTTTTTCTCAAACTCGGCGCGGTAGTTGGCGGCAACAGAGTCCAGAATGACTAAGCCAACGTTGTGCTTCTTGATGGCGACGGGCAGCTGGTAGCGCAGTATGTGCTCTTGCGACTCGAGGTCTGGGGTCTGGATCGCCAGGACCTTGGCCAGCGAGGGTCGCTCGTCTGGCGACACTCTTTCCAGTGCCGGGTGCGACGCGAGCAGTTGCGCGAGACGGGTGGTGGAGAGGACGGCTTCGGTGGAGATGTAGACTGCCGTCTTCGAGAGGCCGAGCGGTGCGGGCAGCTGCACAGCGAGCAGGAGGGTGAGCAGCAATTGCGTCTTGCCAGCGCCACTGTCACAGGTCAGTCATGCCAGTGCAGGCGATGTTGGGATGAAGAACCTCTCGCCCGTCACCTCGACGAGGTAGCCAGGCGGGATGCCGCCCCCCAGCGCCGCATCGAGCTCCTCGTCCAGTGTGCTTATGCACTTCCACGCGTCTGCCGGACTGCCCAATGCGGCAGAGAAGGCATCCTCCGCAGCTGTCTCTCCGCCAAAGCCGAGCGGCTGGTGCAGAGCAGGCACTATGGCGTCGACCAGCTTCCTCAGCTCGCCGGCCGGCAATTGGGCGCGCTTCGCGACATCCTGCGCATCGAGGGTGAGCAGGTCGTTGGTGGTGATGAGGGCCTTGTCGAGCGAGGGCAGCAGGTGCGTGAAGGGCCTCGTCTCAAAGTCGGGCAGCACCTGGAGCAGGTCCGTCATGGGCTTCGACGACCTTGGACAAGGCGGCTGTGGTCATGTGGGCGGCTCTGCGGAGCTCAGGCTGGTCGCGAGCGAGCTTGCGAACGGCCGCGGTCTGCTCGACCAGATTCGCGCGTGGCGCGTCAGGAACGTCTCCGCTCGGGGCTCGAGCTCAAGCTCCCCCACAATGAGCTGCCCTCCTCAAGACCGCTGCCTAGACAGCGCGCATAGAGCTGCAGCCA
The DNA here is from genome assembly GCA_030271015.1 of Didymella glomerata. Lineage (NCBI taxonomy): Eukaryota > Fungi > Ascomycota > Dothideomycetes > Pleosporales > Didymellaceae > Didymella > Didymella glomerata. The sequence continues at coordinate 223,918 of JAJOHN010000012.1, forward strand.
GTCAGCGCATCCCTGTTACACCAGACGGCCAGTGACGACGTTTGCGTCGCGCCGCCCGCGTGAGCCATGACCACACGAAGCTCGAGAGAAGCACCCAGAACTGAAATAACTGCTGCTGTCTAAGCCTAGAGCCCCCGCGATGCTGCTCCTGCTGCTGCTTAGCTTCCCAAGATTTGTGATGCCATTAGCCGGTAACCCAGGCCCACGTTGGTGACGCTGCATCATATCTAAACACCACTTCCACTCGTCCGTGTACCCTGCTGGTAATCACACCAACACCTCGGGGCAGCCTTGTGCGAGCTCCGTATCCTCCTGGCCGAGATTGTCCAACTTCCACCAGCTTTTGCCGCGATAGTGCTGCATTTCCGGCTGTTTAACCTCGCTGTTCGTGTTCCTGGGAGGCGTCACGATACCCACATCAGAGTAGTAAGTAGACACAGCAGGCCACATTAACCCAGCAGCCACAGTTCCTCGGACGTCGTCTCTTGTCGGTGCTTTTCACCATCTGCAGCTCATTTAGAGCTTGGCGCTACCGAGTAAGTTGCATCTCCTTGCATGGGCGTTTCGTAGGCTTAGCTCGTCGGGTCATTCACCACCACGCGGGTCATTTTCCGTGTCAGCGGCCGGCTACATGAGCGTCTTGGATCACCTTGCCTGCAACGAGGAACCCACCCGTGGAGTTCACATGTTTAGTCGTCAGGCGGCTCCACACACCCCAGCTTATCCCCTTTCGTCCATTTCCTTATAAGAACCTCCCATGCCCACACTCTGTCGACCCTCTTGCCGATAGTTCCTGTCCTCATGCCGGCCTACTGTCTTCAGGACTGTCACTACTTCTATCGTAGTGCCTTGCGGCTACTCAACATCTGCACCTCCATCTGTGCCCTTCACGCTTGACTGACGAACCACCATGACAGCTCGCACCTTCACAAAACCATCATCACTAAACCAATCCCTGGCGACCGCCACCATGTCAACCGCCAACGACTCTGGACGGTCGATGGAGGCAGCAAAGGAGTCACAGCAAGCCTTCTCTGCGGAAGCAAAGGCTCCTTTGGCCAACTCTACCAACCCAAACTCGAAGCCAGGCATCACATTCGCTTCTCAGGACAAGCTCCCAAAACTACCTATCCCAGAGCTCGACAACTCATGCAAGAAGTACCTGGCTGCTCTCAAGCCACTGCAGTCGGCCAAAGAGCACAACGACAGTCAGCATGCGGTAGAAGACTTCCTCAAAGCGGACGGGGCTGTGTTGCAAGAGAAACTCAAGAAGTACGCGAGTGGGAAAGCAAACTACATCGAACAATTCTGTGAGTCTCTCACACCCAGTCATCTCTTGTTCGGAAACCAAAGTTACTGACACCCAGACAGGGTACGATTCGTACCTGAACTTCGACAACCCTGTCGTCCTCAACCTCAACCCTTTCTTCCTTCTCGAAGATGATCCCACACCCGCTCGCAACAACCAGGTCACTCGTGCGGCCTCCTTAGTCGTCTCGGCGCTATCCTTTGTTCGAGCTGTACGGCTGGAAGAGCTACCACCAGACACGATCCGAGGCCAGCCTCTTTGCATGTACCAATACTCGAGACTGTTTGGAACAGCGCGAATCCCTACGGAGAACGGTTGTCAGATTGGGCAAGATCCTACATCGAAGCACATCGTTGTGATGTGCCATGGCCAGTTCTACTGGTTCGATGTTCTCGATGACAACAACGACCTCATCATGACCGAGAAAGACATCACGCTGAACTTGCAGTCCATCGTGGAAGATGCGCAAGATGTTCCCATACAGGAAGCTGCGAGAAGTGCGTTGGGTGTCCTGAGTACAGAAAATCGAAAGATCTGGTCTGGCCTCAGAGACGTGTTGCACAGAGAAGAAGGCTCGAACAACTCGGACAGTCTGAACATTGTTGACTCCGCACTGTTCATCCTTTGTCTTGACTACACGGAGCCACAGAGTGGCGCAGACCTATGCATGAACATGCTCTGTGGAACAAGCAAGGTCGAGAAGGGCGTACAGATCGGCACCTGCACAAACCGCTGGTACGACAAACTGCAGATCATCGTATGCAAGAATGGTAGTGCCGGCATTAACTTCGAGCACACTGGTGTCGACGGTCACACCGTCCTACGATTTGCCTCAGACGTGTACACAGACACCATCCTGCGATTCGCGAGAACGATCAACGGGAGTGCACCGAGCTTGTGGGCTACTCAGAGCCCTGACCCTGCGAAGCGAGACCCAGATAGCTTTGGCGAAGTTCAGACTACGCCGCACAAGCTAGAGTGGGATATGGTCCCAGAATTGAGCACTGCGCTTCGCTTTGCTGAGACCCGTCTCGCAGATCTCATTCAGCAGAACGAGTTCGCGACTCTTGAGTTCCCTCACTACGGAAAGAACTTCATGACATCCATGGGATTCTCGCCCGATGCTTTTGTGCAAATGGCATTCCAAGCTGCCTACTACGGTCTTTACGGTCGAGTTGAGTGCGTCTACGAGCCAGCTATGACGAAGATGTTCTACCACGGCCGAACGGAAGCCATCAGGTCGGTCACGGAAGAGTCGGTAGACTTCTTGAAGACCTTCTGGGGCGAGAACCCAGCTGCAGAAAAGATCGACGCGCTTCGCAAAGCGTGCCAAAAGCACACCGAGAACACCAAGGTCTGTGCTAAAGCCCAAGGACCTGATCGCCATCTCTACGCCCTCTACTGCATTTGGCAGCGCGCCATCGACGAAGACGGTGCCGAAGCAGCTAGCAGCGATGGCTGGGACTCGACACGCCCTTCCAGCCCTGATGGTGTTGCATCTCCCAATCGCAACTCGGTCATGTCTGAAAATGGCAGCATTTCCAGCTCGCCGCCAGCACCAGTACAGCACTCGATGCCTGCGCTCTTTGCAGATGGCGGCTGGGATAAGATCAACACCACAATCCTGTCCACATCTAATTGCGGCAACCCCTCGCTCCGCCAATTCGGCTTCGGCCCAACTTCAGCAGACGGCTTCGGTATCGGGTACATCATCAAAGACGGCTCAATCTCCATATGCGCCTCCTCCAAGCACCGCCAAACGTCGCGCTACATTGAAGCCCTGGAATCCTACTTCCTCGAAGTCCGCAAACTCCTCCGCCAAATCAAGCGCCGGGGCACCAGCGCCGATAAGACCGCCTCTCGCGCCCGCGAAGCAGAAGCCCGGCCCACAGCCGGCCGCATGAAGAGCCGCGGCAGGAACATCCTGCTAGAAGTGGGCAAGAACGCGACGCCTGCAGAAAGCGTCGCAGACGACGAAGACGACGATGGCCTCGGTGGATGTAGGACTCCCCTTCCCCCTTCCCCCCTTCCTCCTTCCCCCCTTCCTCCTTCCCCTCCCCCCGGCATTCTCCCTCCTTCCCCTCCTTCTCTCGACTTGGATTACGTGCCAATAATAGGCTCGAGTACACCCAGCACACCCTCCCTGTCCTTGTCTCTGCCCCTGACGCCTCCGCACTCGCCCCCTTTCAAGCCGTTGACGGCGGTGTTTGTAAGCAGTCCGCGGGTCACTACGCCTGTCGTCAAGACGCGGACGAGCCGGGCTCCTAGCACGGCTAAGAGGCCTATGTTTTACTCTTCATGATTTGCATCTTGTTCTTCGCAGCATCAGTGTTTCTTCTTCTTACGTTTCATTGCTGATTTCTTTCCTTAGACGGATTCTTCGACGCCGGCATGCTGCGCCAGGCGCTCAATGCGAATCGCCAGCACCAGGCTGACGAACCGGCGGTTGACCGCGATGTGGTCCGGAGGAACGTGGGACGGAGGTTGAGGCTGAGCGAGTACTAGACTCGACGGCAGAGTGGTATGGTTGGAACGACCTATCACAGGCATGAGAGTGTTTGGCAGGATAGCTAGCATAGCTTTGGCTTGGGTCAAGACTGTAAGATTTGCATCTACATCTACATCTATATCTTTAGTCGTCTACAAGTACCTACATCTTCAATTCGTTCATTGTCCAAGTCCCGAGTCCACCAACGACACCCTCACGCCTCGCCTCCTTCGACGCCCTTCTTCAGCCCAGGACTCCGCACCTTGACCCTCTGCGCTCTCGCCACCAGCGCCGTCCTCGCGAGGATCCCGCTATCCCGCTCGCCCACCGCGCTCTCGACCGAACAAATCGAGCCAGAGCAGATCGAGGCAGTGATTGAAGCCGCATCATGCATGTCTGCCCGTCTGTCCTCGCCCTCTTCGTTTGAGTCAGTGAGCCCGTGGTTCAGCCTCGGAATCGCATCGACCTCATCGTCACTGTGCCCAGCGTCACTGTTCCAATCACCACCGTCGCCATCAGACTCGTCGGAGAAACAGCTATGCAGCACACTCGTCTCGCTCCCGTTTCGCGTCCCAAAGCGAATACGCAGAGGCGTTGGCGCGGGCTGTTTCTCACTGCTCGTCGGTATACCGAGGGGTGTTGGGGAGCGGTTCCTCGGGCTGCGGAGCTCGGGCTTACACGCCGTTGATGCGTCGCGAGACACGGATGGTGAGGGATGCAGGATCGTGGATGGGTTTCTTGCGCGCCCTCGCTCTGCAGAGTCCTGCCTGGCGGGGGCACTGGCGCGTGGAGGTGGCGGCGCGGAGGGCAGCGGAGGCGGCGACGGATGCAAGAGCGTGCTTTCTTTCCTTGTCCACGCAGATCTGGCGGGCTTGGTCTTGATAAGCGATGGAGAGAGCGAGGCAGACGAGTGGCGCAGAACAGGCGCCATGGAGCGCTGCAGCGCCGTCGAGCCCTCGTACCTATTCTTCTGCTCGAGGCCTTTGACGTAGATTCTCTTCGAGTACCACTTCTCCCTCCTCGGTCTGTCGTCGCAGATAGCTGTGAAAGTGCGTTTGGGTTCCGGCCTCCAAACACGCGCGTCACTGACCTCCCGCCCTCTCGTCTCGTGTCCGAGTATTGGCTCCCGCTCGCCGGTGTTGTCCTTGTCCTCGCTCTGCCACTCGTACTTGTAGCTTTGTACGCGCCAATGGCCTTTGCCGTCTTTCTGCAACTGCCGTCGATTCTTCGAAAGGACTTGAGCTTTGGGGCTCAGTGGACAGTCGTCGTCGATACTGCCGTAGCCAGAGTCTGTCGTCGACAAAGGAGACTTGGAGCGCAGAGGAGACTTGGAGCGAGAATTGTACCGCATCTTTGACGCGGGGAAATTGAATGGATCGTCAAGGCCCGCGAAGATGTGGGTCGGGGTCTTGGTGGGTTTGGATATATGAGAAGTGAAGAACGGCATTGCTCTCTTGAAAGGCTAGTATAGAAAACAGAGGAGGAGTTATATCGAGGATAACAATGGTAAATAGATAGTCCTCGAGACAGTAGCTGTTGTTGTGCAATGTTGTTTGTTTGCAGACAATGGTGGGAGTGACGTGGCGCCAGTGTCGTACAAGCGCTCGAGCTCCAGGAGGAGAATGTGAATGATAGGCCTTAAAGCATCGGGGTCACAGAAGTAAACTCGGCAGACTGCACGTTTGAGACAGCCTCGCATTCGAGCGCTGTGAGACTACTTATCTTCTACCACGTTACCCGCGACTCTTTCATCCCCGATCTGGCCCACCGATCTGCAATGCCGGAGACTTCGATAGCCTTGCGCTCATTCTGCAGGTTCGCAGATTGCCGCCTGCAGTAATGTCCGGATATTTTAGTCGACCACGAGGTGGAGTTGGGTGGCTTCGGGGTTGGACGCGCCGGGGACCAAGGTCTGGCTACGCGAGGTGAGCATGACCGAAACCCGAGGACCCCCAATAGTGTCTCTTATGAACACCGAGATCGACGAGCTCCACCTTCGCGGATGATTTGGATCTTCCTGCTTGCGCAGGTACCCGCTGTGTGTCGTGTCGATGTAGAGGCGTACTCAACGTACGTTCGCGCGCTCAGAAAGCCTCCATCTCGACCGTGACTCTCTTGCCGAACCACTCCACAAGCTCATCACCCTTCTTCTCGCCACCGCTGAAGAAGTCGGTCATGCGCATGTCATCTCCGTCATCCTCGACCGGCCAGTCGATGCTGAGATCCGCTTTCTTGCCCTCGAGCAGTTCCTTCGCCGTGCCCCAGCTGAACCGACACTCGTTCCCCCACCCAAACACAGGGTCCATGTTCGCCTTCAGCCACGAGCTGGTGCGCGCATCACTCGGGTATCCTGAGCCCCACGCGATCTTGACGTCTCCCTCTTTCCTTGCATGTGCGGCGGCTTCCTCAGGCGTGTGGTAAGTCTCATAGCACACATCGAGCGCGGCATCTCTCGTGACTTTCGCGCAAACCGACGCAGCGCTAACAACAGGGTACAAGCTGTCTGCCTTCTTGGCCACAGTGATTGAGATTGTGGGCCAGATGCGCTCGAGCTTCTTCTGGTAGACTTCGGGCCTACCGATGGTGTCGATGTAGATCTCCTTGACGTTCACGCCGCGCGCGAGAACGCCCTTGATCAGGTCGATTGTTGCGTCCATGGCCTGCGCGTTGAGGTTGTATTGGTTTGGCGACAGCATGTGCGCGGAGATGTCTTGGGCAGAGAGCGAGCGTGTTGCCCATCCGCCGGCGGCGTGAAGGTCGGTGCCGGGCGTGCAGAGAGTGCGCATGAGGTTCGAGCGGACCTCGGGTGTGAGGACTTTCGAGTCGTCGAAATGATGCGTCTCGGCGAGGAGCGAGTGGTGGATTGGGAGCGGAAGATAGAAGAGTGCATACACCATGGGACCTGCTGTGGTGAGCTTTGCAGCAGACAGTCATGTCACCAGTCTTACCTAATACAGGACCTCGTCCAGCTTCGTCAACACCCAAGACGCACTCGGTGGTCATGTCGTCGGCGATCTGCTGGGGTATGGGCGAGAAGTGGGAATACGATTTGCCGGCAAGGACATCGTCTTTGTAGATTGATGGCGCAATGAATACATTGTCGGGTGGAGTCTCCTGCTCGATGTCTTGTGTGTCCATCTCCACATCTTCTATTGTGTCGGCCATTTTGTTCGTTTGGGTAGTGTGTATGCTCTGCTGTTCGATCAATAGATGTTGGCGTAAAGTGGAGGAAGACGCGTGCTTCACGCGACGCGCCTGCCCCACACGGTCGATCAGGGCCCCACACCAGCGCATCTGCGTACACTCCGTCATTGTTATCCTCGTTCTGTAGAACATCGCCATCCCCGCTCTCCTTGTCTCAGCCCTCTGCGAAACTCATCGTTCCGCACCAACGTAGGGTCGAAGTAGCCTCTTTCTTTTTCGTCTTCCTGTACCTTCCATCAGTCCTGGCAATACGTTCCGATAGTTCATGCCTACTCTGGGTTGACAGTCACTTCCTTCCAGCAAACCATTGGCGGATGGAGATGTATCGGAGTCCAGCAATGAATCAATTTCTTTATGAACTCACGGAAGCTACTGCATACATCTTCAAGCTTAACATGAGAAACGTCGGACGGGCGTAGGTCTCCCGTCCCTCGGTAACTTTGACTCTCCCATATCTTCCACTTTCCAACTCATGGTGATCGGATCCTTCCACCATGCTGTGAGGTTGTCTTTGGCATTTTTGGTAATTACATGCCAATACCAACTCTGGTTCCAATGACCGATCCATCGTGGTCTCTCATCCTGAGAGGGTCTTGGCATGCCCTGCAGAGACCAGATATCATGTACCTCTTGGCTCGGGTATGCGAGCTGATGACACAATGCTGCAATGATTCCGAGGGCAGTAATCGACCATGGCATCCATTGCCCTACGTTCCGAAGGCTCTCTTGCTCCGTAATGTAAGTGGTGCTGAGGACTGTCTCACATGTGATGATCTTATACAGGAAGAGGGCAGGCCAAGCCAAGTATCCCAAGCTTGCATAAAGGCACCAGAGCACCGCGAACGCTCTTGCAGTCCGTCTCCGTATGGTTGAGATACTGTCCATACAAACAGCGTCCTCGGAAACCCATTGTGTGTACAGATAGGGTACGCATGGGCCACACCCAAACAAGTGATGTACCATCAAATAGACGAGTTGAAGAGGCCATACCAGAAATATTACGATCTTGCCGAAAATAAGGAACATGCGAATGCTGATGTGTCGGTCCCTTATACTGGATGGGTGCCGAGTGAATACGCGAAAAATATCGTTCCGGGCTGTTACTGGTGGCTTGACCAGGTTGAGTACAGTCAATTGAAGCAGAAGAGACAGCAAGATGAACGGTGCAATGTTGACAGCCGTCAGTGGGCCAGAGGCTTCAGGATGGTTTGATTGCGCGATCTCGAAGGCTAGTTCGGTCAAGTCGACTTCGGTGCCGTTGGTCTGATCGCCTTTTGTTGGTAATTCCAAATCCCTCGCCCACCACAGAGGCTGGGGATTGTCGTTTCCGCCACGAAGAAGGGTCCCTTTAAGATGCGTGTTGCATGTATTGGCGCACACTCCGTCAGCACGGCACACTTCTACTCCAATGAGCGAGTCGAGATTGTTTCCAAAAGCTGGAAAGCGGAACAGCGTTACGAGCTGTGCAAGCGTTATAACAACGCACCAAACACCAAGGAGAGGTTTGGTGGAGACATTGAAGACCTTGGGAGCAAAGATGAAGATGCTTGTTGTCAGGAACACACAAGCACTGAGAAGTTCAAAGACGACCATGAAGTCCTGATCTGCTCCGATGAGTGGATCTGCTGCAAGCAAAACACCATGTATGCTCATGACGGTCGAAGTCGTCGCGAGATATCCAAGCCCGAAAGTGGTAAGCCACTTGTGGAAGCGGAAACAGAAGACGCATACCGCGATTTTGTAGAAGAGAATACGTTGCAAGAAGCAGTATGGCCCGCTCACAGCATAGCCGCAGACGACTTCTGCGGCTCTGTATAGCTCATCGTATGGTAGGGCTGACATCGAGGTTTCCCTGTCTAATCTGAGATCCGGGTACTCTGTAAAGAGGGGCGCTGCTGGCACCAGTGGGAGGTCTGCTCGAACGGAGTGAGAATGTCGTTCTGTATGAATGAATAATCCTAACGAGACAACGGTCTCTGTATCGCGCCGATCTGAATGCTTGACTTGACTTCAGCGAGAGGCTTGTACCAATCTTAAAGAAGTTGTGACCCACTTATCGACAACGAGGTGATGCCTGGCCTAGAAAAACAGCCTCATTGTACGATGCATAGCCACAGAAAGCCACTTCTACGGCTCTCGAACTCACCACACGTATGATCCTAAGGTCGGTGCCAGACAGCAGGAATAAACGCCTTGCGCCACAAGTAGTGAGCCGTGACTAGATGCAAGCCGTGTCCGGTCGGTCCAAGACCTTGTTTGAAACCCTCTCACACCAATGGATAGTAGGACTGAAGTATGAGAAGGCTGCGATCAGAAGGCGTTGGCGCACGAGGCAGCCTATCAAAGCCTCAGCCTTCCGCCCCAACCAATAACTTGAACCCCCATCTGCTTCAGCCGAGGGCAGGAAAGGCGCACCTTCGATGCTGATCTAGTGGTGTAAATCGATTTGCTATCATGCTCAAACCGAAGGGCATCGGCATGAAGGGCTATGTAAACCTAGCGCCAATACATCACGAGTGAGAGGTCCAGGCCCACACCTATAGACAGGGAAATCTGCCTTGCTCCTGCTTTGTGCACAAAGCACCAAAAATCATCTGTCATGGTGAGTAACGGCACAACTATCGAGCAAACGCCGCACGTGAGTCAGCTTCAGCAGCAGTGCCGTAAGCAGAGTCCCAAAATTGGGGGAACGTGGACTCTTTCCTTCTGTTGACATCTACCTGGATGATGTGACCATCGAGGCTGGCGTGACTTAGGGGAAGTACGCTAGCGGTACAGGACAAGTCTCAGCCAGGCAAGGCTGACACGCTGGTCATGTTCGTACACAGGGAGGTATTGCATGGAGTAGGATTATCATGACACTACGACACCATTCGTTCGATGCTAGATGCCGTTCCGATCATCCCCCACTCCCCCCACCAACACCTTGCTAAGCAGCCAGGTCGCCAACAAAACGCACGCACTCTATCCCTGATCCCTAGGTGTGGCAAAGAATTGATGTTTGTAAGTCGCAACGTAAATAAAAAGTATTGTTACACTTGTCGTCTGCCACGCAGCGCAGACTCCTTCCCGGAATCACACGTACATGTTTCGAGACATCTAGTCGGTGATCCTCCAGCTCTCGAACCACTTGAGGTGCTTCCACTGGCTGCTGGGACCGACCATACCGAACGAGATCGCGCGGAACAGCCAGTACAGGCCAATGATGACTGCATACAGAACAGCAAAGATACCCCAGCGAAGTTGCTTGTTCATGTTCCTCGTTGTGAAGTCAAGGCAGAAACCCATCGTTAGGATTGCGAACCACAGCGCAGGGTAGTAGTGGTGGACATAGGTGACACGGCCCATGGCCATAAAGGGAAGGTAGTGCAGCACCCAGCCAATGACGGGGTAGATGCCAGAGTAGTGAATCTGGTCGATCTCAGTCTGCTTGAGGTCGTTGTAGCCGCGCTGCCAACGAACAACGTAGAACAGGACGATGAGACCGAAGATGCCAAGACTAGCTGTACTACCCCAGTAGACGAAGGGGTTTCCGAGAAGGAAGTACTTGACGATGTCATCGTTCCAGCCGCACATACGAAGACCGACATGCAGGATGGGCCACTGCCAGAAAGCAGACGCAAGGTCATCCTGCTTGTCCGGGTCGGGAACGAGGGCATTGTTGGAAGTCATCATAGCAACGTTGAGGTGGATGAAGTCCTGGAGGAAAGGAGACTTGTAGTCACCGGGGTTGCCAGGAGGCAGCTTCTCGTTGGTGTGGCTCTCGACGTTCCAGTGAGTGTAGACATCGCGGGGGTTGTTCTGCTTGACGCATGTGGTCTCGATCTGCTTGAAACCCCACTGGGGCAGGTTCACATTGCCAGCGCGGAGGTAGCAGCCAAGGTCCTTGTGCTTGAAGCGCAGAGCGGTTGTGAGAGTGCGGATCCTAGAGTAGTCCCTCGAAGCGGCGTCGCGAACGACTTCGACCACCCAGTGATCCTTGGTGTCACCGACGGTAGTGTTTCCATAGCAGGAGACTTCGTAGTCGGCCTTGGTGACGGGAGCAGCGACGTTGTGCGAGTGGAGGTTGCGGCCAGTCTGAGCGTGGATGAGACGGATGACATCGCCATTGCCGGGGAAGCGGAGCTCCTCATCGGCCTCGAATGGAACCTCGTGACGGTTGGGGTAGAAGAACCAGTCGTTGTTGGCATCCTTGTGGTGGTAGCAAGTAATCTGCTGCTGTGTCGAGCCCTCAGGGTAAGTCTGAACGTGGGAGTGAAGCAGACCTCCTCCGTAACCCATGTTCTTCAACGTGGCGCGCGAGCCGTACGCGACCTCGAGAGGGCTGTTCTTTCCGACTTCGGTGCCGCGCAGGTTGGCCTGGAAGAGCGAGCTCATTTGTGCGTCACCAGGACCGCTGTTCTCGAGGATCAAGAAGTGGAGGTAGAAGGAGAAGGTGTAGACGGCGAGGGGGATCAGGATGAGACCGAAAACGCGGAAGGCGACGTGGGTGACAAGCTCCATCTATACCAGTTAGTCTTCATCGAATTCACAGATCTCGCATGCGAGCCGTACCTTGGGCATCTTGAGGTCGCCGAACTTGTTCCAGAGATCCTCAATAGTGTACAGACCAACCAGAGCAGTGACAAAGAAACCGACCCACTTGACACTGCACACGCATCCGATAGAGACACCGGTCAGCATCAGCCACAGACCCCATTCGGGAGAGAAAGGGTCGTGTTGCTGACGGTGAAACTTGGACCAACAGAAGACAGTGGTAAAGGTGAAGCAGAGAAGCATGGAGTCGAGGAGAATGAAGCGGCTGATGGTGGTGTACGAATTCTCGCATAGAACAGCCAGGGTAACGAACCAGACGGTGGGCCTGCGGAAGTTCAATTCCTTCGCGGTGAAGTAGGCCAGAGGAACGCAGACGGCGCCAAACGCCGAGTTGAAGAGGCGCATGAAGGTGTAGTTCAGCTCCGGCGGGTATGTTTCGCCAGACTTGAATTCGAACGATCCGTTGTATCCTGCGAGGTAGCCAGAGAGACCGACGAGCATCTTGCCGAGAGGAGGGTGGACATCGAAGTAGAACTCGCGCTTGAGGTAGTGGGAACCAAACTTGCCGAAGCTGTTTTCAGTCAGTATGTGCCATCGCGTTGTATCCTTTTTGCTTACTGAGCTTCATCCCAGGTGACGATTGGCGAAAGACCAATCTTGTACATGCGCGTAAAGAAAGCGAGCGCCGTGAAGATGAGCGGGGCCCAGATGAACTCGTACTCGTCGAGGAAGGCAAGAAGCTCAAATGGCTGGAAGTTGTCAGCTATTCGTTCGCCATTGATCCTCGCCTTGGCAGGGTGCGCACCTTCTCCTTCGACTTCTCCTTGATTTGCGTTGTGTTCACGGCTGGCGATGCGGTCTGGCCAGCTACATTTCTCCTCCGCAGCTCCTCCGCCTGCGCGTCGGCGCCTGTTGTGCGCGCTGTCGCCATATTGGTGTAGAAAGCTCGAATGCACTCGCAGTTCAGGTGGTTGTGTCCGCGGTGGACAATGTCGAGAGAGGATGCGTGGCTGATTCGAGGGCAGCTGCGAGGGGTGCGTAGCGCGAGTTGCACTTGCTGCTGGGCGGATAAGGCTGTCTCACAAGCCTGCGTAACGTCTGCTGCGAAGAAACAACAGACCTAAGAAGTGAAAGAGAAGAAGAACCCCGAAGGAATTGCAAGCATAGGAAATGCTCACGGTGAAGAACAACGTCTGACGGCCCCTGCGGTGCGGTAGGGAGATCAATTGCTAGGTTCCCGAAATAGTTTCTATGGTTCGGGGGAGCTGTATTCGCCTAGCGCATCTGTAGGGGGGAGCTTGCTGACACCTGGCCTCTGGCCTGCTGACGTACTCGTGTTCGTGTTCGACAAATCTGCAAAGGGATGGTGGAAATACTTGGAGTGAAAAACTGCTGGAAGGGCGCGATACATTAACATCTGAGTCAAGCAAGTATAATGTAGGCTGCAACTGCCATCCATGTCAAAGTCCGGCAGATCACCCTAGTCCGACGCCGAAACAATGAGATCAGAACAGCTTTTATTGACAATCGAACCACCGTCTCGGACTCGCTCATACCGATACAATGCTGAGGCTTTCCGGCCTGTTTCTTCAAGAAATGCTTCGCTCCTTCTATCACCCAAAACTTACATGTCGAGCAGCATGGCTCGTGGATATCAAACCGAGTCGCTTGCAACGTGACCAGAGTATGCAAAAATGTCCAAGAAATGCTAATCAGTAAGATCTTGCAAACGTCTAATCCTCGTCCTGGCCAACGCGCTTGTACTTCCCGCCAGCGCTGGCGTCGTCTCCCTTGCCTCTCTTGACCATGTTTGAGATCCAGCCGCCGACGCCATCTCCATTCTCGGACTTGGGAGGAGACCTGCCGTTCTCGAGGTCAGGCGGGTCGATGTCAAGGCCAGGGATGGCGGCCTCGGCAGCGAGACGAGAACCGCCACGCTCGGATGTACGACCACGGCCGCTGCCGCTCATCAGAGACTCCACCTCGGCTTGCTGTTGCGGCGTGGCTGCGACTGTTGTGGCGTCTCCGAATAGCGAGTTCATGTCTTCGAGGCGAACGTTGGCGGTCTCTGGGTAGATGAAATAAACTGAGATAAATTAGCATACCATTGGCGGATGGTTGAGAGCTTGACTTACCAACGACGAAACTGACAGCACAAAAGAATGCGTGGATGAGGTACAAGCGCCACTGAATGGCCTCCTGCAGGATAGGTGTCAATTCACCCACCAACCAATTGAAGGCCCAGTTAGTCGCCGTACTAAGACTGGCACCCTTCGCACGAATGCTAAGAGGCAGAATCTCTGGCGGGTACAGCCATGGGATAGGTCCCCACGAGTATCCAAATGCCGCGTTGTATATCATCACAAAGATGACAACCATATTCGGTGTCCAGCTCGCCTGTAGGAAGATGAAGTAGGAGATCGCAGAGAGCGATATGACCATCATCAAGGCACCGGAAAGCAGAATCTTTCGACGACCCAGAGTGTCTACGATATACCACGGTGGAATTGTGGACAACAGATACGTAATCGCGTTGATGCCGGTCATGAGGATGGCCTGGCGACCGTACCAGCCAGCTTCTTCGAAAACAAGCGGTGCATAGTATGAGATGACGTTGATGCCGTTGAGTTGCGCGAGGGCTTGGGCGGACATGGCGATGAAGACACGCTTGTAGTAGCGCTTGAACATGTCCGAGTACGAGCGTTCACCTTCCTGTCGCTGCAACAGCACGTTCATCTTGATCTCTCGGTACTCATCGCGTGCTTTGGGGTTGTGAATGTCACCCTTTCCATACAGGTTAGCAATGACTACAATACCCTCCTCGTCATGGTCGTTGTCCAAGAGCCATCTGCGCGTTGTCAGTATATTCTAAGCATTAGCTAAAGGCTACACACCTTGGCGATTCGCAGATGAGGAAACTGCCCAGAGCCAGCAGAGTACCCATGACACACTGCACGAACAACGGGATTCTCCAAGCATAGTCGTTCTTGATGTAACTGCAGAAGTAGTCGACCCAGACACTGCATGCGTATCCGGCAATGTTACCAGTAAACTCGATGCAGCCCATCTTTCCACGGTTGTGGGGTGGTGAGATCTCAGACTGATACACGGGTACTATCGTGGACAGTGTTCCCACACCGAGACCGGCGATGATTCTTCCCAGGAGCATCATGGGCATGCCATTGGCGAAAGTCTGGAAAGCGCCACCAATGACGAAGATAATCGAGCCGTAAAGAATGGTCCTGCGGCGTCCGAGAATGTCTCCAATTTTGCCCACTATAAGAGATGAGATGAATGCACCAACTTCCAGGATAGCCACCATGCTACCCAGTTCGACGGCTGTGGGCTGGTTGAAGTAGTCTTTGAAATAGATACCGCTGTGTTTTTGGGTCAGACATGCTCGAGTACGAAAGGGTGCGGGGCGGCGTACGTGATGATACCGGACATGACTCCTTGGTCATAACCAAAGAGGAATACACCTAATGAGACAAAGACACTGGTGAAGTAGCTGTTGTATGTCAGTACTGTCGATGCCAGCGGCTGTGCAACTCTGCGTACATGAGCTTCTTCCCGTGCAGCCCGTGGATACGGGACGGTCCATCGTTGGGTGCCATGATTCGAGCGAGTATCTTCTCTGCCTTGGAGATGGTTCGTGGTCCCGGGTCTGGGATAGCAATGTCCTCGAGTCTGAGCTCGCGGTGACCTTTTTCGTTGAGGCTGTCCTGTGACGCGAAGCGGGCGTGCTTCTTGTGACGGCGCTGTGAGGGAAGCTGGCTCTCCAGACGGATAGCGAGCGGATCTTCCTGGTCGGCAAGCTGGTCGACGAGGTCGCCGGTGTCGCTCCAGAGCGAGAGGTCGTCGGAGTGCGAGGAAGGTGTATCGAAGGAGGACCGCGCGCTGTCCTTATCGTTGTCGAGCAGATAAGCGGAATCGCCTTCACGGGGGCGTGAGGACGAGCTCAGGTTGTGGAGAGGAATGTTCGCAGGTCTCCGACTGCTGCCCGCGTGAAAAGAAATGGTGAAGGTTGCAGGCTGAGGGAGCAGCCAACTCCAACGCTGTGGATCTGGAGAAGGGTCGAAAGGCGGTCGCGAGTGACGTGCAGGCCGAAGAGTGGGCCTAGGGCTTAAGCGGTCAAGGGCGGTCACATTGGACGGCAGTGGGACTGAAAAGAGCACGATACGGCACAAGTAGGCTTCGTGATCAGGAAAACGTGAGCTACCCTGTCAGCTTGAGCCCCGGGAGCGCTGCTGTTCCTGCTGGACTTGGCGCTCCTTTCCTACTCGGGCCGGGCTGCACGGGGGGAGGAGGCTGCGTTGGCCAGGTTGTTGGAGCAGCTTGCTGCGCAATGATGTCGCTGCTGCAGGCTATCGCGGACATATCTGCTCTTAGGGGTGCAAAATTCCTTATCTCTGCGAATGCTACAAGGCGCTTGAGGAGGCTGGCACGGGTGGCTGCTTCAAAGGCCGCAGTGTTCTCAGCATCCACGGGGAATGCAACTCCGCACCTCCAGCATCACTTCAAGAACTCCACATCGATGTGGACTTCGCACAGCGGACGCGCTGATCGCGGTTACTAGCGGTCGACAGAGCTGCCTCACCACAGGTGCACGGCAAGAACACCACGATCCAGCAACTTCATCCCTCCAACACGGATCGTCGAAACCTATCATAGCATAGGACATATCAATCAACCATACACCAGGGACCCACGTGTGAGGGCCGCGTGTAGACCGCCGCGGGTGTGCGCCTCGAAACACCGCTGCCTCTCACGAGTGAAACACAGTGCAGCTGTTGCGCCTCAGCGACTACGTCCAAGTGAGAAGGCTGCGTTGGCGGCCTTCAAAACGTCTGTCGAATGCTTTTGCATGGACGAGCACGTGAAAGCCCACTTGTTCCTTGCTCAGTCGCTTCGGCAGGTCGACAAAGATGGCTGGCGTGCTGGCCGGCGATCGTTGCTGCACAAACGCGAACGTTGTGCGTCCTGACGTGCATCTGCTAGCACTATCGACAGGAACGCTTCTGGAGTGAGGGGCTGGTGCGGGACACGAAGTCGAACTTACACGTCTAAATAGTCGCTGGAGTCGTGACTGCAGAGCGTCAACAAACCAGTGATGACAGCGTACCCACTTATGATCTCAACCATGTTTGTTGCCATGGAATTGTGTCGGCTGTGAGGCGCTGCTCTGCCGCCAGACACTCTCCGCGAGAGCGCTGATCGACCTGAAACATGCCTAGTGCAGCAGCTCCTGCGACGGCGATTGGCTGCACCTTTGATTGCCAGCCTGCTCGGCCCGTTCGCTGGTTCATTCGTCTTCGTGTCGTGAATCGTGACGGGCAGTGCGAGGCTTGAGGAACCTGTTTTGCAGCGCAACAGCAGTCGCTTTTCTCCTCCAAATCCGCTGCGTGCTCGAAGGTGATAATACGTGAAAAGCTGACTCACCTGCTCCTAACTTCGGTTCGCGACAAGGGTGTTGCAAAACGCATCCCTGATCTTAACCACTCCTTGGCTCTGAAGCAAGAAACGGGCCCGCTGCACCAGCCACCGTACCAACAGCACATCATCTCTCACGACCCGCACGTCTCCTCCACAATTCACTCTCGCTACCTTTGCCCTGTGAGGACTGCCATATCCACTCGCTGCCTGAGCACCGCTCTGCAATACGGATTCGCGCTCGACGATCAGCGCTGCTGCGATTATCTGCTGAACGCGAGGCTGCGCTGCAAGTAGCCAGCCATGTCGAGGTACGGAAAGTTTGACGACTTTTGTCGCGACACGGGCAACAGCTGGTCGACCCTGCCAGGTAAGATACCCGATGCACCTCACAACACACGTCTATCTACACGGTGCTAACTGTCGCAGTATGCTATGTATGTTGCGCCCGCTCTTGACCCCTGGCCTGGCCCATTGTTCGCGCGCGCGCCGCTAACCGCGATCACCACAGCTCTTCGCCCAAGCACCCACACGGAATGGTGGAGGATGGGAGGGAGGATGCACACTCGAAGGCTTCCCTGTAGGCGGCGGTAACAGGCTGCACAACCTGGGTCAGTAAAAAGGCCAGCAAAAAGGCCAGCAATGCGCGACTGGATTCAGGCTGATCGTTGCAGGTTCCATAATACTATGCGGAATCGCAATCCTCACCACCTTCTTCCTGCTCTGGAGATCTGAAAGGAAGAAGGCTGCTGTTGGCCGAAGGTGCGCAACTGGAAGGACTGCCATTATTGACTGGACGACTGACTGGCGACAGGGAAATGCAACTCTTCCTAATTGGGTATATCATCATCTCCATCTGCGAGATCTTTACCATTGGTGGCTTCCCTCTGAACAACTCTGTGCGCCTGGTACGTAGTCTATCTGACAGGGTGGCGGCTAAGCTGACTTTGCGACAGGCATTCGTTGCTGTGCACATTGCTGCAATTGTTGCAACAACCTGGATTCTCATGCTCAATGGCTTGATCGGCTACCAGCTCCTAGACGACGGCACCCCCATCTCGATCGGATTGCTATTAATCTCAGCGATCATCCTGTTTGTCGGAACGGGTTACATTGCTCTCGACACCGGCTTCAGCTGGACCGGCTACTGGGATGATACTCTGCCATTGCCGAACCGGGCCTACGCCCTCTACACGCTCTACCAATTGGTTCCTCTGGTCTTCCTGTTCATTTTCTTCTGCCTGGAGTCATTCCTAGTTCTCCGTGTGCTCGGCGAGCGCAAGCCTATGCGTACGTCCTTCGCGTCTAACCCTAAAATTAAAGCTAACGATCTACAGTCTATCTCCTCGGCGCAGCTATCCTCTTCGCCATCGGACAGGTCTTCCAATACGTTATCAGCGTTCACATCTGCACAGGCACCAGCGGCAAGATCAACGGCGGTCTCTTTGAGACTCTTTTCACACTCCTCGCCGTTGTGATGATCTGGATCTTCTGGTCGAGCATCACCGAGGACGACTGGCCGATGCCAACCGTCGCTGGATCTGGCACGTATACATGATGACCTTAGGACATGTGGTGGATGTACAAGATACGGTGTAATGTTTCATGATTTGACTAGCATAGCGTATACCATTTTGGGGATCTCTGGACGCATTACGCGTTATGCTGCTAGTTCACGATACACAGATAATGTTTTCCGGGCAAAGAGTAATTTTGGTAGTTGTTAATTTCACATGCAAAACGTGAGAACGCGTTCCTCACGTGCCCACGCATCTCGAAGATCGATCTGCAATCGATCGCTGACACCTCACAAAGCTTCCACCCAAGTGGCACATGCTGTCAGGGTCTCGGCAGAACATCGACTGAACCTACTTTTCGCTCATTGCAAGCCACATAAGCATGCCGTCGCCAACCTGACCTTGACAGAGCTTGCTGTTCGCTGCAAATGCGAGCCCACGACGTAATCCTCATTATTCCACCTTCGCGCGCTTCTTCCCCATAGCATCGCCCCACACTTGCGCACACCACCACTTCCAGCTCCGGTACACAGCAAACCTCAGTCAGCTGTCACACAACAACTCGAACGAGAGCATAACAGCATAGCACCGCCGGCGGTCGCTGCTACAGCAACACGCAATCCCGCTCCCGAGCGCAATCACCACGCGACATGGCCGACTCGGACTACTCCTACGACGGCGACGAAGTCTCGGGCGACGAGTTTGTTGGCTCGCGCGCTAGTTCCAGCAGGCCAGCGCAACCGGCAGAAGCAAGCGGGAGGAAGCAGGCCAGCAAGGAGGCTGCGCAGAAGCCAGCGCGCAAAGCATGGGAGACGGAGTACTCGCGGACGGTCGAGAAGACGATAGTCCCAGTGAATGATGACGATATAGGACAGAGCGTGCAGGAGCGAGAGGAGGAACGCAAGCGCAAACGGTTACGGAAAGATACCAAGCCCTTCCAGAGGGGTATAATACGGCACGTAGTGTTGGTATTGGATCTTTCGGAAGCTATGTTGGAAAAGGACATGCGGCCAAACCGCTTCTACACGATGATCAACTACGCACAAGACTATGTCCGGGAATTCTTCGAGCAGAACCCTATCTCCCAGATGAGTGTCCTTGGCATGCACGACGGCATATGCATACGAGTCTCTGAGCTCTCCGGCAACCCCGCAGAGCACGCAGCGGCGATCTTGGGGTTACGGAGCAAAGAGACAGGCAAAGAGCCCAAAGGTGCACCCAGTCTGCAGAACGCTCTTGAGCTCGCGCGCGCAACTCTATACCACACGCCAAATCACGGCACGCGAGAAGTCATTGTCGTCTTTGGCTCCCTTCTTTCCCTCGACCCCACCGATATCCACCAGACCATCAAAGCATGTGTGCGTGACCGCATACGAGTAAGCGTAATCGGCATGGGCGCGCGGCTCAAGATTTGCCAGGAGATAGTGACGCGGACGAACGCCGGAGACGAGAGCGAATACACAATCGCAACCGACCAAGAGATGCTCAAGGAACTCCTGATCGCAACGACAACACCGCCCGTCATCCGCTCAGACACCGCCTCCACGCCCCAGCAGCCCGAGAAAGGCGCAGCGCTGATGATGATGGGCTTCCCATCTCGCGTTGTCGAAGACACACCCACAATATGCGCGTGTCATGGCAACCTCACACTAGGTGGCTACACATGCTCGCGCTGCAGCGCAAAAGTCTGCTCGCTGCCCGTGACATGTCCCAGTTGCCAACTCACACTCCTGCTCTCAACGCATCTGGCGCGCAGCTACCACCACCTGTTTCCCCTGCGCAATTGGGCTACGGTGTCCTGGCAACGAGCGCGCGAGACAGACTCCAAGGACTGCGTGGGCTGTCTCACCACTTTCCCTGCGGTTCCGTCAAAGCAAGAGCTGGCTGCAAGAGCGCTCAAGAAAGAGAGGCAGTCTACCACAGGAAGTATGCTGAATGGACATGCAGACAGGGAGGTGGTGGAGGATGATGAGAACGGAGAGCAGCATGCGAGTGAGAGCGCGAGGTACGAGTGTCGCTCGTGTGAGAGCCACTTTTGCATTGATTGCGATATGTTCTGTCACATGGTGCTGCATAATTGCCCCGGGTGCTTGAGTAGGCTGGACCCGGGGGCAATTGCTGATGCAGGTGCAAACGGGGACGTGGTAATGAGTGGATGAGACAGGTAGAGTAATCCCAAGCACGCTTCGTGACGACCGTACTTTCCATTCTTCTCCTACGCTTGCTTTCTTCCTCCTTTGCCTCATCTTCAGTTTCTCTTCACTCGTACGACACCTTATACCCAGACACACTCCAAGAGGGCGCGCTTGTGAGCACTTGAGCCTGGCCATTGACCATGTCAGCAAGGCGACCAATGAGGCATGTCAGCAGACCAGGATGCTCAAGGCGCGCTAACACCAGCCTCCACCCACCACCTCTCGCAATAACCCCCTTCCCACAATGTTCTGCGGCCGCTGCCAAATTTTTTGGTCCGAAGCTCTAGCGAAAGCCACTATTCCCAAGAAGATCGAGAGACCGGAGGACATTTTTTGGACAACATACGAGACAGTTCTTCACAACAGTATTGGCGAGCTGGAGCAGGCGTCCAATCTGCGATGCCGCACCTGTCGACTCATAAACTCTTCGCCTACGGAGTATGAATATGCAACGCTGCTCAAGAACCACAGCGAGCCCTTACATATCGTTCTTGCAATCAACGCCGCGCAGAGCCCGCTTCCAATCCTTCAAGTCGAGTTTCGAGACGCAGTCAATGATGCAGTACGCATCCCGAGGAGGCTCATTGCCTCATGCAGTGGCATGCTGGGCGTTGAAAGCGAAGCCAGTGCACGATTGCGACTGCCAGGAGTGGTGAATCATTCCGCAGACGCTCTGGCGACCATGTTGGACGAAGCTGTCATGTTGGACAACGACCACACAGGCTCCGATGGTGCGCTTCAGCTTGCATCGTACTGGATCAAGTCTTGCATGAACACGCACGCCAAGTGCCGCCCCACCGGGGGGTTGTCAACATTCCTACCCACAAGGTTGATCGACGTCAGCAATAACAACACCAAGCTGGTCGAGAGTAAAACGAATGTCGGAAAGTGTGATGATCGACGGTACTTAGCCCTTAGTCATTGTTGGGGTTTGGTACCGATCATACGTACTCTGAAAGACAACTACGACAGTCATAAGGAAGGCATTCCCTCTGCAAGTCTATCGAAAACCTTCAGAGAAGCTATCCATGCCACTCGAAAGTTAGGCTTCCGTTATATTTGGATCGACTCGATGTGCATTGTACAAGACGACAACGACGACTGGGCAGCTGAAGCTGCGACAATGTGTAATGTCTACCAACACGCCACAGTCACCCTTGCGGCAGCTCACGCACCAGGCGGAGACATCGGCTGCTTTGACTATCGCGATGGACTCTCGAACCTTCCGTTCTACGTTGAGATTCCCTCTTCAAACTCAGACTCTGCGTCAAGACTCGTATTCACCAGCTACGGTCGCCCTCAAAGCAAAGATCTTGGTGGAGGAGATCCGGCCCTGTATGGACGTGCCTGGGTTCTTCAGGAACAACTTTTGTCCCCACGGATGCTGATCTTCGATGGCGATCAACTCAGATGGGAGTGCCTCACTTTGCACGGATCTGAAGGAACACCCACATCAGGTTCGACCCGGCATGGTAATACTCATAAGTACATTCGAAAAGGAATCATGGAGACTGAAGAATATTTCGACGATAATGATAAGAAGGATCAGGACTTTGTGTCTGACTTCTGGCCTCGCCTGAAGCACCGCTACTGGTGTGAGATCGTTATGGACTACACACATCGGGGCATGACCAAGCCCGAAGACCGTCTGGTCGCCCTCTCAGGAGTTGCTCAGGCTCTTGCTCGACATACTTGCCACGAGTATCTAGCTGGACTGTGGTCGAACTACTTCTACATCGGGCTTCTCTGGAGCATAGCACACAATGAGAAATACCTCATGAGTGCTACAACCAACTTCGACATCAGGCGCAATAAGTGTATACGTCACAAGCAAGATCTCGCACCGAGCTGGTCATGGGCATCCGTCACTACGCCTGTTATGTATGGAAGTAATGATTGGCAAGATATCAGCCGCATGTGTGTTTTGCGTGATATCAAAGTCCTCGGCGGCGTGGACAGACAGACTGGGCGGGTAACAGTTCGCGGGCACTCTCGAACAGGATACGTTAACGTCATTTACCAATACTCCATCCCAGAGGCCGCCGCGAAGCTTCCACATATGACTGCACCTCCGCCTGCGGGCCGCACAGGTCTCGAGCACATGATATTCAAAGCTCGATCTTTCCATCCACTCCAATACTTCCTACTCGCAGAACAGTGCCCCGGTCCTGACAATACCATGACTGAGGATGAAGTTCGAGCACATGGGTCGTTCCGGTTCGTACGTGGCACTTTCAGGCCGGACGAGATTGTTGATCCCACGCAAGAAATCACCTTTATCGCAATAGCTCAACGTCACAAAGAGGAACAGGTAGTGAAGCTGGGGAACACCTATCTAGACCACGACCCAGTCAGCGTCCATACCTTGGCCCTCGTACCTACAGGAGACGCCGAAGGAACATTCAGACGTGTGGGCCTTGCAATATGGGATAGCTGCTCATGGTACGGGTACTTATGCGGTTGGAAAGACGACCGAACACGACGTATTACCGCGCCGCGGGAATGGGATCGGGGCTTCCATATCGGAGAGTACATTTGGGAAGAGGCTTACAGGAAGTTGTGGTGGGACGACATGGAGTTCTACAAGTGTACTGCGAGAGTCGGCGGGAACGGAGAACACGGAAGGTGGAAACATGACCATGAGTACAAGAGCGATCAGTTGCCTGATTTGAAAATGTATAAGGCCGGGGTAAGGGTTGAGGAAAAGACGGTGATCATTGTCTGAGCTCTCCATGAACGGCAGTAGAGGGATGTGTTGCTTTGTGGCATTGACCGTAGCGCAACCACCAAACATCCGCAACCTTGCAGCAGTGTAGCCTGCGCACATGTAGGGATCGAGACTCGGTTAAGCTATCCGGAGTGCGTTCTTGCGGTTGAAGTACAATGATCGCTCCCTTGCTTCGGGACATTACCTCAGGAATGTTACTAAGCGTCTCAGACACAATGGCCATTTCGATGTCGAGTCTTACAATACCCATACAATCGTTCACTGTCTCGCTCCTTTGTCTCCTTGCAAGCGATGTTCTTCTCCCGCCAGCCACTGTTTGGCGGAACCTTAGGCTACTTAACCTTCCTCGCGCTCTGCAGCCTCGCGCTGCTCTACCACTTCTACACCAGCACTGCAACAGTCTCGCACGACATCCCCTACCTTTCGCTCCCCTTCTCGCGCCCACCTCACTCATCATCGATCCCCAAGATTCTCTGGTACAAACTCGGACTCCTGGGCCTCGACAATGACACCCGCGCATGGACCGCGTCCTGCATCGCCTTGAACCCCGACTACGACGTCCGATTTCTGGCTGACGAGGACGCAGAGGACTTCGTGTACACCGCGTTTTCTAACCGCCCGGACATTCTTGAGGCGTACTTTGGCCTCAGCGTGCCGATCCTCAGAGCCGATCTGCTGCGAAATCTTCTCCTCTTCGATCAGGGCGGGGTGTGGAATGACCTAGATGTCGAGTGCAATGTGCCGATTAGCGAGTGGGTGCCGAAGCAGTTCGCGGAAAAGGCGGGGCTGGTTGTCGGATGGGAGTTCGATGTTGGATGGGATCTGAGTATTGTGAGGCAGTTTGCGAGCTGGACTATTGCAGCGAGGCCTGGGAGTCCTCATATGTTGAGTGTGGTGGAGGGGATTGTTGATAAGCTGCATGGAGTCATGAGAGAAAACAATGTGGGGATTGGAGATGTCACGCTGAACATGACGGGTGGCGTTGTGGATTTCTCGGGGTCGAGGCGGCTGACGACAGGTGTGTTCGAGAGTCTGGGGTACACGCTGGGTAGAAGTGTGAGCCTGGATGAGGCTAAGATGATTCTTCAGCCTGTGCTGTTGGGCGATCTGCTGGTCATGCCGGGAAGATCGTTTGCGGAATCATCGAACGACTATTCGAAGCACGGTGCCGGGTCGGGACTGTTGTCTCCGCAGTTGGTAACGCATCATTATGCTGGAACGTGGAAGAGTGGTCATGGTGGCGAGGGAAATACATAAGATCGTAGCGAATAGTGTGGATGTACTGGAAGGTGATTGATGGCAGATTGCGACCACATCTGATCCATCGGAGGGGCGAAGTTTGAAGGGGATGCCAACTCTTCTGACAGGCATACTTTTGGTCACGGTTGCCCTTCGTGTATTGTCGCTGTCTTCTTATTGGCCGAATAGCTGCCTCAGCCTTGTGAGTTTCGCCCTCATGGACATGCTGACACGAAGCTCAGCCTAGCAGACATCGCCTATAAAGCCTCTCATGCGTCCATGAAATCTCTCTTGTCTCAATTTCAGAGCTATAGTCCAGTGTCTTCCGCGTCTCAGAATGGCCGAACTAGTCCTCGGCCCCTTCAGTGACCCTTTAGGTGAAGCTTTCAAGCTCTTCGGCGACGAGATCGAAGCCATCGAAAGCTCTACAAATGTTCGAGTCATGACCATCACGATGCCAGAAAACAACCCGTAAGTTGAAGCATGCCTCGAAAGCAGATCAGCAGACTGAAGGAGCACAGGCTCATAGGCGTCTACCCGACTGGTCTGGAGGGAAATTTGTCACACGATCACAAGCCCAGTGCTCTGTATAACAGGTCGAATATCAAGTTTACTCGAGGAGCTCCTTGGAAGGTGCGCTGGGACTACGACGCTGGAAAAGAGTCGCACGTCAATGTGGAGATTGGCAAGGGCCCGAATCGGTTAAAGTTTGCGTTCATTGCCGAAACGCCTTCTACGCGGGATAGGCAGGGTGTTGAGCCTTACTACAGTGCCATCAAGCAGGCACAGCAGGCGGTGAATTGGAACGAGAACTGCAGGACAGACTCAGATGCAAGCAGGTTGATTGCATGGTGGTCTGCAAGGTTTCACAAACCGAGATGGAACGTGTATAGCACCGAAGAGCCCTACCAGTAATTCGCAGGCGATTCCCTATTGTATCATTACAGCAAGGCATCGAGACTTGGAGGTTGGATTGAGTGATAGTTGTTCTCAAATCATGCATTCCACATAATTCTACATCTGTATTGTTGCCTCGAAATCCTACGCAGAAGGATGGATACCCACTTGTAGAGAGTGCGGCTTCCCTCATCTTATCCCAGGACATTATCACACCAAGCACCAAGACACAACGCCACAACCTCATACTTCTTATCGTTTCTCGCAATCCCACTGGCGTTACTCTTCAGGAAGCAGTTGTACGCCATACCTCCACTCTCACCCATAGCGCGCGTCTGATTCCACCATTCTGGAATGAAGCCTCCGCCGACACATGTCCTGTCGCTCTCAGATTTGTGCGCGTTATACATGACGCAGGCTTCGACGCAGTCAGATGCCGTAGCAGCGGAAAGTGCGATCAATTCGTCGTTGAGCCAGCCGTGGCCGCAAATGGTGGTGTATTGCCATTCGAGGAATTTGGTTCGCGCCTTGAAGGAGTTGTATGAGGTAACGGATGTACAATCTGTTGTTGGTTGGGCAATCGTACGCTCGAAAGTCTCGCTGGAAGTTGTTGATGTGGCACTTGGTGTGAATGAAGAGGTGGTTGGAGATGCTGGTGATGTTGATGCAACTGTAGGACACGCTTCATTCTCCGGCAGAGCGTCGGTCTGGTGGTTTTTATGCTCGATTGTCTTGCCGATGAATCCACCGGCTACTCCAGCTATCGTAGCCAGCAAGAGCCCACACAGGATCAAGATTGGCCAGCTGGTCAGGGTCCGTCGACTGAGATCTGGAATTGGGTCCTCGTTGTATGGACTGGAGGGTGGTACGGCCTGGATAATAGAGAATGGCGCCGTGTTATCCGGGACGGAGAACTTGTACGCAGCGATCTCAGGTTCAGCGACATGCTCTGGGAGGTCGCTATGTTGTGCGTTGCGATAAGAAGTCTGCATCATATTGTGGTGCAGCTCAAAGTGGCGAGTTATACAACAAGCGATGGTCTGGCTCAGGCGGCTGCCGTAGCCTTGTAAGGTACCCAGATTACATGGTGATCGTGGAACTTTGTAGGATGCGCCGATGCGGCGTGGTATTTAGTGTTTGAAGTCCAAGATTTGGACGTGTGAAAACGTAGGTGTAAGCGCTCACAATCCGAATTCGGCATATCAATTCTCGAAATGATCCGATTGCAGTTCCCCGAACCCAAAACATGAGGCACAAGAAACCGCGTGTGAGCTTTGTAAAAGACGCAGCTCGTCCGTTGAAGGTGCAAAATGACGACAAAAACATACAACAGCGGGTATTCGCTAGTGGTCACCCACCTAACTACTAATCCGCCGGTACGTTGCTTAAATAGGGCTGAGCGAACGGGAAGCCTTGTTTTCAACGTCCTATGGTCGTATGTGAAATAGCATTTCGTTATTAATATCTATATTTCTATTTGTGCGCGCTCATGCCTTTCTGATATGCGGCTTTCCATTCATCTGGGCAATCTACTACGGAGAAGACGATTGTCTCTTTACCGCCTCTTCTATCTTGGGGACGTACGAATCCAAGCCTTGAAGTTGAAATGAGAGGAAGGCCCGAGCATTAGTTTGTACGGTGCTTGCGCGTCCACAAGAGCTCTGGTCGCTACAAGTAGGTGTTCTGCCGTTTCCGGTCCTTGTCGTGACACGAGAGCTACACAAGTTTGCCCCACAACTCAACCATGTCAATCGACAAAAGCGTCCCGAAGTTACCTCTATGTACAGTATGACGATAGACGGCTTTCACACCAGCATCAGCACCAGAAAGCTTGTGCGTAAATCGAGCTTCCGTCAACGAAGCATCGAGGGCCAAGGCAGCACCGTGATCCTTGTTGCCGAAGATCAAGCCATCCTTGTTCGAATCCCATGCCGAGGCACCAATTGTCCCACGAAAAACATCGTGAACGGGACTCAACTGGAACAGCAAAGCTGTTTCGTCGAAGTCTGATCCGCTCTGTATACAGGGTCCATCGGTCATCGGCCGAGCGATGAAAACGCCGTAGACGTACGCCTCGTTCGTTGCTGTATGACCGGAGACCACAAGTAAAGCGTACTCGGTTATGTTTTTGATGGCTTCGACCAGTTGAACGGCATTTGTGTTTCTTTCGAAAAGGTGAATGTCGAGCATGCTGATCGAGTTGTACAGAAAAGTCTCCAATTGAACCATGCGAGGAACCGTGAGAACTAGGCCGGGCTTAGCGTACCCTGTATCGGCATCAAATTGGCGAGGTTCATCGAAGAAGACCAAGGAAAGTAGACTATAGAGTGAGTCGAAGAGGTCAGGCTACGGAGGTCAGCAGTGTACGGTTCAAGTGCAATGATATACGTACGAGCAGCTTAGAGATGGCGAAATTAAACTTTGGCCAGGTGATTGCATCTGGAAAGCCGGATGAACGGTCTGGAGAAGGCCCAAACGTGGATGTCTTCAGAGGCTGATCAAAGCAGGCCGCCATGGACTGTGCAACACTCTGGAGCTCCAGATCAGCGTCTACTGTGCAGTCCACTACTAGGTTCTGGAGATTCGTTGCGAGCAGCAGCGAGAGAAATGCTTGCAGTCGAGGCATTGGTATAACCAAATTGTACAATGATGGAGCACCCTTGTGGAGCTTCTTTGCCAGATCTCGAAAACTATCACGACAAGGTTCGGCATAAGTTGGCGGTACGTATGGCTGTGTCGAAGCAAGGAAGTCCAACACATCGTGGTACATCTCATCTCCGTCATCGTCGAAATTGACATCTTCATCTTCGACCGGGCCACCACGGTAACCTGGTGGAAAATCCCTGGCGTTGTCGGCTGCCAGCGCTCTTGCGAGTTCTGAGTCGACTGACGGGCACCGTCCTTGGTGTGGGGTCGCTAGGCTCTGAAAGATAAGCCTTCTGTGATCTGCCGGGGATCTCTCGCGGTACCCCGAAGTGTTTGTCATGACTGACGATGCCTTGTGTGAGAACGACCATACAAGAGCGCGTTTCAGTGCTTTGAGCGTGAGGAAGTCAGGTGGTGATGACGTGGTCTGCAGAGGTGCTGTGCTCAGGTAGCAAAGGCTGTCGAATAGAATGCCGGCGGCTTCTCCGAGCGCAGGCGGAAGATCGCCTTTCAAGATAACAAATGCCCTGAATGCTGCCCTGTCGATATGGCCATTGTCGTTGCAGAGTTTCTCGAAGTTCCTTTCTAGCGCATTCAGCTCTTCAGTGGAGAAAGGAGGGCTGTCGATTATGTTCTGATCGAACCGTTCGAAGATCGCTCCACTCGTCATGGCTCCGACTGCAGCCCAAGCACGAACTTGTCTCCCACTGTTGCTTGTGTCCATTGTGCTCTGCGTTCAGTCCGAGCCCTGAACGGTGATATTGGCGTGCGGTCCACTTATATAGATGGCTCGAGTTTGTCGACTAAGGTGTAAGTCAAGCTATATGCAAATTACAGCTTTGCAATTGTGGTATTGGTAGAACAGTCTGGATTTTGTAGCCAACGTGGCTTCTCGAATATCGATGCGCGGTGTTGGGGAAGTGGCGCAGCTCTGAAGCGGTCGGTCTCCGAATGCCGTCCCCAACCCCACCCTGGCTCCTTTTACATCTGCCACTAGACACAGACCCAACTTTCTCTCGGACTTTATTCAACCTGAAAGGATCTACTGAGCCCGTCTCTAAAGATGGGTAAAACACCAGACTGTCATGTTTCATCAGAAGTCAAAGTCCGCTCGTTCATGGTCCACCCAAATTCTTCTTCTGTCTTTTCTCCCACAACTTGGTGCTCACGATGTTGTCCGGCAAGGAAATCTGCCTGCCAGTGATTCCCTAGGGGCGGACTTCGATTCCTCTCATCACCACAGTGAGCTGTCCGTCTCTTTCCAATCTAATGTCCGTAGCACACTAGAAGCACTCACCACTCAATGCTCTACATATAAGCTTGAGCAGGCGAACGGCGTTAAGCCCTCGTCAACCATCAAATCTCATTGTTCTCCCTTGAATACCATCAGTCGAAGACTCTTCTTTTTTCCGATCCACCATGAAGTTCTCTACGATCTACTCCGCGGTTTTCGCAGCATTGGCGATCGGTGTTAGTGCGGGACCTGTACCAAACGCAGCGTCTCTCGAAGTCATCAGCTCTGATACTGCTCACTCTTTGGATGCAAGAGCTCCTCCGAAAGGTCCGGTCATAACCTCCCGCTACAAGGATGCGGTTGCAGCAGCTGCCAAAGCTGGCAAGAAGCTTGTGCCTGGGAAATTCTATGTTTTCACAATCGAGTGGGATCTACCTTCTTCTGTCGAAGGAACCTTCGAGAGCAAGACAGAGCTTGAGAAACTTCAACAAAAGCTAGGATTCGAGCACGTGGCAGTCGTTGCGGGCGAGGTCATTGCGAAGGATAGGGGCAGAGATGCAAAGAAGGTGACCGACCTAGACTTCGACGCGCAGTTCATGGACCTGGTCAAGGACGATGACAAGGTGACGAGCATCCTGCGTGGCCCGAGGAAAATGGATTACATGAAGAAAGGACAAACCCTGGTGTGGGCCAAAGAAACCACGAAAGCGAAAGCGTCCAAGGCGAACATGGAAAAAGCTGGCAAGGCCTACTTCGACTCTCCTGCTCACAAGAAGTACAATGTTGACAATAACAACTGTGCTAGTTTCAAGGACGCAGCACTTCCTCAGCTTTGAGGGATGGGTGGTAGCACGCCATCAAATGTTCTTGGAAGCTGGTTTTCCAGGACGAATATTATCTCGAGGTAAAAATTCGGATCTATCACAGCTAGAAATTAGGTAGAGATGGCATTCAAGTGGTCAGTACGGCCACACCAGACTACAATTGTATCAACCAATCAACTCACTTGACGCACAACATTGTAAGAAACCGACAAGCACCTACTCCTGATTCTAAGGCTCAAAGATGTGGAAGTCGATGTGTCGAGCAAGAGAATATGGTGAGCGAGAGCTGCGCTAAGTCGAGTATGATCGTACAGATATCCATATTCGATCATCCCAGAGAGAACATGCGATGCGTATGGTTCTCATCCCCAATGACCAGCAGGCTGGGCTGAAGTCTCCTTCGAAGTCCGACTCAGAGGCTTGGTGATCTGTAGGCCATGGTCTCTTCTTGAACATCGCCGCAATATTCATGTATTGGGCGATTATTCACAGTGAAATCACAGCTGCAGGTCCAGCTGCAGGTACAACCGAGTCAATGCGGGAGCGTAGCATAGCGTGTGGTATGAGTGGGGACGAGTGGCGTGCGCTAAGCCGGTAGCTAGCGGCTCGCGAGTCGATCCTGGGTGAACTGCTCGGTCACAAGTCGGCTGCCTTCGTCTTTTGAAGTATATGTCGTCCTCGAAATGTGATATTTGCCGTTTCCTTGCTGCCAGATCTGCGTTACAATTCGACCAAGTTTCGAACACAGTTGCGACCGCAAAGCAAGCAAATGTTCTGCGCAGTCTGGGATCAGATAATGCTGAACGGCTGTATCTATTGCGTCTCTCGATCCTGCTCTCCTTCTGCGACCGGGGTATGCTGTTCCTGATATTGTCTCCTTCTGATACGGGCTGCCATCGATGTAAGCGATTTGGTTGCGGGGAAATCGATCGCGGTCGCCGTACTTAGTTGCCGTGCGTGAAGCTCGAGGATCGCAGGGCGCTGGGTTCGGTCGCTGTGTGCTCTTCGTGAATGAACAATCAATGTCTCGTGATCAGTACTCCAACTCAAAGAGCTAGCGAATGTACAGCTGTTGCTGATACAATCAGCCATATGCTTACGATCCTACCGTGAGCGTCTAATGGCACTTCTAATCGCACCAAACGGTGGCTTATTGGGCTTGTAACGCCAATTGAGAAACTCTGCATGGCTGAATTGGCACGGCTAGAAGTTGACGTTGTGGTTCGTGGAATAGGTGCTTGATGCTGCTTGGAACGCTCAAGCATCCAATTCCGCAGCTAGGGCCGACGCTGGAATTAAATGTCGATAATCAGCCATTGGTGTTCAATGGCACTGGTATTGATGTCTCTACTTTTCGAGAATCGTGGACGGGTATTCTGCCGGGAGAGGGCCTGTCTTATCGTGGATGACGAGCTTGGTGGAGCTTTCGGTCGCGTGTGCTGTATCGGCGCGAAACAGTGGGTGCCAGAGGACGGTTCCAAGATCAAAGGATGGTTGGCCCAGCGCAGCCTCAGGATGTAGTTGTTCGCAGGATTTTCTGACAGCACACACCTGCATCCGTGGAGCCTCTCAGCCGGCAGCTATGCTCGAACAGCTGCCGAAGGAACAGCTCCTCATCGAAACGACATCATCGGCGCGGCCTCAAATCCAGAAGCACCTGGGCAACGGCGAACCACGGTCCTTTCAACAAACGGGACCCGGGCCACAAATTTTCTATCGTCTCGCGCTTAATTGGCCCGGCCCTCCCGAGATTGCCCGACCTTGTTGGCAGCGGAAAAGCGCTCAAGGCGGACCCTGGGAAAAGGAGAAGCGCTGCGAAGCGCACCGCGTTCGGGGTGGATTCAAACTTGAAAAGGCATCTGGACACATGTGAACTTTGAAGCCCCAGTTTACAGGTCTACAAGCGCGGCAGCTGCCAGATTGCAGTGCGTGCACAGCTTTGGGAAAGACCTTCGATGTTGTGGCTGCTACAGCAACGCTTACAGCCGCACCCTGAGATGAAGAAGATAGTGACAATGGCAGCACAATGCAGCTTCAATGACGACCAGTGTGCATGCAGAGAACCTGCGGCTCAGCTGCAGCTGTTTATCATCTAGAGCACCAGTGAAATGCCTTGCATGGTGTTCTGGAAATACGCACTGCTTCCCCGAGGCATCGAAGAGGTCCCGGAGCAGCGGCGGCCTGAGCGCTCTTACTTGGCAGCGCTAGCGCGCCTTCTCCATTGAAAATCTGCATCGCCAACTGCTTTAATAGCTTCCCTTCCCCAACCCAACCTGTCTTCCATCAACTCTCCACTCCACGAGATCGTTATTCACAATGGCGGCTCAACAGGTACGCTCATGTCCAGCTCAAACGACAAGAATTGATGGCTAACACACTCAAAGGACAAGTCCGCTTTCGGCATGGTATGCTCTTCCTCCTTATCGCCAAACGCACCTTCTTCAGCTCCAGCTGCCCAGCTCAGCGATCTACGCAATTTCCATCTCAATGACATGGGTCGACCCTGTTTGCGCAGGACGAACTTTATCAGAGATGGATATGCGCGCTCTGAGATGCTGACGGCCAGCTGAAGATGTGTCCGCAATTGGCTTTTGACAAGACGTGCAAGACTAACATTCATCCAGCCCGGCTTCGTTGTCGACTTCTTGATGGGTGGTGTCTCCGCCGCCGTCTCGAAGACCGCTGCTGCCCCCATCGAGCGTGTCAAGCTCCTCATCCAGAACCAGGTATGCATCACCTTCATCACCACCACCAGCATCAGCCATCTAACAACCATCGTAGGATGAGATGCTCAAGTCCGGCCGTCTCGACCGCAAGTACGACGGTATCACCGAGTGCTTCAAGCGCACTGCCCAGAACGAGGGTGTCCTCTCCCTCTGGCGTGGTAACACCGCCAACGTCATCCGTTACTTCCCTACCCAGGCCCTGAACTTCGCTTTCCGCGACACATACAAGTCCATGTTCGCCTACAAGAAGGAGCGTGACGGTTACGCCAAGTGGATGGCCGGTAACTTGGCCTCCGGTGGTGCCGCTGGTGCCACTTCCCTCCTCTTCGTCTACTCCCTCGACTACGCCCGTACCCGTCTTGCCAACGACGCCAAGTCCGCCAAGAAGGGTGGTGAGCGCCAGTTCAACGGTCTCGTAGACGTCTACAAGAAGACCCTCGCTTCCGACGGTATTGGTGGTCTTTACCGTGGTTTCATGCCCTCCGTTGCCGGTATCGTTGTCTACCGTGGTCTGTACTTCGGTATGTACGACTCGATCAAGCCTGTCCTCCTCACCGGTTCCCTCGAGGGTAACTTCCTTGCCTCTTTCGCTCTTGGTTGGGCCGTCACCACCGGTGCCGGTATCGCCTCTTACCCTCTCGACACCATCCGCCGTCGTATGATGATGACCTCTGGTGAGGCCGTCAAGTACAACGGTACCATGGATGCCGCCCGCCAGATCGTCGCTGCTGAGGGCATCAAGTCTCTCTTCAAGGGTGCTGGTGCCAACATCCTCCGTGGTGTTGCCGGTGCCGGTGTCCTGTCCATCTACGACCAGGCCCAGCTCATCCTCTTCGGCAAGAAGTACAAGGGTGGATCTGGTTAAGCGCCTTCCCCCTTTCTTCGATACCCCAAAACGAGTTCACGTGGTGGAAGCAGATAATCGCGACGCGAGTGCGAGTGTGTAGAGGTGAATTGATGGAGCACATCAAGCCCGTCATGGAAAGCACGACCCGGTGGTAAAACACCTTGTACTTTACTTTGCCCTGTACTACTCGTCATATCCGGCTTGCATTGCTTTGTCCATTTACCCCTTTCTTAGGTGTTCACTTCTCATCGCTTGGAGCATGGGAAAAATAGCGGTTTATAGAAAGATTTCGGGTTTCCTTGACAAAATTTTGTTCCTTTGCATGTGATAATCGTGACTGCTATCATATATCAAGATGGTCTCGCTACTGCGTAGTTCTGACATCGTCTATTGACCACGGCTTACCCTACTTCTTCCCATTCACAGTCTTCCACGCTGCTTCCTCCGCACCCTTTAGTGCCTCACCAGCTCTCGACAGCATGTTCCACGCCTGAGCCCCAATGCCCTCCCCCGCGCTCTCCCCGCCGCCAATGCCACCGCCTTGCGTATACGGCGCGTTGTCAGGCGCCTGCTGATACCCCGGTGGGTGCTCCAAGCTCCTCCTTCCACTATCCGCTGCAGTCGCCGTAGGTACCGCTCCACCAGTGTTCGCACTCTGGAATGGACTCGCTACGGGACCCATGTTCAGCGTCGTGGGCCCTGGCTTGCTCGCCGTTGTCGAAGTCACCGTCGACCGCCCCGCGAGGTGCGAGTCGCTGGGCGGCGGCTGGGTGAACTGTGGTGGCGGCGCCTGCACGCGTGTCTCGGTCGTGATGTGCGTTGCGGTGTAGCCTGGCTGGGGCGGCAGGGGGCCATCGTGGGTTGCGGGCGCGGTGGCGGTCGGTGTAGGACGAGCGCCTGGCTGCGGCGCTGGAGGGGAGGACGAGTCTACGGTTGTTGTAGCGGGTACATAGCGGGATGTGGGTGTCGGAGCTGGGCTTGAGCCATCGTCGGCCGTCTGTGGGGTGACACCGTCGGCCTTTATGGGAGCGTTTTTGTAGGTTGGGATGGGCGGCATCTTGGGGTCGTGTGTAGAGGAAGTATGAGACGCGTTGTCTGCGATCAGGATTGAGAATGTAGCAGCGGTCAGACAAGAGCTTTCCAAGTGATATGGTGTATTCTGGGTTGTCGAGGACAGAGACTGTGTTTCTTCACACTATATTGGGCGTATTGCTGCCTTGGTCAAACGTTTCGCTGGCTTCTTGGGAGGCTGCGTTCTAAGGTGATTACCGTTTTGGGAAATCTGATGATGTCACGGCACGTGATAGATAGTTTCTGATACGTTCAACCACCGGTGCAACAGCAATGTCTGCAGACAGCACAGTCCAAATCTTATGCGAACATCATCAACCACTTACTGGAATTCACGCCATACTGATACAGAGCCGTACGGTTTTGTGCAGAAGAGGACGTCTGATCTGAGAAGAAGCTCTCACACTTTCGCTCACATCGACTGCGAAAATTGTATATCAGCATTTGTAGCTACAGAAGTCAAGCTGCAATACCCGACTGACATACTCCACGTCCTATTACCTGAAGGACGGAGTCTATCTGACATGGACTCGGACTACGTGGCCACCAGACCGGGCGAAGTACAGACATGTTGTCTTGCAAAGAATGCACAGCGCTGTATAGAAGGGCGCTTTTGACGCCTTTCTTTTGTCGTTCAAGAGCAGCTGAACCACCATTCAGCTCACCTGCTGGATACCATTTCGATCACTGACTCGGCTGTGGGTCGTTCTCCTACCAACCCTAGTGCGCATCTGTTTCAGGACAGGCATCATGTCGTTCAAGCCTTCAGCAAAACCTTCCTCCGACACCAACATTGGGCTCGACGTCGCCCAGCTTCCTGCTCTCTTGGCTCGATATTGGCATAACATGTGGCTGTGCCGACACCCATATGGACGGTTGTTCGGCGTAGTCGAAACATCCTGCCAGGAGATGATCGATTTGGCATCGAAAGAAGTGTCAATTGGACGTTCTAAAGCGCGCTCTGAAAGATCACACCGACATTCGTCATCACTTCTTGGCACCGCACCACTATTCAGGGATAGAGCGCTTACCCATGCCTGAGATGCTGACGAACATCGAGCGCGTCAGTCATCCCAGGTCACTACCTATTGTAATCATCAGTCGCCGCTTCCATCGTCTCTTTCGGGTGGACCCCGGTGTCATGGACAATACCCTGTGCTTCCTTCGATTTCCTTGAGTGAAAGGATGACTTTACAGCAACGGAGCCCTGTCCTCCGAAGCGCCCTTTCTGGAGATGAAGCTGGCGTCGACGCAGCCCGATATGGCTTTCCTCCAAGCCGTTGAATGCCATCCTAGTAGACTACGCACACGCCTCAACCTGTTGACTTGTCATTCGAGTCAGGCGCCGGAGGAATCTACAAGGGGAACCGTTCAGAGTCCCGCAACCGAGAATAGAACATGATATGGACCAGTACAACGACGTTCGATCATCCTAAACAAGCACAGCAGCATGATGTGCTCATCAAAATTCGCGATCAACTCAACTTAATCATGATCCAATCTCATGCCGCGCCAGCACGGCATCTGTCAATACGTGACTAGAGTCCTTGGCATGTCACGAATACCGACGTTGCATCAGACGTGAATTTCTCCACATCGGAGGTTTGAATCCTGTGCGCAGAGATCCGCTCAATCTCAATTCTGCCTCTTCAAGTTACCGCGATGTTTCGACGATAGAGCCTCTGGCTTGGCAGCGCGAACGGTGCAGGTCTCCACCACACACGGTTAGTTGTTTCAAACAAACTCCTCTCGGGTCATACCGAGCGTGTTCTGACAGTGCTCGTCCACTGTTTATCTTGCGATACCTCGTCGAATCTAGTAAGGTGCGCCGACAAGATCGCATGGCCTCCGCTGTCGTGATCAAAAACGGCAACGGGTCAATGGCACAGGAACGGTCGAAACATGGCGATGGGAAGGCTTAGGCATGCTTGTACGAAGCGTGGGGCCTGGGATTAAACGTGGGGCTACATGATAAGTCGGGACTCGGACTCGCATAGCATTCTGCAGTCTCTATATAAGAGATGGAACGCTACTGCACTACCGTTGTTCAGCCCAGCTCTTCCATTCTTTTCCAACCCCCACACTTCAGTCCTTCGTTTCAAAAAACAGTCATTCCTTCTTGAACTCGTCAACACTTCGACACAATGAAGTTCAGCACATTTGTCTCCCTCGGCCTCACAGCCATCACCGCTCTGGCAGCGCCCACACCTAGCATGATCGATGTCAAGCGTGACGTCGTTAAGCGTGCTGCTTCCCTTGAGGATGTTGCCACTGTTGGCTACGCTACCACCAATGGCGGAACCACTGGTGGTAAGGGTGGAAAGACCGTTAAGGTGTCGACCCTCAGCGAGCTGACCACTGCCGTCAAGGGTGACGACGCTGCCATTGTCCTCATCACTGGCCCCATCAAGGGCTCTGGCGACAACGTCAAGGTCGGCAGCAACAAGTCCATCATTGGACAAAACAGCAAGGTCATCCTGGAGAACTTCACTATCACCGTCAAGGGTGTCAAGAACGTCATCCTCCGTAACTTTGCCGTCCAGAAGGTCGTCGGCGGTGACGCTATCGCTATCCAGAAGGTATGAGCTCGCAACGCCCACTGAAACTACTTCATCCTCACATCAATTCTAGTCCGAGAACGTCTGGGTCGACCACCTCGACCTCTCCTCCGACCGCGACCATGACAAGGACTACTACGACGGCCTGCTCGACATCACGCACGCCGCCGACTTCGTCACCGTGACCAACACCTTCCTGCACGACCACTGGAAAGCCTCCTTGATTGGCCACTCCGACTCCAACGAGGCCGAGGACAAGGGCCACCTGACCGTCACCTACGCCAACAACTACCTGTCCAACCTGAACTCGCGCGGCCCCTCGTTCCGCTTCGGCACAGGTCACTTTTACAACAACTACTACGAGAATGTATCGGATGGCATCAACACTCGTCAAGGCGCGCAGCTGCTTGTGCAGAACAATGTTTTCGTTAGCTCGAAGAAGGCGCTGTACTCGACCGATGCTGGTTATGCTGTTGAGTCTGGCAACGACTTTGGTGATGGAAAGAACGTTGCTGAGAAGGGCACGCTTACTAAGGCTCCTTACACTGTCGCTGGTCTTCTTGACGCAAGCAAGGTCAAGGCTGCGGTTGTTGGTACTGCTGGTAATACCCTCTCTTTCTAAGCGTTTGTTTTGACGTGAGGTTTGATCGTGCTGAGTGATGAAACACCTGGGAGCTGCCTGTTTGAGATGCATGACTGAGGACGCGATGGGGTTATTCATTGACACAAGCCACGATTGCCGGCATTCTTGTATATATTTACGCTGGTCGTGGAGATAGATATACAATGCTACGATCATGATCTGATCAAAGCTACCCCAGATACTGCAAACCTACTTCGTGTGGACGGCAGTGAGTGACCATGCCAACGTAGTCAATGATTGGCTATAGATGTGGAGCATAGCTTAATAGCACCTTCTCAAGAGGCTCGGAAGGATGGTACACTAGCCGGATGTGTCCCGCTTTCTAATGTTCTGCTTTGTCACACAAAATGCTGCCCCGAAAGAAAGTAAATATTAGCCACATTGACAGACACCGTATACGTCCCGTGACCATTAAACTGAGAGCCTCTGGGGCTCGATAGCTTTATGAACGTCTCGGCCTTTTATCTTGGGAATGTCACTCGACCGAGTCTGCATATAGTACTGAAATCGATCAAGCAAGGTCCTTGTTCGCGCCTCGACGTCCAAATGAATGCATTTTTGGGTAGTTGCATCTCTACTCAGGGAGTGCTTGAGTCTTTGAGTGTTTCCAAGGTAAGCGCTCGCCACACGAGACAATATATAAGAAGCTAGAGAAAGAGGGATATTAGGCTTACTAGTAAAAGCGTTGAAGAAGGACATAATCTCTGTAGCCTCTAAGTAGCTTTAGACGTCTGAGTTAGGGTCTAGACGTGAGGAGAACTACATATATATTCCTTAGACAAGCCCTTGCCCATCTACCTCCTCCCATCTTACGTCATGGCTTTCCATTGAACCAGATAGAGGAGGTCCTATTATCTATGCAAATGATCTTACTTAGGGTGTCTTCCCGAACAAGGATGTTACGATTATGGTTGAAGTCTTTCCAAATGTCGACCACGTAGAGCCACGTTGATTTCCATTCGACCTTCGATTACGTACAGTATAAGTCTTCCATAATCGAGAGATCATATGTAGTGTGTCTTTCACGTCCTTTCCCTAACCGCACTAGGTCTTTTTCACTACTTGTTACGGAGAAAGCAGTCCGGCATAGGGGGATGTAGTCCTTGAACTCCCCCAAATGGTTGAGCGCGCACAACGCTATACGTATTGTGTAAGTCGTTTGGTCAGCACCGCACGGACGATAACCGGCCTCGTCAGCTGTCCACAACCCAGTCAGGTACCTTCTGGACACTACGCGAAACAGAGGTCGAAAGGAATCGCATAGACCGGTCCTTCCGAAGTACTGCGAATCACAACGAGACTGATCTATCGCACTCGTATCGATATCGACCTCGATCCAGGGCGTGTTGTCGGCTCGGACGTTAACAGGTCTCTGTCGCTCGTCAACACAAGGTAGCAGTTCGAGTTGGCGCACTACGGCCATAGCTGAACAAAGACAAATGGGCCCAGGATGACTACGCAGAACGTGGTATGCAAGTTGGTCGAGTTCTATCTGGTAGTTCACCGGTATTGAAGAAGCTCCCACAGAGCATAATGAGAGCAGCGAGTATACGCGATCTCGTGGATCAGTGCATTGCTTGTTTCGGAACTGGTTCAATGTTGTCAAGAGACTGGTGCGAGCCGGCTTCCTGAACTTGGCGTAAAGGTACTGGTCAAAGCCATCGTCCTCAGATATCGCCCAAGAATAGTCCCGACAGATATTGTGCATGAGAGCCTTGTCTACAGGCACAGTGTGGACCCAAATGATGAGTTCTTGAGCGAGACATATCTCTTGCACGACCCAGGCGCGTTTCCAGTATGTATTTTGGGTGATGTAGGATGATATGTGCCCATCAAGGCCGGATCCAGTCGACCAAAGGCTCTCGCCAGTCACTACCTCGGCCATCCATCCGTTCATGGCAGCCTCAAATTGTTCAGTGTATACAGAGGCACTTGGCTGATGACTTCCCAAAATTCCTGTCCCTTCCGCTGGAGGTCTCGCGATACCGAGCCAGGAATGGACTGTCATCGCCCGAGAGTAGATGTACCCCATTCGTCTGACTTGGTGGTTCTTCTCTTGCAGACTTGACTGGTCTATGCAAATAGCATCTATCCACAGCGGAATCGAGAGGTCGATCGTATTGAGACGCCAATTGCGGGTCGAGTTTTGACGTGCAGTGCACAGAAAGTCGAAAAGATTCTCCCGGACCAAAAACGGACGCTCGTTGACAAGTATCATTCTCTCTTCACACCCGGCTTGTTGATCGCTCCTCAGGTGTAACACGCGATTCCATTCGTATGAAAGACATGCGTATGGATCGCTGATCGAGGCGTGAAAGATGAGGCACCTGATGAGCCCATCTTGAGACACGTTTGGAAGGAGGTACACGAGTCTGATAGATGAGCCACGATCATCGAGCGGCTCATGTTGGAAGAGCCCACCGCATCTTTGCATGAGGCGCCGAAGTGTTGACGGCTTATCCGCGGAGCTTTGTGTGGATAATCGGTAAGCTGCTGCCCATCGTTCCCTTGACTTCTGGTCTTTAATTTGGATCGTCTTGCTTGCACGTGATGCGAACTCGCTATTGGGCTGCATGCTGTTCCTCACGACTGCGGTATTGAAGAAAGCAATATCGAAAGTAGTGGGCGATCAAAATGTTGAGTTTGACTACCATAAGTCGGGAAAGCACGCTACACTGTTCTGTGAACATTGAGAGTGTACAACCATCGCAACTGGTGTTGAGAGGAAAGAGCAAGCCCACGCGGGGTAATGCAGGGTGCCTAAGCGCCTTCGCACCTAAGCGAGACGGTACCCTTGTGATGATTGTGAGCAAACCATCTTCGATTGATGTCTTTCCAAGTTGCTTGTTTGTAGATATTCATCAGACGAGCACAAAGTTCTTCCACCCGATCTTGGATCTTCGAGCCTCTGCAAAGCTTCACCATACATGACACCGTGAATGTAGCAGTCGTGGATGAACTCCCATTCCTCCACATCGGTGACATTTTGGTCCGAGATCTTAGACCGAGGACGCAGAATGTAGGGTGTGTCACCTCCTGCAAGGACACAGACACAGTCTCCCCCTTCGATGGTCGAAAGTGCAACGCCCATGTAGCAGTCAGGCTCAGTTCCTGCGACGAAGAACAAACGGTGGAACATAAGGGTATAGACAAAGCTGTCGAACTCGAGCAGGACTTGGGATGGAATGACTTCTGGGAAACCCCGGCGCTTCCAGTGATGGAAGGTCCTGTAAAACTGTTGATATTCATTGCGGTCCACTGTGATAGCATGTAGATCTGTAGTCATTATTCCTATGGAAGCAGTTTGAAGCCGCGCATAAAAAGGAGGTGCATTGTCTGTCGAAAGCTCGACACTGAGTTTGGTGAACGGGTCGATCTGTTGAACTTGCCTTACGCAAGAGCTAGGGATCTCCATCGACTGAACGACATCCTTGTATCTGCATACGCTTCGTCTACCGAGTACCATTTGGCGTGACTGCGTTGATAAGACTGGCGGTTAAGGTGTGGACGACACCATGGAGAGAGTAGACCTTGTCGCGTGGGTCGTGCGCTTGGCGACTTCGGCTGATTGACAGCATGTACGCTAGATGGGGACCATTTGCATGGTCTTGGAGGTATTCTCGCTGCAAGCCAATTGCACTGAAAGATCAACGACCCCTTCCCAATGAGGTGTCATAGCCAGAATTGGCAAGAATCCTGATTACTCGGTAGAAATCGTCCCAGAACATGCTAAATATTCCACATCGTAGCGTGCAGGTCCCACCAAGCAAGGCCTCCTGAAACGTCCAGCAACGTTTGAACCAGGACCGGACGAGGAAGCTTTGCATCGCGTTCCAGTCATCCGATGTACTGTTCGGCAGAGACAGCCCCAAGGCCTGCAGAGGTGATACTGCATCCGGGGGTGCCGCTGCGCTAATCTGAAGGGCCTCGATTGATTTGTCCGTTACCATAGCAAGTCCGTGTCGAGGACTTAGCTCGTGAACCTTCAGTGTAGCCGAAAGTATCCCCCAGACTATATTGGTGTCGTTGTCGGTCGGCCCAAGCGAGCACACGATGGATATGGCGCGTCTGTAGATGGCTCCCATCAGTTGAACTTGCTGAGCACGCTCTTCCTCGTTGTTCTGATTGACGCAAATCTGATCGATCCAGACAAAATGCTCGGTGGACTTCTGTTGGAATTGCAGCAGAACGTCGAACAAGCTTTTCGTCAAAGCGAATGGATGATCATTCCAGATGACGCTGTGGTCGAAGGTCGGCGGTCCCTATACGTAAGACAAAACTTCGTAACCTGGACAGACGTCGAGCAAGTACGTCTGCAGTATACAGTTGACTCCATTGCCGACCATGTGCGACGAGATTTTCAAGAGGAGAAGGTACTTCAGCCGTGCGCGGCATGCTCTTCTCTGGTAGGCTGCAACATGGTTGCTGAAACAGACTGTAACTCTGACGAGTACTCATTGAAACATGAGATTATTAGAATGTTCCGGTTCCCGGGAAATACAAATAAGCCATCTTGGTGTTGGCGCAGGTGCTGGTGTTCACGTGCCGTCTTCGCGGCAAGTGCAGGGCGTTCGCGCTAGCACCTGCCCTAACTGTTCGCTAAGCGAGCGGGCGCCAAGACGCACCTTCCAATTTGTCTTCGCAGGTCGACATGAACTTTCCTTCTGACCAGCCGACAAACTAATCTCGCCAGCCGCCGACATGTCTGCCAACGCCCTGAACAAGATCGCCCCCAACTCGCCCTCGAGGCAGAGCCCTTCCGAGATTGAGACCAGCATCGCCAACGCAAGTTTCCCGCTCTCGATTGACATGCGACCGCAGACTAACAATTGCACAGGCGTTGACTGACCTCGAGAACAATGTCCCCGACCTGAAGAGCTCTCTGCGCCCTCTGCAGTTCGTCTCTGCCCGCGAGGTAAGATAAGCCTCCACCAACAGCGCACCGACGCGCTCGCACCACACGCATACCCATACCCATACTTTGATCGAAGAGGCGGTGGGCACTGGGCAGCACAACTTGCTGACACCAGGATTCTTAGATCGAGGTTGGCCACGGACGTAAGGCTATCGTCATCTTCGTCCCCGTCCCTCTCCTCCAGGGCTGGCACAAGGCCCAGCAGCGGTAAGCAGATCCAACACCAAAGTTTGCGCAAAAGGTCCTAATATCTTCCAGCCTCACCCGTGAGCTCGAGAAGAAGTTCTCCGACCGCCACGTCCTGATCGTTGCTTCCCGCCGCATCTTGCCCCGCCCCAAGCGCTCCAACAGGTCCCGCACCAGCCAGACCCAGAAGCGCCCCCAGTCCAGGACTCTCACCGCTGTCCACGACGCCATCCTGTCCGACCTCGTCTACCCCGTCGAGATTGTCGGCAAGCGCCTCCGCACCCGCGAGGACGGCTCCAAGGTCCTCAAGGTCGTTCTCGACGAGAAGGAGCGCGGCGGTGTTGACTACCGCCTCGACACCTACTCCGAGGTCTACAAGCGCCTCACCGGCAAGGGCGTCAACTTCGAGTTCCCCCAGTCCGCCGCTGAGTACTAAGCGTGCTG
Organism: Didymella glomerata; assembly: GCA_030271015.1. Lineage (NCBI taxonomy): Eukaryota > Fungi > Ascomycota > Dothideomycetes > Pleosporales > Didymellaceae > Didymella > Didymella glomerata. The sequence continues at coordinate 267,555 of JAJOHN010000012.1, forward strand.
CTGGCGGTTGTTTTGTTTAGCCTGGGCATCATACGGTTCAGGAGTACGGCTTCGGAAATGCATCATGTATCCGGCATCAAAATGGAATGAGACGATATGAGCCCGCAATGGGCACCCCTTCAAGATACCACTGCAATTGATTTCTTTTCTGTGATGGTCGCTCGCTTTTGTGTCTTTCGGTAATTGTCTTGTTGAGTGCAGCTCTAGTCTACTGACGGTCCAGCTCAGGATAGTGCCTGAATACGCCCATGCTGAAGGGCTTCCTCCTGTCACTCGCCAGATACTCCTTGACACCACGGGCCTCCTTCACGCTGTCGTAGAACGTCCCAAACAGCAACTTGTAGTCGCCCTTCCTGGCCTCCATCTCATTTGGAAACGCAAACAGCAGCCCACTCAACACATTCCACAACGTCGTATCCGCATAGCTCAGCTTATCACCCACAAGATACCTGCCCTGCCCCTGCTCCTCGTTTCCCTTCAACACCCTCTCAAAGAAGCCCAAAAACTTCGGGATCCGCGCCTCCCTGAAGTCCTGCGCCTTTTTCAAGCTCTCCTCCTTCTGCTCCTCGTAGTACTTCGCGACCGCAATCGGGTGGTGCGTGTCGTGCGTCTCATTATTAAGATCAAGTGCGGTCAGCGTGTGTGACAGGATCCATTGTGCTTCTGCTTCGTTGGACCCGGCGAGCGACAGCTTGGGGCCCAGGTAGGAGAGGATCGAGGGCGTTTGGTAGATTATGAGTGGGTTGTTGGCGGGCCCGGCGCCGGGGATGCGCAGGGCGGGCGGCGCGAAGGGGGGCGGGTTACCGGAGTGCCCGGTGCTGGAGGCGTCGATGAGGGATGTGACTTCTTTGATGCCTGCAAGAAGGAGGTATTAGCAGAGGTTTGGGAAAAGCGTGACTGCTGGCGCGGAGGGGGATCGCTGCTGCGCTTTCTGGAACGTACCGTCCTCGGACTCGTTGGCGGTGTCTGTGTAGGATACGCCTGCTGCTTCGAAGGCGAGACGAATGAACTCGCCGCGTCCTGGGATGCCAGGCCAGTAGAGCAGCTCGTATGGTGGATTAGTGCGGGCTTTCTTGTTGGTAGCCATGGTGTTGCGGCGCTGGGCGTGTACTATGCTATTAGCATTTGAGATTGACGAAAATTTGAAGCTACGAGAGACGAGTAGTCGTATGGCGCGTGTGTGAAGCATTCGATTGCTGTTCGAGGCTATCTGATTATGTATATCTGAGCGTGGAATGCTTCCGTGTCTATGTTGTAAGCAGCCTGATGATTCGAGATCGGCGTCATTTTGTGGGGAAGCTTGAGCTTCAGGCGGAGCTCTTCGGCGTTAGCAACGGCGATAGTTCGCAGCGCCTCATCTATGCCATACTCGAACGTGCTTCAACGTTGTCCTCTGTCTGATAGAGCTTGTGGTGCTTGTAATGTCATTGATACAGCTTCAGAAGCGCCTGACGTGGTGCGTGTCAGCCGTTGGGTGGGCGTTTGCACCACTGTCATGAACAGTAAGCGCTTCGAAACAATACATTGTCGCCCAGCACAATGCTGCATACAAAAGCGACCGGTGAATTGCTCGAAGCTTCTGAAAGCCCCTGTCAGCTTCGTGCACGACGCTGATACGGCAATGACGGCTCAAGCTGCATGAGGTGGTGGGCTGAGTGTTTTCGTCCCCTTTGTGTGCCACGTCCAGGCCCAGCGATACGCTCGCCTATGCCCCGCACCACAGCGACCTCATGCGGAGAATGACTGCGCCTTGCCAGTGTATGAGCCATCCTTTGCTGGAATATAGGACAGTTCTCGCACATTCGCCTTTCACATTCCTTCGTCTCGCCGTCTGATTGACCCCACTTCCTTCTAAGACGAGCTAGCGCTTAGCTCCCGCACCGAGAGCTCGCTGTTGCCTCAACCGTTAAGACGCGTGCCTTTCACTGATCCTCACGGACAAAGTTTGCTTCGTGAACTTGGCTCAACCACATGGTCGGACTTCTCAGTATGGCGAACTACGATTTAAACAACTCTCTGAGGCAGATGGAGAGCTTTCGGGCTGCTGATCATGCCAGAGAAAACCTCGTTAATGTTAGTGAAGCTGGAACTGAAGGCGCGTGTTGAACGACTGCTGACACGTGCAGGAACTGATCGAGAAGTTTTCGAGTCTGTTGCGTGAACATTCAGAGTTGAAGAGCGACTATCTAAGCGAACGAGACAACAGAAGGAACTATCAGTCTAGAGTCGAGGAAGTCCATAGGGCTATGAGCGAGCATGAACGCCAACAGGTGAGTTATGGCGCGATATTGTATCTCGCAAACATTTATTTAGTTTTGTTAATGTTCATGTTCATTGCCCGATGTCCGATCATCTGCCCACGCTTGTGAGCATCGACTGAACGTCGCTTGAAACATTCCCTTTACTAACGAATGTGTAGGATACTAGCTCGTTCGTCCTAGCCCTTATCGATGGAGATGGCGCTATAGTAAGTAGATCGATCCGCAACTTGTCGTCCAGCTTCTCCCTATGCCCGTGCCTGAGCATGTTACACAAGGGCTTTGTTGAAGGCATGTTGTATCAACAACCGCTCTAACAACGTCCAGTTTCAAGATGCCCTGCTTCAAGCAGCTGGAGGCGATGGTGGCTCGGAAGCCGCTTCTCGCCTGTACCACGCTATCCACAACCACATCTCGTCCTTATACAGTAACTCCGGGAACTGGCCAGTTATGGTGCAGATCTACCTGAGTCTCGACAAGCTCGCTTTCAAGCTTCAACAGGTCGGGCTTTTGCGCCATCCCGGAGAGATGCGTACGTTTGCACAGCGCTTTAGCACCAACCAGTCTCTATTTAGTATTATCGACGTTGGTCATGGCAAAGAACGAGCCGACCACAAGATTAAAGGCATGTTGCAAAAGGTCCACAATACGTATATGAGCTAACAGCTTGATAGAAATGCTGCGTACCTTCAGTGATAACCCAACCTGTCGCCACATCATCTTCGGTGGTTGTCATGATTCCGGTTACCTCAACAACCTCGATCAGTTTAAACACAACGAGGCCAAGGCGGGCCGCATCACCTTGTTGGAGACGACCCCAGCATATCCAGAGTTTGCTTACTTGCCGAACTTTAAACGTGCCAAGTTCGACGATGTTTTCAGGAATGAGCCTCTGCCTGATTCCGCTCCTGCTCCTGCCGTCTATACCGCCGTAGCTGCAGCTCAAAGCCCTCCTCCGTCAGCGCAGTCTCCAGTAGCCATGCGTTCGTTGACAAACGGCTCGATGACCAACAAGACGCCTCCATCAAGATCTGTAGTGCCAGCGTTTGTCAGCCCTTCGCCATCCCCAAGCACTCCAGCTCCCTCCGTGTCGGCAACCGAGTCCAGCGAAGATTCTAACTGGGCAAGTGTGACCAAGATCGGTCCTCAGCGCACGGAAAGCATCTCGATCGCGCCGTCCAAAGCAAACACGAAGAAGAAATTCGCTTATTACAACAAAAGAGAACAAAGACTTGATGAGCCGCTCCCGGCCCGCGACAAAGCGTCCACTGAAGCTCTGGACGCTCGTATGAAGAAGAACGGGAAGAAAATGTGCAACAACTTCCATCTCGGTGGTTCATGCACACAGGGCAAGTTCTGCCACTTCCAGCACGAACCCAAACTTAGTCCAGGCGAACTAGTCGCTCTGCGCTACAAGGCTCGAAGCTTGGCGTGCAACAACAGGTACTGCGAGGATATCGACTGTTGTAAGTCTCTCGCCTCGAATGGATGATCTTATGCTGACAACATCTAGACTTGGGCCACCAGTGTGCCAACGAGCGCGATTTCGGCAGCTGTCGCTATGAGCAGACATGCCACCTGCGTGCCACTCACGGCATGGATAGGGAAAAGTACGTCAGGGTGGACAGGAACGGAAACGAAGAGTACTCGCCATGAGACGACTGAGAAGCATTTCAACGGTATAAGTCTTGACACTCACTGTAGCTAGGATGGGCTCAGTTCTTTGTGCGTGCACATTCATTTATAAGCTATTAGGTATCAGAATCGGAAACATGGAAGAAACATCAAGATCGCTTGCACGCTTGCTAACACGCAGCCTCCGCTTTCGTACGCTCGAAATCATATCAACGTCTTGGAAATTGGAACCAGTCGATTGCAGTCGTTCGGTGACAGCCGTTCCATCCTCCGAGGAACGCCACACAGCCACAAGACATTCGCATCGCCCTCTCTCGTGCTCAGACACGCGAGCGGCGGCCACCGAAGCTCTTTCTGTAACACAATTAGCACCTGCCCCCAGCATAGTCGAAGGGAGATTTACCCAGGACCCTCGTTGATCACCGGCTGGCGAGTCAAGCGGTGGTACGTAATGACACCCAGGACGAAAGTGGTGAACCAGACAATCAAGCTCAAGAACGAGAAAGCCTGCGCAGCCCTCCACTGACCACAGTAGTTGCTGCGGCTCAGACTGATCCCGCTCCACGCCCACGCGCTACCACATCCCGCGCCATTGAACCAGATAACAAGCAGTGCGAACACGGCGGCCCAGCCTGCTGTGAACACTACACAATGTCAGTCGTCTCGAAGCCTTGAAGACAAAGATGGTGGGTGGTGTCAATGTTGGGGTACGTACGCAGATCAGAGCCGTACGAGGCCATGGTCGATTTGGTTGGGATCATCCAGATGATGGAGAACAGGATGGAGAGAGAGGACCACACAATGGCGAAGATTGTGCGCCCGAAGGGTCCCACGCCGTGTCGCGTGCGCGAGTACATGAAGTATGCCGTTAGACCTAGCACCACTGCTGCGAAGACAAATTGTGCGACGCGAAGGATGAGGGAGAGGAGGCGGGTGAAGATCATATTGGTGGTTGCTGATGGAAAAGAGTGTATGGAGGGTAACAATTGGATCGGAGTGGTCGTGTGAGGCGGTTTGGAGGTTTTAATGTGAAGGTGTGATCTTGTTATTGCTCATGTCTCCAGGGGTTATATACTTCATGCTGCATTCTTGAGAACAAGTTCATGCTCCGAAACAACAACGTCAGCCACGTTCTACGCACGCAGGGTCCCGCCTACGCAACGCTCTGGGCTGATGCGAGCCTAGCATCTCGCTCTTTGCCGTTACCCGTAGCTCGAAATTTGTTTCTTTACACATCAAAGCCATATTCGAGGTGTCAAGACGTGCGCGGCGCATGGTGTTGGCGCACGCGCTTGGGCATGAGGTCATTCGCTCGGCATCCCCAACGCGAAACCATTGCGTGCAACGGAAGAGCTGCCGATAGCATATGCTTAGAAGCTCAATTCACGAGCAAGATTGCCTGCATTCTGGGCTGAGTGATGTGTGCTGCCAGAAGTTAAACAGGCCTGGACCGCAAGTAACGACGTTGTCCTCTGGGCATAGACGAAATCACTGGTGGTCGGATGATGTAGGGCTGTTGATCTTTGGTGAGTCTGACCCTGAGTCTTCTTTTGGCATGTCTATACTGTGAACAAGTTCGTGCCAGCCTGAATCTGGCTTGACAAAGGTGTTGATGATGTCGTGTAAAGGGGGTGAAAGGGTAAGTCGGCATCTTCGGCGCTTTCGGATAGGACCGAGGCGTGGCATGGCGTTGCTCAGCCACAGCGCCATGGTCAACACCAAAATATCCTGCTTCTTGTGGCTGAGACCACGCGTTGCATGCAACGCCAACATCATCGTTGAGGCTGTTTCCCGTCTTGCCATGGAGCATTGCCGATTATGTGAGGCTGCAAAGCTAACAGATGATTGACGGTCAAGATTCAAAGACTCGCGTGTATTGAATATCAAGTCCTTGCAGCTATGTTTCTCCATTCGAGTGTTTGCGCTACGAGGAACTGTGACCTGCCTTCAGGTCTGTGACAGTAGCAAACATTAGCTCTCTCAGTCCTCCTAGCCCCCTCTCTGCCAGCCAATTGAGGACGAATACTTTGTATCCATCTGCGCCATCCCAATCTACGCTGATGGCCCCTCCATTCCTCAGACTTGCCAGGCTTTGCTGGGTGACTGGACCAGTGTGTGCCTTGATGTTGGCTCGGCTGAGACCTTGGTGGTCGATCTCCTGTTCTTCAAGGGCATGCCATGCTGCAGATGACATCGATGCGAGCCACGCGTTGTAAGATAGGTTGAATGCGTGGCCGATAGCGTATCCCCGGTCTAGACCACTCAAGTATGCGTCAAGTGACGAGCGCAGTGCTGGATGACAATACATGCCAACAGACTTGTTTTCGGCGACTGCAAGGCCACGAGCCACCCAGAAGAAGTTGTAGACATCTCGGAGGCACCAGTTGAGTCCGTCTGTGACTTCGCTGGGATAGTAGTGCTTGACTGGTCTGGGATGCGCGTCGAACGCTTGTTTGTAACTCCCTATGATGCCACAGATTCGTGACGCCACGTCAGCTGAAGGACTTTGCATTGAATAGTATACGAGGTGCATCGGTGGGAGCAAGATCGGGATGACGTGTGGCTTCGAAGATGTGGAAAGCAGCTCCCAAAAGGCAAGGATAGCAGAGATTGCATCTGCCCCCATGCCTGAGGGTAGTGATAAAAGTAAGGAAGTCGAGAAAGTGGCGAAGTGCGACACAAAGTCTTTCAGGAACTGCTCCTCAGGTGAGCTGAGTGCAGGTTGGCGACGCTCAGGCTGTTGCTGAGCAAGTACGGCTACACGATGTTGCAGCAGCTCTGTGTGAAGCCCGACCAGCTGGGCGTACGATGAAGTACCGTTGTTGAGCAATGCACGCTCAGCTGGGGCAAAGAAGTCTGAATAGACATCCTCGAAAGAGTCTCCAGGGATGTATGCAAGTAAACCTAGCATAGGCTTGACATTCTCACGACCATTCCAGGTTGTGAGGTACTCTTTGAGAAAGACCGGAACGACGGGCAAAAGGGTCTGGGATAGCGTGAGTCGACAGTCTGTGCCCTCATGTGACATACGTACCTTAGTATATCGTGCGTGTTGTAAAAGCCCATCAAGCAATTCGGATAGGAAGGCAGAAGCTTCCACGTTGTGTGCGGCGGAGGTGATTTGATTTTCCAGGCATGTTGCAAGCCACAGGCTTATGCGTGCAGATGTCACTGGTGACGGATTCAGATCGACGAACTTCTGCAGGAGTGGGTCAGTCAGAAAGGAGATCAGCTGGCCAGGTGGCTCAATTCGGTCGAGCCTCTCCACAAAAGCTTCCACCGTATCGATGCCCTCCAGTGTCACAGAGCTCTACACCTTGTTAGCGTTCGTCTCAGCACATGGAGACCAGGCGTCTTACTTCGGTAGCATGGTAGGTGTGCACATCGGGCAGCACCGATGCCTTAGTCCTCTTCGGTCCGTGCCGCAGGACCTTGAAGCCGTTGTGTCGTTCAGATGTGGGGTCGTCCGTCGCTGTGCGAGCTTCCTGGATCGCACGCACCCTATCTCGCCATTCTGCATCAGGTGTCTACGCTGTCAGTAAATCCGGCAGTGTAACGTGTGGAGCCGCAGCCTTGCAGCAAGATCCGCGCTTTGCGTCCCACCTTACACAGGGTAACGGGAACTCACCGGTGCAAACGACTTTCGGCTCGTGGATGCGCTTCCGAGAATGATGTCCGGATAGTAGTCTTTGTAAACGCGAAGGAGTCCTTGAAGAGCAGGTTCGTTGCCAATCCCACGGGACAGCTCAAGCCTGGCAGACAGATTAGCCTGTGCTGTAGTAAGACAGTGCGCAATGGAGAGTAGAAACTCACAGCTGCTGAATCCTGAAGGGTTTCACATGCTTCCTTCGAGTTATCAAGGAGAGCAGATGGCACAATGATGTTCTGTTCGAGTTAGGATAAGGTCGTGGTGGACACTCAGTGTGGTGACACACCTAATGCTGATCATGCCCAACATCCCAAAAAGGACTCCATACAGCCTTGACAAAACATTGACATCCTCGATGACTTCGTGAATCAAAGCCAGCCATTTTACAAGACTGTCCTGAGTGCCTGCTGAGGGTTTGCCTTTACCCTGGCCTAGTGCCGCTACAATGGTGACAACTACATCGCCGGCTACTCGCTGCGCAGGGTACAGATTCTTGATCAATGTTGTTACACTTGTTTGATCTAATTCTGTCTTCCTTGCCGCAATGTGTACGACAGTCTCTAGAGCGTCCTCGTCAAGCCCATCGGCAAACGCGTGTCGGCAGATGGCATCGACAACCCCAGAGACTTTGACGGTCCGTTGCTTTGCAGGAGTTTGTGACGCTGTTGCACGATGTTAGCTTCGCCGCTTCTCGATGTGCGCATTGATGACTGTACCTACCCTTATGCAACGACTCTAGCGCGTCACTGAGCGACGGTAGCTCTTCTGTCGCGGTGTTAGCTTGTTGTGTTGAAGATCGAGCAAGCGCGTTACCGGCGATAGATGGCATTACGCTCTCATTGCTATAGGCTCGGATTGAAGCGAAACGGTGACCTAATGTGGTAGCTAACTTGGGCGCGTCGTCATGGTGTTTACAGGTTCACCGAAGGCGCCTTTCTTGTCTGGGACGCTAAGTAAGCGAGTCAACAACCACCAGCCATCCCTCACATCTTCACCCACTCTTTGCCCACGTTCTGTGTCGCCTTACGACTTCGTCGAATGTCTCATCGGTCTCTGTCGCAAGCGGATGTCACCGTACGGCTTGCCTGGTGCACTGGCATCCCCTGTGGAGCACAGCGCTCGGCTAGCCCGCCGCGGCTCGTTCACACGCCAGTCATGCACAGTATCTTGCAGATGTCACGCATACTCGCCTTGATACAGAACATGCATTGCAGATGCCCGTCGCCGCATACATCACGTTACACAACCAGCATTGATAGATATTCACGCTCGGCTAGCGCGCAATTCTCGATGCCATGAATGGCCACATACCCTGTTCGTCAGCGATACAATTAACAACGGTGCTGCACAGCCCACTCGAATTGTACTGACCCCCGCGCGCCACACGCAGAACGAACCACGCCGTGCGTCTGGCGGGTAGATGCAGCTGATCTCTATCCGGTCACTGGCTGGGTGCTTGCCTTCACTGGCCGGTTTTCTTGTTCAAGGATCCCTGTCGGGCCGGCGAGAGGGTGTTCGGCCAGCAGCAGCAAACCTTGTCCTTGATCTTCAGCAGCGGACGACCTCTTCAGCTCTCCTGGTGTCTTGCTCACGATTCAGTTACAACAAAGCTGACATGTTCCATCCGATATTACCACACTAAATCTTAAGGTTGCCTTTCGCAATTACAACGAGCATGAGGGGGGACAATTCTTCGCCCAACGTTCCATGGCCGGCCGAAGTAATAACCACAGGAGACTATCACCTACTGCTCTGTGTAACCCATGCCGCATGCCTACTCATGTCGTGTGTCAGCGATGGCTCAGGGCCTCCCAGAGACGGGAGCCGTTCGCTGACTGCCGGTTGGCGGACTCGATCTACCTGCCATTCATCTCTCACGAAGCCTGCGTACTTTGGTCTTGTACCACAAGCTTCGCTTCTATCTGTTGTAACACTCAAAGCATGACGGGCTACATACTGACAGCTATATCTATAGGGCGCCTCATGCCTATTCAGCTATCGCACTGCTGCGATTCTGCTCAACCAAACGCTTACTTCTAGCTCACCGTGCCTCTTCCACTTCTTCTCGGGCACCGAGCCTCCTACAAGCCGTTCCCAAGCTGCGCCATCTTTCCTTTCTCTGGAGTACTTCCTGTATCTTTGTTTATTGGCGGCCTTGGTTCTTTGCGCATCCACATCGAAGGTCCGAACAGACACATCGTTCGGACAAAACATTTTCTCAGGAGCACCAGGAGCGCAACATACACCAGGTCGCTTGGGTAGCATTCACCGGTCTTTTACTTCACTTGCCAGACTCCTCAACCGACGCTGGAGTGCCACTTCACAACAGACATCAAAGATCAAATGGGCGACCACAAAATGAAGCGGTCATCGAGGGCTGATTCGCAACAACCAGCTGTTGGTAGAGCAGTCATGGTTCGCTGCCCTGCTCAAACGCTTATGCGATTGCGAACGCTCAACGAAGCGGAAATCATCACCCTGTTCACCCCGGTCGTTCCTCACTCGCCGTCAGCATCACTCGTCAAAGACATGGACCCGTTTGAGCCTCTTGGGCGTGCACTTCCACGGCCCGTCCGCCATGTACCGTTTCGCATGGATCTCGGTATGACCGACTTACATCCGTACTTCTTGTCCGCCAGCGGGGTGGTCGTCGTCGTGATCTGCGCTACGGAGAACGTGCTCGGTCACAACCCGGAAGCCTTCGAGCGCCAGCTTAGGTTTGCCCGGAGTATCACAAGCAAAGTCGAGAAGGACACTTCGATGGCATCTGTACCTGTCGTTCTCCTGGCTATTGTCGGCAACGGTGTGAAGGCCACAGTGTACGAGCAAGCAGTGCGCGACTTTCCGGTTCTGCTCACGCTCGATGACTACACGCCTGCGACACTCGAGCGTGGCGTACGGACTGTCTTTGGCTGAGCCTATGAATTACCACTCATGTACTTCGCGACCGTCCGAGTATATCCTGTCTTCCGGTCCTGCCCGATCTCATATTCCCACTCACGATGTCACGACCACTTATCCCTACTCTGTATGTAGATAGCGAGCGGCTCTTTGAACATTTCCTGCAGAAGCATATGCATTGGGCGGTAGCTGCTCGTTCTCCTCGGCGCACATTCCCTAGCTGCGGTAGATAGTTTGCTTTCAATGCTTATATCATATTCAACAAACCGGCCATACCATTCCCCGCTCGTCTTCTGTTACAAGCTACCCACTTTCTTTTGGGGTCCTGCATACCCTTCAGACGCCAATGCTACGTTGCCATCATGCTCGGCCCGTTCCACTTTCCAGATGATTATTGGTGTGAACATGGCGGTGAATGTATCGGTGAAGAAGGACCCTGTACCCCGCTACCGATGTGGGTACTGGAGACATGTCTCGACCATCAATTTAGCTGGGCACAGTCGTTGATTGCTGTCATGTGAAGTATTACAATTACGTGGTATCTATCGCAGCTATGTGCTCAAGCAGCTAAACACTCATGACGAGCGGTCATCAACAACGCCGTACTAACGCCGCCCATGCTATCATTCCACCTTGCTCGTAATCCCTGCGTACTTTAGAGGCAGCAGCAAGAATTCATGTCGTGCAAACGGCCATCTTCCGGCTGCCATCTTCGCCGCCATTCGTACTGGCAATCGAAACCCTCAATACACTGTGCGACTGGTCTCACGGCTCCATAAACCCCCTCCCATTCCCCGCCAACCCCGCGCCGTGGACGTGTGCTGGCTCGCCAACTGCCTTTTGCGCGAGCGAGTGCGCGTTCTCGTTGCCGCTGTAGTAGTAGAAGATGCGGCTGGTGATGATGCTGAGGTGTTCGGGAAGGTAGAGGGACGCGGCGATGATGAGGAGACTGAGGAGGAGGAAGAGGACCGAGTCTAAACATGTTGTTAGCTTTGTGTCTCTCGTTCTATTCCACATCAAGTAGACTTCGTGAGTATCGACGCTCTGGTCTGAAGGCTGAAGACCGGCATAAGGGGTCGCGAGTATGGGGCAGGAGGAAGGCGTACTGAATATGAATTTCTCGGTCGATGTCAACATGTACAGAGAGAATGTGACTTCGTATTGGTAGCGTTTGCGCTGGAACCAGCGTAGTAGGGCGGATGGGTAGAGCATTACGGCGATCAGGAGCGCGGAGGCCAAGGCGAGGAGGAGCGCGGTTGCGGCGGTTGCTGAGTCGGGCATGCAGCGGGTCTTGCGTATGTTTTCGTGGCGGAAGGCGACGTGTATATGCCGTGGTGTTGCGTCAATTCGTGAACTGCGGGTTGTTGGTTCAGGGACAGTCGGCGCTGTCATGTCATTTCGCTTTTGGCGCGGAAGAGCCGGGGATGAGCGCGAGGGGATTGGGCGCGTCATTTGGGAGAAGTCACCGCGAGCTACAGAACGTCTATGTCTTGGACTGCCCAGCAATAATGGTTTCCTTGTATCAGTCACACACATAAAGGTTCCCTCGCTATGACAATGCCATTCCTCGCCCCTGTCACCGCGCTCCTGCGCCCGCGCAACACCCTCCAGCACACTCTCCGCCATGCGCTCCACAGCAGCGCCGTCCAGCTCGCAAAGCAGATGCCGCCGCGGCGCATAATCCCCGAATCCGATCTCATAGAGAACTTCCTCAAAGGCTCTGGCCCCGGCGGACAGAAGATCAACAAGACCTCGTCCGCCGTACAATTGAAGCACATCCCCACCGGCATCGTCGTCAAGTACCAAGACACACGGTCGCGGGCAATCAATCGCAAGGTCGCGAGACAGCTGCTGCAAGATAGGCTCGAGGAGCATGAGTTGGGAGACGAGGCACGCACGCGAGTCAAGGCGAGGGAGAAGAGCAAGAAGAAGGCTAGTAGTGATAAGAAGAAGCGCAGGAAGTACCGCGCGCTGGAGGCTGGCAAGGCAGGTGAGGAGGGCGCTGAAGATGTCGAGCAGGGTGATGAGCTTGAGGCCGATGTCGAGCTTGGGGCTGAAGATGCTGGGAAGAGCGTCGACACACTCAGCAAGCAGGGAGGCGCTGACAAGGCAGGTTGAAGCGCGCATTGCGAGTGGAAGACACACAACTCAGATAGATCAGGCATGAACGGCGGCATGACCACACAAAGCTGTTGGACGCACCACGGGTGCAGGTCCTCAGACCTGAGGACCAGAAGCTGCAGCTGGAGACAGCGGCCGCGCTTTCTCGACAACAAGCAGACGCAGCGGCACGAAGCAGAGAAGGTTCCACGAAGCAACCGGACATGCAGGCAGCTAGAGACACCATATAGCATAGGTACAGAAGATTAAGCCGCTACAATAAACAGGCACAACGACCACAACAAATCACGCGTCTCGCAATCACACGTTCTTCAACCCCACTCCACAAGCACCAAACTCATCTTCTTCCTCAACCCACCGCTCTAACGAGACAGCAGCATCAATGAAAAAGCCCACCGCAGTGAGAAAGCAAGCAAAAATTGCCCCTGTGGCGTCCCCGAAGGAAAGCCATACCCCAACCAGTCCGCCTTGTGCAATGCAGCTGATCAAGATAGATGAACCGGAATTTTGAGCCCAGTCATCCAAAGAAGGTAAGTATGCAGAAGAAGAAGGGAGGACGAGGCGCGAGCTGGTTTTATGATTTTCGAGAAGCTTGGGCCACCCGCGGTTTAGCCGGTCAAAGCGCACACGCTTCCCACCTACGATGTGTTTGCGAGCAAACATCTACTTTGCCATCATTACGACGATTACTGGTCCAGCAAGCTCGACACCAACAGAGAGTCTGATCTGCTGACTCTGTTGGGACGATTTGGCAACAAGCAATGCGCAGATCCTCGAGACCGAGTCTTCTCACTCCTTTCTCTATGCTCTACAGGTGGGCGAATTGTTCCAGTCGATTACAACATCCCCCTAGACGAGCTTGCCATACGCATACTGGCCCAAGATCCTGATCGGCTCTGTATCTGCAGCATTGCGATCGTACTAAATGCCGTAGGCTCAAGATCAGTTCCCTGTGCATATATTGATACGGGACCGTAGTTTGAGATTGAGCTTCCCAATGGATTCGCAACTAGAGGCTACATCTGGCTCGATTCCGTATGTGAATGCATATGCCCATACGTTTGCCCGCCCCCAGATATTGGCCTCGAAGGTTCGGGTATTTGGCGACTTAAAATTAGGCCTGACGGTACGACGGCTCTTCGAGTGTCTTCTCAGTGGATCGTTGATCAGAATCGAGATCGCTCCCTAATATGTTCTTCGGCGAAACACGGTTCGAAAAGATGGCCTGCAGGGAGATTCATTCGTCTGGGGAGAGGAAATGCGCAAGACTTTCCAGTCGAGAACGCGGGGTCACAGGATAGTATGTCATAGGCTCTCGAATAGCAGAAAAAGCCAGCCATAGGCTCAAAACCCCGGGAGACACTCAATAGGTCCCTGCGAGTGTCTCGCAACTTGATAGGCCCCTTGGGACTACAATAAGTCTGCTATCTGAGAGATCGCAGACCATTCCGCGCATCGACTGTGGCTGAGCCGACTACGCTTGACCGTCTGGCGGGCACCATGAACCATTGATCAATGTTCCGTGTGCTTATGTATTGTACAACTAGGCTGCGGCAAGAGCCGAAAGGTCTGTCTCGTCTGGGTTTCATGTGCAATCTTATGATGACTTCCTCCTTCCTGCCTCAAGCCCCACCGAACAATCACTTTGGAGCAGTAAGCCCTCCTTGAACTCCAGCATCTGCGCCCACCTCCTCTCCGCCTCCTTCTTCCCCGTCTTCGTCTTCATCAACCCCGGGTAGTGACGAAGCCTGGTATCCATCCTATTCACCGCCTCAAGAATCGTCGTCTTGCTCATCGCGCCCAACCTCGCGATGCCAATACACCCCAGCTCATCCAGCCTGACAGCATCCTGCACAAACCTCATCGCCGGATACGCTTCGCAGTTATCTTTGACTTTCTCCTGATCTTTGCACTCTAGCTCAAAGCTGATCGAACTCGCTATCAGCGCCGCCGGACCCGCGACATCAGGCGGGCAATCCAACCGCCGGAGAAAGTCGAACAGGAGATCGTGCTGGATAGCTTGGATTACATCAGGACTATCCGGTGTACTTGGTCCAAAGTCTTTCAGATTCTCTGCATTGTCTTTGGCATACAAAACAGCGGCCATTGACGAGACCATGGCCGCGACAATAACAGTGCGGTGATCGATGCCCTGGGCCCAAATTTGCGAAGTATCAGTGCAGTAGAGTTGGTAAGCGGCCACAGTGACGCGCTGGATGTGCATGTAGTCGTGCGCGATGCTCAATCTGCTCACGTCCTGGCGCACGGCGAGATTGGCCTTGTGGAACCATGTTAAGTCCTCGGCGTCGATGTTGAAGAAGTCCGGATCCAAGAGGCGCTTGTCAGACTGCGAGTGTGAAGGAGGTATCGTAGGTTCAGGGTGAGGTTTGGCGATGCTGGAGAGCCGGCGGCGCATGGATCCGAGCCCCGGCATCTTGCGAGGGATAGTTCAACGATCTTGGTGACCTCGAAGTCTGTATGGGGTGCGAAGTAGATGCGAGATCTGCAGCCAAGACAAGTGTCGGTTGTCGGCACGAGCAGAGTATTGAGTGCCTTGAAGTAAGGAAAGATGCAGAGGTGCGTTGTTCATATACCCTCGGTGCTACGTGGAGGCTGAACAATGAAGTGCCTGTCACACAAACCTTGACCCTGATACGTCCCCATTGCCTTTCTTTGATAGTTTCAGCGCCCTCGCTGACCGCGGTGGAATTTAGTCAATGAAATGCATCTCCACAAGTATGGGAAAGGGACTGTCTTAGGTTGTCAGCTGCGTCATCGCAATCGCTCAGGTCGCACAATTTGACATGCGACCGTTTCGGGCGTCGACGTCAATGATTGGGTGGACGCCACAGGTGTTTGAGTCTCAATTGCGCGTACTACCAACGTGGCTATGAAGCAGTCACGGACTTGGGAAGCGTACGACTCGAAGATGTGACTGATTGGGCATGTGATGTAGTACAGACGTGTTGGCGATTGCGGTGAGTTTGCTCCAGTGCTGTTTGAACTCTGAACACGAAGCCCACAGCTATATCCAGTTCTTGGGGCTCTTCAGCTGTAATCTATCGCACTCGCCATCTGTATCTGTCGCCTTCGTGTTGACACTGTCCATCTCGAACCCGGCAACTTTCTTGTAGATTGTGCCAATAGCTTCCAGCTCTTCTTTCGGAATGACGTCGTAAATATTCTTGAAGCCATCTGGCGCCCTCTCTTCGGCCATCTGCAGAACGTGATCCGGCCCGTTGGCTCGGTTTGCCATCACGATCTTCGCCGTAGGAGGCAGTCGCTCGGTCTCGTAAGCCTTCAATGCGCCCACAACATCTTCTGTTGTAGACTTGAGGTGTTTCGCCAACGTTTCGGCGTCGATGATGGCTTGCGATGCGCCATTCGATCCAATTGGGTACATGGCGTGTGCTGCATCACCCAGCAGCGTGAGTCTGCCGAATGACCATTGCTCGACTGGATCGCGATCAGACATGGGGAACTCAAACACTTTCTCTGTCTTGTCGATCAAGTCCTTCATCTTGAGACCACCGCATTTCCAGCTCTCGAAAGGTCCCTCAAACACGCTCTTGTCGACAGCTTTGGTCCAGTCGGTTTTTGGCGGTGTGAGATCCTTATCGTCCTTCCCTCGAATGCGCAGTTCCGCAATCCAGTTTACTAGGCTCTTGCCCTTGTCTGCTGAGCGTTGTGAAATGGGGTATGCAATGAACTTCTGATCCGCGTGCCCTGCCCAAACCATGGAAGCACCTCTTAGGTATGGCTCCCTCTCTAGACAGCCGCGCCACAACATGCGTCCAGAAAACCTCGGTGGTCCTTCTTTTGGGTACAAGATTCGTCGAGCAGTCGAGTTGATACCGTCAGCCGCAATTAAAATGTCGGCAGAAACCCCAAAGAGCTCGGCGGGTGCGCCATCTCGACGTTGCGAAAACTGCGCTGTGATGCTCTTTTCGTTTTGTTCAAAACCAGTCAGGGCGTGATTGAGATGTACTGCATCTTCGCCAAGGCGCTCTTTGACAGCACTGAGAAGCAGCATCTGGAACTCTCCTCTGTGGATCGAGAATTGCGGTACTGCATAGCCGGCATGTTTTCCTCGAGGCTCGCTGAGAATTGAGTCGCCATGGCGGTTGTAGAAGTTAAGCTCTGCTGTCTGTATACCAGTCTTCTCGAGAGCTTCCAGAAGTCCAAGGTTTCGCAGGATGAGGACGGCGGAAGGCTGCACGTTGATGCCGACACCAAGTGTTGTGAGGGTTGCAGATGCCTCGAACAATTGGATGTCTGTGAAGCCTGCCGCGTGCAAGGAGAGTGCGGCTGTGAGACCGCCGATGCCTGCACCGGCAATCAATATCTTAGGCTGTGAGCTGAGGTACGGCATCTCGTTCAATTCCTTTGATGAAGAAGACAGCAATTGCAACTGGAGAACAAGAAGGCGCTCACGATGACCGCGGCTCCCTTCCGCACGGTGTTCCGAAACTCGGAAGGAAGGGTCCATCAAAATTCAAGTACCGAGACATTTTGCCGCGGCCCAGAACAACCTCAGCAGATCGCCACGCTGCCGGTAGAAGCGCTTGTTAAAATTTCGTTTTAGCGGTTCGGTCCGTTTGTTGTTCCTGGAGATCGTGTGAGACTGTGGGTTCTCGGAGTGCGGGGTGGAGAGAGCGCGCTGAAGTCGACTCCGAGATCGGCGACACTGTAAGCAGCATCGACGGAACGGCCTAATCTTTGTTACACACGGGTGGTAATATACACGTCTATCCGGCAGCGCGACGCATTGTGTTGCATACAAGCACAAGTCATCGGTCCTGACCACCTTGATCACCTTCTTACAGGAGACCTCTCGTGCTCACAGCCCTCAACTTCGACCCATAGAACCACAGCAACACTGGGCTCACGAGCGCCAGTCCCAAAGTCATGAACGCCAAGAGGCTGTTTCCCCAGCCCAAGCCTAAAACCTCATATAACTGGACTGCAAACAAGGGAAAGCTAAATCCACACATCGTGCGCATGAACGCGCCTACCGCCGCAGCGGAAGCAGCATACTTTGCTTCATACGCATCTGTAGTATATGCTTGACTGCATTGGAAGCCAATGATCATGCCAATAGCCACGATGACACAGCCAATATTGGGTGCAATCCAATGTACGCCGTAGTGTGCTGTCCAGCCGTAGACGAAGAGGCCGATTGGACAGAGAATGCCAGCAATGAGCATAGGTGGGACGCGGAACTCGGGAAGACCTTCTTCAAGGTCGTAGTATGTCTTCAAGCGGGCGTAGAGCTGCGTCATGTCAGATGCAGCCCTGGAGTGTAGAATTGTGAGGACTTACGCCATCCATGAGTGGATGTGAGATCTGCAGACCGATCATGAAACCAAGGCACATAGAGAGATAGTTGAGAGAAGCGGAACCAACGTCCATATCATACACCTCTCCGAAGACCAAAGGAAAGGTTGAGAGCATGAGGTACATGACTCCGTAAAGGTATGCACGGTATATCGAGGGCGCTTGCGTCGCTGGATGGGTAAACATCATGATGAATGGCAGGATCAGCCGCTTGCGCAGAATCTTGCTGAACCTGTCGCCGGTCTCGTACTCCGTGCGCACGACGACGTCCTGGCGGATGCCTTTCATGGCCTTCCTGATGTGCTTTGCTTTCTTTGCCAGGATGGCAGGAGCGAATGTCTCGCGGAGGAATACGAGTGCGGTGACCTGGACGACCACAGTAAAGATCGATGTTGTCCAGAAGATCCAGCGCCAACTGACGCTTTGCGAGATGTAGGCTCCACAGATGGGAGCTACGCAGGGGCTTATCCAGGTAAGCATACCATATATTGCTTGACCTTTACCGCGCTCTTCTTTGCGCCAGGTGTCGGCCAGAACCCCGTTGCACAACTAGATATCGGTCAGTCACATCCGAATGGAAAGGGTGATAATGACTCGTACTGCTTGAGGTGCTGCACCACCAATGCCAGCTAAAAAGCGGAAGGCGAGCATCTGCTGCTTTGTTTGAGCAAACCCACATGCTGTGTTGAAGATGAGGTAGATCAAGTTCGCATACTGCAAGACGAACACACGTCCATAGATCTCACTTAACGGTGCCAGCACGAAGGGGCCTTGAGCATATCCGAGTAAGAATATTGTCATGATCAGCTGGCGCATGAAGCCTTCAGGTATGTTGAATTCATCTGCAATAGTTGGCAGCACCGGTGCAATCATCGTTGATGAGAAGGGGCTGATGAAGGTGAACATGGACACTGCCAACACAATCAGCCCACTGATCAGCGCTGACCGCGTAGCTTGTACTTACCAAGCATTGTGACGACCCATTTACGCGATTGTGACCAGTTGAGCGGATTCGCAGGGTCGTTCGGCCCATCCCAAGCGATCTGCAGTGCGCGTCAGCGTTATGCACATATGCGCGAGCACCCCTACTCACAATGATATCTTGTTCAAGTTCTAGCGCGCTCTTCATCGTATTGAAGCCAGGGTTGTAGACTGTCTCCTCGTCCGCAGACCAGTGGTTGAAGAGACGCTCGGTGCTGACAAGCGGCCGGTGGTCACCTTCAAATGAGAACCTTGGCAGCTCGTGTGAGTCCGGAAGACTACCATCGTCGCTGATTGAGACTCTTCTGTAGAGTCGCTCTGGGAGACGCATGTTGAAGGAGTGTCGTGAGCTACGGGAAACGAATGTGCAAGAGATCATTGGCGACTCGACTGGGCATCTATATCCAATGCGATCTGCAGGTATGATGTTGCCATATATCGAGGTGTATTTCGTGCCAATGTTGAGATTTTGGGGCAGTGTTGCAGAGATGATCATCAAAGTGGCTGATTGTATTGTATTATCTCCAGGAGGCTGCAGTGACTTACCGCTACAAAGAGCTATTTCAAGCCTCCCTTGCCGGATCTTGTGGTGCCATGGGACACTAAATCATACTCGCGAATGCAGTGTCCAGGCATTCAGGCTGTGACTGAACAGGAATAGAAACAGCGTTGTCTACTCGCGTGGCAAACAGATGTCCATTTGATCGCGGGACCAATGGCAATGCTTGCAAAACCCAGTTCGGGGTCGCAGTATGAACCTTTGCCCTAGATGACAGCCTTCTTCGTAGACGTCACCAGCCTGGCTGTGCTCGAAGGTATCGCCAAGCAGTTCTTGGGCGCTACGCGACTTAGATTCGCTGGCGCTCTTGGTGAATGCACGTGATTCGCTCCGATTGGCTGGCCCAGCAACGACAAGAGACTTGGACCTGCACGAAGATCAAACAAACCCGTGGGTCAAGACGCGCTGAGTGGGACAGGATAAGCTTGCTGGCAACTCATGGCGATCCAGACAGCCTTGGTGAATGGCTATGTCTCAGTAGTCGTAACTCCCGGCTATGTAGATGCAATACCTATGAATGGAAAAATACCATCAGTGGCTTTTGAGAAACACGTTAATGTTGGTTTGTATTGATGGTTGGCTGCGTCCTAAGGCTGTAAGCGTTGTCCTATGGCGGTGTAATGTGCGTCGCTCGGGATAGCACCATGATCGTAAGGCTGTGTGGCATGCCATAGTCCTCGGGGGAAAGCGACTCAGTACCAAGATTGCAAGAATCCCTGGAAGATAAAAGAGGTGTCGCGTGCTCACTTTGGACGAGCATCGACGGGCAGATCCGAGCAACATTCGTTTCGTACTCACCAACGCACTCACTTACTCAAGATTGCTGTCTTCCACTGCCTCTCACCCTCACCGTCGCCATCAAGCTATGCTCACTATGCTTCCTACCGGCACTGATGTTTGCGCTTCTGCTATCGTACCAGAATCGTTGGCAAACCGTCCGAAGCTTCCAAGACTTCGCACTCTGAAGACCTTCAACCTGCCTCCTCAGCAAGTTGATGAAGTCTTGCTTTCAGCGTCGACTCTCCTGCCAACACCGACGTCAGAGATTCTGGGAGGGCACCCGCTCAGAATTCTGATCGCACCTTCGGGCTTCAAGGAGAGTCTCGGCCCAGAGCATGTCGCAGATGCCATCGAAGCCGGCTGCCGCAAAGTTTTGGATGAGCGGTCCGTGATCATCAAAAAGCTACCTCTGCATGATGGCGGAGAGGGCTTTGCTCGGGCTCTGGTCGCGGCTCATGGTGGCAGTGTCTCAAATGAGACTGTGACGGGCCCTATCGGCGTACCGGTTGAGTCGCATTTGGGTTTCGTTTACGACAAGACCGCCGTTCTCGACATGGCCGCGGCTGCTGGACTACGTCTTGTTCCCAAGGGCTCACGCGACCCGACTGTAACCACCACCTATGGAGTCGGAGAACTGATCAGGAAGGCGCTAGACGCCGGCTGCACCAAGATCATTATTGGATGCGGTGATTCAGGGACTTCTGATGGCGGTGCCGGTATGCTTCAAGCACTTGGCGTTCGCTTGCTCGATGCGGAGGGAAACGAGTTGCCGAAGGCGGATGGAGGCAGGGCGCTGTCACGCTTGGACAAGATTTGTTGGTGTGGTGTTCATCCTCGACTTCGGAAAGATGCTGGTAAGTCTACAGAACCTTGTTTTCGTACAGCTTTGACACATGAGCAGCCGAGAAAATACAGATAGAAGCTGTGTGCAATATCAAGAACGTCCTCTGCGGTCCTCGAGGTGTCGCACGAGTGTACGGGCCTCAGAAAGGTGCCACCCCAGAGCAGGTCAACTTGCTCGCGGCAGCATTAGACCGGTTGGCTCTCATTGCACAGAGCACTCTGAAGAGAGACATCTCAAATGCTCCTGGCAGTGGCGCCAGCGGAGGTCTTGGTGCTGGCTTGATGATGCTTGGCGCCAGGCTGAGGGCTCGCAGCGATGCTATCAACGAGTACTTTGAGCTCGACCACGTCTTCGAGAAGCAGTGGGATTTTGTCATCACCGCCGAGGGTAGTCTGGATTCGCAGTCGACTCAGGGCAAGATGACGACGGAGGTGGCTCGCCGAGCAAAGCGGCGCGGAGCGCAAGTTGTTGCCTTGGCTGGTACCATCGGAGAAGGAGCGGACGGATGCTATGGGGCAGGTATCAAAGCCTTCACAAGCATCATGCGGGGCCCTTTGACGCTTGAGGAAGCAATTGTACAGACCGAGCACCTGGTGAAGGACGGCGCCGAGAAGATTGTAAGGATGATCATGGTCGGGCTAGCTCTTGGTAACAGGCACCGCCGCTAGGTGCACTGCCTCGACGACACTTACGGGCTGTGGTGCTGCTACAGTGGATTTTGCGTACATGAGATATGAGACATGGCCGAAGAGATAGAGAGCATCCATCAATGCGAGAGGAGTTGACAATCACGATAAGCTTGATGCCTTGAGCGATGGTTGAGCTGAAAAAGAGTGCCCGTCATGATCGAAGGAAGGAACGCGTTGAACCAGTCCAAAAGCAGGCTAGCCTTTTCGCGCCTCCATCAGCGGTTCACGCTGCCTTTCGTCACCGTCACCATACACACGCGCGAGGGATTATAATTGCACGCAAATGAGCTCGAGTACACACAAATACATTGATGAGCTAACGAAACCAAAAGCGGCGGCCGCGACGTGACACCGGCGCAGAGACTAGAGCCTGAAGAACAATGGAGAGTGCTGCTGATTATGCAGCTCTGAAGAAACAATCCAGAAACGCCAACACATTGCGTCCATTCGGACCAACCGAAATAACAGGAAAAAAGCCAGAAGAAAGCTGCATCGTGTGCGATGCTACAGTGGTTCAACCCCGGGTATCATGATCTTACAAATGGAACTCAACGCTGCTGCTCTCGGACAAATCGCAGTCGCCTGTGATCTTCCAGCCGTTCTCGTCACCCTCGCTGGGCTTGAAATCTGGCGAAACAAGTGTAGGTGACAAGCTAGGTGCCTGTCGAGCTGCGACCCAAGCTCCAACAGAGGCGTAGTTCTCTTGCGAAAGCCTCGTCTGGTGTTCGTGAAGCTGGTTCCAGGCGACCATCCGGTCATGGTTGACTTGGTCGACGAGTTGGAGAGCCTGGACCTCGGCGGCGCGAGAAATGCGGAGGGCGCGCTCGAGGTGGACTACACATGATGTACAGCCTGAAGAACCCTCACACTCGAATGTGTCAAGGTCCTCCAGCTCCATCTTGTGAGCCTTGATCGATTCCTGGTAAGGTCAGCTGATGGCTAAAAGACATCTGGGAGCCACAGTCACTTACTTTGTACCGTTCCTGGAGGTTGTCACGCTCCTTCGCGGCGGAGTTCAGTTTGTGGTGGAGGGTGTTGAGGTTGCCTTCAAGAGTGTTGTTGATGCCTTGGAGTGCTTCAAAGTTATTCTGGAGTACTTCGCACTGCTCCTCAAGGGCAGCGGCGAGCTCGTTGCAACCGTCGTGGCGGTGGCTCCAAGTGTCCTCGTAGACGCTCTGGTAGGCACCGAAGTCTTCGCGGAGGTCTTCGACGGCTTGGTCTTTGGCATCACACTCCTTAGTCTTGCTGTCAAGCTGGGCCTGCAGCAGATCAAGTTTCTTTTTGAGCTCATCGTTCTCGTTCTGGAGTGTTTGTTCTTGCGGTGAAGACTTACCCTCGAGCTGGGCGGTGAGTGTCTCGACAGTGTTGGTGAGTTGCTTGTTCGCTTTCTTGAGGCGAATCTCGGACTTGCTGGCATCGAGATGCTTTGCTTGGAGGCGCTGGTACTCGTCAGTCTTACGCTGGTGCTCGAACTCGGCGATCTTGAGCTTGAGCTCGACGCTGGGAAGCCTCTCGTAGGCAGCTAGGATGTGTGGGGCGACGATGGAGACCTTGTGCTTCTCTAGGGCGAGCTCAGCCTTGCGAAAATGCTCTTGGTCATTGCGGTGAATTCCCTCAGTCTTCTTGACGCGCTTGTGGCAGTAAGAGAGCCTCGCGGTGGCGCTGGCAAGCCTGGCGTCCCCTTCGGCGATGAGCTTGTTCGACAATGCTTCGGCCTCAGCGATGAAAGCGTCTTCGTAAGCAGACATGGTGAGTGGGAGTAACGAAGCGTTGAAGTGGGTTGTAAGACAGTGGTAGAGAGTAGTCTGATGGAACGGGAAAGCTCGTTATGGGTAAGAAGAGCGTGTGAGTGTTTTTGGTAAGAGAGTATTTGCAAGAGATGAGGCGATTGTAGCAACTTTTGTTGGAGTGGGACCGCCAGGTGACTACTCGCTTAGCGTTTGCTGCGACGGTAAGATGGCGGGAAGTGGGAGTAGGTGAATGCAAGCACAATTGCAACGACAATAGCGCGGCACTTCTCTAGGCCTGTGTGAGAGTGAAGAGCGCCAAACACGGTTAAACAACAGGTGATAATCGGAGAAGATACGATGGGGCTGTATCGACGGAGCGAAAGTGTCTGGTGTCGTCGATATGGCGGACTTAAGGTGAGCGCCATGCTGCGTCCACTGGAGTAAAGACCAGCTATTAACCATTCTATTCGCAGGCTTGATGGTGTAGAGCAACGGTCATCAACAATCTCGGCCAGACTTGGTCCGCATGTAGATATGCCCCGGTCAGCTAGTAAGAAAAAGCCGGTTGTCAGGCATGTATACCAGAAACTTTGGGAGGCAGTCGACCGGTCTCAGCGAGGTTCTCGCAACTTGACGAATGATCCTGATGGCTACAATAACTCCCAGGGGTCCACTGGTGTAGCTGACTGCCTCCGCTCATAGAAAAAAGCTCGAGGCCCAATTCAGTATTAACGGGCATCAGCGAAACTCAAAGACATGCCTTGAGCAGACACCAAGGATATGATGGCATTCGGCGTGAGTTAGAACATGTCTGGACGCACAGCGAACACAATGCTTTTCTGTAGAACAAACCTAGTCTTAACCTTAGCTATTACATCTGATATCGTAATATTCCGTCCACTCGAACCCTGGCAACGCACATGGGCAATAAAACGTGTGCAGCGTTCACAGGTAACGTCGTGGTGAAGGGGCACAATCGCTCTACCCGTAAAGCCACCAACCTCCATCATTGGTGCACTGCATAGCTACCCATCGCATACAATTTCGAATAGATGCTCCCCTACACTTTCTCCCTCTAACCATTCTTTAGCTTGAGCACACTGCACAACTTGCTCTCATCGTAAAGCCCTTCCAGCCTGGGTGCACGAATATGCTCGCCTCTGGCCCAGCCTCGCCAGTCTCTCGATGGATTTCCGAAAACAGAACCGTCGTTGCCTGCGGCCTCCTCATCTCCTCCTCATGTCCTTCTCATGAGAGAGCTGATTAAACCGGTAGCCCGCGAAGAACGTAACCACAGCCGCAATCACATAGCAGTACACGAGCACATTAACATCATGCCGGGGCTCAATGCGTGCTTCAACAGCAGGCGCACTGTGTATCGTACCCGTCGGTAGGATCTCTGACGTGATGGGTACAACATCGCGAATCATTGCCATGCGTTCGATGCTGAAGGAGCTTGTCTCTGTGATGTACGGCACCGTCTTGATGAAAACTGTGGACATGTCAGCCATAGTGCTAGTGAGTGTGAAGCTCAGTGTGTGAAACGTAAGATCTTGAGCTTTAGTTTCTTCGAGGGTATCGGTGAGTGTGAGAATCATTGTCTCGAGAATGTCTCACTCGAGGGAACCAGCAATCCATCGACGAGATGTGAAAAATGCATCCATATGCGTGTATGACGGTAAAACGAGCACCTAATGAGAACTTGCAAGTGCCAACAAGAGCTGAAAGAGTGGAGAGTACCTCGAAATGCCGTGGAGGTAGTCACAAAAGATGAGGGTACTCGAAATTCGCCATGTTATTGGCCACGCTTTAAGCGGTGAGAATCTCGTGAACGAATGCTCCGCCCTACTGCACAATGTCCCTTGTGCTCATCTTCCTCAGGCTCGTTATGGATTCGAATAATGCGAGGAAAGTCGAGCTGTACGCTATAGTCTGAGCAAAGACAGTCGACGTGACCATCTGGTTAGTCTATGCCTCTATGGTGCGTGTTGAGTTGGTGTGATTGCCGGAATATCTGAGAACACAAGAGTCAGGCTCCACACCTGGAATGTCGTCCGTCGTTGTTGTTAAGAATACTCCAAGTCCGCTATGCAAGTCACTGCTGGGTATCTAAATGTCGTCCTGCCTTTCTTGCGGGCACTAGAGCTCTATTTCTTCTTGCCCTTCGTCTTATCGACCACCTCCACCCAGTTCTTGTGCACGCCTCGCTTCTCGAGCGCCTTCAAGATTGCGTCTTTCTGCGGTCCCTGGACCAAAACCTCCATTACTGGAGCCTTCGGACTTGACCCTTGCAGCTTGTCGACACTTGTACTGCCGGCGCAAGTCTTCCTTAGCTCGTCAGCTAAGGGCTGAGGTAAAATGTAAAAGGGTTCCAAGCCATGGACCTTGGTGACAGTTTTGTTCCCGCTTCGAGTTTCAAGCGTGATTTGAATCTTGGGTGGTGCACCAGCCTTAGGCTTTGCATCGCTAATGTCGGCATCGTTGCGAACAATGGCGTGGAAAGGCGCGGCAGCTTGCACCATGCGCTCCGCGAGCGCATCGCGAGCAATCGTGCCAGTGGATAACGCAGCATTGTCCGCAGCAGACGAGCCTAGCAGCGCGTCCGCAAGTTGGGGGTTGATATTGATCAGTCGCTTGTTCTTCGCATTGACAAGATTCTCAGACTCGATGTACGCAACCAGATACTGCTTAAGCTCGTGAGGGGTGTAAAGACCACGAGGATCGGCCTTTGATGCGTGGAAAATAGGCGCGAGCTTCTCTTTCGGTCTTAGCAGGGAGAGAACCTTGAGCTTTTGGCCTACTGAAGATTCGGCAGACAAGGGTACGGCCGGTTTGCCATTCGCACTTGCCCCTGTAGGAACGTCCTTCTTGGGTAGCCGGTAGGGCACGAATGCCTCGATCTGACGGTCCTTGAAATCGATGTCAAGTATGACGACCTCGTTGCCAGCTTTGTCCTTGCTCTTGACAATCTGCTGCTTGTCCAAGTACTTAATGAACTTCTTGATGTTCTTCCAGCTCGACTTCTTGATCTGCAGCGACGCGGTACGCGCAGGTGTGTATGTGGGGAGGAAAGGCTGTACGAGCAGCGCCATGACAGCCGACTGTGAGAGCGGGAAGTCCAGGCCAAAGCCTGGCTGGCTCTTATTTTGGTCCATGTGGTGTCGTACGCCGAACAGGAAGGCATTCTTGAAAGCGTCATCGATCTCTGTTCGCAATCAGCAGTGCCACACAACCTGACAGAGTGACAGAACCCACCCTTGATAGTCAGCTCCTTTTCATCGACCACATCGACGAAGCCCTCGTTGCCAGGTGCATCCTCGCCCTCTACACCTTGTGCTTGCTCGGCCTTGGATCTTTCTGTGGTATTGGCGTGGAGAGACACTCCACCATCATTGTCGTCGATGTCAATGGCCGCCGTCCGCTCAGTGGGACTCGTGTCCTCGTCTTCCTGCTCCTCCCAGGCCTCGATCAGAGCAGGCGGATCACGACCTGGTTTGCTGCTTGTGCTCCATGACCATAGCTCGTCGCCTGCCCAGTGAAATGTCTCCACCGCATGTCCCTTTGTGCCTTGTGTGCTTCCCAGCGAGCTTACGTCGATCAGACATGTGCCAACTGCCATGGGTACAGTGGGTGCTTCGAGGCTGGCGATGGCTACGACGGCACCCTTGGTGGCCTTCTTTGGGAACGGCGGGCCTCTCTGCAGACCAGGTGTCATGAGATCTGCCCCACCTTGGAGCTTCTCGACGACGTAGAGCGGGGTATAAAGTAGTGGCACGATCTTGGGATTGTGCCAAAGAGTGTACACTATCACGTGTTAGCATGAGCAGGGCGACAAGTTGCAAAGTTGCGATCTCGGAATTACGGAAGGTAGTCAGAGTCTCACTGCACTGCGGGCTGCAATGACTTCTGCAACACGAGAGGCAGGGCAACTGGTGGCAGCAAAGAGAGCTCTTACCTGTTGGGTACATCTGGTCCCCGACCTTGACCCATAGTATCCGTTGCTCGCCTCCTGTGCCCTCGTGGCTGCCAACGTATACGGTGCCTGAGACCTGCTTCAGGTCCGGGCCTGCAGTGGTCGTGAAGCGTGCAGACAGAGCATTTTCCGGGAGTAGCGATT
The DNA here is from genome assembly GCA_030271015.1 of Didymella glomerata. Taxonomy (NCBI): domain Eukaryota; kingdom Fungi; phylum Ascomycota; class Dothideomycetes; order Pleosporales; family Didymellaceae; genus Didymella; species Didymella glomerata. Next base: position 295,156 of record JAJOHN010000012.1, read on the forward strand.
TTCGTACGGTCGTAAGCCCTGCTGTGGATGCTGCCTTATCTTCTGGATCTACGTTTGAGTCTACAGGCACCTCAACGCCAAAGTCGGCAATGATCTGATCTGCTGTTCGGCGGCGGTCGCTCGACTTGAGCGGCGAAAGCGGCTTGATCTAGATGATGTGAGCAACGTGAGACACTTGGATGCCTCCAGGATGATCTTCAAGACGTACATTTGGCTTCTTTTTGAACATGGTGTGCGCTGTTGAGTTGTAAAGAAAGTGGGCTGCAAAAGAAAGGGTTTGAAGAATAGAGGAGGTGGTCTGAGGAATCTGCGCAACCTCTGTGATGGGATGATGGCCCTGAAGGCTACAATGAACTTGATATTATGGCCGACTCCTTCCGCAAGTGAGGGTAATAAGGAGCATGTAGCGAGGTTGTGCTCTGTACGGAGCTGTGCGCTGGTGTTGATATGCGGCAACAATTGCTGCGACTGCCACGCGCGGGGCTTGATAATGACGTGTGGGGCAGGCGCGTTCACGCTTTATAACGCGCTAGCTGCAGGTACCCTTCACGGTTGTGGATGAGTCGATCTCGCTCATGCTGCAGCCTTGTGAAGAACCCTTGTGAAGCTGCGAATGAGCAGGTATCATGCTTGAGTCATCATGCAAATGTGTCGAAACACGGCGCTCTGTGCATTGCAGCGACCCGGTGCAGACGCTCGTCGTGATTCCTTGTTCGTGAAGCACATGCACAGCTTCTTTGCGTGTAGGGCAAATGACGAGGCCACACCTAAGGGAGGCAATGAGCTTTGTGGCAAGAATATGCACACTTATGTGACAATGCTTACAGAGCAAGCTGCAGCGCACAGAGGTCCTGCGCAATTCGGCGAGGTCTGCTTGTCCCAACCACCGGGATCTTAGAGCGGATTTGAGCCTCCTGCTAGCTTCAGCTTCCCGAGCTCTAGCTTCAACTTTACACAAAAATCTTTGTCTTGAAGAACTGTCAGCATGTCCGCTAGCCATGGTGTGCGCGTGACACAGTTCTTCGCGGCGCAACACGTCTACGTCCCAGCCAGAGCTCCACGGACAATGTGATGCTCGCGCGCTGTGGCTGCCACAATCATGGCTCGTCGGTCCGAGTTCATCTATCGAATTATTGAAGACCGTCCCAACTTCTCCAGAAATCATGCCTGAAGGAGCCAATCGAGCACATCCCCCAGATTCCAGCTTGATGGCTAGGCCGCTCGCCTGCCGCAAGCCTGGGGCTGCAGTCTTCCTTCGGTTTCGCCTCATGTCATGCAGCCCGGTGGACGCGCCGCGCCAACCGTTCTCTGAACGATCAGCTCACGGCTTGGTCGCCGTCTCGATCATCTCAGCCCGCAGCCAAGCCCTCAGAAAGCGAGCATTGCGAGCACTGCGCCTGTGTGATCTCACACATGGCTATGCTCGTTGACTGCGACGGCACGCACAACACGAAGAGGCGCTCGCTGCACGACTGCGACATGCATTTTCCGTCAATGCAGAGCCCGATGCATCGTCAGCGGACAAACAATGCCCTCAGGTAGCGAGTGGACGGATGACAGACGCCGCTCGTACGCGGCAAATCGCTGCACGCCTCTGCGCAGTCTGGATCCTGTTTTGCCGAACATGAGCGAATCCTGAACATTTCGTCGTGTCAAGCCCCATCTGCCGTTGAGGCCGTGGCGGCAGGCGAACCCATTTCGGATGCTCTACCGCTCTATCCAGCCAAGCGTCATCACTCACCAGGTCCGCGCGTGAAGCCTCTGCCCACGTCCTCCACATCGGTCATGGCATTGCGGAGAAATGGCGGAGGGCCACGAGAACGCCCGCGTCGCTCGCTCGTTCTCTCTCTTACCTCTCGTTTTTCTCCTCACCCTCTGCCTCATCCCCAGCTTTTCTCATCTGCCATGGTGAGGTGGTTGAGGGCTGACACCGACCGACTTTGCGATTGAATCGCCCGTACCGCCTCTCGGCATCTCACGCGTCTTCCGGATTTTGAAAATTTTGTCTTCGCCATGAGCCCCATTCCGGATCTCGCGAAACGCTGGGTCCAGGGAGAAGTGGTCCCCAAACCCACGAACCCTGGCGAACTGGTCCTCGAAGCATGGGCGATGGGCTATCTTGTGGGGTCGCTCGTCATTATGGGCTTCATAACTCTTGCGAACATGCGAAGAGGTGTACTATTACACAAAGTAAGTAATTCGCAAATCCTGCTGTTGCCGATCAATGCTGACTTGCTCCAGTTAATTTTACTCGAAGTGGGTCGCCGTAATGCCACGAATGAGGCGTCCAGCTAACCAGGCAACAGCTCGTGATGGGCCTATGGCAAGGCTTCTACTTGTTCTTCAACAGCCCTGTACACGCATGGTGGTTGTCAGTCTCAGCCATCTTCTTGAACGCGTCCTGGTCGCTGCATAACGTCATCGCCTGGATGAAGATCAAGCCATTCCTCTCGAAACCAGCCAGCTACCTCTTCATCGGCACCGTCATCCTGGTGCAACCTTACTGGATAGCAGAGATCTACGCCAACTTTGCTTACTTCCATGGCGTCAACACCATCTTCCTACGAACCAGACCCTGGGAGGCACTTTGCCGCGATCCTTGGTGGATTATTACTACCGTCTACTTATTCTGGATCATCAAGACACAGTACGAGATGGGATTGAAAGAGATTCTCCGAATTTCGCCACGTTTCGCCATCATGTTGCTAGCCATGATCATGTCCATGGTCTTCATCCTTCTCGACATCCTCTGCGTTACCCGTGTCATCACATTTACCGGACTGGCGACCGGCATAAACCCTTTCTGGAAGCTTGCATTCGTCTTCAAGTGCTTGACGGATTCAGTAGTATTGGACGACTTCAAGATGGCTCTGGATCGCCTGCGAGCGTTCAAGATCAGTCGACTGGGCAGCTTTTCGGCCGATATGAGCGACAGTCGCAACAGAAACAACGGAGAGCTTGTAGCGACGTGGGAAGAGATGGAACGGGAAGCCAATGCGCTTCAGCAGGTGCGAAGTCCGGATGGCGACTATATTCATCCCAGCAACTTCCCTTTCAAGCCAAGAAGGCACCGCAAGCCAAAGGACTCCGTCTTCTCTAACGATCCGATCGATCACATGGCACCAGAAGATATGGTGCCCAGCGCATTGGATGACACACCACTGCGGACATTGGAGCTTGCACATACCGACATGAGGAAACCGCAGCACCAGTTCATGGACGATTTGGACAGTCGGACGCGTGGCATGACAGCAGAAGCAGACTATGCCGCCGCATTACGAGAAGTGCAGCGCAACAGTAGGACTTCTGTACCGTCAAGCAGCAACTCGTCTGGGCGAGCTGCACTCAGTGGACCAAAACAAAGCTGAGAAACGTTTCCACGATTGATGATTTAGCGATTGCATGGTTGGCGTTCTGATTGAAAACACCGGACTTCGGTTTGCTTTAGCACTATATACCCCAACGGCGCTGCTCAGATTCTGTGATATGCCCTATCAGTACTAGCATCTATATACTTACAGTAATTCCAATGGGCCAGAGGCACTCGCGTCCTCTCGGCACCTTCCACACGTACACGCAACTGCAGCTTACCTTCAAGTCTGTCACAAGTTAACACTCCGGAGCGCCTCCCAAAGCAATTACCGTCTTGGCTGTGTCTCCAAAGGTGCAGTCTGGCGCCCTGCAACGCGTGCACCCTTGGCGTTGGACCTTCCTCACTGCCGTTGTTTCCATTTTCATGAAATGGCAGGATCCGTTGCCGCTGTCAAAGTGCTGATCGAAATCAGAACAGCTCGGGTCGTCCTTCTACGAGATACTGACATGCTTGTAGCGCGTTTCGTACTTCGCACGACACTTGCCTGACAGGAAACATGCCAAGCAGCAACGCGTTGGCTTGGAGTCATTGAGGAGGATACCAGCAGCAACGTCAGAAGCGGTTATGTGCTATGTATCTGGGATCATGCTCAACAACGTACGCGACTAGGGGATAGGCATCGTGCTACAACCCGTCGCCGCAGACGTCACAAATACCTTTGAGCGGGCGAGTGGCTGTCCACCTCTTCCAATTTGCCGCCGCGATTTCTTACAGCTGTGTGTGCAAAGAGGCGGCACACTCAGCAAGACAGTATATCTACGGAATTGTCGGACCCAGACAAGCATACAGGCCGCTGTTGGTCCCACCACGTATCATGCCCTTTTCGGTTACTTGAGGATCTCGTTCAACAATCTTGGCCTTCGGCTCCGCAATCGTTTCACGAGTACAGATGAGCTTGCTGTCCGCGCAAAGTATCCTTCTAACCCCAGAGAACTCATGCTATCACTTGGTCGTTCTCAAAATCACGGACATTGGCTCCGCAGCTACTGCCCAGCCTCAGGACAGGGGTACAGGGTGGACTGTAAGGCTGTTTCAAAGAACGATTTGGGCAACGAAGTCTTCACAGAAGCTCTGAGTCAAGAACGGCAGCTCATCTGGCCTTTCATTGCCGTCTTTTCGACTTTGCAGGGCAATTGATTTGCTCTTCGCTGTCAAATGCCAAGTGACTCTCGAGGGACTCGAAACTGCAATCTACAATATATGCAATGTGCGCACGATGCAACAGCTCTGAGATGAACGGATACGCTGCCTTAGGTACCACTATGGTTATGGCACGCAAAGAGTCTATCTGGGCGACATATCTAAACCTTATAATCGTTGCAAAAATGTGCGGAACCGCCAGACTAATCCCTATGCTACTTTATATGACGCCCACATGCTCTGTGCTTCCTGTGAGTGGCCAGATACGTTGGTTCAGGGTCTGTAAAGGAACGGGTTAGGGTCTATTACTTGTACTAGGACCTTCTAGCCTATTAGAATGCCTGCGTGCCTGGCTAGCTAACACTCTCCTCTAGAAGGGTGGTTCCGCACATTTTTGCAAGCACCGATATCAGCGGGATCACAGGCAAACCGATTCACTTGAAAGCGACCCCCAGGGATGACAATCTGATCTGACCTAAGAGAACTAGATACTGCGATCACACCTTGCACATTTTCGAAGGATCATTTGGCAACGATGACACAAAGCACGACACAGATGTAGATGCCGAGTCAAATTCCACTACCACTTACGACTCTGCAAGCTCGGACTCTCAGCTCCTTGAAGATCAGACTGGTTCGAGTAATGAGTCTATTGTATTGACAGGCTCACCAGAGCTACTACACGCCTGGTTCTAGCGACTCAACTATCACTCGATCCTACGGGGACCATAGTTGGCGAAGTGACCAACTCGTGCATCACATGTATATGTATGAGCGTAAACATCTTATCAAGAGATCCAATGTCGTACAGCAGTCATTAAAAACAGATGTCTGATTATATTGGCATGATTGAAGAGGTTAAGAGAACCGGTATCTTGCCGTCTGTCAAAAACTTCTGCACAGATACATAGCTTCGAACGTCCCAACGATTTGACCGCACCAATGCAACTACTTCTTGGCACCACCACTTCCGCCGGACTTATCACCACCGTTCTTGTCACCGGCCGACTACGTCCTAGCAGTAAACGATCCCTGGCCGGTGCTGTTACCGCACTTTGCCTACGTCAAGTCAGCATACAACGAGCTTATAGAGCCACCATATTCTCGACTTACCTGTGAGCTCTGGATTCTGGACGCATCGCTCTTAGTCATGCGAAACTTGCCGCCGCCTTGCTGGCTTTGGTTGTTGCTGTCGCTACTCATGATGAAGATGGAGGCTTCTGGGTTGAGGATCGAGGTTGTGGAAGAAGGCTTACTGAGGGGGGATGCTGGAGGAATCTCGAGCTTCCGTGTTCATCAATCGATGTCACGAGGATTGAGATCAGGCCGTATCTTGTGTACAGTCTGAGGTTTGCTAGCTCATGGGCGCATGAGGGCAAGTAGTTGCGGTTTGCAGACTGCAAAGTCGTGTGCGTACTGGCAATTGCAGAGAACGTGCTTACTCTACGCATACCTTCAACACACTTCTCCACTGGAATGTGCGTTGATCCAGGAGTCAGGTCTATTCGGATTGCCACAATAGCGCATTACTTTAAACGGCATTGTGTTTGACATCACTGGAAAGCAGAGGTCCAAGAAGTGAGCATGTGCATAGCCAGGCGTCGCATGAGCAGATGTGAGCTGTCATAAAGGGGATGTGGGACTTGTCATATTTGACAATGCTATGGACCTATATTTGGTGTTTGGGATGTTTCGAAACCCCTTATCTGCTGCGATAAGCTTGGGGCCGTTCGTGAACGTCCACTGATATTGGAGGGGCGGATAGCGCAAAAGACTCCTGACTTTCCTGTTCATACACGTTGTGGGTAGCACATGTTCACAGAGGTGACGGTGATCAATAAGTGTGATGTGCGTACGGAACGGGAGGTGGCTTGCTGTGGGATTTTCTCCCGTGACATCCGGCAAAGCCATCCTCGTCAAGTTTACCTGAATTGTATAGCCAGCGAACGTGTGACTGTTGCCCGTCCAGTCCAGCTCTCAGCGCTCTGAGATTCTGGCATTCGCACACCGTCGTTGAGCGGACGCTAAAGTTGGACCCTGCGGCAACACGCGGTAGTACGACCTCGTGCGAGCCTGAAACATGGAAACAGTTCGGTAGGGTGACCATCGTTCAAGCGGCAAGAAATTTCTTGGTCCCAACCACACAGACTGGCGTTTTCGTTGTGCTTTTCGTTGACCTCGTTGTCGACGCAAGGAACGGATCACATCCAAGGGTCTTCCAGGAACCGTCTGCCACGCTGCAGACGCACAGTGGACCTCCAGCCACTCATGCGGATGTCGGCTTCAGAGTTTGGTCACGACTCATGTTGACAGCCTCGCGCGGCAGACAGTGGAGGTGGCGAGGCTGGTAAATGCACGGTGACGGTGGTCGTTGTGCGTGTCAGGAGAACATCGCAATCACAATTGGGATCAAATTACGGGTCCGGATGAATGCGCATAACAAAGGATGATGGCTATCGCGCAAGTTCATTGTTGCGCGGCTTGCCAGGTCAAGTCCTCGCGTCCTGACTTCCCTCGAAAGGACTCTGGTGCTCCGCGCGATCAAGTTTCTTGGCAGCACACCGTCGAACAGCAGCGGGCTGTTGAGCCATGGTCGAGCTGGTCGTGCATGCGTTTTGGGGGATTGGGGAGCGGAGGCTTCGGTGGCAGGGAGGATCTGCAAGCAAGCTCATGATGAAACGCGCGACTTCTTGGCAATCACTCGCCTCTTCCATTTTCGAGCATTTCTGACCACCCGTCAGACCCGCACATCCAACATCACTGTAAGCGAACGTCCTCATTGGGAACTGTTGTGAGCTCCCGGTCTGCCACAGGACAAAATCTTGCAGTCATGGTACAAGACCTCGTGTGCTCCTGCTGGTGGATTTTCCAGCGGCGCGCCGTCTCCAGTCGCGTCCTCGTTGAGTTTTCACCTGCATAAGACTGATGTCCAGACGAAAGCCTACCGGTGTGCGGCTCTATCCCGGCAGCTAAACAGCCACTTCCTGGGGCTGGAGAGGTCCACTTTGTTACTTCGACGCGGGCGAGTGACGCTTGTGATTGGTGTCACCGACTCGAGTGCACGTTTGTGCCTGGCCTGACGTCCCTAGTGTAAGCACTGTTGCCCATGTAATGGGGATTGTCGAGGCGATGCGCAAATCCTTCCATGGTTTGCTGGTGCCAGTATTTGTACTCGGCCTGTTCCTCGTTGCGTCACGTCTGTCAGTTCATCCAGTCCCATAATTTTTAGTGTCTGTTGTCCGAAGATTGAAAAGGCCTCGCACCCGTTGCATGAAAGGCCTACTACTCACCAATACGACCCCAAGCGTTCCTGACCGACTTGTCGAGTTCGTTATTACCGCTTAGAGTGAACTTCACTTAGCAAGTGAAAAGAGTTGGAAATATCGGGCTTAGCATCCCGTCATCCCGTCGTCGACCAGGTCCACGTGACCCCGCGTTTGCTCCTTCCTGCTCGACCCTTAAAGGTCACCGCTACCGAGCAAACCTTTCCACACATCCGCCACACTCTTTTCGCCGTCCGCCCGCTTGAATCATTCGTTTCTGTTTCAGCTGCAACGCCCACAGTCATTCAGGATCTCTGATCCAATTCGGTCTACGCGGTCGCTCCTGCTCGCGCCTGTCACCATCGTTTGTCAGCTGCATCATGCAGACTTTCGCCCTTCTCGCCCTGACGGGCTTTACGTCGCTCGTTCAGTCTACACCAGTGGCTCCCGCCCAACCACGCTCGCTTCCTCAGGCTCAACCTCACATCCAGACTCGGCAGACTAACAACTCGTCCAGTCCAGCATGTGCCCAAGTCTCGCAAGCCATGTATGGAAACGGTACTACGGTTACCAAGCAGGTTGTTCCTGCTGGCATTGCCTGGGATTGCATCAACAGTGTACCGCTTAACGCCACATCCGCCAAGCTCCTCATCGACTCCCTCAAGCCTTACATGGAGTGGCAGAGCACCCTGACCGTCCTGAAGGATCCACCTGCGGAGTACGTCGAGAAGGTACAGCCTGCAGTCGACATTATGGGTGGTCTCGACCAGCTCACCAGCGATATCGACTCGGGAAAGTTCGCCAACGAGTACGCCTTTGGGTGGGCACTCTACACCTTGATCCAGAGTGCTCACGACGGCCACTTTTCCTACATTCCTGATTCAGTTGGTGGCATCTTCCAATGGGGTCGCAACGTGCCTCTTGTCTCAGTCTCCGAAGATGGCGAGCAGCTGCCTGCTGTCTTCGCTTTCGAGGATGTCCTTGGTTTGCAGTACAAGAACATTTCGTACACCCCCTCGGCGATCGTCAAGATCGATGGATCCGAAGCGACCGAGTTCTTGCAGACCCTCAGCCAGCTTGGTTCCCTCCAGGATCGTGACGCCCTATACAACAACGTCTTTTACGAACTTGCGCAAGTTGGACTTGGCGACTCTGGAAGTGGTACCGGCATGTTCACTGGCGGCGGCCGCGGTCGCTATGTCTACCCAGGAGCGACCACCACCTTTACTTTTGCCAACGGTACTGAGCGCATGATCGAGAACTACGCTCGCGTACGATATAACTTCAGGAACGTGAACAGTGGTGAGACTCTTGCCAAGGAGTGGTTCACTTACGGTAGCGCGTCTGGTGCGGCGGCAGAATCGGAGAGCGTCTCGACAGCAGCTGCATCTAAGTCTACCGGACCTGGCTACCCCGATCCTGTCTCCATCGGCCCTCTCAATCTGATCAATGGATTTTACATTGACGGAGACGAACACAAAGATGTCGCTGTCCTGTCGATCCCTAACTTCGTTGGTACTTCGGTCGCCCAGAAAGCCTTCCAGGCCACGTCGCAGGAATTCCTCGCAAAGGCCCTCGCCGATGGAAAGACCAAGCTTATCCTCGATCTCCAAGCCAACGGAGGTGGTACCATCCTTCAGGGCTACGACTTGTTCAAGCAGCTCTTCCCTGATTACGACCCCTACGGCGCCAACCGTTACCGCGCCACCGAGGCAGCTGATCTTATAGGTCAGACCTACAGTGAGCGCGCATCCCTGGCTCCTCGTGGATCCAACAGCTCTTTGACAACGGCGCAATCATCATACTTTGATTACCACACGGATATGACCGCGGATGGCAAGCCGTTCACATCCTGGGCAGAGAAGTTTGGCCCTCACGAGGTCAACGGAGACAACTACACTACACTCGCACGCTGGAATCTCTCTGACTACTATGTTAATGTCAGCTCCGGCGGGATTTACGTTTCCGGTTATGGACCCCTTGCCAACATCACTGGACCACCGAAGTTCCAGCCTGAGAACATCGTCATTGTTACGGATGGCTACTGCGCTTCAACTTGCACCATCTTCAGTGAATTCCTCACCAAGCAGGCTGGCGTCAAGACTATCGCTATGGGAGGCCGCAGCAACAAGGATGCCATTCAAGCCATTGGCGGAGTCAAGGGCGTGAACAATTACCAATTCGGCTACATCCAGCAGGCCGCACAGTACTCCATGCAATGGAACCCCGCCATGACGGACACTATTCTCACCGATTTCAACAGCGACATGCCCTTCTACCGAGCAGCTGGGGGCGCCTCTCCAGGTGTCAATGTTCGCGATGGCCTGCGCCAGAATGACACGACCGGCGTCGCTCTGCAATTCGTGTACGAAGAGGCCGACTGCCGCTTGTACTATACACCGGAGATGACCGTCGACATCACAGCCCTATGGAAGGCAGCTGCTGACGCTCGGTGGGGCCAGAGCGGTAAGTGCGTGGCTGGCGGGAACTACGGACAGAAGCGCAGCAGCGCTGAAGCCACCACTTCGCTCAAGCCTCGCCGCGTCCACGTTTCGCAGGCCGTTGCTGTCAAGAAGGTAGAAGCTTTTGAGAAGAGCTTCGGCTTGGAGACCAACTGCCACATGACAGGAGATGGCTTCATGCACCCGTAAGGTGCGACTTTTATGTTGTTGCGAAGCAGGACTGGTATGTCCACATGGGCGGCGTTTGTTCACAACATGTCAGCCAGATATAGGCACATGGTTTGAGAGAAGGCTTTCTCTCCGGTACATAATAATGGCAGCATACAGCAATGCGACGAATAATGAATACTACATTGGAGTCAGTGCTCCAGCATGATGCAAGCTCTCTATTGTCACCTGCGCGATGTACGGGTCTGTGTTACCAGTTTGGCACTGCAGAGTACATTGAGGAGTGAACATTGACTGGAGACATGGTGGTGGCTTGCCCGCGAATCAGGCGCTGACGTCGTGCTCGTCCGTTGTTCCGCGCTTCCGAAAATAGCACCTGTTGTGCTGGGATGATCGCAGGCCACTGCTTTTTAGGGCAGCGACGTTCATCCACAGAGAGCCGGCTATCTCCACAGAAACTCGTACCGGTGAGTGACCCTGTTAAGGCCATAATGGAGGAGAATGCGCTGTATGGCGATGTTTTGGTGATGACCTGATGGCTGGTGAATGCGTATGCTTAGCAAAGCTTGAGCTCCTTGTCGCAGAGCCAAGGACACCGTGATCGCATTCAGCCCTGGAAGGCGTCTTTGACCGGCAGCAAACACGAGCAATTTCGACAAGTCATGTTGCTGGCGGCCAAGGCTGGGCCGTCTTTTAGTCCAAGCGCAGTCACCTCGGAGAAAAACGAGGAACATCGTCATTTAGCTCGGTCAAGCAAATACTATCGGTAGTGCACCCACAAATGGCAGCGGCGCAATGCTGCGGTTCAGGCATCGTTCGAATGCAACATCGCACGCACCTTGGTGAAGTGGCGCATCTTGTAGCACCCGGATTGTCGGCCTTCCATCGAATCCTCGTGCGCAACTCGTGCTGACTGTGGGGTTGCGGTACCCTCAGCTCGTATTAGGACCGAACAGGCAGTCAGCAGAGAGATCGACACAGGGACGCGAGATGAAAAGCGATATTAGGTGCATGGGTAAGTGGCGAGTTATGTTTAGAAGAGTGAATGCAGGTACGGGGCCTAAAATGCGCGGTACTTAACATCGATCACGTCCGCCAGGTGAAGGGGTACACTCGCTGTCACGGCCTTTCGTTTGCGTGACTATACCTCAACCCGACCCTATCTCACCGACGTTCGCTAGGTTGGCGCAATGAAGTTCATCTACTCCTTCACGGCGGGTCTGCTCTCCGCGAGCTTGGCCAGCGCTGCGGTCTCTACAGATGGTTCGTGTGGAGGAACCAACAAGTATACCTGTCAAGGTAGCGAGTTTGGCAACTGTTGCTCTCAGTACGGCTGGTGTGGATCTTCGGACGCTCATTGCAAAGCTGGGTGCAACTCTGCCTTCGGCACCTGCAGCGGCAGCACACCCACGACTCTCAAGTCTTCAACAAAGCCGGCCCCAACATCAACACGTACGTCCGCAGTTCCATCCTCAACACCCACCCAGAAAGTCTCCACCGACGCCACCTGTGGCTCCAACAACGGCGGGGCTACTTGCTTAGGCAGCTCTTTTGGCAACTGCTGCAGCAGCTCAGGGTGGTGCGGATCGACGACAGATTATTGCGGAGGCGCATGTCAAGCAGGGTTTGGAAACTGTGGTAGTAACAACCCCTCAGGCACAAGCTCGGCGAAGTCCAGCGGCACAGCATCCGCCTCTGCAACTCCCTCAGCAACTGGCGGCGTTCTCCAGTGCTTGAACGGCAAGAATGTCCCCTACAAGATGACCTCAGACGGCGACTACGCTGAGCTTGTCGAGCCTTACAATCTTGCTCTACCCTACAAGCCTTCCGTCGTTGTCCTTCCTCAGACCCAGCAGAATGTCCAGGACGCTGTCGTCTGCGCTGGTCAGAACGGCATCAAGGTCCAGGCCAAGTCCGGCGGTCACTCCTACGCAAGCTTCAGCTCTGGTGGCAAGGATGGCGCGATGATGATCAGTCTGCAGCCCTTCCAGAAGGTTGAACTCGACGCAAGCACCGGTATCACCAAGGTCGGCGGTGGTGTTCGTCTCGGCAACCTTGCTGATGGTATCTACACACAGGGCCAGAAGGCGCTCTCGCACGGAACCTGCCCTGGCGTTGGTATTGGTGGTCACTTCACTCACGGCGGTTATGGACACACCTCGCGTCATTGGGGTCTTGCGATGGATCAAATTGTTGCCGCTGATGTTGTCCTCGCCGACGGCTCGCTCATCAAGGCTTCCGCGACCGAGAACTCGGACGTCTTCTGGGGCATCCGGGGTGCTGCTGATTCGCTCGGCATAGTCACCAACTTCTACCTCCAGACACAGGCTGCTCCTTCCAGCATTACCTATTTCGCCTTCCCGTTCAGCAATATGTACAACACTAAGTCTGTCTTCACCAACGCCTGGCTCCACCTCCAGGACTTCGCCAAGAATGCCTCTGTTGTCGACAATAAGATCTCATTCGGTGTCTACATTGACAACTACGGCACCTTCAGCTTGAGCGGTGCCTACTTTGGCACTGTCGATGAGTTCAACTCCAAGGTCAAGAACGAGCTCCTCCGCACTCTGCCTGCTCCTACCTCTTCCACTGTCAAGGCCTACAGCTGGTACGATTATCTTGTCCTCGTCTCCGGCAAAACCCAGATCAAGGAGCCTCTGAGCGGCTACGATGAGCATGAAAACTTCTTCGCCAAGTCTATCACCGTCCCCGAGTCTTCTGGTCTCACCTCCGCCGGCCTGAACGCCTGGTTTGACTACATCAAGGGTACCTCGACCGAGTATTACTCCATCGTCAACCTGTACGGCGGTCCCGGATCAGCCATCAACTCCAAGGACACCACTTTCGCTGCTTACAACGACCGTGACAGCCTATGGGTCTTCCAAAACTACGGCTACGGTCTCTCGTCTACCAACTTCATCAACGGCCTCAACGACGCTATCATCAAGGCCCAGCCCCAGACCAACTTTGGCGCATACTTGAACTACGTCGACCCCAGCTACGATGCCGCCACTGCGCACAAGCTGTACTACGGCGATGCGTTGTATGCCAAGCTGTTGACGCTGAAGAAGAAGATCGACCCTAACAACGTCTTCTGGAACCCTCAGGCTATTGGTGCTTAGATGTGTGTTTGAGTCATCTAATTTGGGCCTGTCTTCTGCATAAGCGATTCGGCGTTTGGGTTCTTGCTGCTATTGAGTAGCCATTCTTCTGTAAATATTTAGACGCGCATTAACGCATTCAATCATCAACAGTATGACTCGCAGATTCGTGCTTCAAAAGTGTCGATATATTGCATTCACATGTGATCACAGGTGTTTGCATTGCCACTTCCGCCGAGATAAGTTCCTCCTTGACGTGGGGTCATGAATCCATTCGTCATACTTTCTGCAGGTGTGTAGCGGGCAGAGAAAGAGCGTCTGCACAGGCCAGCCATCGCAGTGCACATCCATCACCATCAATTTTATCGGTCCATCTATTCAACACTGTGACGTTATTCGTACACCAGGAATCCAACATGTCTGTACCCTGACACCGGCATCATGCCCAGGTGGAGTGCGGCCCCTCTCGAGAGCCCTCAACCCAATCTGGTAGGCGTAAATGCTTTTGGCGTTGTCGAGGGATCGCCGAAGTAAGGCGTTCGGCAAGACTGGGGATCGAACAGCAATCGAGTCGTTCGTTTCCATTGCATTCAGTGGTTGTTGCATGCTCACCGCTACACATACTTGATGAATCTCTGGTGATAGGAATGACATTAGGACATAGGAAGTACACTAACTTTTATGGGTATCGTATAGGAACTATCTACTAAATTCCAGACATTACGGACAGGGAAATCCCAAAGCAACTTATGACCATCGAGCAAGGATACGACCTTGGGTTACTACACCAATGCCGAACTTCGATCCCGCCTCGCTCCTCGCTCCTCGTCCTCGCGCCACGACAGTGACGAGCGCTCACGCTGTCATAACGAAGTCGACGCAGTTCTCGTACGTCTGCTGTGCGTTGGTTCCGAACCAGAACCACTGCATTGTACACTCTCCAGGCTTTGTGCATTGGCCAGCGGGCAGGTCTGTTGGCATCGTCACACTGAACTGTGTGTTGTTCAGCGGTAGCTGCGCCAAGTTCTCGTCCGCATAAGAGTCGAATACCAGCATGGTCTCTACGATCGTGTTGGTCGCAGTGTCGACGACGGAGATGTTGCATGGTCCCTCATGGGGGATAGGCAGGACAGCAGAGAAGTTGACTTGCTCTCCTGGCGAATACTGCTGGACGTTCTTTTGGTTGTCGGCGAATTGGGCACCCTTGCATAGACCGATGTTGCATTTTGGCGAGCCGTTGCTGGGGATGCCTTCGAGAGGTGCGGTACCGTCGGCGTTGATGGCTGCTACAGCGGCTTGACCACACACTTTTGCCATCGCTGGTCCCGGAAGTCGAGCTGGAGGGCTCGTGATGTTGCCATGGGCCAGAACTGTTGCGGCGAAGAGGCCAAGGCTGAGGATCGTCGAAGAGTACATATTGATATATTACGACTAGGTAGACGAAGAGGAAGGTATTGTGAAGCGGAAGAATTAATTTAAAAAGATGATAATACAATTAGCAAGTGACCAGCACAAGGTGAAATTAGATTAGCTTGGTGATCAACTACTGGCAGGGCTAGACTCTCGTTATATACTTCTGGGCAATCTGTTCTTGTTCGCGACGGCATATGGCTAGAAAGCGATCCGGACCTATGTGGCATTATGGGTTTGCGAATGCGGTTCTGAAACACGATGCTCGTCTCCGTAAGAACCAGATCTTCCGCCAAACAATCTGCAAAAGCTTTGCAGACCAAGACATTGCGACTTGAAGGGTTTAAGCGACGGTCCCCAATGCGCTGTGCAATGCTGGCTTGATAAAGGCGCATCCGCACGTCGAGTAGGCAACAGAGCCTTGTAGGCTTGTGAAGCAGAAACGTAGTGACAATCGGCCCGTTTTAAATCTCGGCAGCCAACAGCGGACATTGAACAGAGTCGAGATCGTTAGTACCCAGAGAGCTTCGCGCATGCTTGTCTTGCTTGTGTTGTCTCGTGTGGTGTTTGGGAGAAGCTTGGCTCCGGGAGAGGGAAGGAACGAACAGCTCTGCACGGGCTTTCAGCCCTGCACGCACTGTGCTGACCAGCTACGTCACACCACCACATCAATACCACCTCGAGATTGCCTCGAACCTCCTCTGCGCCTTCAGTATCTCGCCAATGCATCAATACGAAGCTCAGCTCGCCTCTTGCTCAATAGTACACCTTGGCGAATCACGGCCTGAGCTCGACTTCGCGCGCTTTCGTCGCGTGGCTTGACGGTGCATGCGCTGACAATGCGCCCCATTGTCAGCTCGAAAGGCTGGGTACGCATTGACACCAGAACCTTTGACGACTGGTCAAGCTTTGCAGGAGTTCACTATGTGCTATTCGCTAGCGATGGCCGAATCACACAAGTGCAATGTCCAAGAGACCAACCCTCGACTATTGAGAAGCGACGAGGCTTGCCAACGTCTGTTCAGCTGCGGCGGTGACCTCTATGCTGGAGCGGTAGGGACTGTTGCCTGAGAAAAAGTGAGCGCATGCCCGGTACAGCCTCTGCAGACGCGACCAAAAGGACCTCGTCCGTGTCATTACGAGGCCGGATGCTTGACTACCTGGTCTCTGCCTCGAAGACCATTGGCCAGCTTTCGCCATAACCACCACTGAATACCGCATGGGTGTTGTCAGCAACATCGCAGGTCTTCCATTCTGGCGGCTGACTACAGCTCTTCGTTCAACCGATTGCCAACGTCTGCTTCGACTTGTCACGTTGTCAGCATGGCTTGAAGTGCAGGCGGTGGACCCTGCCTCCTTCTTTTTCTGCTCATCGTGGCACGCTCGGCATCAGCTGGGCTGCAACAAGTCTGCCTCTACGCAGCCCCCATTGTAGTGTCAGGTATACAAAAGGCGGCCGTGGAGGACTTCGTCAGTCGCCATCGTTCCGCTCATCTCTTCGTCAATCCTTCCAGCGAATTGCCACTCCAGCTTTTTCCTGCTTCGAATAATTCCCACCATGTGCAACGGGCAGCACGAAGCACCGTGCTTTGTATCTCCTCACCCGGCGCTTCTGTCTCGTACAAAACTGTTTGAGGCACAAGGCAGAGTCGGTGCAGCTACACAGGCAAGTATCAAGACTGCCTTCACTCCGCAGTCCGGCATCCTTGGTCTCAATGACGGCGCAATCTTCCCAAAGTCCCACTTTGCTCCAAATGCGTCTCTTAAGAAGGTGGCTGCTGCAGCGCTCGAACGAAATCCGCTGCGAGATGCTATTAGGTAAGTGCGTGAGTGCCATCGCAGGAATCTCATTGTTTAACTCGCCAGGATCCTCGTTGTTGTAGTCACGCTTCGAGATGTCAAGACTGGTTTCAAAGTTCATCGTCTGTGGAGAGATGGCGATTCCAACAGCCCTGAGTAGTTCCTTGTCGAGAATCGACAAACGACCGGAAGTGATGAGTTTCTTCCCGGCAGAGGACTCCTTATCTGGCATATTGACAACCGTGTGGGCTCCAACACCGACGAGAACCACCCTTGGGTTAAGCTGATGCAAGCTGATGGTTTGGATCAGCTGAAGCAAAACTTCGCCCGAGGGGACGATGGGGACAGCTATCCTGGCCATACCGACAACCGCAAGTTCAGCGCACTATCGAATCCGAACAGCAAATCTTACGGAGGAGAAGACACGTTTGTTTCCGTTACAAACATACCGATCTCATCTCCAACTATGACTTTTGACATCACTGTCAAGAAGGGTGATCAGCCGCCAGCTGACAAGTTCGATACCAAAACGTGGTACCGCCTGAAGAACACATTCCAGCCAGCAACACATTGCCTTGACGTCGTCAATAACAATGGTGCCAGTAGCAATGGCTTCCTCAACATGGCAGCTACTGGGAACTTCTCCGGTCAACACTGGCAATTGAAGCCCAATGGCGATGGCACCTATTTCCTCCGAACATTGTTCCTGGGCGCCAGTCGTCATCTTGGTGTCCAAAGCGACAAGAAGACCCCGATTTTGGAATCTGCTAATGAATCTGCTAAAGGCCAGTATGGACCATCGGGCAGTGGGATCACCCACAGGATGGGACGTGGCACCTTGAGGTAAGGCGCCGAGGGTAGCCGCTTCGCACTTGCTGACCATGATGCTCAGAACGCGTGGACTGAGAAGTCTCAGTTTCTCGACACAGTGGAGGGCGGGCCAAAAGTCTCGATGAATCAAGCGAATACAGGGCGCCCCACCCAGAGATGGACGATGGAGGCGATTCGACCCATCACTGAGCCCGGCTTTTGATCGATCTGCTCAGCTGAATGTTCGTAGCTTGTCTTACACGGTTGTTGAGCGCCTTGAATTACGTTCAATCCACGCTTTGTGAGGGTCGGCCTTTCCTATATACCAGAAACGCCGCTGCAATCGGCGAAAATTTCCCTGCGTGCCACGTTGAGACTTTGTGCCGCGCGCTAACGGCGGGCGTTACTGCCTCAAGAGCCGCATTCGGACAGCGTCGCCATCAGCCGCCAGCGGCTCCTCCTTCCCCCAGGTTTCTAGCGGGCGCCATGCGTTTAAAACGCGGAGAAGCATGCAACTAACCATGCTTCACATCATTCTAGGGCGAATCATCAATCGCCGAACCCCAATCACGATGTTTACCCCAGAAACCGACCTCATGGCAGAGATCTCTTGAATCTGCCGGGCCTCAGGAGTCACATGCGCCTAAGCGGACCAGGCCAGTCTAGGTTTTCCGGCCTTATCCTCGGCTATGCTCATTGGACAGACAGCTGTCAACTAACTCCTTCAAGCCTCCACTCCACCTCTTGACCCAATCAAAACTGGCCGAAGGCCGCAGGAGATTTAGCTCATCGACTTGCGCGCGACCTTTTGACCCGGGCGCTGAGATGCAACGCTTCTCCACCGAAAATTGTTTAAGTTGAAGAGCGCCGCAACCTTCACATCGACGCAGGCCCAGGTGACACCTTCCCCAGATTCTAAATTCTTTGACACTGCCTATCGGTGGAGCTTCAGGGTCCACCCTTCCCGTTCCCAACGCTTTGGCTTCGCGTCGCACGCAGTACGACTCCCGCCACCGTTGACGTTTGTTTGTCAGGAGGGGCAATTCGAACTCCCCCAGTATGGCCGACGAAAAGGACATCCAGCCCACCGCGGCCGTCCACCCACATCCGCCGCTCTACGAGGATGAGCAGCATCACAAGGGCGCTGCGGACAGGGTCATCAATGATGCTCGTCTCGCGACCGAGAAGGAGCACAACATGACGCTGTGGCAGGGCATCAAGCTCTACCCCAAGGCGATTGGCTGGTCGATCCTGATCAGTACTTGTATCGTCATGGAAGGCTACGATGTCTGCTTGCTGAACAACTTCTTCGGCTTCCCGCAGTTCAAGCGCAAGTACGGCGAGCAGCTGCCCAACGGTGACTGGGAGATTCCCGCGCCGTGGCAGGCTGGTCTCAGCAATGGTGTCATTGTTGGTGAGATCATCGGTCTGTTCCTTAATGGATGGATTAGTGAGTCCATTGGGTACAGATACACTCTCATCGGTTGTCTGTTCCTGATCATCTGTTTCACGGCCATCTTCTTCACCGCCCAGACGGTGTGGCACCTCTTGATTGCCGAAATCCTGTGCGGTATTCCGTGGGGTGTCTTCCAGACACTCACGATCACTTACGCAAGTGAGGTCTGTCCTGTTGCGCTACGCGGTTACTGTAAGTTGCACCCGAAAGCTTGACATGAATGAAAGCTAAAGTCTGCAGTGACAACCTACGTCAACTTCTGCTGGGGTCTCGGTCAGGTCATTGGCATCGGCGTGATCCGCGCCATGGTCAACCGCGAAGACGAATGGTCTTACCGCATCCCCTACGCTTTGCAGTGGATGTGGCCTGTGCCGCTCATCATCGGTATCTTCCTGGCCCCAGAGTCGCCCTGGTGGCTTGTTCGCAAGGGTCGTCTCGAAGATGCCAAAGTGTCGATGCTTCGTCTTACTAGCTTGAACCGCGAGACGGACTTCGATGCCGACGAGGCCGTGGCCATGATGGTGCACACCACCGCCCTCGAGGAGAAGATCACCAAGGGTGCTACCTACCTCGACTGCTTCAAGGGTGTCGACCTGCGCCGCACGGAAATCGTCTGCATGGCTTGGGCTATCCAGAACTTGTCTGGTAATGCTTTCTCCGGGTACTCGTCGTACTTCCTGCAGCAAGCTGGCCTTGACCCATCCACTTCGTACGATTTCGCAATGGGCCAGTACGGTATCAACATGGCCGGTGTCTTCGGTGCTTGGTTCCTGATGAAGTGTGGTGTTGGACGACGATCCCTCTACCTCTACGGTCTCTGCGGTCTCTGCACCATGCTCTTCGTCATGGGCTTCCTCGGCCTCGTACCCGCCACCCACCGTCAACAGGGCGCCATGGCCACAGGTGTCATGATGCTTGTCTGGGCCATGTTCTACCAGCTGACCGTCGGCACCGTCTGCTACTCGCTCGTCGCCGAGCTATCCACTCGCCGCCTTGCGATCAAGACGGTCGTTCTGGGCCGCAACCTGTACAACGTCATTGGCATACTCACCTCGGTGCTGACGCCGTACATGCTGAACCCTGGAGAGTGGAACTGGGGCAACTACGCCGGTTTCTTCTGGGCCGGGTCCTGCTTCCTCAGCATTGTGTACGTGTTCTTCCGGCTGCCGGAGCCCAGGGGCCGCACTTTCGCGGAGCTGGATCTGCTGTTCGAGAAGCGCGTCCCTGCGCGCAAGTTTGCGAGCACCCAGGTCGATGTGTTTGGCGAGGAAGCGCTCGAGGGCACGCATGCGTTCGAGCAGTACGAAGAGAAGGTAGAGGCTGCGCAAAGGACCGAATCGGTTGTTGGAGCTTAGATACTAATGTGTTCTCAGGTGGTGGCATGAACATGTCACGAGGAGGATGCGTATATGGGTGATATGATCTGTTTACATGCACTGCACGTTGGATCTGCAATGAGATACGACCAATGATGAGCTGTTTAGCGTCTTTCGTAGCAACGACTTCAATATATCTTTAACACTTCAGTACATTATCACATGCATTCAGCTATAGGTTCGACTCCTGGCTCCCAATCAGCTTTCACCCTCCGTTGGGCGTTCCTGCATCATAGCCCCACTCTGGCGCACCCTCGACGCGTTGTCCGTCTGCAGTTTACAAACGCAGCCGCAACAACAAACAAATACAGCCAGTGCGCGCAAACACAGCGGGTCACCTCTATGGAGTGCCTTCCGCCGCCATCAGCCCCACGAGTATGAAGCCATCGTCCGCGACCGCCGACCGCCGCGCAGCCAATGCGAACTACACATCGACCGCGCGACCCCGCGAGGGGGACGAGCGACGCGAATCCGCCAGGACGACACACCGGAGCACCCGCTCAAGCGCCATGGGCACAGCAGCGGAGCTGAGGGAGCGGCGCACCGAGAAGCGCGAGGTGCGCGAGCGCGAGACTGAGGTTCGGCGTACGAGGAGCCCGCTGAAGCACTCGACCGAGAGCCGCGTCAACGCGCGCAGCCGCGCTGAGAAGCCGTCGCGAGACACGGAGAGGCGCACCGCAGCGTCGAGACAGCCCTCGGAGCAGCCGCTGCCGCCGTGGGATCCCCAGGCCAGCTTGATACCGCACACGACCGCCCCGCTGGCGACGCGCATTTCGATCCCCCCGCTGGCCTCGACCGCACCGCCGACGCTCCAGCCCGCGCCGCTTGCGCAGCTCTCGCTCGACGCCCAGGAGAAGGCGGTGATTGAGGATCTGCTGTTCGTGTTCATGGGCTTCGAAGGACAGTACATCCGCTTCAGCGATGCATACAACCCGCACGAGGAGAAGGAGCGGCTGCTGGGCCCGCAGTTCAAGATCCTGCCAGGTCTGGATCCCAGTCTGAAGGACCTCACCAAGGCCATGCTGAGAACGGCGACGCACTACATCGCGGTCGAGACGTGCGTGGAGGTGCTCAGCCGCGACCAGTACGGCGCTGTCAACCACGCGCTGTGTGCTGCGATACGGCGACTGCTGAAGGACTACCTGACGCTCATTGCGCAGCTGGAACACCAGTCGCTTACCAACGACTCGTTCACCCTGCATATCTTGAACCTGCACATGAAGCAGACGAGCCACATGCTGTTCCAGCTGTACACAACCGGGATTGAGCTACTCAAGGCGAACGGGATACTGGAAGATGAGAGGGACGAGGAGACCGACGACGATACCAACGACTTCGAGAACATCCTGGAGTCGCTGCGCGAGGGTGGCGCCACGATCAAGAAGATGTGCAAGGGCGGAAGCGTGCTTGGCCTGATCACGAAGCGGCTGTCGTCCATGTCCGGGGATCCTGCGGCTCGGACGCTCCTCACGACATTGCTGAGAGAAGCCAGTAGACCGTACATGGCTATGCTGAATGAGTGGCTGCATCACGGCGGCATCAAAGACCCACATGCCGAGTTTCTGGTCAAGGAACAGCGAAGCATCAAGCGCGAACGACTGGACCAGGACTACACAGACGAGTACTGGGAGAAACGATACACGATTCGAGATGCACTAGTACCACCACAGCTGGAAGCAGTCAAGGACAAGGTGCTCTTGGCTGGCAAGTACCTCAACGTTGTGCGGGAATGCGGTGGTGTCGACGTGAGCAAACGTGTTGAAGACGCGCCGACAAGCTTCGATGACCCTCGGTTCCTGGACAATGTCAACTCTGCATA
Organism: Didymella glomerata; assembly: GCA_030271015.1. Classification (NCBI taxonomy): domain Eukaryota; kingdom Fungi; phylum Ascomycota; class Dothideomycetes; order Pleosporales; family Didymellaceae; genus Didymella; species Didymella glomerata. The sequence continues at coordinate 317,334 of JAJOHN010000012.1, forward strand.
CGCCTCGGCAAACTCATCACTACTCAACCTTCTTCTCACCACACATCAATTACCAGCCCGGCTACGCTCGCTCAAACACTACTTCTTCCTCGACCGGTCCGACTTCTTCACTTACTTCCTTGAGATGGGCGAGCTGGAGCTTAAGAAACCAGCCAAGCATGTCAACGTTGGCAAGCTGCAGTCGCTTCTTGACCTGGCAACCCGCCACGCTGGTTCTGTAGCCGTCGAGGACCCCTACAAGGAAGACATCAAGGTCCAGATCAACGATGTGGGCCTCACAAACTGGCTCATGAAGATCGTCAACGTGCAAGGTCTCGACCAAGAAGCCGCAACCTCGATATCAAACTACACCCCCGCCAACACCGACAACATCACAAACGACAAAGATATCACCGGCTACCAAGCCCTCGTCTTCGACTACAACATGCCCTTCCCGCTCTCGCTGGTCGTCAGCCGCGTCACACTGACCCGCTACCAGCTGCTCTTCCGCTTCCTGCTCAGCCTCAAGCACCTCGAGACCGATCTGGGCAAGTGCTGGGGCGAGCAAGGCAAGAACAGCATGTGGAAGCACCGGTCCAAGAACGCACGGGTCGAGCAGTGGAAGCGCAAGGCGTGGACGCTGCGCGCGCGCATGATGGTGTTTGTGCAGCAGCTCACGTACTACTGCACTGCTGAGGTCATCGAGCCCAATTGGGTCAGCCTCATGTCGAGACTCAAAGAGGAGGGCTTGCCGCCTGAGCATGTTGGTGAAAAGGTTAAGCGCACTGTTGATGAGCTGATGCAGGACCATGTTGATTTCCTCGCAACTTGTTTGAAGGAGTGTATGCTTACTAATAGCAAGCTGCTGAAGGTAAATCCCCCTCTCCCTCCTGCCGGACTTGCATGCAGATCTCTCATTATTGTTACTATTGTTATTGGCATTGTTGGGCTGCATACTCTTCTTGTTACTATTAACGTGTTGAAGGCGCTAACAACACCCAGATCAACAATAAAATCATGTCCACATGCAACATGTTCGCCACCTTCACCTACTCCCTCTCCCGCTACCTCGTCACCTGCGACCCCGACCTCGTCGCCTCCGTCAACGCCGAAATCGACCTCCAATCCCCCAAAAACGCCAGTCAAAACCGCCACGCCGTCTTCGACCCCCAGCGCCTCGACAAAATGTTCGACATGCTGAATAAGTACGAGGACAGCTTCACCCGCCACCTCAAGATCCTGCTGGACACGCTCAATTACCTCGCGGCTACCGAGACGGTGGTTTTTCTGCAGCTTTGTGCGCGGTTGACGAGTGCGGGGGAGGGGTTGGGCGGGTTTCAGGTGCCGATGGGTATGGAGGGGGTTGTGTAGATTTGGCTAGAGAGTCGAGAGAAAGGGGGTTGTGTGTTTACTCGCAGCGTTAGGATGGCGTTTTGGTGTGATGGGCAGCTGGAGAATGCTGCGGAGGCGTTGCTATGTGTTACTATTTGAATTGGAGACGCGAACGACTGATGTAGCTGGTAACCTTCGTCCGCTGTTGGCTGCGCATGGTTCGCATCCTTCCGTCTCCCGCAGTCAAATCGAGCCATGATGTTCTCGCTGAGAAGATCGGGTGTGCGAATACATTGACTCGTTCCTCCGGTCCATCCTCGATGTGAACGAGTGCTCTGCCAGATATCCTGCCATATTGGCCATCAAAAGGCCACCCAGACTGTCCTAGATTTGACAGATGACCTGTACAAAGCTAGTCATTGATGGGTTATCGTGCAACGATATGACATCCACGTAGCCACCTGTCTGCCGGGGCAGTCCCTTCACCAGATGCGAGACGAAGAAGCATTCCATTGTTTCGCTTTGCTCGTTTCTCCCCTTTTGATCTATCATCATTGCTCTTCATTCTCAAAACTTCGTCACCACTGCTTTATGTGTGTTCGACTTTCTGTCTCTGTGACTTGGCGTCTGTCCAGAACAATAGAGTTCCTCGGACCATGGCCCTTCGCTGCTGTGCGAGCAAGTAACTGGAAGAAACCTTTCTTTTGTGGGGTGAGAGCTTCAATCCTCGCAACGTCAATACGCGCGTGAGAACCGGGGTGTATGCTCAGCCTGGAGTGCACTTCTGATCTATCAAAGAACGGGCATGTGCCACGTCAATCTGTACTAATCCATATGGAAATGTCTCGAGGGAAGAATGTTGCTGAGATGAAAGTCGCTTCCAAGGTGTGGTGGTGGTATTCGAGATCGCTGGATGGCGCTGGTTGTATGCGGGAAGGGCGACATGTAGATTCCATCTCCTGGCGAACATCGCTGGCGTGCTCTCCTATGTCTGCGGCACTAAGATGACCAAAAACTAACCTAATGTGGGTTGCCTCCTCGAAGGTGCTCCAATGCTCGAAAGGAAAGTACGCACCCATATACTCTACGTTGCTCAGAGTCTACCGCAGCTTCGTGATGTCTGTTACGACGAATTGGAGAAGGGAGATTTGCTAAGGTTTATAGCGTGTTAGTGCAAGAAGAAGTGCGCATCTCGAGATTGAGCGTCTGAATTTCGATGTGAGCTTCCCCTGATGCTGGGATTGGAGTCTCTGTTTGATTACGGTATGCGCGAATGATGGACGTGTATTCGACAGCCGGCTGAACACGTATGCGTACACTCTCGATGAGAGTAGCCAGACTTCTGATCCAGCTGCTGAATTGTGCAAAAATTACGTCTTCCATTTCTCAAGGCACCGCATGTGCTGGTCGGTGGACGGTTCGAAGCCAGTGTTTCATATGTCGTCCATCTTCAGAAGATGCAGAACTGCTAGAGCGTACCGGCATCCCGAATCTGTCGTGTCGCATATCAAAATTGAGATCAACGAGGATTGCTGTGGTCCTGTTGGAGTTCTAGTGACAGCATCTGCCGGCCTGCATGTGAAGCGGTTGAGCCCCTGAAAGTAGTTCCTCAAGCGTTGCCGAGTGTCGGACGTAATTCAGCCTCGTGTTCGAATCAGCTGTGGCGCTAACACGCGTCAACGGTGGTCAGCGACATCTTGTTGCTCGCCGAACGATGTTATTTGGGAAACGAGTACGGACACAGGAAACAGCGATGTATTATGAAGAAAAAGTGGCGCCTTTTGGCGTTCGGCGCTGGGCTGACCGGATAAGGTAGGTACCGGGTGATTCTGAAAGGCTGGCTGGCTCAATGATGCGCCTGGACCAAACGACACCTGACTGCGTGCAGCAGGCAGCCGCACTTGGTCAAGGCACAAGGCGCCAAGCTTCGCTAAGCTTTGTAGCGCTGCGACTAAGCGTTTGGCTGGTGGCTGTGTTACGATCATTCGGTGAAGTGCCGACACCCGGCATCCTCTTTACTCGAAGAGGAATGAATTCTCGGGAGCCACCACAAAAATAAATATCGATAGCGCGACCTCGTCAAAGCACACTCCTGAAGCCACTCGTATAACCCCTCAGCTGCTGTCTGCTCGCCAGTAATGTGTCCGGGAATAACAACCACCGACAAGGCCAGCGCTGTCAGGCAGCCCAAAGTCCCAGATCAAGCATGCCGATGGCCCGTTCGAACTCGTATCGTGGACGCGGGTCGATAGCTCAATAGAACCAGTAATTTAGCTTGGCATAGAAGCTTGTTCTTTTAAGCTTCTTGCCGCTCAATGCTTTGTCTGTAGGTCCAGCTCCTAACCAACTCTTGTTCTCTCCTTCAGCTCTCCTTGCACTCGTTGACAATGCGCCTTCTACTCACCTCCACTGCGCTTGCAGCCTCCTGCAATGCGTTCGCTCTCCCCTCCTGGATGACACGAGCGGTTGACCCAAGCCTCCCCCCTCTTCCCCTGGAGCACTTTGTCACACCAAAATTTGCGCGACCATTGACGCTCGACCAAGCGCTGTCGGGTCAGAACGCCTCAGTCACCACCATCAAGCCCGAGGATCTGAAGGCTGCCAAAGATCAAGTACCTACGCTTGTCATCCCCATCAACGGCACTGTGCACGGTGCTCTGGCAAACCTCACCCAGACCGTGGATGATGTATTGAACCAGTTCACCAAGCGACAGAGCACTTGCTCGAACGTCCGCACCCGCGTCGAATGGGACCATGCATCCAACGACCAACGACAAGAATACATTAACGCCATCAAGTGCCTGATGAGCTCGCCTCCATCAGGACAGTTCCCTGTGTCTCAGTCACGCTACGACGATCTTGTCGGCCTTCACCAAACATTGACGCCAAACGTGCACGGCAACGCCAAGTTTTTGCTCTGGCATAGGTACTACACCTGGACATTCGAGTCTCTCCTTCGTGACGAGTGTGGTCTGCAAGGCCCTCTGCTGTGGTTTGACGAGACTCGTTATGCCGGCAACTACGCCGCATCGTCGATCTTCAGCTCCCAGTGGTTCGGAAGCATCAACCTCGGTGGTAACTGTGTAACGGATGGAGTGAGTATTCTCTGCAGAGGCCGATGTCGAATAGTGTGCTAATCGCATGACAGCAATTCGCCAACCAGGTTTGCGTTTACGGACCTGGAACCGGCAACACACCTCATTGCTTGGCTCGTAACAACGATGATTCCAAGACAATCAACACCGGCAACGCCATCGTTGATGCCTGCAACAGCCGTTCCGACTACGCTGATATGGCTGCATGGTAAGTCGAGCCGCCAGGTTGTTTGATGAATGTTTGCTGACGGTACTCTAGCGCCGAAGGTGGTGCCCATGCATGGGGACACAACGGAATCGGAGCTGTCATGTCAGACGTTTACGCTTCTCCATCTGACCCTGTCTTCTTCCTTCACCACGGCTTCATCGATCGCAACTTCCGTATCTGGCAGAACAACGGAGGCAACGCCCGAATCAGCTCGGTTGACGGTACTGACGCGTTCGGCAACGCCTTGACACTCAACACCAAGGTCAACGTGTATGGCTTCCGCCCTGACGTCCGTGTTGGCGACATCCTCAACACCAGGGGCCCTACACTCTGCTACAAGTACGATTATTAGCTGAGGGTCCTGTTAGTGGCTGATCGTAGACCTTACTTCGTGTACATACTTCTCTTACTATCTTTAGGGCCTCGCTCGACTCACGAGACAAGGCCCTCGACTATTCACGTCTCCTTATTGTCTTGCCATACCATAGAAATGTAATTCTGGCAACGGCCTTGATCCTGCGCCTTGTGCATGTCACTCTCGCGTACACGCAGTTGGTGGTGTTATCGTGTTTGCGTGCTTCCGCGGAAGGCTTGCGACAAGCTCCTGCCCAAAGAAGCTTGGCTTGGAAGTGCCGGCTGCCGACTACCGCTTCTTCTTATCCTCGATCACTTACACACAACCCTTCGCAGTGAGAGTCAATTGCGTACGAGTCGATCATGGCGGTACTACAAGAGTCGGACAGGGCGCAAGACGCGCGGGAGACCACGCCGTTGTTGTCGCGCGCAAAGTCAGAGGAGGCAGAGGTTGAAGCGCGGGGCATTTCCGTCAAATGGCGCCTCATGTTTTGCGCCTTTTTGGTGTCGCTATCGTTTGGCATCACCCAAGTACCCATGTTGTTTGTCTTCAGGCTTATGACCTGCGACGCATACTACGAGGACCCTCATCATGTCCGCGATCCTACGGCGAAAGATGTGTGCGCGAAGCACGTCATCGAGGCCAGCACCGCACGCAATGTCGCTTTTCTCGCAGCCTCCACCACACTATTCGGCCTTGTCAATCTCCTTGTGACCGGTTGGACGATCAAGCGCCTGGGCGTCAAGAGGGCTCTCATCATCCAGATCTTCTGGCCTGCTGTGAGGCTCCTCGTGCAGAACATTGGCATCTCGAAGGGCTCCAGTGCTGGTGTTCTAATTATGCAGGCAAGCCAGATTATCACTATCGTCGGTGGTCCCAACGGCTATGTCCTTGCCCTGAACTCGTTCGTGGCCGATGTGGTAGAGCATGAGGGTCGGACGGGCGCGCTGGGTCGACTTCAAGGATGCATGTACTTTGGAGCGGCTGTAGGCTTCTTGATAGGCGGGCTTATCGGTGAAGCATTTGGAATTGCCACGCCGTTTCGCGTCACTGCTATTCTGTTCCTCCTTTCCTGCGCCTACGTTGCAGTATGTCTTCCGTCCACGCCACCGCAGGAGAAAGAGGAGAGTCAGGCGCATCAGCCTGCGACCGGTCTTGGTCGATTCTTCGGCCCTCTGCGCATATTCGCTCCTCAGCAGTGGACTGTCGCAGACGGGCGAAAGAGCACACAATTTGGAGCCCTAACCCTCGGCCTCGGTGTGTTTCTGGGCATTCTCGCTACTGGCTACATCCCTACACTACTTCAGATGTACGCCACAGATGTGTTCGAATTCGGTACCAGAGCCAACGGGTGGCTCATCTTTATGTACTCGCTCCTGCGAGGTGGTTTCCTGTCTTTCGTTTTCCCCCGCATCATTGCTGCTGGTAGAAAGTGGCTGGAGCCCAGCAGCGCACCGGTCAAAGAGTCAGCAGAAGACGAGCCACTGCTCATCGATGCGCGTCTTCCCACGTCACCTAACGAGATCGGGCCCATTGATCCCATGGACAATGATGTGGAACCCACAGGACCACCCGAGCCCAAAGACAAGCAAACATTCGCATTTGACCTCATGTATGCGAGATTCTCACTTCTTCTTGACGGCGTATTGACAGGACTCGCTGTGTTCGTTTCTCAGGGCTACCAACTATACATCGTAGCAGCCCTTCTTCCAGTGGCGGCTGGAACTGCAGCTGCCTCGAAAGGCACGATTCTGCAGATGCTTCCAGAGAGCCAGCGCGTCGATGCGCTGAGTGGAATCACTCTTGTCGAGAACATAGCACGTCTCTCCACCACAGCAGTCTTCGGTCTAGTCTTCGCGGCTCTCGCAGAAGTGGGCAAGATCCCATTGGTCTTTGTTTGCAACGCTGCTGTTGCGCTGCTTGGCTTCGTGGTCTTGCTCTTTTCGCGTTTTCCGCCAGATGGCAGTCGGAGAGTAGATGTTTAGGTAGCGCTTCCGAGTCAAGCTTCACTTTATCCGCCTTGCGGTGTGACGGTCCGCCTCTGTAGGTTTGCTTTCCGGAATCGATGCACACCCCGCACCGCATCGGTGGGGTATTTTTCCGTCTCCGCCAGACTCGCAATGAAGATCACCACAGCAGCGGTGCAGGGATGCATGGATACTGCGTTCTATCGCGCTTTGGGTACGGAGGAACATTAATTGAGCCGTTTCGGGCATGTCAAGTTCAGCATGACGGTGCTCCGTGATCCTGATGAGTTCGAGTACAAAACGGTTGTGGAGAAGATTTCTATCATAGACTGCATGTTTGTGTTGCTATATGGTGATGATGAAGCTTACTCGAATTCTGGGCAGATTCGCATTGGGCCTGCTGCCTGCACATGCTGTTGCGCGTGCTTTGGGCGGCAAACCCAGCGACTTCATCATTGCAGAACGCGCGCCCCTCCAGGACATCGTTACTTGGGACGAGCATTCGCTCTTCGTGCACGGCGAGCGCATCATCTTTTGGGGAGGCGAGGTCCATCCCTTCAGGTCCGTTCGTTTCCCAAACATGGTCTCAAGTAGCTAAAATAGCAGGCTCCCTGTGCCGAGTCTTTGGCTAGACATTTTCCAAAAAGTCAAGGCCCTTGGATACAATGGAATATCTATCTACACTCCTTGGGTCCTCCATGAGCCCAAGCCAGGCTCCTTTCAAGCTGAAGGCGTCTTCGATTATGGGCCCTTCTTCGAGGCAGCGAAAGAAGCTGGTGTCTACCTTGTCGCAGTATGTCCAACACGGATCGTTGAGATGCAACGGCTGACCTTGTAGCGACCCGGTCCGTACATAAATGCTGAAGTATCAGGCGGAGGTTTTCCTGGCTGGCTCCAAAGAATCTCTGGAAACTTACGAACCCCGGATACCGACTACCAACAAGCCTCAAAGAACTACATCGAGCATATCACGCCGATCATAGCAAAGGCACAGATCACCAATGGCGGCCCGGTCATCCTCTTCCAGCCCGAGAATGAGTACAGCGCAGGTGCCAACAACGTCACCTTCCCAGATGCCGACTATATGAACCATCTTATGAAGCAGTTCAGAGACCTAGGGATCAATGTGCCCCTCATCAACAATGTGGCTTGGCCAAGCGGCATCAACGCCCCTGGTACAGCGGCCGCAGTCGATATCTACGGTCACGATGCGTATCCCCTAGGCATGAATTGTACTGACCCCACATACTGGATCGACGATGCTCTTCCGACCAGCTGGCGTGAAACGCATCTTGAGCAGAGCCCCAACACACCCTACATGCTCGTCGAGTACCAAGGTGGAGCCTATCAGCCATGGGGCGGAGATGGCTTTGAGAAATGTGCAGAGTTCACAAACCACGAGTTTGAGCGAGTATTCTACAAGAACAACATTGCTGCAGGCGCGACAATATTCAACGTGTATATGGTAAGCAACTCGCTCGCATCATTCAAGACCCAGCATTGGTCGCTCACATTCACAGACATTCGGTGGTACGAATTGGGGCAACTTTGGTCATGCAGGCGGCTATACATCGTGAGAAAATCCTTCAACTTAACGCCAATTCAAACTAACAGTGAACAGATACGACTACGGTGCAGCCATCAGTGAAGAGCGCCAAATCCATCGTGAGAAGTACAGTGAAGCGAAGTTGATCGCAAACTTTGTGCATGCATCGCCAGCTCTGGCTAGTGCAGTGCCTGGCTTCAATAGTAGTGGCATCTACACCGACAGTGAAGACATTACTACGACCCCGCTCTTTGGGAATAAGACCAACTTCTACGTTACGCGTCAGACCAAGTACAACAGTGTGGCTTCGGCTTCCTACAGACTCAAGGTTCAGACAAGCGCAGGTAACCTGACACTTCCACAACTTGGCGGACAGCTCTCCATCCATGGACGGGACAGCAAGATTCACGTGACCGACTATGATGTTGGAGGCTTCAATTTATTGTACTCAACGGCGGAGATCTTCACATGGAAGAAGTACGGAAGTCGGAGTGTTGTAGTCGTTTATGGAGGTCCAAACGAGCAGCATGAGCTTGCTGTATCCAAGACAAGCGGCGCGACAGCTGTTGAAGGTTCAGGAGTGAAGTTCGCCAATCGCAACGGCAACACCATCATCAATTGGCAGACCGGCTCTAAGCGTCGCGTTGTGCGGGTCGGCTCTGATCTCTACATCGTCATTGTCTCACGCAACGAAGCGTACAACTACTGGACCGTCAGCACTCTACCAGCAGGCGCCGCATACTCACATAACTACACACCGTCGTCTGATCTCATCGTGCGTGCCGGGTACTTGGTCCGAAGCGCGTCCATCTCGAACGATAAGATCGGGCTCGTAGGTGACATCAATGCAACGACGACCATCGAAGTCATTGGTGGCGCGCATAAGAACATCAAGGGTGTAACCTGGAACGGCAGAGATCTGAACGGCAGACTTGATCGTAACGGTTTCTTGAGCGGTAGCATCTCCTTCTCGTCACCAAAAATAGAAATCCCAGATCTAAGTGCGCTGAGGTGGAAATCCATCGATGCACTACCGGAGCTCCAACCCGATTACGATGATTCTGGGTGGACGAACGCAGATCGTACCCGGACCAATAACACGTATTGGAACCTCACGACTCCGACTGTGCTCTGGGGTGCCGAATATGGCTACAATACTGGATCACTCATCTTCCGTGGTCACTTTGCCGCCACAGGAGACGAGACCGTGCTGTACCTCAACGTCTCTGGTGGCACCGCGTTCGCGTTCTCGGCATGGGTCAACTCCACCTTCCTCTCATCTTGGACTGGAACGGGCGATGCTGCAATCGCAAACCAAACTCTCTCACTCCCCAGACTACAGCGCGGGTCCAACTACGTCTTAACCATCCTTGTCGACCACATGGGCCACAACGGCAACTGGTAAGTTCTGCTGTGCACCACCTCTCCTTGTCAACGTTCCGAACTAAGATGCACCAGGGTCGTGGGCTACAACGAGATGAAAACACCCCGCGGTATTCTCGGCTACACCTTTCCCAGTCACACGCCCACATCATCAAATTCCTCACGCGCAGATGACGGCATCCGCTGGAAAATCACGGGAAACCTCGGTGGTGAAGACTACCGCGGCGGCCCGCGAGGGCCCCTGAACGAAGGTGCTTTGTATCCCGAGCGCAATGGATTCCACCTGCCTTCGGCGCCGACTGAGTCCTGGTTGAGTGGTGCTGGCCCTGCATCCGGACTTAGCAAGCCAGGCGTGAGATTCTATCAGACCACATTCGCGCTTGATATTCCGAAGGGATGGGACGTACCGTTGTCCTTTATCTTCAACGGAGATGAGTTTACAGGTCAAGGTCGGGGTTGGCGTGCGCAGCTCTGGGTCAACGGGTATCAATTTGGCAAGTTCTCGAATGGGATTGGGCCGCAGAGAAGATTTCCGGTGCCGGAAGGCATCTTCAATCATCGTGGCGAGAACACAGTGGCGATTAGTATTTGGGCATTGGAAGAAGATGGCGCCACACCGGAGAGTATCGAGCTTGTCGCTGGTATGGCTGTGCAGTCTGGGTATGGTGAGATTGCGCTCTCACCAATGACGGGCTGGGAGGAGCGCGAAGGCGCTTATTGAACCTGTTACAAAGTCGGTTATTAGTAATGGTACAGCTTGTGTTCAGAGCTGCGTTCGACGTTTTCTCAAATCAAAATGTACGAAATTTGCGGAATGTGCCTCTTACAAGGGAAAAGTCAGGTACACAAGTATGTCTTTGCCAACTCAGTCTCCTTGCCACTCGGCGACGATGAATCCCAACTGACTTCCTTTTGGTTGCAGGACCTGAATGATCTCAAACCTCTTCTCCGTATCAGCTTCGTCAAAGAGCGCCCTCCACTCATTCTCTGACCGCTCTTTCGCATTGAACAACGCCTTCATCAGCACATCGTACCCTGTGATCCTCCGCTCATCCAGCTTTCCCAGCACCCCAGGTTCCGGAACAATCCCATCCATGACAATAACCCGACTACCTTTCCTCAACGCCGGTATCAACGCCCTCAATATGCGCAGGCAATACTCCGTCGGCCAGTCATGCAGAATGAATCTCAAGAAGTAGGCACTCGCGCCACAGACCGGCTGCGGCGTGAGGAAATCATGCGCCTGGAACTTGACATGCTCGTGAGCAAGTCTATTGTCGTCGAGTGCGGAGGCCACAATCTCCAGCCGATCTTGCACTACACATTGCATGTGCGGGAACCTCTCCGCCAGCGCGAAAGCAATGTGGCCACGACTTCCTCCGACATCGACTACGGTGCCGTTCGCGTGCGGCATCCAATCATATGCGAAGACAAAGTCGGCACTCAGTCCAGGACTGCTGGCCAGGAGACCCATGGCGCCGGCGAAGTGGCGGGCCCGCTCGGGCTGCGTGGCGAGGTGCTCGAAGAAGCTCAGTGGCGTGTTGTAGGCGAGACCGTAGGCTGTGTGACTCATGTCCTGGGTTCCGGGAAATTGCTCCATTACGTCGGCGACATGGTGTGTGCTCTTAGTCATGAGGAGCCCGCACTCTATCAGACCGGTGAGGACAGGCATGGACAGCATAGCTTTCGAGGCGGCTGAGTGCGAGACCTGATCTCCAGGAAGGCTGTTGATCAAGTAGCGAGCGGAGCCATGGCGGACCAGTGTTCGGGTGTCGTCGATGTGCATGTCAGTCTTGGTTGCGAGATCTGAAATCGATATTGCTGAGCCGTCGGATGGGAGAGCTGCTGGTATTTTGAAGTGCGTGATACCGTGAACGCTGACAAGTTGCGACATCTGCACTCTCGGTAAGCGCTGGTGTACAGTGGTAATGGCAAAGCATCAGACCTCGCTGGTGTGAGACATGATTATTCCGAGCGGTCCAAGAAGGTGGCAACGAAGCTCATCGATTGCCTCGAGGGCGGCTTGACGCGCTACATCTGCTTCGGCTGATAGTTTCAGGACTGGTGGATAGCTATGATCGAAGGATGGCTGTGGTAGTCCACTCTCTCTAATGAACTTATCCACTTCAGCTGTCCTGTCTTGGATCAACCTACTGAGCTCGAGTAGCACACTGTCCGCGGCCATCTTTGTTGTATACACAGTATGTTCTTTGCGTCCGACCAACAGGTGTAAGACAGTTCAGGACAACATGGCAATTAGAAGTTGCTCGGCACTCCCAATGCAGAGGATGGCTTTCAGACCTTCAGCCAATGATCTCACCCCAAAAGAGCCTCTGCGGGGTAGGTATGATCGATCAAGAGTAAGCAGAAAGCACGGGTGGTTAGAAACACTAGTATCATAGACCGAGAATCCAACCAGTTCTTCGAATTGCCGAGCGCAATAGAAATGTAAATAGTTGAGAAATATCAAGGGGCCTCAAACTGGTTCCGGTTGGAGGCTCGCGCAATCGTCGTCCAGACTGTGGTTGAAGGCAAATCTCACAGCGCAGAACAAGATACCAAAGCCTAACCAATGTACTGTCAAGGCTATGAAATGGATATCGGGACGAGTTCTTTCGTAAGAAGCGTCTCCGAGGGACGTCCGGGATTCTGACCTCCGCTGATATACTACGCACCTCACCTGAACACAGCCTAGGTCGCACCAAGAATACCCGGCAGATCGATAGAGCCTAAAGGTCCGGCTAATGTGCCTTCCCCTTTGGAAGCCTTGCATGGGTGATGATAACGCATGCGAACAACACCAGACAAATCGTCGGAATCATCCACGCACCCCCAAGCCGTGCAACCATCTGTCCATCGTTGTGTCGAAATTGCTGATAGGCAGCACAGAGCGATGCCAAAAGCAACGCAGATGCCCGAACGGATGTAGACTGAGACGCGACGTTCAGATTTGGGAAGAGAGAGGAAGCCGAGGGAGGTGATGAGGATGAGGGCAGTGCAAGAAAGACCACATCTGCTGCTTGATGCTGCCGAAATGTTCTTCCTGCACGCGATCGAAGTACAGCTGATAGTACCAGTAAATGATCAGAACGGCGGCGATGATCTGACCCACTAGCGCAGCTGACCAGAGAAACTCGTTCTTGACAATCTTGGAGATGGATTTTGATTTGCATTACTGCAATACCTCTCACGCACTCCGATGTCTTACTACGTGTAGCATAAAATCAAGTCGTTGGTCTCCTTGCAATTGCGATCAGCTCCCACGCTTTGCCGCCGACTTCGTCTGCGCTCTCCGTGTATATCTCCCAGTCGGCAGGAAAGCAGGCCTTGTAGTCGTCCCAGTCGGCTTGCGGACCGATCCAAATGATGTCTTGAACGGCACCATTCCCATAAGCCGTCAGGTACTCAGTGACAAGACCAACGCGTCGTGGGTAAACGAATAGCCAGGCTTTAGCCTCTGCGGCCAGCGGCTCGTGGAAGCGCGTTCCGTGCACGACGCGGTGGTTTGTACGTGACAGGTACGTATTTGGACTTGGCGCGACTTCAACGCCCACAATGTTCGATGTATAAGGCGCGGCAATGAGGAGCGCTTCGAGCAAGCCAAAGCCGCTACCGATTGAGAGCGTAAGAGCGGGCGCAGTCGGGAGGAGGGAGTGGACGTGTGCGACGAGCGGCGTGCTAAGGGCGAGACAGCAGCCTGAGTAAATAGTAGCCTTATCAATCAATTGTGGAAGGCGCAACTGCTGTTCAACAGGAAGGAGCGAGTCTGCGTCGACTTCTTCGTCGCTGTTGCTGTGACTGTGCGGCATTGCTTCTTCTATTGTCCTGATTAGCGCCTGCTGAACGCGTCATCACCTCTGTCGATAGATTTTGTACAAAAATCACACTGGTCAAGCGTTTGGGGCACCTTTGTGGTGATGGAGCGCACCGTGATGAGTCTTTGGTTGTGGTGAACTGTGCGCGCCATTCCGCGAGCCTCATAACATCATCGTGCATAAGCTTCTTGCGTTAGCTTCCACCCCGCAGCAGCTGCCATTCCAACCATCACGCGCCGCGAGCAGCCACCGAACATCTCCACCCTCAAAGAAGCTTGCAGAGCTCAAGCTGGTGTCACTGCACCACCATAGTGCGGCATGGCTCGCTACAATCCGTTCTCCTTCACACCCGGGCCTGTGAACTTCTTCGCAACTCTCATCTACATAGCTCTGTTCGCTGCCTTGTTGGTCACCCATCTGCGAGTACCCAACTACCCTTCCAAGAGCCCGCAGGGGACCAATCTCACCGAAGCTTGGAATGATCTCCAGCACATCACTCGTCAATTTCACCCATACAACAGCCGCGCCAACGACCATGTTCGCGACTATCTTTTGGCGCGCGTCAAGCATGTGATTGATTCGAAGAAGCTCAGCAAGAATGATGTCGAGATCATCGACGATGTCACCTCCAATGCAACCTTCTCATCTGGAAATACCACAGTCTACTTCGAGGGAACCAACATCATCGTTGCCATTCGCGGCTCCGAAGACGATGAGCCATTCTTTTCCTCCAATCAGAGCGCATCAACGCCGTCACGACGTCCGGACAACGGCGGTGTGCTTGTCAATGCTCACTACGACTCTGTGAGCAGCGGCTATGGTGCTACAGACGATGGCGTGGGTGTCATCACTGTGCTGCAGCTGCTATCGTACTTCACCGAGGAGAAGAACTGGCCCAAGCGCACAATTGTTCTTCTGCTGAACAACGGCGAGGAGGATTTCTTGAATGGGGCGAAGGCCTTCATGCGTCACCCGATCTCACAAGTGCCTCACACTTTCCTCAATCTCGAGGGAGCTGGCGCAGGCGGTAGAGCAACTCTGTTCCGCAGTACCGATACCGAGGTGACCAAGTACTATAGCGCGTCAAAGCACCCTTTTGGTACTGTTGTCAGCGGGGATGGCTTCAAGAAAGGGCTCATTCGCAGTGAGACAGACTACAGGGTCTTCTACGGCGAGCTTGGTCTACGTGGCTTGGATGTCGCCTTCATGGAGCCTCGGGCTCGATACCACACTGTCGAGGATTCAACGCGCGAGACATCGCTCAAGTCAGTATGGCACATGCTTTCTGCATCCATTTCTACAGTGTCAGGATTGGCCTCAGATACCAGCGACAAGTTCAGCGGTAGTGAAGACGTGCGAAAAGATGGAAAGGTGGATGCTGGTACAGGCTCAGATGCGGTGTGGTTCGATCTGCTTGGCCAAGCTTTCGTTGTGTTCCGTCTGCACACGTTCTTCGCCCTATGCGTGACCCTACTAGTCGTTGCGCCACTCACCCTCATTGGTCTGACGGTCGGTCTGAGCAAGGCTGACAAGAATTACCTCTTCGCGCGAAAGGCATATGTCCATTCGTCAGATGATGACGAGCCCATCTACCTCTACGGCTGGCGCGGTTTCTTCCGCCTGCCAATTGTCTTCGTCATCGCAACAGCCGCCGTCGTTGGACTTGCTTATCTTGTCGTACGCGTCAATCCGCTGATCGTCTATAGCAGCCCTTACGCCGTCTGGAGGTATGTCGACTCACTGCAGCTTGACATTGGAACAATACTGATCTGAATGCAGCATGATGATGTCCACATGGATCTCATGTGCGTGGTTCTTCTCGCGTGGAGCCAGCGCAATGCGTCCATCTGCGCTGCAGCGCATATACGGCTTGATCTGGTTGTTTGTCGGAAGCTTTATCCTTCTCGCATTCGTCACTGTGCTGGCGAACAACTACCAGCTAGCTGGCGGTTACTGGGCTTTGTTCTACTTCGCCGCAGTATTCGCTGCCCTTCTGTTATCCTATCTGGAGCTATTCTTCGCGCCCAAGAAGTCAGTCTATGCACAGACTTTTGACCTGATCGACGAAGATACTCAGTCCGCCAGCCGGCCACTCACCGGAAACAGTGCTGTACGTTCAGAGGATCGCCCGGTAGCTGACGACGAAGCCACCGAGACCACCTCCCTTCTCCGCGGTGATCAGCGGAGCTTCGCACGAGCGCGGCAAGGCAGCAGACGAGGATCTTCCGCTGAGGAAGATGAGCCGCGCCCACTGGATCTTGGACATCCATACCCCGGAGAACAAGAGTGGAGTGGAAAATTGCCAAGTTGGATATGGATCGTGCAGTTTCTGCTGCTGGTACCCATCACGGTCATTCTTGTCGGCCAAATTGCCTTGTTACTGACATCGGCCCTCTACCAGACGCCATCAGATGGGAACTCGTCACTCTTCATTTACTTGTCCTTCGCCGCACTCACTACTCTGCTTATCGCGCCGGCCGGACCATTCGCTCATCGAATCACCTACCACATACCCACATTCTTGTTCCTGGTTTGCGTGGGGACTGTCATTTACAACCTCGTGGCATTCCCGTTCAGCAGGGAACATCGCTTGAAGGTATACTTCGTCCAACAAGTCAACCTTGAAACGGGCGCGAACATGGTATCCCTGACAGGCGTGGATGGCTACGTCCAGCAAATAATTGGGCAGTTACCGAGTGCGCAGGGCAAGTACGTGAACTGCTCCACACCTGACGTGGCGACGCGCAAAGAACTCAAGAAGTGCGAATGGGAAGGTCTCCCCGCCAAAGTGGTCGCAGATACTTCGCTATTCAGCAACAAGTCTCGTACGGACAGCTGGCTAGGCTACACAGTCACGAAGAGCAATAAGACTGGCGAGGCCACGATTCGTGTTGTAGGGCAGAATACGCGAGCCTGTCGCGTACTGTTTGACACGTCGATCCGGGATCTGACGGTTGCCGGGGGTGGCTCAGATCCCCGCTTCAAACGCACCGGCGAGCACGGCTCCCGCGAGGTGCGCCTTTGGCACCGAGAGTGGTCGCAACCCTGGAACTTGAGCGTTTCATGGGACGCCAAGGAAAAATCGAAGCTTTCTGGAAGAGTGGTCTGCCTTTGGTCGGACGCTAACACAGGCGATATCCCTGCATTCGACGAGGTACAACATTATCTGCCCACTTGGGCGATCCCATCCAAGATCAGCGACGGACTGGTCGAGGGCTACAAGCATTTCGAGATATGAGGCCTGTTAATAGCTTGGACTTTCAATCGCCGAAGCTGTCATTCATCCTTGTTGTCGCAAATTTTGTTTTGCTGCGATATCCCGACCGGATGCATTTCAGCATGGCGTTTCTGATCATTTGCTTCTTCAAGCGTGATTTGGTGCTTCATGCGCGTTTGTGGTGACTTCAAATAATGCTTGTTCGCAGCCTTCCCTTGGTTTTGCACTGTCTCTTTTTCTCTCCGGCGTTCGCAACTGCAGTCAATATCGTAGAGTATGGCATGTGCATCCTTATGTTCAACCTAATGGCAACGATTAACACGGCTTGTCTTACTTACGCATAATGCCCGGAGTGCTCCACGATATTCAAGACAACATACAGAATCATCCTCTTATTGCCTACTCCATCGCGACCAGCTTGATCATCATCCTCTCAGGAACTCTTCTCCATTTCGGCGGACAGCCCTTCGTGCATACCCAAGGTTTCCCGGACCTTTTCTCCCTCAGGTACTACCACCAGCCGTCGGGTGACCATCGCATAACTGCTTTCGATTCCTGGCAGCCGTTCGTGCAACAACTTCAAACCGAGGTTCGCAATTTGCAAGATCACGCTGCGAAAACATTCCTTCATATCGGCGAGCGGACACGCGAGATCAGGCCTCTGTTTATCGCACTTGCAGACCGCCTCACAACAAGAGCGGACCAATTGCTGGACTATCCCTGGATAGCGCGGATACCAATATTTCAGGTCCTCACCGTACTTGCGCTCGCAGCATTTCTGCTCCTCATCCGCCGATTTTCAGGGTCTTGGATAGCAAGACATCGAGTTGCGACGGCAAACTCGCTGCACTTTGCTGCATTTGCCAGTTTCGTAGGTCAGGGGTTCAGCTCGGGTGATTGGCTGGTGGCTGCGCTAGTCATGGTCAGCTTCGACGTGTTCCAGCGCGCTTTGGATGGGGACGCTACCGCCAATGACGAATCACAACACCATAACAATGCACCATTGTCGGTAGTTGAAACTCTCCTGGAGCGGACGCATACCCTTCTGACCGAATCGCAAATTGTCGATCTGCCTAGGCGATCACTTTCCCGGTCTCAAAAAGGGGACCCCACTTCTATTATAGGGCCCTACGACTCGAATCACCGCGAGATCGTGCGACTACAATGGTCCCTCACCGACTTGCAGACCGCAATCAAAGCCAAGGATGTGGAGTTGGGCATCGCCCGGCAAGAGCTTCTTAATGCAAAGGACGCGCTTACAAAATCATTTTCAGACATCTCGACGCTGCAAAATGATATGAAGACTATGAAGCAATCCCTCGGAAAAGACCATCAAGCCATTGTTTACCGGAAAGACATCGAACTATTCGCTCTTCGCAAAGGCAACGAACAGAAGGAGAGACACATGCAGGAGAAGGACACGCAGTTCAGCGAGACATTCAAGCAACAACGCGCCACACTGGAACTGAAAGAAGCCCAGTTGAACGTGCTCAAGGAGCGACTTGCTGCCATGGAGCGTCAGGCCAGCCCCAGATTCAGTCACGATGCCATGTTCGAATCGAATGGCAACGGTGACCACGCACTGGAGGTCCGTCTGCTGCGCGTCAAGAAGGGGCGACAATCACTATCTGACACGTCCGGCGCAGAGGAGGACAAGGATGCCATCATCGAGCAATTGAGGCGCGAACTTAGCGCCGCCACCAAGTCCGCTGATGACGTCGTCAACCAACAAGCAGAGCTGCAGAGAGCTTGGGATATCAGCAAGAAAATTCAGCAAGCACTCAAAGAAGAGCGGGAGCGCCATGATCAAACCAAAGCATTCCTGCAGGAAACAAGTGCGGAGCTTGAAGATGCTCAGCAAAACAGGAGGAGGAGCAGGAGTGATCCATCGCCTGGCCGTCTCCCCACGATCGAAGAGAATGATCAGACCGAGCTCGAGGCTATGTTCGACACAGCTCAGCAGGATAACCTGCGACTGCACATGGAGGTCGATGCTCTCGACAAGCGGGTCCGCGACGCGAACTCCCGGGTCTTCCTTGCGGACCAAGAGATCGAAGCGCTTCGCGAGCAACTGCGATTGGAGCACGCTATCAACGAAGACATGGAGACTGCCAGGCCTAGCGTTGTCCATCGTGTACACTTCCAACGCATGGAGGGTCAGCTGAAGGAGAGCAGGGACGATCTGGCCAAGAAGGAGACGGAACTACAAAATCTGAGGCTGACTTTGGCCGGGAAGGATCGCCAACTCGAAGCACTCCGAGCCGATGTGCAAGCAGCTGTGAAGAAGAGCGAGTCCGCTTACTACGAGATTGAGAACCTCCGGCAATCTGTTGCAGATCTAGAGGCTGCGAGGGAAAGACTCATGCAGAACCATGAGCGCGTCACCGCGCAGCGGCCTACGCAACGTGTATCCTCAGCGGAGTTCACCTCAGCACGAGAAAGTGGTGCGACGCTCGTCAACGAATATAGCCCGCCACCACGACTGACGTCGCCAGATGATGCTCCGCCAGTACCAACCGCACCCATGCTGGGCAGTCCAGTCTTGGGTAGTGTACAGCGGAGAGACACTTCACGCGGCCACCGAAGGAACCAGAGTGATTCCCAAAGACACAGTCTGGTCAGCAATGCCTCTGTGGCCGATATGCGCAATGTAAAGAGGAGGAGTGGTTTGGGATTGCGAGACATGGTAAAGCGGATGGTCAAGAAGGACACCAGCATTGATAGCGTCCTCCGAAGCCCAACCATCCCGGAAGACCACTGGGGCAACAGACCCACTACCGCAGTCAACACTATCGCACCGAAGCCCGTGCCGCCGCCTATGCGTGAACGTCGACTGTCCCTCACTTCGCACCCAGTGAAGCAGAAGAAGGAAGTCGACCCCATGCCCCGCCCAATCCCTCGCCCGATCTCGGGTCCCCCGAATGCAGGAAATCGCCCGCGGACAAGTACAGCACCCACTGCCTCTATTCCACGTCGCTTTCCTAGCAGAAAAGAACTCGACGAGCAGCACCTGCAACGACCACGAACAGCGACACAACCAATCATCGGCACACAAACCGCTGCTCTGCCGAAAGCCGTGCGTCCATCAAACCCAAGGCGAAGCTCGCAGCCGAGATACTACACCAGCTCGACCGCGGCCGCCATCGACAGCACAGAGGACCTGAAGCTGCAGGACGCGAGACCTCGGACTGTTGCTACCGCGCCATTAGCAAGCGTGGTCAAAGGGCTGGACAAGCAGTCTAAGCATGACTCGGGCGTTGGCGCCATCACAGACGGCGAGAAAAGCAAGCTAAGCAGGTTGAGCTGGGGGAATACAGCGTAAGTCGATCCTGCATCCCTTGCACCCAGGTGATCGTCATCCGGCATGCATGCTAACTCGCGGCAGAAACAAGTTGAAGCGACGATCACTTTACTAGACGGACGTACTAGATAATAATGAAGAAGATGTAATATGAGATGGATGATGCATGAAGAGGTTTCGGACCGATTGGGTGTCTATAGCATTATAGACCATTGACGTATTGGAGGGCTTAGCATTGCATATATACCATACCATACATTCAAGCATATAGACATAGTCGGTCCTGCCTGTCGCACTACTTCCAGATCATGCTTTATCCTTTCCCGCATCTGTTTGTGATGGGATGTCGCAAGTGCGTTCTTGCCCCGAGTATACTGCCTCGAGAAAGTTCCGAGCAGCCGCGTCGCATTCCACTTTCGACGAGCTGCTGTATCATATTTCTTCTCGCCGGCAGACGGGATATTAAACTGCCAGACTCTGACATGCGTCCTGATTACGTCCAAGTTTTCTAATATTGGGCCTGCTTTAGGAACTTTGTGTCCCCAGAAAGTTGCTTCAGTGCACTTTGCCAGGTGGTTGCTCGAAAGCTTCAGAGTACGGAAAGCACGCTAGGGACGCCGCAAGAAGCGCTTTCTTTAGTAGTCCGTCGTGACGTCATGAGCTGCAGTTTCTCTTTTTACAAAATAAACAACCGCGATCATTCGCTCGCGGTGAACTCCAGAGAGCGAATCATGTGCGGACAGATCAGTTGGCTACCCGGCGGATGTGTCAACAATGCTCGAATCGTGCTGCTTCCGCCACGGACCCACCGCAATCGCGTGATTGCCCGACAGACCGCCGCCTGTCATCCCTGTGCCTGACGATCCTAGCACGAGGGTCACTTCTGGTGAGAACCATCAACGAGCGCTCGAAGCTTCCCATTGACGCGGACGAAGATCTCTGACAAGAAAACACACTCGATGGCGCAAAAGCAAGAAGACAGTCGCGGCACGCACGCCGTCGTTGCAGATCCCAGGAATGTATCTGTCAAAGTAAGCTTATGCTATACGCCTATACATCTTTCATGGAAAGCACAGTACTGAAAACGTACAGATTGGAATACGTGATGGTGTCACAGGCGATTTCAAGCTAGTCGCACGAGAGCAGGCTGTCGTCTCGGTCTTCGACTCCAATTTTTTGATCGGAGATGGGATTTGGGTGTGTGTCTCTCCTCTGAAAGACTGCAGTCACTGATAACGATGTAGGAAGGCATACGCGCAGTGAATGGGCGCATCCAGTTCGCCCGTGACCACATCAACCGACTGTTCCAATCAGCCAAGGCTATGTACATGGATCTCGGTCTCACCAAAGCCGACTTGCTACGACTGATTCACGACACTCTCGATGCGAACGACCTTCAGGAAGAAAAGCATGTTCATATCCGCCTGGTTGTCAGCCGAGGTCTGAAGTCGACTCCTTACCAGAATCCCAAGGTTAATATTGGCCTGCCGCTCATCGTCATCATTCCTGAAGTCAAGGCAGTCGACCCTTCTTCCAAGAATAGAGGCCTTCGTCTTGCGACTACTTGGGTGCGTCGAGGCCCGCCAGACGTGAAGGACGAGCAATGGAACCACATCTCTAAGGCAACTGACGTCCAAGCATGCATTAGCGCCAACGTTATGCAAGTAGATGAGGCTCTTATGCTAGATCTTCGTGGGTTTGTCAAGACGTGCAACTCAGTCAACTTCTTCATCGTACGGGGAGACGAGGTATGGGCGCCAACCAAAGACAATCAGATGCAAGGCATCACACGTCAGAAGACGATCGACGTCTGTCGCGCCAATGGCATCCCAGTCCGTGAGCTGGAATTCACTCTCACAGAGGTATACGGTGCCGACGAAGCATTCTGTACCGGCACGTTCCCGTCGCAGATTCACGTCACCGAAGTCGACGGGCGTCAGATCGGAGACGGCAAGCGCGGAGTCATCACGGAGAAAATCCAACAACTATACACTGAGCTGGTCCGTCGCGATGTCGCAAGATCAAGGGAAGAGATCGAGGTCGAGGTGACAACGCCCCGAAGACTGTCTCGACTATAGTATAACTTCACCTCCGCTCCATGTCGAACGCTCCGCTATCGTGGCGAAACGCACAATCCGCAAAAACACTTCTCACAAGTCAAATCAACTTAAAATCCATCTACTCGAACACTAGCTGCTAATCTTTTCGCAAGCTTCTGCGATAACTTCATTGTTGTGGGGTATTGCGACATCACTAGCGCATCATCCATGCGGCTTAAAGTGGAGCATGTTGTCCAGTCGGATGCAGTCACACTGTGGGAAGGTAGCGTCGAAGTACGTAAACACCGTGGACGAAAACACATATGTCAAGGCGAGAGCCACTTCTCCGGCATCCCACTCCTCACCCTCATCGAGCTGCAACAGCTCACCTACTGTTGAGGTGGATCATTGTCCTTATCACTCGGCCCTTCGGATCCAAGCAGCCGAACCGATATCTCAGCGCCTCAAGATTGGCCGCATTTCTCCGCCATGAGCTCGAAAGATGTTGGTATCGTTGGTAAAGCGCCGGAAAGCGACCTTGGAGATGAGGCGGTCGAGCCACTTACGAAAGCTCAGCGCAAGCGACTAGTGCTCAAGACCGACCTTGTTATCATGCCCCTTGCCATAGTGTGCATGACTATCGCATTTTTGGATAAGGTGAGCCATCCATACAATACTCCAATCTTTGCCTTGCTGAAAGATCATCGTAGAATGCTCTGGGCTACGCTGCCGTTCTCGGCATCAAGGAAGATGCACACCTCGAGAACCAAGAGTACAGCTGGCTCGGCAGCATCTTCTACTTCGGATACCTTGCCATGGAGTTCCCAACGCTGTGGTTGATCACACGCTTCCCTGTCGGCAAGTACGTTGGCATCTGTCTCACGATGTGGGGAGCTTGTCTTTGCTTTCTTGCGCTCTGCCACAATTTTGCTGGTCTTGCGACAGTGAGATTCATCCTGGGCATTCTGGAAGCAGCAACATTACCTTGTATGATGCTAGTCAACGCGATGTGGTATCTGCGTGAGGAACAGCCGTTGCGAACAGCTTTCTGGCATAACACGTTCGCTGGTGTCTTTGGTGGCATCTTATCTTACGGCATCGGAAAGATTGGAGGTGCTTTGTCTACGTGGAAGGTACGTGACTCGACCTCAATGGGGAAGACATGGCTGACGATGAGGCAGTATATATTTCTCATCTACGGAGCTTTCACGTTCTTGTTCGGTATGGTTTTCTTCTTCGCTATGCCTGACTCTCCATCCACTGCCTGGTTCTTCAATGCCGAAGAAAAGAAGCTCGCTGCCATTCGCCTTGCGCCCAATCAGACTGGTATCGAATCTCGCAAGGTACGGAGACTTCTCACAGCGAAGAAGCACATGCTGATGAGCCCTAGAAATTCCAGCGCCAGCAAATTTGGGAAGCCTTTAGGGATCCAAAATGCTACATGATCTGGCTCTCGGCCCTCGGATACGCAGTAGCCAATGCCGGCATCACTAATTTCAATCCCCTGATCATTTCCGGCTACGGCTTCGGCAAGACAAAGACTCTGCTCATGGCGACACCGCAAGCTGCTGTTGCAATGGTTGCTAGTGCAAGTCTGACCGCAGTCTCGATGTATGTACCGAAGATGCGGTGTCTCTTCTGGATCTTTGGTGCCACAATGGGTCTGATTGGAGCTGTGATGGTGCATACTCTTCATTCGCCTGGAACGAGGAATGCAAGTCTGGCTGGCGTGTACCTCATGGGCTTCTACAATGTGCCATGGGTGTTCACGTTGAGCTTGAGCAGCTCCAACACGGGAGGAGCAACGAAGAAGAGTTTCATGGGTATCACATGCGCAGTCATGTATGGTGGGTGTCCACACGATCTTTACTCAATATATGCGAATACTAATGTCGAAATAGCGGTTGGCAACATCATTGGCCCTCAATTCTTCATCTCGTCGCAGTCACCTACGTATCCACTGGGTATTGGGGCCATGCTGGTCGCGTACGCCTTAATGGCCGTCACCGGGGTTGTATACTACGTATTATGTATCTTCGAGAACAAGCGAAGGGACAGACTACATGGCGTTGCGCAGGACGAAGCCGCCGTTGGGCTGCAAGCAGAGAGGGACGACTTGACGGACCGCCAAAATAGCAACTTCAGATACACCTACTGAAACCTGCATATCGCCGGTAAATCAGCCATGACACAAAAAAGAATGTACTCCCTAGAGAAGTCTTTTTGTTGCAAACAATACACCCTCACGTTCTGCCTGAATCTGGGGCTTTCGACACTTCCACTCTCACGGCCAGCTGTCTTTGGTGGCCCTTTACCTCATGCAGACGCACAGTGCCCTCCATCGACTCTCAAATCCGCACCCGTCATGAATCCACTTCCCTCCGCAAGTAGAAAAATAGCGGGCGCCTTGAAATCATCAGGGACGCCGAGCTTGCCCAACAACGCGCCCCTCATCCAGGTCTCTTCGAGACCTGGGTCCGCTGCGAGCAGCTCATCCGTCATCGCAGTCCTGATATACTGATGCATGGTTAGCGACGTCCTTCTCCAAGCTGGCATGCTATACCCACCCCCGGGCTTAACGTGTTGACCCTGATCCCGAACTGTCCCCACTCCTGCGCCAAGCTCCTACACATCTGTTGTACCGCGCTCTTACTCGAGTTGTATGCCGTGCAAGTCAGTCCACGATTCGCCACCTGTCCGCTCATACTCGCAATCAGCACAATGCTTCCGTGTCTGTCGTTCTGCTGCAAAATCTTGGCTGTGTGCTTTACGCTGATGAAGGCACCGACTACGTTGACGCGCAGGATGCGCTCGAAGTCGGCGCTGGAGTAGTCGAGAGCTGGCACGCGTTGTTGGATTCCTGCGCAGGCTATCATTCCGCCTAGTGGTGCACCGAGCTTCGAGCCCGACCCTTCGATGGCATCAAGTACGGAAGTCACATCGGCTTCGCTGGTGACGTCACAGCTGTGGTATGTGACTGTGAGACCGGACTGCTTGGCTAATCTTGTGAGGCCTGAGTACTCGGGCTCGCTGGGCTCCGGTAGCAGGTCGAGCAGGGCAGCGTGTCCACCTGCCTCGACGACGGCGAAGGCCAATGTCAAGCCAAGACCGCGACCACCGCCGGTGATGGCTATTGTCTTGTTGCGGAGGGAGAAAAGTGCCGGAATCTGGTTCGAGGGCACATGTTGCGAGAACGTCTGGTTTGTCGGGTTGTCTGTGGTATCGATTGCGCCTGGTGCCATGTTGGCTGTAATTTGTCTTCGCAAAATCGTTGATAGAGGCGGTAGCAATCGATCGTCAAAATTGGTCGTGAAGGAATCGATGTCGTCGTACTGGCAAGGCTTGTTCGTCAAAAGGATAACGGGCTCAACGACCATCTCGCTGGGGTTTGAGCCATTTTGAAGCTGGCCCAGATGTGGACCCGATAGATAAGGATCGAAGACTTCCTAACGATGGTGTGGAGAAGACCTCTGCCTCAAACTTATTGAGCTGTCGTGATGTGGATGTTTACCGCAGGTGTTGAAGGTCGCTTGACCCGGCGTTTCCACAAGTTGGTGGAGTACATTGCCTTTTCGACCGATCGGGTAATCCGTAGCACAACCTCTTCGGCAGCCTCGCGTCGAGTCGACAACGCTAGCGCTTGCTTTGGCCGAAGTGAGAATTATTACCTGATACAGTTAGTGTCCTCACGCTCGCAAACCACGATGGCTTCTCTATGTGGAGATGAGGTTGGGGTTCACGATGGCGGTGCAACCTCCGCAAAAGCCACAGACCTGGAGGAGACCTGGAGGATGCACGAGGTCCGTGATGAGGTCTCGAAACTTCATGTATATATCTTGATGGATCCACCATGATACGAATGCATCAGGCAATTGCCAATCATCTTTGTCACTGCTTCTCTTCAGTCCTCAACGTCTTCATCATGACTATCCTCACCGGATGTGCTCTCAATTGGGCAATCACGGCCACAGCCGGCTCTGGTTTCCTCCTCTTCGGTTATGGTAGGTGATGATACGTCGCAGATGCGTGACCAGTAACTGACGATGTGATAGATCAAGGAGTCATGTCTGGCTTGTTGACCGGGTACGCCTTTACGCGAACCTTTCCTGAAATCGATACCACCAATGGTGCTGGTGGTAGCTCGTCCCTTCAGGGTACAGTCGTGGCCATCTACGAGATCGGCTGCTTTTTTGGCGCCATCTTCTGTCTGATCTTTGGAGAGAAGCTGGGTAGACGCAAGTGTATCATGCTTGGATGTATCGTACTGAGCATCGGTGCTGCTCTGCAAAGTGCTGCTTTTGGTATTCCCCAGATGATCGTTGGCCGCATTATCGCAGGCTTGGGCAACGGCATGAACACCAGTACCATACGTAAGTTGGGCTACAGCTGAATATTAGGGGAGGTAATTGACCGGCATAGCTGTGTGGCATTCCGAGCTGATGAAGGCGAACGATCGCGGACGCGGTCTCTGCATTGAGCTTGCCATCAACATCTTTGGCGTCATGACTGCCTACTGGGTCGACTATGGCATGAGCTTTATGTCGAACGATGTTCAATTCCGCTTCCCTCTTGCGCTCCAGATCCTGTTCGCTGTCGTCACGTTCTTCGGTATCCTTGTTCTACCTGAATCACCGATTAAGTCATCCCACAATCGAGCTTGTTCTGTGCTGTGCAGCTAACACATTGCAGGATGGCTCATCGCACACGACCGGGTCGAAGAGGCGAAGCACATTTTGTGGGCCGTCGAGAAAAACGCGAAGGAGATTGACCCTGACGATGACGTCCTGAAGCGCGAGCTCGGCGAGATCCAGCACGCCATTGCGGAAGAGCGTGCAGCAGCAGCAGGTTCGAGCTACAAGGCATTGCTGAAGAATGGAGATCAACGCTTCTTCTACAGGACGATGCTCGGCATCGGTGGTCAATTTATGCAACAGCTCTCGGGTAGGTCTTGCAATCAAAAGTCAAGATCCCAGATTGTGCTGACCTCCATCAGGTATCAATCTAATCACCTACGTAAGTAACGCACACGATCATATGTTGGTCTTGCTGAAGACTTGCTGACGAACAACAGTACGCACCTGTGATCTTCCAGCACTCGGTCGGTATCTCGCGTGACCTCTCTCTCCTACTGGCCGGCTTCAATGGTATTGCGTACTTCTTCTCTTCGCTCATTCCCATCTGGTGTATCGAGCGCCTCGGACGCCGCAAACTCATGCTGTTCGCTGCCGGCGGTCAGTGTGCATGCATGGCTATCCTGGCTGGAACTGTTGCCAATGGAAGCAAGAGTGCAGGAATTGTGGCGATCGTCATGTTATTCTTGTTCAACTTCTTCTTCGCGGTCGGTCTATTGGCCATCCCGTGGCTCTTGCCTGCTGAGTACGCGCCCCTGGCGATCCGGACGAGAGCTGCCGCCCTTGCGACTGCCAGCAATTGGATCTTCACCTTCCTCGTCGTGGAGATCACGCCAGTCAGCATCAACAGTATTGGTAAGGGCGATGATCGTTCGTTAATACTGAGAATTTTAGCTGACAACAGCAGGCTGGCGTACATACGTGTACTTCTGCGTGTTTAATGCCTTCTTTTTACCTCTCATCTACTTCTACTACCCCGAGACACGCGGACTATCGCTCGAGCATATCGACAAGCTCTTCACTGGTGGCAAGGTAGAGCTGCACTGGAAAGCAAGCATGGGAAACGGTGGTGACGGAGGGAACATTGGCGACGCGTCGAAGGAGGCCAACACGCAGATGATTGAGATGGCCAAACACGGCTAAGTGTGAGGCTGACAATCTTGTGTCACAAGAGCCTTAGGACTGCATACACAACGATGTGGTCGTGTGAATACGAGTTATGGCGTTGAGGAAAGGATCTAGACGTGTGAAGACGGTTCAATGCGGGGCCCCACACATTTTTAGTTCGACGCTAGAGGGATACCACTTTGGGGCCTTCCGTCCTCAGCACCATTCTTTCTCCATCGAACTATATACTATGTTTGACTTTCTGTCTACACAACCAGCCCCGTGTCGATGTCCAGTGGGAATGGCGACTGACAATGACTGACATTGAAGATAAGCCCAAGCGAGCAAGAGTGCGCTCAGGCTGCATGCGCTGCAGAACGAAACGACGCAAATGTGACGAAGCAAAGCCGGTATGCGGCCGATGCAAAGACAAGAGAGAGACGTGCCAGTGGGGTGCACGCATCGTTTTCCGCGAAGAGAACAACCGCAGCCTGGATACGCCACAACCATTCCCGACCCAAAAGAAGCCAAAAAGGCCAGCGCCTGGCCACTTCGAGATCCAGAATGTTACCGCTGAAGTCATTCGGGACAACCAACAGCAGGAGGTCTCGGAGCCTCCCCTTGAGAGGCCCATGTCGATACAAAGCACGCTTTCACCCCAGACCGCGAGCGGAGGTGATGGCCAGTTCGACGCCGTTCATGCTTGGAAGGTATCAGCTCCCGTGGACGTGATGCCACTCGTGGACCCCAGTTGTGCTCAGGATGATGGTACACACCACGACGCATCGCATAAGAGCATCGAAGTTGTCTCGCAAGGGCTACCAAGCGTCGAGGACCTCTCATACATATGGCCCAGTCCAACAGCTAATGGCCTCTATGACGACAGCATCTTTCTTCCTGGATCAGCCTATCTCGATGCTCACTCTACACTCCGTAGCCATCTCTACCATGAGGCGAATGCAAACACTGCCACTCGCGAGCGAACGCCAGAGCTACGATTCGATGACAGGTTTGAGGCAAATTTTCATGGTGACGCTTCCTCAGGCTATACAACGCCGCGACAAACCGCTGTAACCGAAGAAGAGGAATTTTTTCTGCTACAGAACTGGATTGAAGAAGGTGGGCGCCATTTCCAATCATAAGGATGACTCTGCTAATCTCAAGGTCAAGTTGCTCCGTGGATGGACAAATTCGATAACCATCGCCTTTTTCAGCATACTCTTCCAGTCATGGCACGCTCGCACGCCCACCTCCGGTATTCCATTCTTGCCACGTCTGCACGCCAGCTTGAACGCAAAGAACGCAGTACCCACACCGATCGCAGTCTTTATTTGTACCAAAAGGCGATTCAGCTTGTGCTCCCTGAGCTGCACACTCGCAGTACCCCAGTCATCGCGTCTTGTGTAGTTCTGTGCGTTCTTGAGATGCAGAGCAGCTCGCCGAAAGCCTGGCGGCAGCATCTGGACGGCTGTGCACATCTAATACAAGCTTCTGGCATCCATGGGCTTTCGGGTGGCATCAACCAGGCTCTTTTCTGGTGTTTTGCACGTATGGATGTATGCGGAGGGCTGATCACCTCCATGAACACGCTAATACCGATGCAAGGTTGGGCTCCTGGAACTACACTCGGAGACCATGCCGTACTTTTTAAGGAGTCGAGTGACTTCAATGCGCATGCCTGCTACGCCGTGTATCTCTGCGGGCACGTCCTCGAGCTTTTTGCCGGCCAACCGCAGCTGGCGTCCCGCGTGAGTATCGCGTCAGCAAGCAGCGGCGACAGATCATCCACTTCCTATGCTTCTCGCTGGACCGAGCTCTGGTCTTACATCTCAGACTGGCAGCGTCATCGTCCCGACGAGATACTTCCAATACATGTGGTAGAGACTTCTCCGTTCCCCAAGATCCTCTACAGCAACCCTGCAGCGATATCCGGAAACCAGCTTCACCACACAGCCTCCATCTTGATGTTACAGCACAAGCCCCCGAGTGTAACGCTGTCCCCGAAGCCAAGATCCATATTCTGGCATGCGAGGCAAGCGTGCGCTATCTCAATCAGCAACCATCACCACGGCGCATGGACAAACTCTATACAGCCCCTGTGGATCGCGGGACAGTGGATGAGCCATCCGAGCGAGCAGAAGGCCATACTGGAGCTGCTGGCGCGCATCGAGAAAGAGACTGGCTGGGGCACGAAATGGCGGGCGGAAGATCTGAAAGAGTTTTGGGGGGATTGAAGAAAGCCGTGGCGCTTCCCCACACCACAAGAAAAGCCTTCGCACAACTCGCAGCGTGAGGCAAGCCCGTCCGGCTCCGAACCTTCTGACGACGTCCAAGACGACAATAGGCATCAGTCTTCGGTGTTAGCGGACTTAGACTAACAAAGAAGTTATGGATGGCGAGGAGAAGGAGTGGGAGTATACGGGCGAGTATGTCTTCATCCTCGACATCAACGAAGAAGGGAGGATAGACCGGGTGCTTGAGTTCCTGGACAGTCTGGAGACAGGGAGGTTGAGGGGGTTATGATGTGTGCGCGTTGAAATCTTGGAACGCCCATCCGCATCGCGTGGTAATGGGACGGCGTGAAGTTGTGGAGAGAGAACATGGAGAAGCATGGGAGCCAGTCTATGGCATTCTCTACCCAGTGAAAGCACTTCGCTAAACCCCTTTCAACGCCGTCCATGTAGTCGTAGCCAAAGAAGTCTCATCTCGTCCTAGCATCTAGTCATCCCACTCTTCATCCAGCTGATCTATCAGCCTATTCTCGCTCTCATCCCGTCTCCCGCGGCCGCGACTATCCGCACCCAGACTCACACGACTGTACCCTCTGCGGCTGGGCATAAACCTCGCGCACGAACTCGTGAGGATGATGAACATATCCTGCGCACGTTAGCATCACCCAAACCCTCTCTCAGGTCATCACACGTACCGTGAAAAACCGCCAAATCCCCGCCCACATGCCGTAGTTCGGCAACTGTCTCCATCCGCGCTGGTGCATAACCGTCCGCTGGTACACGCACCCGCCCACGAAATATACGCCCACGGCTATGAACGCAATCACGCCGAACACGCCGCCCGGAGACAGCGTCTGTGTGTCGGCGTGCACGATGCCGCATGCGTGGCGTGAGCGGCCTTCGAAGAAATATGTGCAGTCGTCGACGGCGGCGACGAAGGATATGCTGGACCTGCCGAGCGGGTCGGATTCGCAGAGGAGCGAGATGATGGTTGTTTTGCGGCGCTCGGATTTGTCGGACGACGGTTTTTTCTTGTTGGCGTCTTTGTCTTTGTGCTTCTTGTTGTCGTCGTCGTCGTCGTCGCCGATGATCTCGCGGGGGTCGAGGTCGATGGAGCGCTTTGAGGAGGTGGGTGGGCAGAGGGAGCCGCCGGTGTAGTTGAGGATGAGCTTCTTGCCGCGGAAGATGGGCTCGGAGTTCTCGAGACTGGTGCTGTCAGCTTCCGCTTGTGTTGCTGCTGCTGCCGCCTGTCGCATCGCTGGACAGTGTAAAGTCCGTATAGATTGCACTCTCAGCACACTCACCCAATAGCATACTGCCTATCCCCGCGCTCGTAGAAGGCGCTCACGTTCCGCCACAGCTTCTTGTCCAGGTCCTGCACGTCGCTCAGCTCCTCCACCACCGGCCCGCAGAAGTTGACGGTGAAGTTGGCGCCGTAGTCGTAGCCCTTCGCATGCCAGCTGCCCTCGTCGGCGTCCTTCTTCTTGTCCCCCTCCTTGGGCAGCGTCCGCCGCAGCCCGTTCAGATCGAAGAAGCGCTCCGTCGTCGGCGATATGACGGTGCACGGCTTGAGCGGCTTGTCGCTGGCGGCCTGCACGCGCGACAAGCTGGCTGCTAGCAGCAGGAGCAGCGAGGAGAGCGCGGACTTCATCGCGGCGACTGTAAGGAGTCACTGTAAGGACTGGATCGTCGGTGATGCGTGGTGTGATGTTGTCGCCTGGGGCTCAATCGCAACACGTTTGCCCGGAGCTCACCCGCTGCATCATCGCTCGCTGCGGCGCATCCCTGTCTGTCGCGTCTCGATCGGGCGCTAGCACGGAAGCGCCCAGAGGCTCCGCCCGCGCGTTCAACGCGTCATTACGGCTGCTCGTGATCCGGCTTGTGTTTTGCTCGTTCGACTTCTTCACGGGGGACGCTATATATTCGCCGAATCCTGCGACTGACATATTGGAGCACTGGTGCGATTCGAGAGTCCAGTCGAGCGATTGATTGTGTGAGAGTTCAGCGAGCGCTTTGTTTCCTGCCCCTTTTCGGTCGCGTCCACAAACAGAGAAAGAGCAAGGAGCAGACATCACCATGGCATCGAAGCGCGAAGTAGAGAAGTCGCTCGCGGAGAAGCCCCACGGCTACGAGTTCCTTGGCCCGTACGTTCATTCACACCTCTGAAAGGTTCCACGACTAACATTGTACAGCCCTGGCGCCTTTGTCATCTCCTTTGGCCTGCCTGTCCTGGTCTATGTCTTCACGTTCCTGTGCAACGACATCTCAGGCTGCCCGGCGCCCATCCTGCTCTCTCCCTCTAACTTTAGCTTTGACCAGCTGAAGAAGGAGGTTGGCTGGACTGGTGTCGAGGGCCTGCTCAACACCAATGCCGTCCTTGGCACCCTGGGCTACTATCTGCTCAGCCTGACTCTGCACACCTTCCTGCCCAGCACCAATGTCAAGGGTACTGAGCTGAGGAGCGGTGGAAAGCTGGACTACCGCTTCAATGGTACGCCTTTCGTTCAATTGTTCATAAACCCCAACTAACACTATTCAGCCTTCAGCTCGGCTATCTTCACCATGGCCATCCTCGCTGCAGGCACCGTTGTGTACGGCGCCGATTGGTCGGTCTGGACCTTCATCACCGACAACTACGTCGGCATCCTGACCACCAACATCCTGATCTCCTACTTCCTGGCTACCTACGTCTATGTCCGCTCTTTCAGCGTCAAGCACCCCAAGGACCCTAACATGCGCGAGCTTGCCGCTGGCGGCCACTCCGGCAACGTCCTCTACGACTGGTTCATTGGTCGTGAGCTCAACCCACGCGTCGTACTCCCCATCTTCGGCGAAGTCGACATCAAGGCGTGGTGCGAGCTGCGCCCAGGCATGCTC
The DNA here is from genome assembly GCA_030271015.1 of Didymella glomerata. Taxonomy (NCBI): domain Eukaryota; kingdom Fungi; phylum Ascomycota; class Dothideomycetes; order Pleosporales; family Didymellaceae; genus Didymella; species Didymella glomerata. Next base: position 350,417 of record JAJOHN010000012.1, read on the forward strand.
GGCTGGATCATCATGGACCTTGCCTTCATCATGAAGCAATACCGCAACCACGGGCGCGTGACCGACTCCATCATCCTCGTCACCGCCGCCCAGGCCATCTACACCTTCGACGCGCTGTACATGGAGCCCGCGATCCTGACCACCATCGACCTCATCGCCGACGGCTTCGGCATGATGCTCTCCTTCGGCGACCTCGTCTGGGTGCCCTTCACGTACAGCCTGCAAGCGCGCTATCTCTCGGTCTATCCTGTGGATCTCGGGCTCACTGGCATCGCCGCCGTGCTGGCAGTTCAGGGTGTGGGCTACTACATCTTCCGCGCCGTCAACAACGAGAAGAACCGCTTCCGCACCAACCCCGATGACCCGCGCGTCTCGCACCTCAAGTACATCGAAACGGCCGCTGGAAGCCGGCTGCTCGTGTCTGGCTGGTGGGGCACCGCGCGCCATATCAACTACCTGGGCGACTGGTTCATGAGCTGGTCGTACGTGCTGCCCACCGCGCTCTCCGGGTACGTGATCCGCAATGTTGCAACGCACCCTGTCCAGGCGACACAGTCCGATGCGTACTTCTTCCGAAACAGCTACGGCAAGTATGTTGTACCGGCCGAGGCGAAGGGCTGGGGCATGATCTTCACGTACTTCTTCATGGTGTACTTTGCCGTCTTGCTTATCCACCGTGAACGCAGAGACGAGGAGAAGTGCAGGAGGAAGTACGGAAAGGATTGGGATCGCTATGTGGAGCTTGTGCCGTACAGGATCATTCCGTATGTGTACTAGACGACGACAGAGAGGAGCAGAGCGCAGCGCTACTGGCAGGGGATGCGCTGGTTGAAGACGCGCGTTGAGTCTCGTTCAGGACGCAATGCTACCGCCAGACGGTCGAAGACATGCGGCCACGGTCGAGAGGAGGACATGTATGATTCGATGGGATGGAATGCTACCGCACGGCCGGTCAAAGACATACATCGAGAGAAAGAGTAACACCTGCAGCGCTATTGCCAAGGCGATCGAAGACGCGCAGAGACGTAGTATAGCAGATGGAGCGCTATCGTAGAGACGATAAAAGACGCACATCAGAATAATGTATATTCACCCTGAGTCTCTGTTGCACTATGCTCTGAAGTCCCGTTGATTTGGCTGCGGGCATTATTGCCGGTTTTGGTGACTGCGTCCTGCTCTCGCTGCGTCAAAGTCAGACTCACAGCTTTGAGAAGCATTGGCGCAGACCAAGTATATCAGATTGAGTTGCATGTGAATCTCCCCGAAGTCGCCGCTAGCCTGACCCCAGTGCCGAGGTGACGCGACCCAGCTCCTAGCAACTCCATGGAGCATATCATCCCGGCTCCGCATTCGACCGCATCATGCACGTCGCGCTTGCCTGTGTTCTTCGTTCTTGGAAGTTTGTCTTGCACACACGACCATTTGGTTGACGATTCATGTTGTTTCTGGATCTACACCGAATCTCCCGCGGTTACGAACCCCTCACAGGCTGCTGAACGCTCGTCATGGCAGACTCAGTAGGTGGGTGCAACACACAGTGCCATCAATACAGCGCGGGATGGACGCTAATCAAGAATGAATAGATCGAGTCTTCAGCCATGCGCTCAACACCGTCAACAAGATCCGCACGGGGTCACAGAAACCGCCATCCGCGACACGACTACGGCTATATGGACTATACAAGCAAGCCATGGGTGCGCAATGCTCCACGAAGGAAAGATAGCACCGGGCTGATGTGAACAGAGGGCGACGTCGACGGCATCATGGACCGGCCTGAGGGCGACAGCGAGCAAGACCAACGGGCGCGAGAGAAGTGGTACGCACGCGACACCCACTCCCTACTGGGATGCCATGTATATACACTGCGGAGCACTGACAGCACACAGGGACGCCTGGAAGCAGCAAAATAACCTCTCGCGCACCGAAGCAAAGCGCCGCTATATCACCACCCTAATCGATACAATGCACCAGTACGCCTCGCCGTCGCCCGACTCCCGCGAACTCGTCGCCGAATTGGAATTCGTCTGGGACCAAGTCAAATCTAACGTGCCTTCCTCCTCGTCCTCCTCGCCTCTACAAACACTGGACCAAGCTCCCGGAATGTCGGCCTCCTACTCGGCCCTCGAACGGCAGCGCGCCACCAAAGATCGAGATTCCTACTCGCATCACGACGACGACGGCGACGACGACGATGACCGGCCTCTGCAGATCAAATCGCCCATGTCGCAAAGCGAAGAAGACCTCGAGGCCGAAGAAGCAGAACTCGAGCGCGAAGAAGAAGAATTCGTCGACGCGCCGGACTCGCAGTACGCGCTGGAACTCTACCGCCAGGGCGCCATGGACCACAATCTCAGCGAAGCAAACGCACAGCCCCCCTCACGGCTGCCGCGATCAAAGTCGCAGTCCCAGCGCCCAACACAATCACGGCAGATATCGAGACGCAATATAGGCGCTGTAATAGCAAAGAGCGAGAACCCAGGCACACCCACTCCGCAACCACGCATGCGCCAAATCATCCCCCAACCCATCCCGCTGCCCTCCTTCATCACGCCTGCCAAAGACAACGAGAAAGACACAGACGCCCTCAAACACCGCCGCCGCATCGAAGCCAGCCTGATGAAACTCACCGCCGAAGTCGCCGCCTTGCGCGAACAACTCGAAGCCCGCCGCTTGTTCACGCACAAACCGCACTACCGCTTTTTCCGCGCCATATGGCGCTTTGTGTGGGCGGGCGTCAAGCATCTTGCTGTTGATGTGCTGGTTTTGGTTGTAGTGTTGGGGGTCATGAGGAGGAGGGGTGATCGCAGGATGGAGGGCGCGGTGAGGGTGCTATTGGGGGATGCGGTGGCGCAGCTACAGGGAGGCAAGTTGGCGGGGATAAATCTGCCCAAAGTGCCCGCGTTGCCGAAGCTGCCTGGGCTGGGGAAGAAGGACTGAGGAGAGGCTGGTTGAGGATGAGCAATGATTTGATTTGAGCCTGGCGTCTGGGCGCATGCGCAGTTGTGAGACTTGTCGGATAGCGTTTTGTACATACTTTGATGGTGCTGTACTTTTCTGGTCGGTGGAGAAGGTGAAATCGGGCTTTCTTCCACTCTTTCAGGCGTCACATCAGACCCGATCGACCCCCTCCCACCAAGACACATACTACTCCTATGGCATGAATCTCCTCAGTGGTTTCGAGGCGGGTATGTTTGGAGCCCACATCTCTGCTAGGGCCTGAAGAGCTGTACGACTGTCTGTCATCAAGCTACGATACTTAGCAAGATTCTTCCTACCTTCTTTACGCCTGACAGCAAGACAGCAAGCTCATTCGCCTAACAGCAAGCTCGACGACGCACCTTTCGAGAGTCCATATCCTCACAGCACTTACTTTCCAGCAACGTACCACATCAATGCGTGCATCTCAGATCGAGGCCCCTGAACGCAACCTTTCACTCCAGCACCACAAGACCCGAAGAACCATCATGACATGCCTCCGCACCCCAACCGCACAGGAACGAGTGAAGCCACCTCCTGCAGCCTCTCAGCCGTCCCCTCCACATATAAACACCGACCAGCTTGACCAGCTTTCTCTCCACCACACTCTCCTTGATTCGACTCAACCCAACCACACGCCACCTCTCTGAACAACACTTCACCATGAAAACCACCACCATCCTCGCCGGTCTCTTCGCCACCGCTATTGCTGCCATCGAGGGCCGGGCCAAGCACAACGCCACCGCCGAGTGCGCTGAGCGCTTCGAGCGCGACGATGCGCTCAAGACTGCTGTTCTGGAGTATGACGCGACGGTCGCGGATATGTGCGCTGGCGCTACTGGTGAGGTTTCTGGTGCTGGTGCTGGCTCCTCTGACACTGTTGCTGGCTCCTCCGACACTGGCTCCTCCGTCGCCAAACTCGATACCCCACACAACCCACCCACACTCGACGAGATGCTCCGCTACATCGGGTGCGGCGACTGCCGTGATAGGTTCAACAAGTGCATGAATGTAAGTCTCTCTCTCCTTCTACTCCACGTCAGTGGGATGGTAGGCCCAATTGGAACGGCAGTCTCAACTAGAACGGTAGTCCCAACTGCAACGGTAGTCGCGAGGACCATGCTAACCCCCTGCAGCAGTGGTCGTGCTGGTTCGAGCCCTCGGCGTGCGCCATTACTTGCCAGTGCGATGTCATCCGCGAGGACCCTGAGTGCAAGGGCTGTGGGTTCAAGTGCTAGACGCGGAGATGGTGACTCCCTGCATCTCGTGGGGCCTTGGTGCTGGGGGAAGGGCTGGGTGCACGATCAATATGTGAAGGATATCGTGAGATGGAGAATCACACATGAATGCATTGCATGGTGGACGGCATATGCTACGCTGTCCAGGACGCGGGCACACGGTTAACGGACTTCTGGGGCAAGTGGCAGCTCGTTCGAATACAAAGATGCAAGTATTATAACTGCTCCTCGTCTTTCCTGAAACTAGCGAGAAGAGTTGTTCGCAGGTCTGCCCTTTTCACCTCAAAGGAGCCCTGTGAGAACCCTATCACAGCCACCTTTTGTGCAAAGCAGACGAGACATAAAGGCTTAGCCCACTGTGAAAAGGCCCATTCTGTAAGAACAATACCAACGCCAGTACCCGTGCTTACAGCTACGGCGTCGATGTCTCGACGAGGCGGGCTGGGGCTAAAGACGGTATTCTCGCCCGCATAATTTGACCATAGGCGAGATTCCAAGTATCGCAGTTTCTGTTGGATTGCTGCATAGTGCAATCATAAAGGCTTTTTCAAACATCTAGCACCGTCATTACGAGGGAACACCGAGATGAGCAAGTCCGTCTCGTGTGGTAGTGCGGGTATGAGAGAAGGAAGTACCTCTACGGTTGCTGTATCTGCGATGGCGAGCATGCGTACAGCTGCAATCACAGCGGAGGTATCTCGAGGTGCACTCGTGGGCTAGTGTTGGGTTTAGTGTGGTTCTCGTATTACGCGGAGCTTCAGTAGTGCAGTAAGTCGACATGTGTTATGCATGCGGCTTCGTCTTCTGTGCAGCGGCTCAGTCTTGAGAGGATGTTTTTCGGTACAAGATGCAAGGCTCGAACCGTGGACATGAGTTGTACTGCATGGTAGTAGCGCTCGGGCAATCCGATCAACAGCAAAGATTTATAGTATTAAGAATATCTCTAAAAGGAGCGTGAGATGTGCAGAGCAGAACAATGCGCCCGCTGAACAGCAATAAAGGAATCGAAAACTCAAAAAGAAACGCAAAGACAAGCAAGCTAAAGCAATAGAAAGACACCTCCAGTACCAGACAATCCACTCCATCTCATCGCCCCGACCGCTCAAAAGCTCTTCTTATCGCAGACGAAAATATCAGTCGTGCAGCCCACAAACCCACCAGCACCGCAGTTCTGGTAGATACCATGGTCCGGGGGGCAGGTTCCCCAGAAGCGCTTCTCGCCATCACACACCGGCTTGATGTCGCCGAGCTCCGAGCCAGTGCAGCCCACGAAGCCGCTGGAGCACTCGCCGGGCGCGACGTAGTGAGTGCCTTTCTGCCAAGAGCATTTGGCAGTTGCAGACGCGGGTTGGACCGTATCAGCGGGCGTAGGAGCGGCGGGCGTCTTGGGGTCGCAGATGGTCGGATCCGTGCTGCAGCCGCGGAAACCGTTGATGGCGCAGACGTAGAATGAGCCGCCGAAGGGGCAGTCTGAGGATGGGGCTGGAGCGGTGGGAGGTGTGGATGGCTTGGATGGCGTGTCGCAGACGGTGGGGTCGAAGCTGCAGCCCTTGAAACCGTTGGCGCAGTTGTAGAAGACTCCCTCCCAGGACTGGCAGGTGTTTGGGGCGGAAGAGACGGGGGTGCGCGGCGTGTTGGAGGGCTTTGGGTCGCAGACGGTCGGGTCGGTGCTGCAGCCCTTGAAGCCGGTGGCGCAGTTGTAGAAGGTACCTTCATCAGGGCGGCAGGTACCGGGAGCGAGCGAAGGAACGACTGAAGGCTTCTGGGTTGCAGAGCCGGAGGTTGAGGTCGAGGACTTGACATCGCAGATGCGTGGGTTGGTGCTGCATCCCTTGAATCCATTGCTGGAGCAGTCGAAGAACGATCCGAGCCCTGGAGTGCTCCAGCAGTCGTTGGAGAAGCGCTTCTGCCCGCCGCAGACCTCGCCTCCCTTCTCTTGTGCAACGCAGCCGATGAAGCCACTGGAGCATTTGAGCTCAGGACTCAAGTACCATTGACCGGGGCAGAAGTTGGTGGAACGCTCAGTCAGAGTCGGGACGGCACCAGTCAGGACAATAAGGGAAGAGGCCAGGGAGATAGATGTAATGAGATGCATGGTGGGAGATGTCGGGAGTGAAAGACTCTAGTAAAGAGACAAAGGGAACAGGAAAAAAGGAGATAAGGAAATAAGGAAATGCTGTTGATGGTGTGCTGGTTGTATGTGATGATGAGAAATTTCACGGCTGTCGATTCACGATACCTATATACTCAGTATGCCGGGCTGTGCCCCTCGCATGCCCGAGTTACTGTGTACGCGGCCGCTCTACAGCTGGCATTGCGCCTGACATGAGACCTGCACTGTTGCTGCGCGTCAGCATGTTAGAGAGCCGTTATGGCGGTGTTCGCTTAGGAACAGAAGCTGAAGGGTGCTGCAGTTGTGTGAGTCTGTTTTGATTGGTCGGTGCAATCCTGACATTGCCAAGGGGAGACCTAAGCCTTCAGCTGAAGACGCGCCATTGGCCGGTTAGCGAGAATCCTTCTAGGAAGTTTGGTCCAAAGGCGGAGTCAAGCATGAAAAACCTCAGCCTCTATGCTTTTGGGTTGTATGGCGGGGTAGAGAAGTGACCGAGCTGGTCGCTAACGGGAGCGCGGAATAGATTGAGGTCCGAAGACTGGAACGTTTGACATGAAACTCTGCCAAACCAGGCAAAAGGCCCCTCAGAGCTGAGATCCAGCGGTGAGTGAGGTAACATGCTCCAGGGCGGGTCGAGCTGGAAACCTTGGGTATGCTCGTTGACAGCATGAGCCGCAGTCATCAATCATGGCGCGACCTCCGTGATTCGGCGACTTTTCATGACCTTTACTTGTCTTGAGAGCCCCGACGAGTCGTCATGATATTGTAACAGTCGCCATCAACCAGCTTGGCCAAAGTTGAATGATGACAGCTGGACGCAAGTGCCTCGAGCGCGTCAGTAGCGTAATAGCCAGGATCGTGCGTGTTGCTTAGAGCGGAGAACTTTGTGCGGACCCATAGAGGTCCCAGGGCCCTGAGAGCTGAACTTGAGTTCTTAATCGATAACGAAGATGTCCGAAAAGCATAGAGGGAGGTCGCTATACTGCTACCGCAGGCATAAAAAGTCTTGCAACTACAATGATATACACCTGCAACGACGTATGTAGACTCTCTCGGAGAGAGACAAGTGCAAGTACTTTCTGAGAGTGGAGGTAAGCAGACTTGGCGGCAAATGCTTCTCTGCGCAATATCATGACAGTAAAGATAAAGGAGGTAAACGCCGTATGTAGGTCTTTTCGCGCTACTTACTTACATAACTCGGTTCAATAACGTCACTGTGTTTACCGTGACAATGTCGCGCCTTACCAAAAGCTTCTCTCAAAATTGTGCAACCATACAACTGTCAGAGCATCGACTCCCATCCTCGATGAATGCTACTGTTTGATCTGTCCACGGGTGCCGAAACCGAATGACCCGCCACCTACGTTACTACCAAAGCCAAATGTTCCATTCGCACCAAATCCAGATGGCCGACCGAAGTTCGATGTGCCAAAAGGAGCCGTAGAAGTCGGCACCGAAGCGAAGCCTCCGAATATGCCACCGAAACCTCGGTTGAAGTAACGACCAGCATTCTCAGGTGTAGGCGCACGAGGTTCGAATGGTCCCGGCTCCTCGCGCTCAATGTAAGCCAACATGGTATCTTTCCAGGAGTGCAAGTATGATTCTGAGACCGAGTAAGCTCGCCGGAACAAGACCATGTTGTGGAAGTGCAACAACATGCTATCCAGAAGACCTGGCGCGATTTGACACGACTCTGTGAAGCCTGCTCCTAAGAGTGCGACATCGATGCACTGTTCCATCCGCTCGCGAATATGGCTCATACCTGCATTAGTCGGCATCAGGTAGCTTGGTGCGCTGAGGCTGTACAGGTCGTCCAGGAGACAGTCGATATTCTCTCGATTGAGGGTCTTCAGCGAGATTGTTCGAGTATTCTCGGCAAGGGTGGTATCGAGATTGTCGTCTTCATCAGACTCTTGAGCATCTGATATAGAGTTGAGCATTCGTGTCATCGCCTCGTCGTCTGCTTGTTCGGCGTTCAAGTCTTCATCGATCAAGTAGATCGAGGGTTCTGAGTCGGACAGCCAGTCAGAGTCATCCTCGCTGTTGTCTTGAGGATGACCCATCAAGCGGTCTAGAAACTCATCTTCCGAGTCGTACTCAAGGTCTGCGAGGAACTCCTCTGCATCGAAGTCTGTGTCGTCAATAATGTTTGTGATATGAAGCGGGTCTGGTGTCTTCCAAAGTAGGTGGCGACAAATGGGACACTTGTTGGCGTTCTGATTGGCAGTCTCAGTCCACTCACGCAAACACGGTCGCCCGAAGATATGCGAGCATACGTCCTTGCCGGTGAATCGGAGTGCGACATGGGCGCCGCCGAATGGCTCCATGCAAATGCTGCACGTTTCGAGTGCTTCGACGTGCTTGGCCCAAAAGTCCGTCTCGGAAGGTATGTTGGAGTCAGTCGTCGTCTTTGTGACGTTAGAGTTGTGTTCGATGATCTTATCTGTATACTTCAGGTAATTCCAGTGGGTAGTTTTGGCGAGTGCAAGCACACATCGTGCGATTTACCTCTTGTCATTAGCACCGTGAGGTGAGGCTACAATTACTGCTGCTGACGTGAACATTATGGGTTTACGATGCCCACAACAGCCGTTACCAGGCACATTTTCTACCATCCGCTCTTCAAGCGCAAAAGTCACGCTCCACATCTTTGGGGCATGTCTTGAATCAAATTGTTCGAGGCAGACGGTACGTTCACCAGTGGTACCAATGCAGTCGCGAAGAAAGCCGTCGCGCTTGGAAGTGTCGGATCTGTCATGACGAAGTTGAAACAGGGCTGAGAGTGGATGGTCATGGTGGACTTTGAAAACAGCTTAAGCACCTTGACCGCTTTCCGGGCTTCGCAATGCTTTGATCAAGGTGTAGGATACTAGGTGAAATGCATTGTAAATAAAGTATACGTATTAACAGGTCGTGAGAGCGGCTTATATAACAAAACAAGAAGAGAAGAATCAAGAAGGCACAAAATGCACTGTAACAGAATATACTACAGTATCGCAGGCTGCATGTCACAGCTTAGAAAGCCAGGCAACTTGCAAGATGCCAGAGGTGAAAGCAAAGTTTTCTTTGTAGGGCATTCTGTCACACCCCGCTCGCTGCATTAACCTTGTCCTAGATCACTAAGCCCCAACATTGCCTGCAACAACATTGCCTGCTGCAGAATACGACATATTGCAGCAAGTTGCAGTAAGTTGAAGCAATTTGCAAGCAAGTAGATACTGAGACGAGGCCTAGAAACGCTACTTGTGCTCCTTACTGCAGAATGAGAAACTACTCCCTATAGGGCAGTGTAAGGACTCTAGGAGCCTATTGGCCTCGTCTGCAAGTAGTCAATTTGCGAATAGGAATCGTTAATGCGCAGGAGTAGTGACCATTAGTCTGATTGTTCTTCTTTGGTAGGCGCTCACAACGAAGGGAAACTCTGCGTGCAAGGGACGCTCCTGTGTAAATCTATCCTCTTCTCTGCTTGTTGAAGCAGATACTTGCGCACTCTGTCTAATCGAGATCCTGCCAAAATGCTGTCATACAGTTAATTGCGCTACCAATGTCACAGAGCGTGTCTGGTGTACACACCTTTCCTAGCTCTGCGCAGATGCGAACCACTCATGTCTAGCCATTCTTCTGTGTACCAACAATCCCTTCACAGCCTCCCTCTCAGCGATTGAGGCTCAGCTTGAGAGCCCGAGCAAGCCTTCTAACCCAATTGCTCTCCACGTGGTCATCCCAATCTTGACGCGAGTCGCGGTGCATTCTCTTAACCATGCCAGAGATCTGGCCCCAGAGGGTGTCCGTGATTCGTATCGATGCAGGCAGATCCGCATCGAGAAGCGCAGTCGTGACACATGCCTTGATCTCAGAAAGTTCAGCATCGATCTCACAGATGCGCAGCTCGCGGTAGAGCGTGCTGACGAAGACGGCGGCTGACTCGCGGTTGGTCAGGTTCTCCAATGTATTGCTGGATGTGTTGGTAGTATCTTCCTCCAGATCCCAGTCGCCATCGTCCGAGGCATCGTCCTCTCCTCCTTCTGCAGACTCTTCGTCTTCTTCTTTGTCGCTCGGGTCTCCATGTTCATCGTCTTCAACGCCATTGTCATTTGCCTCCTCAATATCTTCCGTGTCCGCACGATTGTTGTCGTTGTGAGCAAGAAGAAACCAGGGCTGGCGGCAGGTTGGGCAGGTTATCGTCCGCTTGTTGAGAGAGTCAAGCCATACTCTCAGGCAAGTAGCACCAAATACGTGACTGCAGGACTGGTCTCCAAAGGACGACACAGGCTGGTGATTCGAGGAAAACGGCTCGTAGCAGATACTGCATAGGTCCGGGATAGTGATGGTACGAATTTGGCTTTGCCAGGCTGCGTCAAAAGAATCGTAGGTCGCCATGTTGGAGGGCTTTGTGGATAGACAGGCGTGATGTTCTGAGCGGGGTAGCAAAGAAAAGGAATCCAGGCGCAAAAGAGCCTGTGTTCTTGCGTTCACCTTATTCACCTTGAAATCACATACTGGGCTATTGTGGTGAGTAAGTGCGCTTCACCGGTAACTCTGAAGCCATTGTTCTGGTGGGTCGCTGCCACCCTTGAGTGGGGACAGTAGGTGAAGATAAGATTGACTTATTCGAATCAGACCATCTCTGTATTATACCCCCTGCCAAGAAGGAAGAGAATGAAATACTCAAGGACGGGCGAGCCACACGAGTGTCGAAGCTCTGACAGTTGCTCATTCAACCCTCATCCCCGCAGCCTCACCGACATGAGTGAGTGGGGCTACTGGATGCTGTTCGCGCCTAAACCCAACTTTGACACGACCTATGCGCGACATCTTCTCTTCAAATCTAGTCTCCATTCGCAATACTGTCTCGCGATACATCGTTGAAGTAGTCCAGTCATATGAGCAGCCTACGATACGCTTCATACCGCCCTCTGATCCTGCCATGAGGAAGCAAGTCGGTGGTCGAGCGGCAAGAAACAGAGTGACAGTCATATTGCCTGACCATCATTAGCAATGTTCGAAGGTAGAAATATGGGTTGGAACGCATACCTGTATCTACTAGCGTGAACAGCCTCTGCTCGCCTGGTCCAGCGTGCTTGCATCTCTCGACGAGTGCCCTGACGTCGGGGTCTGTGGTGGGGTCGTCGGCGACACACTCGTTGTGCTCATTCCGGTGATGTCTCGAGAGTGGACTGGCATACGTCGACCATCTCAAGCGACACAGCCTGCCGCCAAAGATCTGCTCTTCGATGGTCTCGATAGGCATGTACCCCTCGAAGCCAAAGAGCCAGCACTGCTGATCCCAAAACTTGCCGAGGTAGAGTAAGCGAAGTAACCAAGGTGACAGGAAGAAAAGGAAGATAGAGTAAATGATGAGGAAGACACCGACACCCTGGTAAGTCGCCAGCCCAGCTTCAGGGGCGGAATTGGGCAGGGAGACGAGGACAATACCGACGAGGAAGGTGATACCGCTGAGTCTCAACATGATTGACGCAAATGTGCGTCCCCAGGATTCGCGTCTAGTATTGGCCACAGGTGTGAAGGACTTCCAACGCACGTTTGCTGCACGACAGCCATCGAGGATGACCGTATCGTCGTGGCCAATACCGGCAACTTCGACTCCTTCTGGTAGGATCTCCCACAGTTTTGCACCGTAAGCATCATCCATGGAGTGCCAGGGCTGATTGGGAACGCGGGGAAGTACGCAAATGAGACGCTCTAGGAGCTGATCGCTGCCATTTGCCATTGAGAGACTGCTGCAGTCAGTACTTGCCAAAGATCGCGTTTTGCTTCCTGCTTACCGTGCGAAGGCTTGAAAGGCCGAGTCTGTAGGATCAATCCTGGGACGGATACGGACAAGACCCATCAGCGCGTAGCTGTAGTCGCCTGGAAGGTACTGGTAAGTGTTGCGCTTGTGGAGACACTCCAGTGCGAGAGTTACAAGCTCAAGCTGGCTCAAGATGAGATTGCCTTCGTAGTGGTCAATGAGCTAGGAAGTCAGTGACTCGTCCATTGTGTAAAAGTAAGAGCTCACTTGGCGTGCCACTTGCGCGTCTTCTCTCCAGACCCGGGCTGCGAATTGGTTCTTCGGAACACCCAGTGGCTGCATAAGATCACTGCCACGCAGATAGACCTTGATCTCCTTGCTAGCAGGGGCAAGCAAAATCTCGGGGAAGGTCCAGATCCGGTTGCCCCACTGTTGCAGCATAAGGTCTGTGGTGCTGATGTCGTGCGTGTCATTTGGGGGCTGACCGACAGCGATGACGAGCGACTGCGCACCGCGAATAACATCACAAATTCGGTAGACCTGCTAAGTATGAGCACAATTCAGGGATGAGGTGGAGATTGCTTACATCTTCTTGGAGTTGGTCCTGGTCAGGCATGCAAGAACAGCCAACCCAATAAGCTATCACTCCAGCGTTTCGCGCAGCTGCATCCGCCATTTGGTGCAAGGCCATAAGGTCATTGTCCTTGAACTGCTCTGCTGTATACGCAACAAAGATATACGACAAGTTGCGCTCGGACTTGTACTGCGTGACCCACTCTTCTACATTCATAATCAATGCTGGCTCACCGGGTTTTTGCAAGAAGCAGAGATAACGAGGACGTAAGATGCGTTCAGCGTGTGGGTTACTGTTGTTGGATCCCCGCGGGTGGTCCAGCTCCAAGGCGTTACGCGTTACCTTTGGATAGCCGTAGTACTTGTAAGGGACAGGATCGTAGTTGCCGCCGTTTCTCGGAGGAATGGATCCGGAGCTAGGGCTAGAGATCTAGCATTCGGTCAATTTGGAGTTTAATTGTACTAATACTTCAGCACGTACCACACAACTGATCGCAATAGCGGTGATAAACCATTTGAAGCAGAGCATAGGCATGTCTACGAGGTTGTGAGTACACTCGCGGCTGCTTGGGTAAAGCAACCTACCTTCACTGGTTGGCTTCCCTTCGTTGTTGTTCGGATCCACATGGTTGAACGGCCAGTTCGCCAGCCTCAAGTACAGGGGTGCGATGTTTCGGATGAACGTACGGCGATACGTGGAAGTAAGCTTCTCGTCATAGATCTGATCGACAGTCTGGACAACAAGCTTCGACACCTTGCCGTCCCATGAGGAGATGTAACCTACTTTGTTCAGCGACGGCTCCTTCATATGCACTGATCTTACCTACGGTCATCGTAGTCACCCACCCACTCACGCTCAAACGCATCTTTGTGGCGATGCGTAGCGAGCTTCTGATAACCCAGCCCTGGCTTTCCTGCTCTATTTAGCTTGCATCGTTCGAGCAGACTTCGGACCACTCACGGTACGCCATTGGCGAGCCCCATTTCCAGGACGTGTACGGGTCGAACCAGTGTTTGTAACCTTTCAGTCTCATGGGAACGTACTGCAACCATCGTTAGCAGTCACGTAGCTTCTTGGGGCGTATAGTTCCATACAGGTGCGAGAGGCTTTTCATGGCTTGCGACTTCCTCGATAGAAGGGTGTGCCATTTTGGGGGCTATCTTTGCGTTTTAAATTACCAATCAGCGAAGGCAAGAGCACAGCTGGAACAGCGGGTTAGGCTTCGGCTTGTATTGAACCGATTGAGAGGGGTAGTTGTGGTGTGTTTCCTACAGATATATTGTCAGCGGGGTAAGCTCTGAGAAGAAGGGTAAATCATACTGGTGCAGCGATGTTAAACTGCGGCTTGTACACCGGACCCGACGCCGCGAAAGGTTGCGGCTGGGCAGCTACAGTGTATTTGGCGAATGGAGAGTTGGGATCAAAAGCACCACCGTGTGGTGTCGGACCTTGAGCTGGGACTGTACTGGCTTGAAAGGGCGAGCTCGGGGAGAAGCCACCTCCGTGGGCTGGTTGGTACTGAAGATCTTAGTACTTGTCATGTCTGATATGTAGAGGTGGATGCACGAACTGTGGGTTGAAAGTTGCTCTGCACGAAAGCACTGCCGTTAGGTATGTAGCCACCGCCGTGTGGGGAATGGACAGCAAATGCCTGAAGGTTGTTATGAGCAGTATATATCCAGCGGTGACTTGCTCACTTACCATTCAGATAGAGAGCGTTGAACCTTTTGATAAGGAAGCTTCTTGTCTTGGAATTTTGCAAGCTGCGTCTGTGAGCTGCCGCACCTGCAACCTTAATATGCCTTGGGGTAATGGTAAGCAAGTACCACGAAAAAGGCCCCCCGGAACGCCAATCATGCAGGTTCGTTTCGACCCCAGCGCCTGTAGTCGGTCGCTCGTAGCTTCATCCTGGCTCACATCTGGCGAGCATGCTCATGTAATAGGCCTCGGCCCTTCTAATCTACACACACAATATTGTGGCTTCGGCAATTGCCACAAGGGCGTGGTCTGATCGATAGCTGCGTTCACGCCGAGTGAAGATATGACACAGCTGCACCCTACGAGACGGTGGTTGCACTTCTCACGCCTGATAGCAAATCGACATTGTTACGCAAGGGCTACTTGACTCACTGCTGATATTACTTCTTCACCGGTGAAGACACGAGCAACGGCCGAACATAATTTTTTTAGACCCCACGTTGTGCAACAGTAGTGTCACAAGATTGAGGGCGGCCATGTTTGGACGATGGCTAATATTGGAGAGGCTGAAGTTCGCAGAACCAAGGGCTGGGCAAGCATTCGCTAAACCCTGCCGCTCGCTCAATGCTTGCCGACGATTCAACTCCTTCACAACCATTTCGGTTTCTCTTGCGGCTATAGCCGAGAGACGGCAGCTAACAGTCGATCGCGGTTGGTGCCCGTGTCAGCCGCTGCCGAATGCTCGTTAAGCTGCACATAGCTGCTTGTCGGGTACGGCATCCGGATGTCGATAGACTTTCTTGGAAGCAAAGCTTGCGATGTATCTCTGTCAACGTCAGCCTGGTGGACAATGTTACGGGTGGAACCGTGCCTGGTTGTGTAAATCATTCACCCTTGTTCCTGCAAACGCGCGCAGAAATCCTTGTCAATTTCTATCTCAATGCTCTGAGATTGGTCAGACTTACCTCGCATTCTCGCGTTCGCGACCTTGATTTTTGGGGGCTGAAAGGCGGGACCTGATGGTGAGCGCATGCCGATTGGTGACCTGCAATTTCAGCCCTGCGCCACATCCTCCTTTTGCGCACGCGAAGCGCCGGGGTCTCCGCCAAATTGTACGAGAGCGGTCGGAATAGATTGACTTGCATTCAGCTCACTTGGTTGTAGTCCATTTTGGTGTCAAAGCTGAGGATGGTGGACTGACACTCGCTGCGAAGTGTATCAGGAGACGACTTTCGATACCATCGCTCCAGCCTCCAGGCAATAGTGTGATTGCGCATAGTAAACAGGCGTAAACGAGTGCTTCGACTGAACGCAAGGAGTTGGAAAGTCCGTGCGGGACTGTATATCCTTTAGTATTAGTGATGCTCATTCTGATCTTTGATTGCTAGTAAGAGCAGCAGACATGGCCGCGTTTCGAAGCTTGACAGCAAATCGTCTTCCACTCGAGCCTTATATCGTTGCATCAGGAAGCAGACGCGGTATTAAACCGCGCGACGGAAAGGGTCAGATCGCCAACACTGCCTTACCTCTGCATCTGTTCGAGTGGTCGCAGAGCAGTCAAGACGGAGTCGAAGTCAGCGGCATTACGTCCGTATCCGACCTCGACGCCCGAGATGTACCGACTGTCCGAGTGGTGTGGGTATGACTAAGAGAGCGTATGACGCAGCGCTGATCTCGACAGGTTCGCTCCAAGAGACGTTCCGGCTCCAGAAACTGCGGCTGGAATGCTGAGACTTTTCGAGCAGTACAAGATACCCACTGCTTTCATTGCTGAGAGTAGTCAAAACGTCTCTCAGTCTTTTGCAGCGCAGAAAGACATTGACGGTACAATATACGTCTGGTTCCACTTTCTCTGTAAGACAGTATCCATAGAGGGAAACCGAATTGTCTATCAGCGAGACACCACACGAGACAGCACCGGAACCGATCGTCTGCGCATCAATGCGCGAGATCAGAGCCAGGCGGACTTCACCTGGCTGAAGCCTGGTTTTGTTCTGAAGGTGAAGCAGCAGTCCCATCTGCCAAGATTGCCTAATCGAACAAGAACCTCGAGTAGCGATGCGACGATGGCTCCGGCCTCAGCAGAGCCGTCAGTCGAGCTTTTTTGCTTCGGTGCGCCGGAGTCGCTGGGCGATCGATTCCGCAAACTTGCAAGTGTTGCCATATGCGACGATATTGTGCAGGATCCATATGTCTTGCTGGAAATAGTACTCGAAGAGATGTACAAAGTCCTGGATCGTACTGGATGGAACATATCTCGCGTCTTTGGCGACATCGAAACGGTAAGGTAGTGCTGACGCCGATACTGATACATTGCTGATGCTGAGACAGGAGACATTGGAGCTGGCGACCACGCCCGGCAAAGCGAAGAACTTGCCACGAGACCACTTCACTGGCCTCCATAACCTTGCAAAGCATGTCACATATCTACGTGAGAACTGCGATTCGGCATTAGCAACGCTTTCTGGTCTGCGCCATCATCACTCAGCTGCTGTCGGCGAGCACCCAGAGCCCGCTCAAGAGTTCACGCGTCAAGCGCTCGAGTATCGGAAGACACTCTTCCAGTCTACACAGCGCCGATTAGCCAGCTTAGACAAGCGCATGGCAAACATCATCCAGCTCTCCTTCCACCTTGTGACTGTAGGCGACAGCCGCATCATGATGTCTGAGAATCAGAGTATGAAGACTATCGCAGTCATGACGTTGATATTCATGCCACTGAGTACTGTGGCTGGGATTTTTGGGACGCAGTTCATGAAGCTCGATGAGGAAGAGCCTTGGCACATACGCGTATCGCAGGACTTCTGGCTGTTGTGGGTCATCGCGGTGCCTTTGACAGTTGTTGTAGTTACGATTTGGCGCGTTTGGTACTACGATGCAAGAGGTCGTTTGGTCGATGAACTGCCGCGGCGTGAGGAAGGGGAGCGTGGGTGGTTAGGGTGGAAGACTGTGATTCTGCTCGGGAAGGGGAGAAGGTATGATGTCACCAGCACGGGCCATGAGAAGGCCTACGATGCAGGAGCAACCATAGCCTCGCCCTGAGCACCACAACACTATCGTGTGAATAGGGTCTGCTTTCACTTCGATAGTGTTTGACCAAAAGGATATGTTTGTGTCAGAAATGGGCTCTTTGTCTACTCTAGCTCCTTACTGGAGACCAAACCGAAGCTGGCGAGGCAACTTGAAGACCCTGATGAGAAGACATCCTCGGATGAGGACTAAAGTAAAGAGTCGTGAGAGCAGACTCTGATGGGTATGGCTTCGATATGGCGTCGACAAGAGGGAATAGGCGAGGGGTAGACAGCACTCCAATCGACTCTAAAGTGTCAACAGAGGATCCAAGATCTGGTGGGAAATGCATATGCAAGCTATCCATCTACACATGCCAACCACTCCAACTTAGCCAAACGCCAAGGGCAACCTTCCTCTAGTCTCGCTACGCGCAAATGCCGACAGGGTATAATGACAAAGTAAAACATTTGATCTTGGCTCTCCTAAATCGAATCCTTTATGCTAGCCGGTCTTTGAACAGGACGCGTGCAACGATCAGCGAGAGTGGGAACATGGATCGCGCAGGGTCGAGAGGGTGCTACCGTCGGCCCTGTTCATGGATTAGCACTAACGTGGCTTCAATGATGGAACGATGTTGGTCTTACCAGGCTGCTCGAGCCTCCCACAGCTACCCGCTGCTTACCCAGCCAGCTCTTGGGAGCCTCGCTGCGGCGCTGTAGAACGACGGTGTTGCTCTGGAGACGCATGGTCATGTCATACCATGCGGAGGTGATGAGTTTGTTTTCGCGGCGTAGGTTCTCGACTTCTTGCTGCAGCTCAACCTGATTTATGTTAGTTGTAATAAACGTATTGGATTTTGTGATGGAAACTATACCGAGCCCTTCTCCGCCGTCTCCTTCTTCGCTGATGCCAGCTGCTCCCGCAAAGTATTGTTTGCGGCCATCTGCTCTTGGAGATCCTGTAGCGATCATTAGCAGGTGGTCCTGCGGTTGTGCGCTAAGGGAGGAGAGTGAAACAATGCCGGAATCGATGATACTTCTTCGCCGCCAGGCGAGGGACAAACTTGCCGCATGATCAAAGCCGTTGGTTGAGATGAACTCGGTGCTGGCCCTCACAGCCACGGGCCTCTTCTTCGGCGAGATCATTCGCGTGACGCGTCCCCATGTAGTTTGCCCCGTGCCGGTCGTCGAAGTCGATACCTCGGATAGCGACTTGTTCTTCTCCGAGTGATGCCTGTCTGGTGATGCTGGTGAAATAAGCGTAGCGGCAGAGTACGACGGATCGAGGCGTTGCCGAGTCTTCATCGTCGATACCGCTACGTCAAAGGCGGAGGAGGGTGATTTGGTGTGGGAGTGTTGGCTGATGCTTACTTTCTTCGCTTTGTCGAGCGCTGCTTCTGACGAGAGTACTGTTTCCGCGATCTCCGTGGACGTCGTGTCCAGCACGTTCGATTGCGTCTCTGCTGGTGCGCTGATGACCGATTGAATCCGACTACGGACTTGCTGTAAGGTCTCTGCTCGTTTCAGCTTGAGCAGCTCTGGAGACAGTTTCTCACGGTCGAGCAAGGCGGCACGTAAGAGGCTCGCTTTTTCTTCATTGGCGAGCTCCAGGTCTCGGAGCTTTTGGTTCGTTCGCTGCTGCAACGCCAACAGACGCTCGTGCTCAGCAGAGACAACCTTCGTTTTGGCTTCGTCGTCAAGCTCAGACTTGTTGTTCAGCTCGTTTCGAAGCTCCGCCATCTGCAGGTCCTTCTCTCGTAATCTTCGATGAAGCTCTTCCAACTCCTGCTCGGCAATTTGGAGTTTCTCATTCTGCTCGAGAAAGGGTTTTTGGCTTTCCTCGTCCTTCTCTACCATCATGTCGGAGCGCAGGCCAAGATTCTCTGTCATTTGCTTGAGTGTCTCAGTCTCGAGACTCTTTAACCGTGCGGTAAGGATGTTGACCTTCTGTTGTAACGCTATTGTATCAGCGGTTACTCGCGCATCGTTCACTCTCGAGGTCTCAGTTTCGGGCACTGTCTCGTCCTCCTCGAGCTCATCTTCGAGGCTGCCACCGCGATCTGCGTGATTCGAGGACTCCAGCTCCCGTATCTTGTCTTCCAGATCATTCTTGGCATCTTCAGCTTTGTGTTGAAGCTCCCGTGTCTGCTCCAATTGCTTCATAAGCAGAAGATTTTCGTGCTCGATCCTTGTTCTCTTTCCCTTCTCCTCGAAGATCGCCTGTTCGCAATTGACGAGTGTCGAGCTGTTCTCCTTGTTGACCTTCTCCAGGGCCTCGCATCGCTCCTCGATAGCTTCCAGCTGCTGAAGTCGTTCACGTGCTTGCTGATAGTCTTCTCGCAGCTGCTCCAAGTTCTTTGTCTCCTTGGTGAGCGTCTCGATTTTCTTCTTGAGATTCTCGTTTGCCTTCGACCGCTGGCTGAGTTCGTCGCGCTCTGCCTTGAGAACCTGTAATTGGTCGCGTAGGTCCTGTTTCGATCCTTCCTCGTTCTGGAACCGCTCCAGTCGTCTGTTCTGGCTTTCGAGAATGTCTCTGGCATGAGCCAAGTCCGTCTCGAGCTGATCGATATATTGTTGATCACGTGCTAGTTCATTTCGCAGCTGTTCGACGTCGTCTGAGTTGCCGGGCTTTGCTGCACGATTGTCCAAATGAACTGTGGCCTCGGCCAGATCTTCCTCGAGCTGCGATATCCGGTTGCGCGAGGTTTCCAACTCCTGCTTCAATTTCCCGACATGCTGCCTCAGAGCGTGTCTATCCTTGTTCGCTTCAACCAACTGGGCTTCTTGCTCCAAGTCTGTGTCTCGTCCAAGTGCGGTTGTGGGGCCAGATACAGTTCGAGTTGGCGTCCGGTAACCTGACAGGTTGGGCTCGACCGTCAGTTCTGAGTCTACGCCGAGATCTGACATCCTCATGTCCAAGGCCTGCATCTCTTGAATGGCCCCCGCAATTTGTTCCGCCGTCTTTGTCCCCAACTGACCCATGACTTGCAGCATGCGCTGGTTGCTCTTCGGCGAGAAACAAGCTGCAAGGAGGACCGCCATAGTAAGCTTTGCAGTGAGCATGGTCGACCCCTCCCTTGCGCCTGACTTCAGATCGGGGATCATGCGTTTTGTCAGAACGGGGAGTTGCTCGCATTCCTCCCGTATGTACGTCGATACGGCACGTTCGATGTGCTTGAGGTTCTGCCATCTCGGTATCCAGTTGTTGCTTTGCCGGCGGTCGTTGCTCTCTTCGAATATGGGTAGGGACTCGCTGAAGTACTCGCTGTCGATGTCGTTCAGGATCTGCCAGAGAAGCTGACCATCCTCGAGCTGGTTCCATGCGTTTACCCGACCGGGCAGGTCGAAGGTGTTCACCTATGGTATGTAGATTAGCGTGGGTGGACGTGTAGGCAGCGGTGCATCACACACCCAGTCGAGCAGAGCTCGAAGAAGTTCTGGCTTAAAATCGTCCATGGTAGCTTAGCGGGGCTCACCGCCCACGAGTGCGCGTTCGTATGTTGCTCTGTGGTCTCAAGTAGGGCGGGCACAAGCTAGGCATCATGTGTGGGTGGGCGAATCATGCAAAAGTGGTGGGCGCCGTTGTGTTGACGCGTCGGTGATCGATAGGCGGTGGGCGTGGGCGGCTGCGCTAAATTGATCGTCTCCCGCCGCGGAGGTGTACGCCAATGTCACGCTGGCTGAGGCCGAGCGAGGGAAAGCGTCTGGTGGACCGGACGCAAGGTGTCAGATTGGGGGCATAAGGATGCAATCGAGCTGAGACAGCGAATCGTCTCAGCGCGTTGTGGACGTGAAAGGTTGAATGTTTCCTAATTTGGTGGGGGACGGGCGCCTGCCGTAGAAATGCAGGGTCCACTGGGGGCTGCTGGCAGATCGAACTGCGGGATAAGTGTCAATTTCGAAGTATGAGCAGGCAAACGAGCAGTGTGGACTCCCGGCGAGATCATGCCCGTTTAGAGGTCGTACTCGTGATCTGATTCCAGGACAGCAAGTTTGCTGTACGAAGCGGTTCACAGATTGCAGCTACAATGCTCTCCGGTGACAAGAGCCCGCCCAAGAGGTGCAGGAAGTGAAATTGCTAGAAGGTATCTAAGTCGCGTCCCATCCATACTCCAGTCTGAACTCCGTATCCCAAAAACGATTGTCATGTTCCTGACACGTACGGTCCTTCAAATGATGTGTACAAAGAACATGGTAAGGTCATCATGCGCCCTGCAAGCGTTTTACGCCTCGCCTTGCGTTGTAACAACACCGTCCTCCTCAATCTCGACCTTGTATTGCTCGCCCATCGTAGTGACAAACTCCAGAGCGGAGGCAGGTGCTTGGGCAGCGAAGCCCTTGATAATGTCTGCAGCCACACGTCAGTCAATTGCGCTATGCAGTGTTGCGCACTACAACATACTGTATTCGTGAGTGATGACGCCCTTGGCCTTGCGAATGCCCTCCTTGGCCTCCTCTACGATGTGGTCTGGGGTCTCGTTCGGAAAGCTGATGATGACGGATCTTTGGGGAGCGACAGCCATGGTGGTAGCGGCGAACAGCGCAGTCAAGACGGAGAGGGTAGCGAAGCGCATTGTGCGGATTTTGGTCGAGTCTGCGAAAGTCGTGCGAGTGGAGTTCTTATCAGGGTTGTTAGGTGCGTGCGGTGTTTGCGGAGTTGTAGATTCTTAGGGAAGGTGGGAGCCTGGGGGCACTATGGGGTGCCCGGAAGGAGCAAGCCTCGGGAGTGCGTCATTGCGCCTTCTCCGCTCAACGCCGTTGGTGAACCACCCATCACCGCCCTCTCCAATCACCATCGAGCCAAGGGCAAACTCGGCCTTCAGCCCATCTCTTCTGCGTGTACGCCCGCGCGGAAGCGGATGATAACTATCACTACGGAGGTCCAAAGACTCATTGTTCCGTGCTCTCAAAGTGAGGCTCTATACAGCTACAACAATTGTCGCAGATCGATCGCGAACGTTCCCAAACACTTAGATCTAAGGAACAACGAGACTCGACCATTTCCGCTGACATGCTTACTGTCAAGGATCAAAAGACTTCGTAAAGACTGCTAAATCCATCAATGCCAATCAGGCGGACACACACAAAGTCACGCCTCGGTTGCAGCCAGTGCAGAAGGAGACGAGTCAAATGTGATGAGCAAGAGCCACGATGTTCGTCCTGCGTCCAGCGCGGTGAGAGCTGCGTCTATCTAAGATTTCCCACGAAGTCGACATCAATCACCGCGTCAAAGACTTCAGCACCGCCAGTCAGCTCCACTTCGCCATCAGAAGCAGGGACAGGTCAGAACTCCCCAGCCGCTACTGCCACCGTAGAAAACAACGTTGACGATGCGTTGTGGAGTCCGGATAGAGTACGTGAGCTGGAGCTTCTCCATCACTGGTGCCTGAGGACTTCGAAAGATTTCACGCCAGACTTAGTGGACTTGTTCCAGGACTACCTAGTCAAGGTGGCCCTCGAGAATCCACATCTTATGAACGCTTTGCTTGCGCTCGCGTCATTCCACATCGCCTGTGAGACCAACGATCCAGCGACATGTCGAGACTTCACAAGTACGGGCATGGGCTATCACACTAGGGCAGTTGCCGGTCTGCGAGCTGTACTCAATTCGCTCTCGCCCGAGGCCTGCGATCCCGTCTTTGCAAGTTCGACTCTCATCATGGTGTGCGTTATGATATCGCCCTTCCTTCCTGTAGGGCACAGCCGGACGTTCAACTTTACCGCCGAAGCTATCCTTCCGCTTGCAGACATACTACGTGGGCTCGGCCTCGTGATCGAAACCTCCCAACGGAAAGTGCAGCAAGGCCCCCTGAGTGGCATTTTTAATGTCGCATGGCCGAGCCTTCCGCATTCAACAGTCTCACCCATCCTAGAAGACTTACGCAAATTCAACGAAATCAAATCGGACTCCGCGACCGCGCCTGTGTTCGAGCATGCAATTCAAGCTCTCCAGAAGAAAATCCTCGACAACACCGCAGTCTTTCCTTGGATTGCACTCGCTGGATTGGAGTTCATCGAACAACTGAGGCTGCAGAACACTGTTGCAATGGCCATCTTCATGGTCTGGGGAGCTCTGATGCACATGGCAGATGACCAGTGGTGGGCACGATTCTCAGGGAAGAACTTGGTGAACGAAACCTCGACGATACTGAGTTCGAAGGGCGATGGGTTCACTGGAATCATTGCTTGGTGTCGCCGGGAGGTTGGTCTGAGTGAGCGCCCTTGACCTGCGGGATCATACGTCCATCGATTTTCATCAACACGTCGGAAACCCTGACTACAACTAAGCTCTGGACAACACCGTACCTCTGCTAGGTCCTTGTAGGGGAGTCTACCAATTGTACGACCTCACAGTAACAGCCACAGCGGAGCCTATCATGCGCGGCCTACTGCAACTCACTCGCATTCGCCTTCACACTTTCCTCCAGCGGCGTATACCCATGGTCATAAGCCTCCTTTAGCAACCCCTCGACCTCACCTTTCATCAGATTGGTAATCTCGTCCGTTCCATCGTCCTCGAATTGCGCAAACTCGTGCTCCGGATGTTCCTTGCGCAAGATCTGAACAATCTTGCTAATCGGCGCAGGCGCAACCATACCCAACAACCTCCTGCCCTCCAACTTCGGGTTCACCAGAGCTATGACATGCAACTTCGCGTCATCCCTGACATCTATGAATTGCTCCGGCACCCGCTTCAACGCATCGTACTTCCCGTCCCACAGGTTCTTCACCCAGCCGGCGGTCGTGGGGTACCCTTGATGCTGCGGCTGCAGAACAGGTCCGAGGTTGCCATTAGGATTTACGCAATTGACCACAATCCTTGCGCCGGACTCATCTTTCCACTTCTGCATCGCGCGCTCCACTTCGACCTTGGACGCCGAATACACCGTTGCGCCGCCTGCATCGGCCCCTTTCTCTTTCACAGCCGCGATCGCGGCTTCGTTGAAGGTACGCTCGTCCACTGTAAAAGGGACGCCGGGCTTGGGCTGAGTCACGGCGAAAGACGAGGACGTGTACACGAAACGCGTAATGCCCGCCGCGGCCGCGGTCTTGAGCGCGCTCATAGCCATATCGACCGTGTACGGGATGGAAACCGCTGGGTCGCCGGAGCCGTTCATGTCGTGTGCGACGTGGATGAAGCCGCTTGCACCTATAACCCAAACTCAATATATCGGCTCATCAATCGCAACACCCGGAGGCTGGCTTTCACACACCTTTCACGGCTTCAGACAGCGCGTTGGACGCGGTGGGATCCGCAACAGTGACTAGCTCGAACTTCCCAGCGCCATGCTTGGCGTCGAAGTACTCCTTCAACCATTGATTCTTTGTGGCGTCTCGCGATGTACCGCGGACTTTGAAGCCAGCAGCGAGAACCTGGTCTGCGACATGGGAGCCGATGAAGCCACTACAACCCGTGACTACGACGGTGCTGCCGTAAGGGATCGCGGGGTTGGGGAGGCCTGGAATAGTCATTGTTGTGAATTGCGTAGTATGGTTGTTACGGACGATAATATAAAGCCTTGAATATGAATTGATATCTTGCGCTTCCTTTGTCAGAAGATGTTTGGCTGTTTAAGCGAAACGAAGGAGTCGCGGTAAAGTCTCCGAGGTGACGTAACGATGGTAAGCTATCCCACCGGGTAACACCATTAAGCCGTCCAGTGCAATCAAGCTTTACTGCGACGGGCCAAGGTATACTAAGGGTCCTGCTGCGATGCTGTTAACTGAATGGAGCACCGCAAACTCGGCTATGAGGACGTTGTTGAGAATTTCGGTGCTTTCATTTTAGTGCCTAGCAGCACTGCTATCTACGATCGGTGCAATACAAAAACGAAGAACGCCCCCCAAATGTTGTGACCACCGCCCATGTCGCGGCTAAGCTCTCACCATAAACGTTTTGTTGCGCAGAGCGCTGAAGAATACAATCATTGTGAAGCGAATCGGTAGGGTAAGACAAGGGCGAGAAGGGGCAAGGGTTGTACAGAGCAGGGGGAAGAAACGAAAGCTCCGTGCAGCGCCTGATGATGCATCACAACCCAGGCTCCACAGATGCTGATTTCGCCGTACTATACAAAGCGATCTGCCAAGAGCGAGTGATACGAATGAGGCCAGAGCGAAAGCTCAAGCATGCCTAAGCAAGGTCGAAGATAGAAAAAATCATTGCCCGAAGGCAGCCAACGCCAACGTCGACAGGATTCGAGACGTTGTGTGGAAGAATGTTGCGTAGTGATGCGGCGTGAGTATGCGTCGAGCGTGACCATAACTCGTCAGGTCATAACGTCGTCAAAGACTCTCCGGCTAAAAGAAGTTGCTAACGCCAGCAGGTTGAGCATACTGCTGGTAGCCCTGGTTGTGTACGGAGTTACCGAAGTGGTGAGGTACGGGAGGATTGCTCAGGCGATGAGGCTGACGATTAGGCTGGGGCGACACGATGTTGGCACCGTAGTTGGCAGAGGCAGTATACATGGGAGGCTGGAACGCAGTGCCGGCTTCGGAAGTCTGAGCGCCGGAGACTGCGCTCGGTGATGCATGGCCTGACGGAGCGCGACCGGTAAAGGCCGCAAGACGACCCTCACGCTCCTGGACCTTTGTCTGAATGCGGCGGCCGTAAGGGGTCTGGCGGATCTGAGGGAGGATAGGGCGCATGGCATCGATGAGCTGGATGCAGAGCTCAGATGGGGCGAACTCCAGAGCGGTCTGGATGACGTAGTTGCCGTACGAGTCGCGCATAAGCCTCTCAAGCTGCTCGACATCAAGCAGCTCCTCGATCATAGCAGCCTTGGCTGTCATCTCAGCACAGCGAATGCATTTCTCGATGACGTTGGAGCTGAACTTCTGCATCGACAGCTCGGCGATCTTGCCCCTAAAACCGAGGCACAGGGGTGTCGTGAAGCTGGGATCATTCAGATCGAGGATGTACTGGACAACATAGTTGCCGAATGGGTCCTGCACGAGATGGAAGCTATGCGCAGTGATCTGGCGGACGAGATCGACCTTCTGGAAGCCAGAAGCGTGGTCGATGCAACGCTGGAGGACACAGCAGCCATGACGGTGAGTGCCGACGACGATGCAGTGCTCACCTACAGCATCGAAGATGAATTGAGCCTCTGCAGATTTGAGGTGATTGAGACACTTCTGGATGACGTGGTTGCCGTTCAGGTCTTGGATGAGGTCAACGACCTGGCCAGAAAGAGCCTCGATGATGATCTGTGTCTGCTCCTCCGTGGAGATGAACTCGATCATTTTCTGCAGGGCGCGGGTACCGTGCTGGTTCAGCGCAATGGAGACCATGGCTGGAGCAGCATTGCGAACGAGGGTAGTGCGCTGCTCGTCGTTTGTGAACTCGAGAAGCTTCTGGCAGAGGTAGTTGCCAAAGGGGTCGGTCATGAGCTCGACAACGTGGGGAGCAGTCTCATCAAAGATGATCTGCAGGTACTCGGTGTTGCGCTCCTCGAGCTTCTTCTGCAGGAAGCGACAGCCGTGCTGGTCCTTGCACAGGCTGTAGATCTCGTGGCGAGGCATGGTCTTCAGGTCATAGTTCATGAAGCGGTTGGCATCGTTCTGCATGCGGCGGCTCTGGATAACACGAGCCTGGCTGTCTTGGACACGACCGTTAGGACCATAGGTGGCGTACGGGTTGTAGTACTGGCCAGCACCAGGGTAGATGCCATTGGGTCCGTAGGAGGGCGGACCACCGTACTGAGGGCCGAGATTCATGCCGTTCATGGCGTTGTTTAGCATGTTCATGCCATATCCGTAGTATGGGGCGTTACCGGCAGTTGTAGAAGAGTACTGCGACATGTTTGGAGAGCCAACAGTGCTGCTAACGCTGCCATTGACGGGAGCCGTGGATGTGATAGCGGGACCAAAGGGAGCAGCGCTCGCGTGCAGACCAGAAGAGACAGGGCGGTACTCTTGCTCCTTGAATCCAGCCGAGAGCTCACGGCTGTGGCGGTGAGACACGGCGTGAGGAGGGATTCGACCGAGGTTTGCGTTGTGCTGGTTGAAGTGTTGCTCAGCGTGTGCATTGTTGCCACCGTTCATGCCGTTGCTGTTGGCTCCATTACCGTTCTTCAGGGTGGGAACATTGCTCGCGGAGAACGACTGAGTCAGCTTGGGCATGCCGCCGTTGGGACTGGCAAAGCTTGAGCGCTGGTTGTCCGACCGAAGAGGGCTAGTGAAGTTGAACTCAACAGACTGGCGGTTGCTCTTGGGCGTTGTCTGGCCATTAGCTGTGCCGTTCTCGTAGTCCTCGGCAGCCTGCGAGCCTTTGCGGAATGTGTTAGCAGGAAGTGATTGTTGAGCCTGACGATGCGTGCGGTAATGCGGCCAACCAGACTGGGACTCCGGACCAGGGGATTGGGAAAGGGCTAAATCAAGCGCAGCGGAAGAGGCAGAGAAGGAGGTGCCATTACCTGCATCGCCACGGCGGACAAGGATGGGGAACTTGTCGTTCGTGTTGCTCATCTGGAGATAGGCCTTGTGATCAGGAGAAGCTGCAGGGTTGTGCACCTTATCCTCCTCGCCGAACAAGTAGCCAGTGGTGTCGATGTGGCCCAAAACAGAGGCGAGGTCTGGGAGGTTGTCACGACCACGAAGGTCAAGGCCAGTCACGGGCATCGACATACGGTTGTTCCTGTGGCAGCTCAATCAGTTTGCGAACTTTGTCGACGCGTTGGAATGTGGGGATGTGGGCGTAGGGCTTGGTGGCACAAGCCCTACGTCACCATCGCAGGTAAAAGAAGAGGGGAGTCCTTACTTTCGTGAGGCGGGGCTCAGAGGGGTGAAGTCGTCGTTGTCGAAGTCATCGTGCTCCTCGTCCGAGTTGCGGCGAGTGCCAGGCACGGACTGGGAAGGCAGTCCGTTGTTGTTGAAGAACGAAGACGAGGGCGGCGAGGTGACCTGGGAGTTGGCACGGCTGCCGCGAGGCGTAATCCTGGTGGTAGGTTGCTGAATGCTAGACATGCTGAAACGATTTGGTCGCGAGAAAGCGTTTGGGAAACCGTTGTCGCTGTACTCTGGAGGAGTAGTAGGCTGGCTTTGTGCGGGCTTGTTGAAGCGGACTTCGGAAGACAAGCGGTGGATCTCCTCTTCTCCACGTCGAGACTGCAAATCGATGAGTTCCATTTCAGCTTCAAAGCGTCTTCGCTGCTCCTTCAAGTATTCGTACTCAAGCTTCTTCTTTTCGAGCTAACAATCAGTTAGCACAGTCACGCGGTCGACTGCGTGTGCTTCGAGGCAACAATGTCACGAGTGTGATGGACGGTAAGGTCTGGAAAGATAGAAAGAAATGGTGAAATGAATAGATCTGGATCTCCGAGAGAAACAGGAGAGTACAAAGGATAGTCGTAGCAATATTGGTGGGGTTGTTGAAAGTGTGTGGGTGAAGTAATCACGCGGGGAGGCACGAGGAGGTAGGTGTTGTCAAAACGGTCTTGGCAAACGTGGAGAAATCGCGCAACTCGAGGTGAGAGACAATAGCGAAGTCAAAGTGAATGAAATATGCTTACCACTTGAAGCTTGTGGTACGTCTGTCAGGGTCGTCAGCAATTGTCCCTTATTCACTGTGTATTGTCTGGTACCGAACACCACTCGGTCCCTGATCGCACAACATGCCTATGCAAGCAAAAGCTAGCAGATAGCACATGTCCGTACTTTCGGGCTCAAGTCTAGGTGCTGGTGCCAGATTGACAGGGCTCCGCTACGTACCGCAGTCGTGAATTCTTGAGGCTCAGCAGCTTGCCTGCGCTGCTGGCCGATAGGCGACAATGGGGTGTTCACCGTGGGGATGTTGTTCGTAGTGAAGCGTCGGTGCAGCTGGCCGCGCACATCGCCAGCGTTGGAGGTGGCAGCCTGGGAGCCAAAGCTGCTGCGCAGCGGAGATGTGAGGCCGAGGGCAGCAAACGACGACTGCTCTTCGCGAGGAGAGCGGAGACCGCCACGGTCACCAAAGCCGGAAGAGAAGGCCATGTTCAACTAGAAATACACTGCATTGCCGTCAGCATATTTGTCCCTCGCATCTCCAGTGTGGGGTTGAGGGCGGTGAGGGAGGGGTGCTGCAGCTGCGCAATGCGCGCCTGCCTCCGGAGAGCGGACAGCGCACACAACAGCGTGGCCATGTGCAGACAGGGGCGCGACATACACAGTCAAGTTACTCGTACTCGTACACAGGCAAGGTGCCCTCGGTGGCCTTTGTTGTGCGGACGCGATCGAGGGATGTCGTCAACCAGCAGAAGTCGGTGGTGAGGGCTCAGTGGTATCCTAGTGGCACGGGGTGAGGCCTGATCTATGCGCCAGACCAGCCAAAATTGGATATACGCGGCTTATGGAAGGGACCGACAGAGGGAAACGTCAAGATAGGCCGCCTGTCAGTCCTCGAGTATAATTCAAGCTCTTGTGGGTAGAGAGGAAGGAGTGGCCTTCCGCAGCGAAGTTCAAATGGCAGGCGTGGACCCTGAGCTCTTTGGGAAGGCGCCATGCATACGCGCTAGAACTGGCCCTCACACGGGAATCCGCAGTGCTCCAAGACGACCCGTGCCCTGGCCTTGAGCGCACATGCACCGTTCTGCTTGGATCACGCCGATCTACATAAACCTGCATCCGCTGTGCTTTCTCCAGCTTTTCCCATTCTTCATCCCTTTCAAGCTGCGTTGGAGCTCAGCACCATCTGTCAGCCTCCTACTAGCCACCGTGCCACTGTCAGTTCGCAGCGCCTCGGCCCACCATTTGGGAAACTTCTATTCTAGTGACCCACTGGCTGCCCAATCTGCGCGGTAAACGTGCTGCTCGAAGGCTCCTTGACAATGTGACAAGCAGCTTCCAGGCCTTTGGACCCGGCCAGGGATATTGAGTACCGCCAAACAGTGGGCTTCTGGCAAGGCTCACACGTCATTCAGCAGCAGCTCCAAATCCATCGTCACACAGTGCAGCCAATCACCCCGTGCTCATGACTGGAATGCAAGGGAGGGGCAGCACTATTGTTCACTTCCACGGCCGGAGTGCGAGCAGCGGGGCAGTACTGCTCGTTCCAAACGCCGATAGATGCCGCCTATGGTAGGTACTTTAGTAGCGGTGGAGCACTCCCCTCCTGTTCAGTTCACAAACACCATCTCCCACGACAATCAGTGAGGGGCAAAAGGCAGAAGTGCGGTTGATATGCCCAGCATTACCGGCAGCTGCACTGTGCACCACTGTTCTGGAGGGAGTCCCGAAGTCCAGACATGTTTGTTGATCCTTTTGTTGAGTTGATCTCTAGCAAGCAAGCATCACTTTCCAGAAGCGGTGAACGGCCCACAGCGACCAGGACAAAGTGGACTACCTCTCGTGATGCCCTGACGCTCAGCAGACCGGCAACATTCCACCGACTTTCGTGAAGAAACAGTCACGATGCTATCTTTACTCAGCTCTAGGGCACACAGGGCAACAAAGGCCCATGGCCCGCTCTTGCGCAATCCACGGCTATCATGGCAGACGCGGTTAGGCTAGGAACCGCATCTGCAATCCTACACCGCTATCTCAAAACAGCCCGCGCTAGGCCGCGTTTCAGGTCGAGGGGCCCAGCCATTCGCTTTACAACTTCCCCGCACTGCGAATCGGCTGCCGCCGTCTCAGCCCGCCCTCACTTCAGCGGAACAGCACCCGCCAGCACGAGAAGTGATTCCGACAGCGCCAACACACGCTTCACGGAGATGAAGGGTCCGGCATTGATTGGCACCAGCGTCGCTATTGCCGGAATCTCGAGCCTGAGAAGCGCTGCACGACGTCTACTTATGTTCGAAACGAGGTGGAGAGCAAAAAGCAACTTGTACACCCACATCGAACTCGCTTCACGTTTCCTTCTGCAGCGTCCTGCGCCGCTGCGGGGCATACTTCGAGAAGGCTGCCCGTCACTGCTGCAGGCGCCCATGACAGCGCATACCGAACGCCCGCAACGTGCGCTGGCAGGCAAGCGAGCGAACGTGGCAAGCCTTGCTCAGGGCGCAAACCTTATTTTCGTATGTCAGTGCTGGCTGTCAGTGCTGGCAAAGCAAACTTGAGGGGCATGCAAGGGCGAAATGTGACGTTTTGTGGAGACACTGTGTCATTGTAGACATGATGGAATCTGTGATGCTAAGAAGGATGAATGGTGGTAAGTCGACGATGCATGTTGGTCAAGACAGATGCCATATAAGGGTAATAGATCTCATGAAGAGCACTCATTCCGCGTTGTCACGAACACAGCATGAAGGGAAGGCAAGGAGGCAAGCAAGACTAATAGAGGTTACACAGCTGATGTGCTGCATGCATGCATTATCATCTACACGTTATCGTGGAGGCGTTTGTACAGCCTTTAGTACAGCTGCAACGAGCGCTTGACACCAGCGACGGTCTTGCGGACCTCAGACACGCTCCTCTTAGTGGTGGTGTTGCCCACGGGAGTGCGGGCTGGGAAGCCCTCCCACGAGGTGGCGTACTTAGCAACAGCAGCCGCAATACCGCGAGCATGCAGCAACCAAGCCTCAACGTTTAGGTTGTCGACAGTGTCACCGGCCTGGTGATAATGAATTTTGACCTGTTTTTGGTGCTTATCAAAGACTGAAGAAGGTTGGAGACGGTACATAGAAGTCAATTTTGCAAGTCAGGATGCATCTTTGGAATGACCAGATTGGAACATGATTATTGTTTAGTAGCACCAAAACATGTAATGAAGAGCTCTTTTCAAGTCAGTGAAGAAGGAAACCCCCCCTTGCCTGCCTGTACAAACCACTTTGTATGCCTATTGCCAAGTTTATTCAAGAACGAGATAAAGCCCAGGTGAATGATGATGGCTGCTTGTCCTTACCAGAACCTTCGATCCAGTCTTCTGCATATTCATCGATCCAACGAAGTCGAGAAAGCGGAGCTCATCAGGACCTTACGAGTCTTGGCTTGCATCTCGCCCACCTATTTCACCAGAAAGGTGTTTTAGCCTTGTGCATCTTCTCCCTGAATTTTTCCCACTTCTCGTTGTTCTGGTTGCGGTTGTAGTCAATGAGAGCTGCGATGGCATCGTCCCAAAGCTGTGCATACAGCCTGATGCCGTCGGTGAAGTTCCAGTTCGTGATCCATGCAGTAAGAAGACGATAGGTGATTGAAAGGCCTTTGTAATCATTCAACTTCTTCGGGTCGAACTTGAAGGGTCTCGGCTTCCATGGTGAACCGATCGATTTCACATGCAGACCGAACTGCCAAATCCAGGGGCCTAACTGTTCGTCAGGCACTGTGAGGCCGAGGGCGATGCGGCGGTGAAGCAACACAATGCACCACAAGAACCTATCTTGAGGCATGTCCTTCAGGCCCACTTTAGAAATGATCTGTGGAAGCTCGTTGGAGAAGTTCATACTATTGGCGT
Organism: Didymella glomerata; assembly: GCA_030271015.1. NCBI lineage: Eukaryota > Fungi > Ascomycota > Dothideomycetes > Pleosporales > Didymellaceae > Didymella > Didymella glomerata. The sequence continues at coordinate 383,149 of JAJOHN010000012.1, forward strand.
CAGCTGCGTATACTCAAGTACCTAGGCACAGTTCAGAGAACGTGGGTACTTACGATGCAGTCCAGAAGTCGTAGAACTCAGTCTTTGGGATTGGATCCATTGTGAACCAGTGGACGTCTTTGTTAAGCCAATATCTATCGGTAGCAAAGCTCTCTTTTGGAAGACATCCTAACACCAAAGGTGGATGTAACCCTTGGTTCCCGGTCGACCTTAAGTTGGGGTGCAAAGTCAGCAGGTATCTCACATGTAGTTCGTACGTAGGATTTGACTGACCACCTTGAGCAAATTGGGGGCCGATTGTGGGTATCCCAGATGCGGTTCCAGCCAACACCATCAGCTTGAATGACTGGGCAGACGATGACCAAACTGAATGGTGTGGCCGCCCACCTAGCTATGGTAGAAGCAGAAGGTTCATCCTTGAAAATGACAGTGCCTCGGTCGGCAGGATGGTGAAGAATGTGGGATGTCTCAGCCTTGTAGACATCCTTTTCTACCATTTTCTCGGAGAAGATCTGAATATCTCGCACAGATATAGGAATCTCTCGACCATCATCTCCCTTAATCTTTACCCCTTTTGCTAGCATAGCAGCAGCCAGCGCTGCCTGCCAAGTCTCGTGATGCTGCCACGAGGTCTGACCAGGTACGTACTCCATCGGAGGGTGGAAGAATCCGGGATAATCTGGACGTGTGTCGGTGAACTCGGTGAAGACGTTTGGATTGGATTTCAAGCCTATAGGGGAGAGTGGATGGTCGAACCTTCCACCGTCCTTGAATGTGGTGACTGTGTCGTCAATGGAATGATCGGCATATAAGACACATTGAGCTCTTTTGCTACTTCTCATCCGTAATACGAAGAAGTTTCGAGGAGGCGGGCCATACTTCATGTACTCGCTTTCGTGCTTTTGGGAGAGAAGTGACTTAGTATGACCTTCAGCCTGTGGGTGAGTTGTGGGGTTGTAAGTGGCATTTCTTGCGTATGTGTTCATTTTGTGTTCTGGAAATGCACACGAGAGCTTGGAGGAAGTTCAGAACGCTGTGTTCGTTTGCGAGACAATCCAACCAGGGTTGCTGCGAATGGGCGACAAGTTGGAAAATATCCAAGGGAAGATGTGGGTCGGCTGGGTGGTGTGAATGAACGGTGACGGGACTTGAAACGCTCACTGTTCAGAGCTAGAAGAAGGAGAGGAGTGTTCTTATATGCTGTGAAGGACATTAATCTCCCGGCTCACCGCGCAATCATTCGATTGCCGTGCTACGTTGTATCTCTCCGTTTGTTCTTGCAGGCATGATCATTTATTGATCAACTCAAGACCAACGTCTGCTAACCACGTGTTACCGTCACTGTCATGATACGTCAGCAACGAGCCCCAATAGCGATCCTCGTGCCCGCAAAGTCTAAATATTGTCTATTGTCATTCGCTTGTGGGGAGTTGTTCGTCATTCACTTGTGTGGCGTTGTGTCAGGCACATGATAAAGTTGACTGTGGTTGCTCTCACATCAAAGGCACCTTTGTCCGCTCGTCCCTCACTCACAAACAACAGAGCAATCCTTCACCGACTGACAACAACGACACGGCGACGCGTATCTCAATGATATTATGCTCTCGCCTGGAATTCCCCCGCTCGGAACCCCAGAAACATCAACAAGCCAAATTACGTGCTTGACTGTTTGTTGATGATTGTGAGAGTGCCTGCAGTGACGCAAACAGTGGTCATTCGCTTCATGAGTGGGAAATACCAGACTCCCGGGTCGGCGCTGTGGATATAAGCCTTTAAATTCGTCGTCACATTCTATCTACTTTTCGTTGGTTCTTTACCTCCACTTTTCCTTCACTTCCGCCAATCCCTCACATTACATCACAAGCGCACCACAGAGCCAAGTTCACCTCTCATTACACTGTCTGACGACATAACGTGCTCTTGTACCGGGCTCAGTGACCAGGTAGGCTACTTGTGCTCAGCTCTCAGATCGTTCGGAACAATTGCTGACCGTCGCCAAGTATCAGACTCATCATGCCGTACCTCCCCGATGGAGACAGTCCTCATATCACCGCTGGTATCCCTCTCGATTGCCTCGCCACCTGGATTGATAGTGGCGTTGACATTCCGCGCAATGGTCCGCATACTCTCAATCCCACCCGATTCGGCTGCACGATCAATCAAGACTTCAAGGTCGACTCAACAAGGACACGATTCGAGAAAGGCATGCAGGGCAGCTTGATAGAGGAGAAGACCTTCGACATTCCAAAGCAAGGCAAGGTTCTGAAGGTCAAGATCTTCATCGAAGGTGTCACGCCCTACTGGTATCTTGACCCAAAGACTAAAACAAACGTCTGGGTCACGAATCAGTGGGTACTTGCAGACTGTGTCACGAAGGGCGAGCCTTGGAAGCGTGATATCAAGGACTGGCCGGTCAATCTCGAGCTCCAAAAGCTTCACTTCGACACTACGCCATGGATGCGAAGCCCTGCTACTGACACAAGTCTGCTGGGACGTACTATCACGGCGCTCATCACTGCTTTCCACTCCTCGCCACCACCCTTCATGGGCACGAAGCTTGAATCTCTTGTCAAGAAGATGAGCATAGATACTATTTCAAGAATCATCACCAAAGGTATCCAAAAGGCAGGAGTCAGTGGCGTTTTAGAAGAGCCGAGCCTCGGAGGCCAGAGGCTTCTCAATACCGCCACTCACAGAATCGACGAGAATTACGAACGAGGTCTCGGTGGCGTTTACATCAGAATGCATGTCTCGAATAATACGATATCCTATTGGAAAAAACAGACGCGATACCTCTATGTCGGCAAGACTGTGGGCTTCCGTGAACGATGGTCCAATCACCGATATACAGCGACAAAGTATGGTGAACTCACCCGCAACTCGGAACGTCTGGACATGTGTGCAGTCTGCATTATTGCAGATCAGTACATTGAGGATCTCGCATATCTGGTCGAGCAGATATTCGTATGTCTTTTCGGCTCATACCGTCGTTTTCTCTTGTCCGAAAAAGTAAACAAAGGGAACGCCTCTTATTATCTTGCCGCTGTGGAGCACGCCAACTACTTCTCTGAGGTCGCCCGGCTCGTGTTTGAGCAGACTGGATGGCGCCAGATACTTAACCGGGCGCAATTCGATGAGGTTGAGGGGGCGAACTTCGAATCACCTCTACAAGAGTGGGCAGTTTCTTCGGAACACCTCCTATTGATTCGCACCGATACGAGGATCAAAGACCAGCGGACTGGACGCTCGACTCCCATGGCATTTTTTCGCAGCGCGAAAGCGAAGCTGTTAAATCACAACAACAAAGCTAGCCCATCTGGAACAACCACTTGGGAACTTTGGGCCAAGAAAAAGACCATCGGCGATGTTGGAAAGAAAGCTGTCGCGTTTCACATTACGGACAACGGTATGGACGGTACAAAGATACCGCTTGCTGGCGTCCCATACTACCTTGTGGTTGAGGTTTGCAAGGATGGAAGTCCTCACCCCAATGCATGGTCACGCCTTTCGGAGGTAGGTCCATTCGAGAACTGGGATCAAGCACGCTCTTTCGCAGTCCGAGTCGAATGGGAATTTCCCCAAGGTTCTGGTAAATGGAGATACCGATACGTCCATACTTACTGGGCGTTCAAATATGCGGATACCAAACAGCCTGGGGCATTGCAGGGCTACGCCAGGGCTATTGCCTTCCTGCAGTGGCTTTTCAATGCGCCTCCCAACCATTCCTATGACTGGATACCCCGTTTGAGAGGCGATGTCCATGTTCTTCAGGTTTATTATGACCTACACAAGCAGACGATTTCAATCAGGCCTCCGGTTGAGAAATTGGTCATGAAGTTTGGTGCAACGAAACCGTCAACTACGATAATCACGCAGCTCAAAGCGAATCACTTGAAGCTGGAGAACGTGAACGGCGAGTTTGGTAGATTCAACGGGCTCACCACAAGGACGCGATGCGATGTATGCACTTTGCTTCCCGACGCTGCCTTCGATAATGGAGTATTCCAAAGAGGATGCAGAAGAGTCGGAACTTCGAAAGTCTGTCAGGTCTGTCACGCCTTGGGCCGCCCTTGCTGTACATGGACGTTGAATAGCGGCATCAGGGATACTGGTACGTTCGGACCTGGTAGTATTTTAGGCACAGGTTCGCAAGACGTCCCACGCTTGACTGCTGAAGACATCGCCTACCACGACATCATATACTCTGCTTTGTGTATGAAGCCCCTTTCGACCACTGTGGGAGACGTTCAGCCCTTCAGGAACCGACTTATCGAGCTGGATTCGTCAGCAAAGGACGAGGAGGACCCAAGTGACGTACCAATCTCCGCGGAGGAAGCTGCAGATGAAGACGACGAGGAGGAACAGTAGGTTTTCGAAGCATACAATGCTAGTGCCGGCACTCTGGGTGGGTTTTCATATGTGAGTCAGACTAAACTTTCGCTGTTCTCGACATCGTAATCTATGTACTAATGTCACTGCAGGCGTTTACAATAGCAAGACAGCAGCGGTCTTGAACGCGACTGACCCGGTTTGGGCTCCATTCAATCCAACCGCTTTGCTTACTGCTGGTGACAGTTAGATGGGTCTGCTTTTTTGTGGCCACACCACGGCTGTCATGTACTGCTCTCTGAGCATACTCGACATCATGTGGACACGCTGCGTCGACCACGGACAGGTGCGACGGCGATCTTGACTTGTGATTTCCGTTATGTATACTGTCTTTTTGGGAAGAGGAGAGGGTGAGTTCAAGAGAGTGAGTTCATTCTTAGCCGCAGTGCCTGGAACAACAAGTACATATGCGTTATTCTGCAAACGGAATGCTTTTTGTACCGACGTCCTTCTTCTAACAAGTGATATTGGGTGATCTCATCGTCTCATCAACATAATATTCTAAGTCTAACCAGATACTCCCTCTGCATGGGAAAGGTTATTCGTCATCGTCTTTGCCGGGTTCAGAATCTTTCGACGACTCTCGATATCTCTAATGAGGTAACGGTGGACGAAGTGTCTGACGATTACCATCCCCCCACACTGTAATTAATTTCGAGAGCTGAAGTTCTTGTCCTCGCCCTCCACAGATTCGTGTACTTATGCTTCCTTTGGGACATCACATCTGCTTTTACACAACATTCATGAGTCCCTCGACCATGGCCTGTAACACTGTTGGGTGCTCACTGGCATCCACAATCTTCCGTTATGCCGGATCCTGTGCCCTCTCCTATCGAAGGAAATGTTGTGTAGCGTGCATCTCCTCTTCGAGCGGCATAGTCACGCTTTCGAGGTTGAGGAATCTTCCACTTCGTATTACACTGAGGTACCAGATCGGGTAAAAAACACTGCAGATTGGGTAAATTAACACCGCATCTAGGTAAATAAACACAGGAAAAAGGTCCTTTTAGGTAAAATACACTGCAAATTGTGTAAAACTTCTAGAAAACGTGTAAAGTGCACTACTAAAAGGTTAAAATAACCTGTTGCGGTGTTAAAAACACAGGAAAAAGGTCATCGCTGGATAAAAAACACCGGATGTGTACCCCAGTGATAATTAGATCTAGCTCTTGAGAGCTCTGGTCCACCCACCAAATTGTGTGCGTACTGACCTGAGCTCGGTCGCGGATTTGGAGTTGACACTATCTCGTTGGGAGATCGGATTTGTAGCAATGAGTTATTCCTGACGCTCTCCCAATTGAGATAAACGAAGTAGTCATTTTTCGATAGGCTGTGCGCATCCTGAGATACTTCGAATGACATTGGACGACGATGACATCGCGTCCAGGTCGAGCTTCCGCTATACTAGGATCTTAACTACAGGAAGGACCTCCTCACCAGGAGTAGCTTTACGATCTAGGACCGGCTATCAAATAGTTACCTCCTGACCGTTGATTGCCTCCTCTACGTATGATACGATATTTAGGAGCAAACCAAGAAGAGCTCATGATAGAGATTCCGACGCTATTCTTTTTGCTGAACTAGAAGTCGCAGGTTGGGGGAAGCCTGAGGACAAGAACTATTCCCGGCCAAGCAAAATTGAGACTGATGAATATTGATATATGCAAGGACCCAAAGTTCGCAAAGATCATAAGAACGATCATACATCTCCAGGAACGTTCGAGCCATGGCAATGGCAGATTCTAGATATTCGATAAAAGTAATCGACTGCTTGACGTTGTTAGCATTGCACTCGAAGCCGAAAAACTGTACTGATATTGAATTTATGGTGGTGTATCACGGGACTAATGCAATGGTGACGTTATGGATCTCGCGATCCACGTAAACCAGGTCATTTTCTTCCAGCTGACCGCTGGTCACGGAGGTTTGGGTATCGAACACCTTATGGTTGCTGATACAGTCTGAATCATGACGCTTGTACATACCCCATTGTTCGAAAGACAGTGTATTGTACGCGCTGTTCGGAGAGAAACGACTTTGATGTTCGTTTCCATCCCTTCTGTAGACTTAGTTTAACGAAGTTTTGGTTGGCCGGCTGTAAACTGACAGAGAAAGAAACAAAGCGGCCAACCTGTTCGATCCGATATAACACATAGAGACAACGTGCAGGCGTTGAAAGCACGGAGAGGTGAAGATGTAATCCCTGATCACGGTAATGGTATCTATCACAGCGGGTACGATGGCGAATACACGAAACAAGAGACTGTGGGCGACGATGGAAAATCGTTCTTTGGAAATGGGAACTTCGACAGCTCAGCAACGACAAGAGCAACTCAGGAATCTACGACACTACTAGAGTCGACGATATCCATGGCGGATATTTTCAACAGGCTCCGTATGTGCCTGTCAAGTAGAGCGTTGGATCAAACATATGACCCGGTATTCGGAGATGAGAGCACGGCATATCTGCCACCGAGAACATTTCGCAGTCTAACGTGTCGTTGTGCTCTAAGCACGACGATATGCAAGTGCAATCCAGGACGTGTCAGTCCCGAGTACGGCTCAGCAAAGGCGAACTGCCGGTCAATCGTAGAACGTACCTGTTCCAATGTCGCAAGCGCAAGTGCCCGATATTCCCACAAAACGAAATCAAATAAAACATCTCGACGGAACAATCTCACTCTTAATTTCCCCGGGCGCTGTCGTATTGATAAACGAGAACATAAACCACGCGACTAGAAAAATCCAAAGACAACTCTGTCTCAAAATTAGTGAAGGAAGTTGAGGGCACAAGAGGCATGTTTGAAACTTTAGAGTAAGGGATGGCTTCATGTCGAGGTTTCCTGCACAAGCTGATATCTGGCTAGAGAATTGTAGTTCCATGCCCTTCACCTTAACGAAGGACGTTCGCTTGTAATTCAGGTACTGCACCAGCTGTGTTGGTTCATGAGACTCGATCTATCACTAGTGTCTCTAAACATTTAGCTACAGGACTGAATACAAGAACCAACCCCAGAACTTCAAAGAAGAAAAAAGAAAAAGGTGTGATGATCGCCAAGGGCGGGACGGTGGGAGATTCGTGAGGTGCGATGAGGTGGCGATGTATATGACGGAGACCTCATGGAGGGCCTCCTGGCATAGGGGAAGTGTTTGCTACCTCTAGACTGCTCATACGGGTAGCAGCAGCTCTTCACGGGCATATAATACCTCATCCATGCTGTCACCTCATCGCAAATGTGGGCTTGATTGAACGTTCGCCTTGTGGGCCGCAGGCTGCTTTTGACCAGGTGTTGGCAGGTGGCTCTTGGTGCTGGTGTCCATGAAGGAGCCGCCTTGAGTGCCTTGTCATCTGAGTCAACAGGCTGGCCACGCCCCTGCGCCCAGTTGGGTTGTACTTTGGGTTGTAAGGTTGCGGGTGTGCATGCGGGCATCGGCCGGGTTCTCGCTGAAGTCGGTTTGTGTATCACCGAAGGCTTCGGTTGAGGCGGCGGGGAACTCGCTGACGGGGACGAAGGAGGTGGGCGCGCTCAGGGCTTATGCGGAGGATGTGTTGCAGACGGGATGCGGGGAGGCGCTTACTCGCTAGCGTCGTCACTGAAGATTGTGTACGTGGCGGTTGCCATAATTGTTGGAGAGCAACGTTGACGTGGCCACTAGGTAACATGTAGCGGCGAAAGGCTTCTGAGGTCCAACGACCCATCCGCTGAATTGCGTCGTCTGCCATGCCCTTCTCGTAGGCATCTTGCGCAGCGCCGTGGCGGAAGCGGGCGTTGAGTAAGTGCAAAACGATACCTGCTATCCTCACTCGCTGTTAAGCGAATGCTAGCGTAGGCAAAGTAATTGCGTGGGTATTGTGCTAAGAGTTGACATCTGACGAAGGTTAGAATAGCACCAACATCAGACCAACCCCGACATCAAAATTGGATTCATATCCGGATACCCTGGGTGAGCCTTACAGTAGCTTTGGAGACAAAGCGCCGTTCACGATAGCGCTGATGATGGCCCAGATCTCTCCATACATAGGAGCTCAAAGCTGGGCTTTTGCATCACATGCTTTATACATGAACTCCATAGATCAGATCTTAGAGAGACTGGATAGATGTGTTATTTTGGATGTGTCTGAGCCGCGCACTAGTAATTTCCTTCGGTGTTTACCATCGTGCCTCCCCAAATCGTGCCTTCCATCTGAACTAGCGCAACACGTGGGAAGGAAGCTCCATATCTCAACGATCGAGTTACTCACTTCATGTTGTCAGAACCAACATGGAGTGAGTGATTTTGCAAGGAAGCATGCACACGAAGCTCGTAATTGACTGACTATCCCGTAGTTCATACTTTTCTGCGACCACGACGCCAGGCGTTGATCTGACGGCCTGGGCCGAAAGATCGGGCATGACGCCCGATGGTGACGACCCGTTCTTCGGTAAAGCAGCTATTCCAAATTCCTATTCACACGAGTCGCTCAGTGCTACCCTGTTTGCTGAGTACTTACGCTCGCACTCACACACGCACTCACACACGCACTCACACACTAGCACTTCACCGATGAAGCAACTAGCGGATCGTTGAAGATCCAAGAACCCCATTCATATTTCCATGATCAGCCTTAAAGACATTACCTGTACGAGATTACTAACGAGTGTTGCGTATATAGAAGGAAAAGGTGACTACTGTGAGTAAAACATTATTGTTGTAGCCATCACTAGACAATCTTTACTGACGTGCATCTAGTTCCCGCGCCCATCGAGGAAGAAGAGGAGGCCGAGGCTGAACCTGAGCTTCTGCCGAAAGAAATCCGTAAGTACCTAGATTACAGACAGACCCCATTACTGGTGGTCTTTCCACGCATGTCTCTACATTCGTTCGCTTTCAGTTCTTTGGTGTAGTTCGAAGGATATGCGAGTCTGTGTTCTACCATCCTTGTCGTCGTCGTGTCATACTTGATGGGCTGTCTCGACAATAGCACAACCCTTCGAGGCCCTTTACCTTTAATCTGGATGCACACTCTCAGCCCTACCATCTTCGTTTTGCCAGTTGCATCAGGTAATGACAACGCAAGTATCTTACTGACCAAATATAGAGACAATCGAGTCTGAGGACGAAGCTGCGGTCCCGGCGCGAAAGCGCAAGCAAAAGTCGGCGCCGTTGGCTGAAAATGCCAACGGCAAGAACAAGAAGCCCAAGGGCAACGAGAAGAAGAGCAAGAAGAAGAAGAGCAAGAAGAAGGAGGAGGAGGATGACGACGACGACGATGACGACATAGAGATGGAGGGATGGGTGGGAGAGGAGAAGGAGAACGTCGTGCCGCCGACACGACCCAGGCGGAACAGAAAGCCTGTGAACTATAAGGAGGTACTAGCTTAGGTATTCATCGTGCATTCCCCACCCTAAGCTCGCCTATCAGGACCACATGGCTGCAACCACGTCTTTGGCTCGGAATGCATCAAAGTCTGGTTGCAGGGCCGGAGCGGCGGCGAGGCCGACAATTTCAATAAATGTCCTATTTGTCGTACGCGTCTTTTTTTCTCGGAAGACTCCGAAAATGAAGATGGTGAAGATGACCAAAACGGCCCTCAGGAAATACCAAGCACTCCTAGGAACCAGCAAACACAGAGGCAACAAGGAGTTCCCGTAACAGTTGAATCTTTCGACAACCTCCAGTGCTTGAACGCTGCATATCTACTGATGAAGTATATTGCCGACTCCTTTGGATGCGAACACCCTTACAGCGATTCCAACTTCAGCGATGAGTTCATTCGTGAGCTTGTCGATAATGCGCTTCAAGACTTGGCAGAGGAAGAAGACACTCTTATAACAATCGAGGACGGAGACTGGCTCTGGCCGAGGATCATCCGCGCCGTTCGAAGACTGGTGCGCGAGCAGGACGCAGTCCGCATGTTCTCTATTCCTACTCCTTTGCGATGTGTTCAGGTCATGGCGAATGAGGTCCAATGACAGTTTCCTAACTTTCCATTCGACTTCGGCGAACTTGTAGATCCGCAACGCCTTGCAACACTCTATCCCGGCTTTGGCGGCTCTTCAGACCACGTGAACATTTGTTGCGATCGCGACCTTGCCAGATGGGTAGTACGAAGCATCAACCATTGGTTGTGTGTCAATACCAGCCCACTTGAGCGTCGGATGGGCAATAGTGAGCTGGGTGGGCCTATCAAGCGTTGGCTTTCTGACAATATGTTCCTCAATCCTTTAGGTGAAGGGCTCGATGCATTGCTGGAGGTCCTGCATAACTCCGTCGCACACTCCATGAGAAAGGTCGGATTGAAGTTGAGCTGGAAGTTGACCACTGGGTCAATGAGTTCAGCGATGCCTTCAGCTGACCTCTTTTCAACGAGACAACGCTCCCGGGCACTGTCAACATCGACCGCGATCGCGGGCCAAACAGAAGCGGAACGCTCTTCATGCCTGTTTCGCATAACTTTGGGGCGTTTTATGTCAACATAGAGGGCTTGAGAGACCAGCAGCTCATATGCAACGTCGTAAGCGACCTATGCCAGTGGCTTTCCCCCTGCGCCTCGACGATACCACGCACAGATAATTTTATCGAAGAGGCTGTCAGGAATTCAATGAGCGCCAATTCCAGAGTGACACCACTAGTGCTGTTGGATTATACATGGGAGCGCTTGCTGACTGCTATCAGAGCTGTCATCGACATGCACTCCGCCGGCCACTTCACTGTCGATCGCTGTATTCTGCTTCTCGGGCTAGCAATGGGATGGCCTGTCGTCTACAATTTATGTAGAAGTTCCTGCGACATGGTGTAGGGAACAGCATAGAGCCCGACATCTGTATCATCTGTCCGGAGGCCTTCAGTGACGACACGCATCAAGCTGTGCGCTTCACTGCTCCGAACAGCTGCAATCATATCTTCGGAGCAAGCTGCCTGCACGAGTGGCCTCCGAGTGAAATCCATGCTTCACATGAAGAAAGCAATGTGCAAAGAAAGCACTTGTGGCAATGATAGATTGTATTACGATTAGCGGTCAACAACTAATGTGACCTTTTGGGAGATGAAACTTTTGCCTGCCCTCTGTATCGCGAAAGATCCGTCCAATGCACTCACAACGTTGAGGCCAATACTGACAATAGCGTTAGGTGTGTATGTATGTGTGTGTTGCGAGTAGCCGACCGAGGTATTCATATGACAGCAAGTGTGCGGCCGACAAGCTGGGCTATGCCCCTTAGTCGCGACCAACAACGCCCCAGTAGCCACCCTCGGAGTTGATGGACTCCAAAGGTGGAGCGGTGTCGCCGATGATGTGGGCCATGTCCTCTACAGGGCCGCACATGTAGGAACCGCAGGTCTTGTTGGTGACGGCATGGAAGTCGTAGACATCGACGGGGCCCCGAAGGAAGTAGTCGTTGCCGACCTCGGACAGAGTGCAGTCCTTGGTCTGCGAAGATTATCAGAATACAATGTAGCTTGTAAATTTGGATGGGTTGTGTCATACCTTATAAAAGGCGCATGTGGAAGGCACGCAGATCTGGGCGGACGCGATAGAAACGGTGGATATGCCGGTCTCGCACTTGGGAGCCTTCTTGTGGGTGACCAAATAGAGAGGGTTGCCCGTGAAGTTGTTGCTGGGGTAGACCACACCGACATCGCGGACGAACTCGTTATTCACCATCAGGTCATGAGGAGCTGCGTTCGCCGTGGGGGCCAAGAGACCGGCGATGGCGAGGAAGGGAATGGCGTTGTACATGTCGAAGTATCAGGATAAATGTGGGAAGAGATAGGAAAAGTTTGAGAGGATGAGAGGGTGGAAAGAGAAACTTGCGGGTGGGCGCAACGAGATTTTATATCCCGCAGGCTCGCAGAGGCGTCCGCATACGGCCAGAGTGAAGGCAGGGCTGTGCTAGGGCAATTCAAAAAAATTTGCTGCCCAGGAGCAACCGGATATCGCAACCATATTCCATAATGTTGCTGGTCCTCGAGCATGCAATGCAAACCTAACAGGTTCGCGCAGGATTGCCTACGCAATACAGTGGTGTCCAGCACGAAGAGTGCTCCTGAAAGTTACTGTCGAACGCAGGCGGCCTTGGTTGGCGCGCTGGAGAGCCACTAGTCGAAGGCCGAGGGTTCGACTGATTGATAATCCTTGGCGATATCGACAGCAACGCTGACCTCTATGAAGTCTTCCAGTTCCTCGCTCGTGGTCATCAACTTCTCTTTCACCGCTGTCACTCCCTCTGATCCGACAATGTGGCGCGCCGGTGGATTATCGTGCCCGCCGATAGCGGTCAGTGCGTGTACGGTCTCGGCTATGAGGGAGCTTTTCAGCGCGACAGGTAACGGTGCATAGAGCGAGGTGATTGTGTCAGCATTCAGGAGATCACCAATCGTGGACTCGGCCGTGTTACCCGGACTCATTGTGGAGGTACTGTACGTGGGCGAAGTTGCATCCTCTGCTCGAGGGTTCTCGATACTGTCAAGTCTGTCGAGCAGACCGGAGAAGATTTCGCGGGCCAGTGGCGCTGGGTTCTCCTCAGACAAGTACTCCGGCATTGGTGGCACCGAGGTGATCCTGTTCGTCAGCACGTTGACTTCCATGTTGGCCTGCACGATTGACATCTTGACATTGAAGGGCGCAATTTCATATGCGAGGCTCTGTTCCAGGTCAACAGGGACTGCGAGGGCGGTGGTTCACACTCACGTCACAGTAGCCTTCGATGGCCCATTGCGATGAGCAATACATGCCGAGCCCCGGTGTTCCAAGATGGCCGGCTAGCCGTTGTTAGCAACCGTTGGGTACAGCACAAGGAGGTGGTCGTACTGATGCCTGTGATCACGATCATGTGGCCATTCTTCCTTTCGCGCATCACGGGCAGGATGGCCTTGATGATGTTCACGTTGGCGAAGAAATTGATCTCGAAGATCTCGTCCACGAGGCTGATTGTCCGACTGCTCTGTGCCAGTTCTTCAACGGTTCCGATGACAGCTGCAGGACGTAAGGTATTAGCTCAACATATCAATCAGACTCGTATTTCGTACCTTCGCTAGCTGCGCAGAGCAACACATCGATGCGCCCAAACGCCTCAACAGCCTCAGCAACAGCGGCTTGACATTGACCGACGATCCTCGCGTCCAGGCCCACCACTCTCAAGCGCTCTCGCCATCTCTCAGTGCTCTTCACCTCTTCAAGGAAGGCCTTGAAATCCTCGATCTGGCCCTCGCTCTTTTCAAACTCAACAGGTATGACACCTGCTACCACGTAGTCGCCATGCTCGAGGACTTGTTTCGCAAGAGCAATCGCGATGGGCGAGACTCCTCTTGTGATGAACCAAACACGAGGCGCGTTGTGCGGCGGGAAGTGAGGGGAGCGCGGGCGCGCTGGCTTGGGCGCCGTCCCAGGCGCGTTACTTGTCATCTTAGCTCAATGTAAGGAACAACAATCATCGCAGCTGTTCGATCGACTCGTCCTTTCCACGAACTCGTTGATGTCTGCTTTCAGGACCACAATTTGCGGGGAGCAACTGCCTAACTCCGGGGCCGCTAGCGCGCCGCTACTGACGCACCAGCCCGAAATGTAAGGACGTTCACCTCTACCAGCACCATAGTGAGATATTGAAGATTCGCCTTCATCGGAGCTCGCAAACAGTAACTCATTGGAAGTCTTGGAGAGTTATATCCTCAGAACACATCGCACTCGATCGCCCGGATTGACCGTTGAGGGGTAGTAGGAAATTTTCTGCCTTCGCCTTGACAATTCGACTTGTCCTTCACTTCAAGAAGATTAAGTAAGTACCTGATCAAAAGCACGGCGAGCACTGCCTCCGTCTTCCAGCCTCTTTTCTGATCCTGCCTTCTCCTTTTCGAATCCCTTATCCTCCCACTCTCCCTCTTTTCCACCTCACTTCCATCTCTACCTCGCACATCCGAACTTCTTTGACTCCCAAATATTTTGAACTCAACGCAATCTTGATCGCAACAGAATCGTCCCGCGACACAGCCACACCATGATCAGTCCACAGAGTTCTAGCCTCGCTAACATCAACTGGAACACAGCTCTAAAGGCTCCTGATCTTCTCCAACAATTCATCTCAGCAGACGGATCTCTTCCAGATTGGCTACTACAACTACGCGAAGAGAGACTCACCGAAACTTCTGCACCTCCTGTCAAGCCCTCTGCCGGACCATCCGTCCGAGCCGTCAATTGCAGTCGCTGGATCAAAAGGGACAACTTCCAGACCAGCAGGGTCCGCAAGCGCAAGCCGGAGGCTCGTCCATCCAAGGTCGGTATGGCACGACCGGGCAATACCGTGCAGTATCAGCGCCACTCTCTTCAGCTCATCTCCAGAGTCCTTAACATCCGAACAAACGCATCGCCCTTCACACTCCTTCTCGATGATCTCAACCAGCGCGCGATGCCACTTGTTGGTGAGCTGGTACGGCGAGGACTGTCACGTAACCTGAATGTTGTAGTGGTCTCTTTCGAAGCTACACGATTCCACCCCGCAGTCCGCAGTGTTCCTGCGTTCGGTGATGAGACAGGCGAACAGATCCTGCAGAACATCCGCAAAGCACTGGGCGAGGCGAAAGAGAGTCTCGTCGTCATCGACTCACTGTACGAGATTCTGAGTGTCAAGAACGTCGACATGGGCGCGCTCTTCAACCTCGTCGCTGGTGAATTCGCATCAACGCTCATCGGTGTCTACCACCAAGACACTATCCCAGACGAGGACGCACACAAGGCCTACGCACCTCAACCACTCGACCTCTTCAAGTACATGGCAACAACAGTCATCACATGCAAGTCTTTCGCGCACGTCCTCGCCGCCAAAGCTGCCCAAGAGCGCAGTCTCCCCGAGCCGACGCATGGCCTGCTCCAAGGCGCTGAGGGCATTGTGCAGTGTCTCGATGCCAACGACCACCGCGGCATCGTCCTCGAAGCAGAATTCCGCCGCAAGTCTGGACGTCCAGAGAGCGAGGCCTACTTCCTTCGCGCCGCACGCCGGTCAGACTACAACACCCCCTTACAGGGTCTGGCCTTCGGTACACTACGCCAGGAGTTCGTCGTACTGCTTGACCAGGTTCCAGCGTACAATAGCAACGAAGTCACAGGTCTTGTCAATGCAGCAGCCAACGAGATCGAGTCGACGTTCAGTCTTGGTCTGACGGACAAGCAGAAGCAGGCTCGCGAGGGTGTTGTTCTGCCGTACTTTGATGCGCAGAAGGGCGAGGGCGCTGGTGAGGGCGGTCGCATTCTCTACGATATGGGTGAAGAAGACGACTTTGATGAAGAGGAGGACGAGATCTGAGCTTGCAGATGCACATTTCGTTGGCCTGGCAGGTCAATCGTAGAAGAAAAGGTTGCACGATACCCTGCACGTAAAGGGCTTCTATAGACCCCATAGTAGATTGACCTGATCAACATCATACAGCCATACTCTACATGAGAGTACCCATCGAGATAGACTGACGTGCTGAGCTGGACCATGCTGCAGACCTCGGCGTTCCCACAGCACTACATCGGCCGACCACGAGAAGAAGCGCCGATGCGCACCGCAACCCACACCACTCACCAAACCTTCCGCATACAGTAACTACAGCTAGCGTCCGCCGTCACTCCCAGACAATTACTTGCATCCGCAACTCTCACTCTGTACAATCCACACCGCACAATGTCAGACACCGAGCGACCACGCGAGCACCCGCGCGAAAGGCGCGAGCCCCGAGGCGGCCGCGACCGCAACGAGCGCGACACACACAGTTCGCATCGCAACCGCTCACGAAGTCCCCGAGGCGATCGCGGCGGCAGGCGCGAAGGAGGACGCTACAGATCACGATCACCTTTCCGACGAGACGAGCGCGACTCGGGACGCGGGCGCGGGCGCAACGAAGGCGGACGAGGCGGGCGGGCCAACAACGACCGCGGCCCTCCCTCAGGCCCTCGCTCCCAGCCCGGCTCACGAGGAGCACCACCAACGCCGGCGGCTCGCGCAGCGCCCAAGGTCATCAAGTCCGAAGACGATGAAGAGTCAAAGGACGACATCATGAAAGAAGCGCCTGAGCGACCTGAGGGCGTGGACGACGAGACGTGGGAGATGATGCAGACGATGGGGTTTGGCGGGTTCAAGAGCACCAAGAACACCAAGGTGCCGGGGAACGACAGGAATTATGGGGTCAGGCGCGATAAGCAGCTGCAGGCGAGGCAGTATATGAACAGGCAGGGTGGATTCAATAGGCCGCTTAGTCCGGGGAGGGGGTAGGTTCCCGTGGGGAGGAGGGAACAGACTTATAAGGACGAGAGGGAGAAGGATGGATGAGTCTCTGTTGCGAGTGCTTGGGCATGAGAGTTACGGTTAGGCGCAAGGCCTGGATGTCATGAGAGAGCGAGGCAGCTGTACGGACGATCTCAAGGAAGGGATTAAAGGGCGCAGAAAGCGCAAAAGCTGCACCACGGCGTCCGGCTACGACACGTGCATACAAAGGGACGGTATATCTGGTATGGGCACCCATTCTTCAAAGCATCATTTCGGAAGCTCACACACCTGCTGTGCATTCTCAGTGGCTGTGCATATGGAGGATAGCGAAAGAGCCAGCTGAGCTATTACTACGGTCATCTCAACGGGTCTCTACTGGAGGCGGCTGTCAAATGTCATCCAGAAGTAACCCATGCATAGCAGCTGCACCTCAAGCATCTTCCTGCAGGCCGTTTCAAGCTCTTCTGGACCCTGCACAGCGTGGGTCTGGCTTTCCGTTCGCAGCCAATCACCAGCTCTTGGGGCCGCGCAACCCCCGCGACCCCAAAACGCTACGTCGCCAGCTTCGTTGATAGCTCATGCAAGGCCTCATTCCTCACCTCTAGATAGCAGGTGGTACAGACCATGCCACCCACGACCAGACAAAGCAGCCTCTGGACAGGCCTGGCGTGTATACTGACGCTGCAGTCCCAATGGCAATTCGCTGCCGCAGACAGTGCTGCGCAGGTCGCAGATATTGCAAGGGCCAGCAATGACAGCTTGCTCTGGGGGCCGTACAGGCCGAACTTGTACTTTGGCGTTAGGCCGCGCATCCCGAAGAGTCTGATGGGCGGACTGCTGTGGACGAGGGTCGAGGACTACCAGAGCGTGCAGACCAGTAAGCATCACCACCATACACCTGCGCGGTCAGCTTGGGTTGCTGTAGAGTAGGAATTGATCTCGATAGCCTTCCGCCACACATGTGAGCAGCACGAGCTCGACGGCTACGGCTGGGACGAATACGACGTGCGCAGCGGCGGCCGCCAGACGATCCACGACCCGGCGAACCGCATCGACATCACCACCGAGTTCATCAAGTTCCCCGGCGGCGAGCACGGCGGCAGCTGGGGCGCGCGCATCAAGGGCACTCCGCGTGAAGATGCCGACCCCGACATGCCGACGACGGTCATCTGGTACAACACGCTGGAGGGCCTCGGCAGCCTTGAGGTCGACCAGCCGAATCGCGACGAGACAGGCATCCCCGGCGACGTCGTCTTCAAGGGCCAGACAACCGAGCTGGGCGACTTCGAGGTCCGCGTCACCGAGGGCCAGGGCGAGCACCCGCGCTTCGATCACCCCAGCTACGACGACAAGCCGCTGGACAGGACGCTCGTGCACAGTGGCCAGGTGCCCGACGACGCGCTGTGGCAGATCAAGGCCGTCCTGTTCGCCCACATGAAGAGCCAGATCGACGAGCTGGTCCCCAAGTACGGCCAGGAGAACCCGCCCCCGCCCGCTCAGATCTACACCATCCAGCACTCGCCTGGCGCTGGCAACATTCACATGGTCCAGAAGGTCTTCGCCGGCGCCTTCGAGTTCGACGTCATCTTCTCGTCCGCCTCTGCCCCCGCCAAGATCACCTCCGACGACATCACCGCGCAGATCCAGTCAGTCACTTCAGGCTTCGCGACGCGCTTCGCCGACATCTTCAAGCCGCAGCCGCCCTTCCTCAAGGAGCGCTACACCGAGTTCTCCAAGTCGCTCTTCTCGAATCTGATCGGTGGCATCGGCTACTTCTATGGCGACTCGCGCGTCGACCGCTCCTACGATGAGGCATACGAGGAGGAGAACGAGGGCTTCTGGGAGGAGGCCGCTGAGGCACGTGGCAGGCATGAGGCTGAGACTGTTGGACCCAGCGAGCTCTTCACCAGCATCCCGTCGCGGCCGTTCTTTCCCCGTGGCTTCCTCTGGGATGAAGGTTTCCACCTGCTCCCCGTCATCGACTGGGACGTCGATACCACACTTGACATCATCAAGAGCTGGTTCAGTCTCATGGACGAGGATGGCTGGATCGGCCGCGAGCAGATTCTGGGTCCCGAGGCGCGCAGCAAAGTGCCTGCCGAGTTCCAGGTCCAGTATCCTCACTACGCCAATCCGCCCACGCTTTTCATGGTCATCAACTCCTTCCTCGACAAGCTCGATGCCCAGAAGGCCGGCTCCAGCATCAAGGAGAAGTCCTACTACATGCACCTCGCCAACCACGACGCTGCGCTGCAGTACCTTCGCGAGCTGTATCCGCTGCTCAAGCGCCACTACTTCTGGTTCCGCAAGACACAGGCGGGCGACATCAAGAGCTACGACCGCGAGGCCTTTTCTTCCAAAGAGGGATACCGCTGGAGGGGCCGCACACCGCAGCACATCCTTACTTCTGGTCTTGACGATTACCCCCGCGCCCAGCCACCGCACCCCGGTGAGCTGCACGTCGATTTGATCAGCTGGATGGGCATGATGACACGCGCCATCAAACGCATCGCTATCTATCTCGACGAGGAAGACGATGCAGCCGAATTCGCCAAATACGACGAGGCCATTGTGCGCAACATCGATGACCTGCACTGGTCCAGCAAAGAGAAAGCATACTGCGACGCCACCATCGATGACTACGAGGAGAACGCGCACGTTTGCCACAAGGGCTACATCTCGCTCTTCCCCTTCCTGACTGGCCTCGTCAACAAAGACAGCAAGCACCTCGGCGCCATCCTCGACCTCATCGGCGACGAGGAACACCTGTGGTCCGACTACGGCCTTAGGAGTTTGAGCAAGAGCGACGAGCTCTACCACACGGGCGAAGACTACTGGCGCGGCCCCATCTGGATGAACATGAACTACCTCGCCGTGCAGCAACTTCTTGTAAGCCAACCGTCCCACACTCTTGATATTCGAACGACCTCACTAATCAATATCTCAACAGAACGTCGCGCAAGCCAAGGGCCCGCACCAAAAGCGCGCCAAGCAGCTTTACACCGATTTAAGGAAGAACCTCGTCAACACGGTGTATGAGAGCTGGAAGGAGACGGGCTTCGCGTGGGAGCAGTATAATCCTGAGACGGGCAAGGGCCAGCGTACGCAGCATTTTACTGGCTGGACGAGCTTGGTGGTCAAGATCATGGCGATGCCGGATTTGGGTGGGGACACGGTGAGGGATGAGCTGTAGAGCAGCAGAGATGAGGTGATGCGGGTGAAGATCTACAAGGCAGACTAGACTGTGTCGATATGTATCATATGCAAAAGTTATCCACATAGGTATGAAGCAGTGTGGAACAATGCACTGATGTATAAGCAAGCAGGTACAAATACAATTCTCTAGAATGACACGGGTTATTCACCCACCTGCCACAGCATTCTTGCTAACTGCTATCCCAGGCGAACGCGACAAGGAATCTCCCCGTTGGATGCATGTAGCGATTGTCGGTAGGTTTGCCTGTTCCACGCTTCCAGCTTCTCGCCCAGCCTCGAGAACACAAGAAACCATCTACCACGTATAAAGCGCATGCCACAGGCGTCCGTGCAGAATTACCAATGCGCCATGTCCCTCCCATGCAAAGCGAGCAATGGCAGTCTCTCTGGCACCATTATTCAGGAACCTCCGAATGCTAGGCAAGAGTATAGGGCCTCTTGCTGTGACCCCTCATAAAATAGTGCCCCTCGATGTCTGAGGCTAGATGCAGTTCAAATCATCTTGCCAGGTGTCTAATGCTCGTTGGCAGACTGCGTTGCGTGTCACTACTGTGTTTAAACGTCACTGCCAGCGATGGAGATCGGCACCAGCGTTGAAAAAGACCGAGGTGAACGTAATCATGATTATATCTACACTGAAAAGCCTCATATGGTAAACATGTCCCTCGTCCCCCTGGATCGTCGCAGAGTTCACAATCCAGCCTTGGTCATTAAGATCTACAAGCCGGAGACGCCAAGAGCCAGGGACGTGAGGAGCCCGTTCAGCAGCGCAATGACACCAACAAGGACGATATCCAGAATCAACTGTACCGCGAGGATGAGTGCGGATATCGCGCCCGTCAACGGGTTCAAGAAGATGAGCAGGCCTGCGAGACCCAGGATAGCGACAGCAGCGGTGACGGTTGCGAAGATCTCGACGATGATGAGGGCGAGGATGGCGCTGACGGCGATGAGCTGGCGCTTCTCCTTGGGCTGGGTGGTGATGTCCTCGTCGATCTCGATGGAGCGCTTCTCGGTGGTGCTGGTGGAGTTGACGGGGGGAAGCTGCTTGATCTCCTTGGTGGTTGCGGTAACAGCAGCGGTGATTTTGTTGATCTGCGCACCGACTTCGGCGGTGGCGGCGGTCTTCTTGAGAAGGTCAGAGGAGGCAGAGAGGGGAGCGAGAGTGGCATCTGGAGACGGTTAGATGAAGGCTTGTGGAGCGTAGCTCTGACTTACTGATGGCTCCAGTGTAGATCTGGACGGTGGCGTAGAGGTCAGTCAGGAGACTGGCTACGTCTGCTTGCGTATCACGCTTTTGAACCACGGGGCTCGCAAGAGCGAGGCCGCTAAGGGCGAAGATGGAGAAGTGGGAGAAGCGCATGATGAGGATTGGAGATGATTTAGATGAAGATTAGAGCGAATGAGACGAGCGACTGATGTGCACAGAAAACAACAAAGGCCTCTGCAGAGTTATATACACCTGTGGAGGCATACCGCCACTGACCTAGCTTAGGGAGAACCTGTATAGCCGTTTAGTGACAGCATGCTCGATCGAGACGGGCCTCCGCCAACGCATCATGGTCATCTCGCCTATTGTCTGCACAGGCGAATCGTCTGATGCTTGGAGGCGGTTATGCGGATCTGGAAGTATTGTTAACACTCACCCCTGACCATAAAACAAGTCAAAGTCAACTTAGCGGCCTCGAACTCTGTCGTCGCGCAACCTCTGGAGAAGTGTGAAGAGATCGCTGTAAAGATTACAACAAGCCTGAGCAATGCATTGGCTTCTTCAAACTTTTGGAAGATACATCTAGGTATACACAGCATCGCGGCATTTGATTGCGCATGCTGTTTGCCGTTTCGCGGTACAACTCTGCGCATCCTGGACGCAGATCTTGAGATCGACGTCATCAAGAACGGCAGGAGCAATAGGGGATGGCACAGACATCCCCTGAACGTCATGCAATACCAAATCGCAGCTGGAAACGGCAACCTGGTTGACAGCTTGCAGGATTCTTGGCTGGAGATGAACGGAAAGATCTGTCGTGAGATCCTCGTACCCAGCGTATCCAACACAGGACTTGGCACAGCCTTCCTCGATCCCCACAGAGTCCTGTCAAGTCGATCCTGCACTATTGAGGAGTGGGTTTCGATCGAAGAGGAAGATGCTGGTGAGCGTGTCGCGTGGTTAGGTCGGCGATTGGAAGAAGGACCTTGGAAGATGAAGGTGGCTGCAGGACGCGATCCTGACTAAGCTACACTAGCGCCTAGAAGCCCTGTTGCGTCACTAATTGGTTCATCTGCCTCTAAGCACTTCGCCATTACCATCTGCGTGTTGAATCATGTCATAACGCGTCTTGCATCTCACAAAAATGCAGTCTTACGATACTATCGTATCGTACTTTCAAGTTCCTTATCGTCGTTAGATGATGAGCCCCGCAATCGGCCGCATGTACCTGCCAAAGAGGGGTAGGTGTTGGTCTCCAGCACTGCCGAAGGGCAGTAACTGCGGGCGCATAAGGCGTATGCGCCAACGCTTTTAACCTACTTGAAAGTGATTGCAGACCTTGGTTCACTTTCTAGATCTTCTTCCCTTCACGGTGAATTGCCGTCCGCATTTAAGTTCATCCAAAATGCCATTATCACCGGAGGTCAAGAAAGCCGTGGAGGAGGCTGTCGCAAAGAACTTCCAAGATGAGGTTGCGTTCGTTCAGAAGATGGTGCAATATGGCGGACAAAGAGGTGAAGAGCATGAAGCATTGGAGGAGATGTATCGGCAATACAGCTCTCGCGGCTACAACACAACCAAACTCGAAATGGACGCACAAGTTCTCTCTCAACATTCTAGTGCTGGTCGTATCAGCGATTCGCACTCCAAGGCTCCAGTGGTGGTCGGTGTACACGAGCCAAAGTCCGTAACGCCAGGCGGAAAGAGCTTGATTTTGAACGGCCACATCGACATCGTGCCCAACGGACCCATGGAGCTCTGGACCAACGATCCGTACTCTGGACTCATCGAAGGCGACTGGCTGTACGGTCGTGGAAGTGCCGACATGCGGGCTGGTGCAGTCGCAAACCTGTATGCACTAGACGCTCTGCGTAGCATCGGCAAGCAACCCGCATCGAAGGTCATTCTTGAATCGGTACCGGAGGAGGAATCCACAGGCAACGGTACAATGGCCACACATCTTGCTGGGTATACTGCAGATGCTGTCCTGGTCCCTGAACCTACCAACGAAGAGCTTGTCCGCGCCAATGTGGGTGTCATCTGGTTCAAAATCGCGGTCGCAGGTCGGCCAGTCCATGTTCTGAAGGCAAAAGAGGGATCGAATGCGATTGAGTCGATATGGACGATCGTGAGTGGGCTGAAGGAGCTGGAGAAAGAGATGAACGACCAAAAGGAAGGGCGGCTCTATTTCGAGCATATGGCTTCACCTATCAACCTGAACGTTGCCATGATTCAGGGTGGAGACTGGGCCAGCTCAGTCCCCGCTTGGTGCACGATCGATTGTCGCGTTGCACTCTTCCCAGGCGTAACGGCACAGGAAGTTGCAGACAAGATCGAGCGGAAGGTTGCCGAGGTATCAAAAACAAACTCGTTCCTGCGCGACTCTCCAGCGAAAATCTCCTGGAATGGCTTCTTCGCAGAAGGTTATGTGTTGGAGCCAGGCAGTGAAGCGGAAGAGACATTAAAGGCGGCGCATCAGCAAGTCACCGGCGCCGGGCTAACAAGCATGACAATGCCTGCGTATCTCGATACCAGGATCTTCGCTCTGGAGCAGAAGATACCCGCATTGTGCTACGGACCGATTGGGGAGAGCTTACATGGATTCGACGAAAGGGTGAGTATTAGCAGTATTCAGCGGGTAACCACCACAATTGCGTTGTTCATCGCAGAATGGTGTGGTCTGGAAGATATCGCAGGATGAGCGTCTATCGTTAATGCAGAGCGTACCCTTCGTCTCCACGTGCCACATCATGAGCAAGAATGAGAGCGTTTGCATGTTGCTGCATGGCACAGAAGATGAAAACTTGGATGTTGTTCCGAATTTTGTAGATGTCGTTCTGGTGTTCCTGCGGAACGATGTTGCTGCGTCGGCACGATGCCTAATCTATTTGCCACAAGCAATATACTTATATTACCCGAGGTACCCGCTACCAAGAAACACGACTTGAGCCTCAGAAAATAGACAATGGCTCTATAGCCAGTCTTGACGACAATCCATGGTGACGAAACACGCTATACCATACCACAGACCCCACGCCAACAAGTGACTTGATATTTGACCATCTCGCGCCACAATTTCCAGCTGCCACTAGCTATGCCAAAGTCGACCCTAGATTTGCGGTGATCCAAGACATCTTCCAAGGTCTCCAAGCCTCGCTAGTACAATCTTGTCCACTGAGCTTCCTTCAAGGCTCCACTGTGTTACCTTGGCAGGTACCAAGCTGTCTTTCTTCCTGCTCGGCGGCGGAACGTCCATCCTAGATTCCGTTGACAGTCAACGGCGACGGTAGTTGATCAGCTGCTTGACATGTCAAGTGACCGTTCGAAGCACCAAAGTGGCCTTGAGCATCATCAAATGGCGGCTTCACGGTAGTGAGCCTATATGGGCCAATCTGAACATAGATGAGGTGTCCTTGGATGATATTCACTCACGGTGCAAGGTCAAGTACAAATAGAGCCACCATCCGGCATCATCTTCTCACCTCACGCCTCTGATACATCTGTTCTTGTAAAGATGCTCTCCACCATCCTCCAAATCGCCGCCTTCGCGGCTGGCGTTGCTGCTCTGCCTCAGCCAACACTCGTTCCCAACGCCGCTACACCTGCTCGTGCAGTGACGACTTCCCCACCCGCAGCTGAGCTCGAGGCGCGTCAAGCCTCCACCAACCCCTTCGCCGGCTACTCTTTCTACGCCAACCCGTACTACTCCTCGGAAGTGCACAACCTGGCGATTCCCTCTCTGCCCGCTTCATTGAAACCCGCTGCCTCTGCGGTGGCCAAGGTCGGCTCTTTCGTATGGCTTGACACTCGCGCCAAGGTGCCAACTATGGACACCTACCTGGCAGATATCAAGGCAAAGAATGCTGCAGGTGCGAAGCTGATGGGCACTTTCGTCGTGTACAACCTGCCCGATCGTGACTGTGCGGCGCTTGCGTCCAATGGCGAGCTCAAAATCGACCAGAACGGCGCCAACTTGTACAAGACCGAATACATCGACAAAATTGTGGCGATCTTGAAGAAGTACCCGGATGTGAAGGTCAACCTGGCTATCGGTGAGTGCATCGCGATTTGGACGTGAGGACAGAAAGGTGCTGACGCAAAGCAGAGCCCGACTCTCTCGCCAACATGGTCACCAACATGGGTGTGCAGAAGTGCTCCCGCGCCGCGCCTTACTACAAGGACTTGACTGCGTATGCTATCAAAGCCCTCAACCTTGCCAACGTCGACATGTACCTCGATGGTGGCCACGCTGGCTGGCTCGGCTGGCCTGCCAACATTCAGCCTGCGGCGCAGTTGTTCGCTCAGGTGTACAAAGCTGCTGGATCCCCCCGCGCTGTCCGGGGTATCGTCACCAACGTGTCTAATTACAACGCTTTCAGGCACAGTACTTGCCCAGCTATTACCAGCCAGAACGCCAACTGTGATGAGGAGCGCTACATCAACGCGTTTGCTCCCCTTCTTCAGCAGCAAGGCTTCCCCGCCCGCTTCATTGTTGATGTTGGACGCAGTGGCAAGCAGCCCACCGGCCAGAATGAGTGGGGTGACTGGTGCAATGTTCAGGGTGCTGGGTTTGGTCCTCGTCCTACTACCAACACCGGTAACTCGCTCGTCGACGCATTCGTCTGGGTCAAGCCTGGCGGTGAGGTATGTTTCCGCGTCTCTGTGTCTTTTTAGTGAACTTGTGCTGACACCACGCAGTCTGATGGTACCTCGGACACCTCTGCCACTCGCTACGATGCCTCTTGCGGCAAGGCTTCTGCTTTCAAGCCTGCACCTGAGGCTGGTACTTGGTTCAACGCTTACTTCGAGATGCTCCTCAAGAACGCGAACCCTGCTCTTGCATAAGCGCAAACTGGGGAAAGGCAGAGTGGTACTGCGAGGACTGCGCCGCACTACCTTGTCAGCACTGTATATGACATCACGAGCTGTACGTGTTCGGTGTAGATAGGGCAAGACGTAGACGTTGTTAGTCGATGGTATTGTTGTACATATTCGTATCTGTTGCAATCTTTTGCCGAATGAGAGCATCGCTCAATGATATCTGTTTATCGAACCTGCTTCTTCGCCTCTTTCCACGCATCCTTAATGGACTGCGCCGCCGCCTCACCGAAGCCAGTGAAGTGTGCACCGTAACGATCCTTTGTAATGTTAGACTATAGCAGAAGCAGAGGTTCTGGCGTCACGTACCTGCTCGGACCCTGTTGTGCCCTTCTGTGCAGCAAGGAACTTGGCCCTCTCGCGACCATCGTGACCCAGCCAGTGGTAGTCGGCCTTGCCTGTGTTACCTCCATGGCTGATAATGCTCAACGTAGCTGCGCGAACGGGGTCGAAGAGCTGACCGCCGAAGTAGTTGCCGTAGCGGTCCTGCTCAGCGCCGCTGCCGCTGGCGTGCAGAGCCTTGTTGCCATATGACTTGGCCTGATCGTAGGCAGACTGTGCCTCCGACTTTGCCTTCTGGTATCCGTATTGTGCCTCGTTCTTGGCAGCCTGGTAACCGGACTGACCAGGCGCGAAGTGCTGGCCGTAGCGGTCCTGTTCGGCGCCGCTGCCTGTGGCACGGGCATTGAGGTCGTGGATGCCCTCACGGATCTTTTCGCCGGCCTGGTGACCGATCTGGGAGAAGTGCTCGCCGTAACGATCCTGCTCAGCGCCGGAGCGGGCAGATGTGGTGACGTCGGGGTTGACGGGGTTTGCCTTGAGGACACTCTTCTCGTCGCTGCTGAACCAACCCATTGTGATGTGTGGAGGTGCTTGATGTGTAGAGATTAGAATTAGATGGAAGCTGGGTGTGAAAGTGCAATTGAGTGTTGGGGAAGCTTTGTTGATGTGTGATCCTTCGATGAGGAGCTGGAGCTGTCAGTTAGTGACGTCATTTTCGCCTACCGGTAAACCCTTGCTTCGAACGCGCGCGTCATGGGGAGGTCACCGACACGGCTCGGAAGTTTGTTGAAGGCCTCCACACTTGGCATTATTGTGATGTGAGCGATTAAGTAGAGCCGTTTCTCTTGCAAGGCGTCGATAGCTCAGCAGCTTGTGTCGATCTTCCATTCGGAGCCCTGAGGTGGTACCAAATTCGGCTAGAGGCACTCCAGTTAAACCGCGGCTACTGGACAGGTACTGTCACTCCCATCAACGATGTTACAGACGTGAGCATGCCCAAGCTCGATCGAAGGCTTTCTGCTTCAATCTGACAATTGCCCTACCTGCATCTCGATGTAGAATGCTGTCCAAATTGCATCCACTTCAACCTGATGACCCCACACCCTAGCATTCACGTGACCGTACATTCATATACCTACTCCTCCTCTTCGGCACTGTTTCCTCCCATTGTAAAGGTAGCCTTTTTCTTCTCTTGTCGGTTGCTCTCGGCATCCACGAACTCTAGCAATTTCTCTGCGTTCAGCGCAATGTCCTTGATCACCTCCAAGCGCTCGTCTCCGGGATTCTCTCGAATGACTGTTCGCACCCGCGTCGAGCTCGGCAAACCATAAGGAATGGGAACGTTCTCAGCAGGGACATACTGTAACTTAGCTTCCTTGGGACCCTTGGAAGTCGAGCAGACCTGGGAGGTGCTGGCGGCTTTGAGACACGCCTCCAGGCGTTCCAGTGAAGCTTGCTCGAACCTATCCTTTGCCATCAAGCTCTGTTCATGTTCGAGCTTGTGAGCATCTCCAGGGTACAGCAACTCAATGATATACGACGCGCGACAAGTGCTGTTCTTGATTTTCTCAATGAGCTGCTTGTCGCCCTGTGGACTCGGCTTCCACGCCTCGTAACCTTTGACAGACTTGAGATATCCGTTCTTCTTCGAGGCATCGACCTTTCGCATCGGGTTGCTGCAAATGAGGTCATCCGGCTGAACTTTCGTTACCTTTGCTACCTCGTCCGCTGCGTAGCCGAATGAACCTTCCCCTCCTGCGATGCAGACAAACTCGACCTTCACACCAGTGGCTTCCAATCGACGGACCATTTCGTGTCTTACCGCACCGAAACGCTCTTTGTGACGATATGTGTATGCCCATCTTGCGATGCTGTCGTCCTGCCACAGCTCTGCACGCTGAGCACGCGTCAGTACTATAGCGGGTATTTCGCCTGCGTCAGTCGTGCCCATCTTCTCTTCCAATAAGTCATTGCTTGATGGCACGATGAATGCAGCTACCGTATTCTCGTAACTGCTGCGAAAGAATGTGTGGGCCAGTAAGGCCCTGTGTCCTGTGTGAGGTGGATTGAACGATCCTCGGTAGATCAGGATGTGGTTGACCGCATTCTTTCGTAACATCGGTGGGTTAGTAGACGAGGGGATGATAACCTTTTCTTCCGGTCCGCATACTCTCAGAACATCACCTCTAATGTACCCTGCAAGTTCGACTGTGTCAGGGGTTACAGGCGGCGATACCACTGCAGATGAGTCACTAGATTCATTTTCATCCTGGTCAGGGTCCCTGTCTCGAAGACAGGACGAAAGGGGACCCATGACGGTGTTTGCTTATCCTTCCGCCGACCTCGAAGTTAAACTTGAGAGCGATAATGGAGAATAACAGCGACGTGATTTCTCCCGGATATACCTTGGGTACGATTGCTACGCCCTCCGCGAGGTGTTTGCCATCTGGAAAGCAGTCCATCACAAGATCCCTGCACGCCCTGGGTATCGAAAGATACTTGTTTGCATTGTGGTGGATACCATTACACTATTGCTTCGTAAGTTGGTCCAGCATCGACCTGTCCCTGGGCTCGACGTCCTTCAGTGAAGAACCCCGCCATGATGACTTTGAGTGCTTACTCCAGCCCCCTCCTCCAGCCTTATATCCATGGCCTACAGTTCCTCCTTCTCTTCCTCCTCATTAAGAGTATCCCTGATAGGATCCTTTTCCGCATTCTTAATCGCCTCCTCAAATTTCTTTCCACTCTTGGGATCCGTAGCAAACAAGTGCTCTTTCACAAGACGCTGCGGTGTTTCACCCATCCACTGGAACAGACTGAAGTCTTGGAATTTGTCTGAGCGGAAGATCTCAAGGACCTCGATCTCTTCGTCGTCGGACAGGTTTTCGATGAAGTGGCCCATGTTGCGCGGTACGATGCCGACGTCACCTGCCTGGTAGTCGAAAGTTCGGGCTGTGCCTTCGGCGGCGAAGATTGTCACACGTGCGCGGCCCTTGATGAAGAAAGACCACTCATCGGCGTTGGCTGGGTAGGGTCAGCGTTTTGGTGTTATGCAATGTGAACTTCACAAAAAACTTACGGTGCCAGTGCATTTCTCTCAGCGCACCAGGTTGGATGGTGAGATGCGCTGCCGCCACTGTCTTGGAGAGCGGGAAGTTGGTCGAGTCAGTGATGCGAACCTGACCTCCCGTCGTGTTCGTTGGCTCCTGGTCGAGCATCTTGTGTGTGAACTGCAGCTTAGACTTCTTGTAGCCGGGGCTACTGCTCGGGATCTCCTTTTCGATGCTGTCCGGGTTCGAGCCTTGAAAAATGTACTTTTCTTTCTCTGGGATAGCACGGAAGACTTCAGGCGCGACACGGAAGTTCTCAGCCAGAACGGACTTGGGTGTGCGCGCGACCCAGTCGGTGAGCAAGAAGGTTGAGTCCTCGGAGAAGTTGCCATCGTCGAAGATGAGAAGGAACTCTGTGCCATTGGGTGACAAGCCTTGCAACGAGTGTGGGTGGCCGGATGGGAAGTACCAGAGATCGCCCTTCTTTAGGTCGTCGACGAAACTGCCACCTTCGGTGTCGAGTGCGGTGATGCGCACCTCGCCTTCGAGCACATAGGCCCACTCGGCCTCCTTGTGCCAGTGAAGTTCGCGGATGACGCCTTCGTCTAAACGCATGTTGACACCTGCTAACTCCTTGCTGGTTGGCAACTCGCGCACGGTGGTTTGACGCGTCCAGCCACCCTCCTCGATGCGAATGTGCGAGTCGGCGAATGACCAGCGCATATTGGGCATGTTGCCATGGTCGGTGCTGGGTGGGCGGACAAGATCTGGGTTCTGCCTCTCGCGCTCCCTGTTGCGCGGTCCCAGCATGTCTGCACCATCGCCATCTCGCTGCGCGTTGTTAGTTCACTGACTCGTGATATAATGATTGGTGTTTTGTGGGGCGCCGGTGCTCGACTCACCCATGGCAGAGGATGTAGCTTGTTCCCTTGCGCATCGACCTTCTTATCGTATGGATTGCGGTTGTCAGGCGTGTACGGGTCCACAATCTTGTGCGGACCTGCGTGGTGTCGCAGATTGCCTGCCAATGGCTGCTGTTCGACGGGCGCCGCCAGCGCACCGCAGGCGCCCAGCGCAACGATGAAGCTTAACAGATGCATGATGGCCCTTCAATTGGTGTCAACTGCAGAGTTGCAGACGGAGGTGGGCAACTGTAGCTATTTGATTGCAAGCCCGGCAATTGTTTACCTGCCGATGACTGATGATTTACAAGTTCATCCCGTTTGATCCGGGGTCGACATGCAATGACGACACTTCAAGCTTTCTGAACGGGCTCTTGTGGCAGGACCCCATCCGCATCCATCAAATCGCCAGCTTCCCCGCATCTGAATTAATAAGCTTCGCAATTATCGAGTCTCACCAAGACTCACCAAGACATCACAATGCCAGCTCTATAGCCTCTTGTAGAAGGTGTAGGAGAGGATTCCAGCGCTATCCTGCAATTGCCGGTATGCGCGGCGGGAGCTTGCTACAAAGCTTAAGCTGACGTGTGCCTGTAGATCTACCGTGCAGCCGATGACACGGTGGGGGCGCCTTGCTTGATCCTGTTTGGCTGCGAACGTGCTGCACTTAGTGAGTCTCGACTCGCGCCGCTCGGCCCGCTATATCTAACCACTGGGTGTCCTGCACCCTGCACCTCATCAGACGTCTCACGCTCGCCTTCCAGTACCATGTCCCGCACCACAGCACGCGGCGCATCTGCGCGAGACGTTGACGAGGAATCCCCGCTGCTTGGCCGAGTCGCGACAATTTCGGACAAGTCCACTTTCAGCCGGCATTTCAAGCAGGATGTCAGCCTTAGTTGGGCAGACGCCGTGTTGTTGTTTGGCTACATCATCACGGGACTGCTGGATAGCTCGGCTGTCTTCATTTGGGGTAGTTTCGTAAGCATGCAGACTGGTGAGTAAGCATATTCCAGCAAACGGACCACCGCTTACAAATCTGCTCAGGAAACACCGTCTATCTGGGTCTGGGAATCGTCGCGCCCCATGAAGGCATTAGATGGATCAAGGCTTTGACCTCTATCATCTCTTTCTGTCTCGGCTCGTTCGTCTTCGCGCGCTTCCATCGCTACTACTCGCCCAAGAAGCGCTGGGTACTGATCGCCAGCTATACTGCGCAGATGCTACTCATCGTCTTAGCGGCAGTCATTGTCACAGTTGGAGATGAGGTGAAGGCCCAGCTACATTGGCAGGTCTTGGTGCCTCTGGCTGCTGTCGCGTTTCAGTCGAGTGGACAAGCGGTGACGTCACGTGCATTGAAATTCAATGGTCTCACAAGCGTTGTGCTGACAAGCAATTACTGCGACCTGTTCTCTGACCCGAGATTATTTGCTTGGGACAATGTCGAGAGAAACAGGAGGATAGGCGCACCTCTATTGCTGCTTCTCGGTGCATGCTTTGGAGGTTTGTGGGCACACAGCGGTGTCGGTCTCGCAGGTGCGCTATGGACTGCGGTGGGTTTGAAGATGATGATTGTCATTGCTTGGATCTTCTGGACGGGCGAGAAAGATGAGGAGTAGGCGGCCGTGTCTGATGATCAACGATGACGAGATCAACAGAGTGAAGAGCTCCCCTTTCCCTTCACCTGCGGGCGGCTAGGCAGCACACGCGCAAAGAATTCGATCGACCTCGTCTCGTCCATCGCGCACACGCCTACCTTTATCCACTTACCTGAGCAACTCGAAATTTCTTAGGACAGCAGCGTGATGGCCACCAACGATGAACAGCTTCTCTACAGCACTGGCTGCACTCCTACGAGCTTCCACATGTTCTCAAAACTACCTGACAGCCTTCGAGCACTCATTCTATCGTACGCTGCACCCACTCCACGCACGCGCTTCATCGAGCTCTACGGCTTCGCATCACCCAGCTTCAACCCTCGCATTCGCTACATCCCGCGACTACCAGCACTTTTCGCCGTCTCGCGTGAGACCCGCGACTTCAGCATCGCCCATGAGGGCGGAACGCTTGCTCACCTATTCGCCACCCCAAAGCCGGAGAACACGTTCTACTTCAATCTCGAGCGCGACATCATCTTCCTGTCTTCACGCTTCACGCCCTCCGCGGAGTCCACGGAGACCTCTAGACTGCGAGAGCTAAGCTCTTTGCTGAAGCCTGCGTTCCTGTCTCAGGTGCGCAAAGTTGTCGTGACATACTCCAGTCTCGATGATTTCTCGGAATCGTCGATCGGCGAGGTACTCCTGGATTACTACGGGTTGGAGGCTTTGTATGTCGCCATGTGCGATTGGTGGAGCGATAAGGCTGTGAGAACGAGGCTGAGACAGGGAAGGCCCTTGCAGGGGTACGTCAAGTTCAAGATCGAGGCGGAGATGAGGGTCGCAGAGGGCGAAGAGACGGAGGACGAGGACGAGAGCGCTGAGGATTATGAAGCGAGGACTTCGGAGAGGGCGAAAAGGAGGGTGGTCGAGTGCGAGCTGCGTCTCGATGAGTAAGTAGGAAAGGTCGGCAATGGTACACGTGAAAAGCTCCAGCCGACCCGAGGACAAGAGTTTGTCAAACAAAGACCAGATGTCAGCGCAATGCACCAGAAATACGGTTCGACTAGTATATGCCAAGTTCCACTTTGTTTCGATGCGCAGATAATTCAACAAGTGCTTTCAATACGATGGTGAATGTATGGAACATCAGATCTATCTTTGCTGGCTGAACTGCAGACGTTATATGGATTTACTGTGCAATCTGAAGACCTCGAGGGCTGTCCTTGCGAGGATTACTCTCATTCAGCTTGCAATCATCATGACGCTCATGATGGACACCTCCAGACGGTGCCTCGGAGGAAGGTGAAGTGGGGCAGATGTCCGTGCACACGCGACAACAGATGCCAGGAACGAAGGCAAATCCCTCCAGCAACACAACATTCATCATCGTTTGCTCGCACACCATGACTTCGTTCAGCACCCTAGTTCGTGCCTTTGCAAGAGCGTTGCTTATCACCCTCGAGACCCGCTGAGGGCCTCACCATCGACGACATCGTGCAAGCCACGTCATACACAAGTCGCCTCTCACAGTGATATCCTTCGGTCTGCCAAGCACAAACGTTTGTCACTATGGACAAAAGAAGGATTCCCTCATGCGATCCGACGGCTATTATGCTCGCTCTTAAACAGAACTGAGCTCGGTCGTGTCACCTTTGCTCATGTGTACCTTCGTTACCTCCGTGGCTGGAGGCTGCTTTGACGCGACGTTTCGACCCACACATGTTCGATTGACGTCAGACCTGCGGTCGGTTTGTTCCAATTTCGATCACTTGCCTGACACCGAAGCTGACGGTCGGTACCTGCTCGCAGGGCCCCACATTCTTTGACGCCAATTAGCGAGTGAATAGTGGACGACCGCCTGTACCTGCATTAGCCCTGTTGTCTTCATCAAGCTGTTTCTTATGGATCGCAGAATCAGTTGACAAGGTTTTAGAACGCGATCAACTCTATTCTAGAGGAGTTCCGACATTCCAACCCCCTCCCTGCTACGTACGATTGCCACAACGCTTCTCATGTCAGACACATAATTGCCACATAATGGTTTTTCTTAAGAGCTCATCGACTTATTGTCAAGCACCTCAGCTATATGTGGCCTCCTCCGAGTCTCCGACCAACGAAGACTACATGCCAAGAACAGTTCTCTGGGCCCAACAATCCTTTCTTGCGCCAGTTCGGCTGTCCCGCCGCGCTCGCCAACGATGATTAGCCATTTTCGCCTCATCTCGCCAATCATACTGTCTTCCTAGAGAATTACAGCAACATGAGTACCCCAATGTCCATCGCCAAGGCATCCCGCGGACTTGGCTACGGGTCCAGCTCAGCTTTCTGCAGTACTACCCTACGTGGGTGGAAATGAGTGTAAACATTTAAGCCATAGAAGGCACCTTGCTACTGCCTCTCGCGAAACATTCCATCGACAAGGTCCCTCGTTGCGCAGGTTAAAACACGACAGTCGCTGCGGCATACTCGTACAAGAGAACATGAAGATGAAGGTTTCTGCTGTCGTCCTCGCTATCGCCGCGGCCGCTGCGGCTCAAACTACTTACACTGCGACTGGTATTGGTTGCGAGCCTCACGGTGACCACTGGTAAATACACCTCAGCCAAGAGTTTAAACCGAGTTGACAACAGACAAGGCACTGTCCCGCCGGTGTTGCCGAGCCTACTACCGCGCCCGCCGCTGAGGCTTCTGTCGACACTGTATCTGCTACGGCCAGCGGCGTGTGCGAACCTCATGATGATCACTGGTGAGGACTATACCATGTATATCCAATCTTATCAGACTTCTAATGGCAAACAGGCACTGCCCATCCGGCGTAGCTGAGCCCACCTACGCCCCTTCAGCCGCTCCAGCCATCACATCCCCTGCAACTGGCAGCATGACATCGGCACCTGCTGCTTCTGCATCTGCATCTGCGTCTCACAATCACGACGACGATGACCACTCCCTCGCTGTCACTGCTTCCACTTGCGAGCCTCATGGCGACCACTGGCACTGCCCGTCTGGTGTTGCAGAGCCCACCACCGCTCCTGCTCAGACTCTCTCCACTTCCAAGGCTTCAACAGCAAGCGGTGCCGCCGCATCTGGAGCTTCAGGATCCGCCAGTGCTTCTCTTGCCCAAGCAACCGGCGCTGCCTCTGCCGTTGGTGCTGGCCAGCAAGGCATTGCAGCTATCGTTCTCGGTGCTGTTGGTGCTTTCTTCCTATAGATTCGCAGTATTCTTGGCGCATTGTCACCTCTGAGATCTCAAGTCTCACCATTCGTACTTGAAGAAGAGCGCATTGCATCGCAAGGAGCATTTAGACGGGAATACAACGGACATCTGATACCTCTCTTTGCAAAATCCAATAGAAGTGTAAGCACTTGGACAATGTAACGATCCAAGCATCTCATCCTTTCTCCACGCGTTATTGACATCGCTTCCAGAGCCCAGCCTTAGCCAAGGATGTCCACTCTTGGCGCGCCCATCATGGTGCTCATGTAGCCATCTATCGAACTCATGTTTAGCAAGACGCGACGCGATCCTTCATTGATACTGAATCGTCCAAACTCCAGTCCCATCATGCTCGGGTCCACATCGTTCATGGACTTCAGCCTTAGGCTACGGGCCACAAAAATGGCTCGAGCGCTAGAACAGTTGTTTCAGTTCCTTCACTTCGAGATCTACACTCCCTCCTGGTTCTTCCCATTCGACATCAAGAGCATACTGGCATCTTTGCAGATCATAGTTGTACTGCCAAGTCATGCTTCTCCCACGATCTTGAGAGTACATATCCTTCAGAAAGCAGTATTTGACGTCGGTCCCAACAGCACGACGCCAGGCCTCTACTATCCCCGAGTTCGGTCTCCATCTGTCCCCGACCCGCCAGTACATTCGATCTCGGGAAACGAAGGGCTCATCTGCCGGAACAATGTTGATGTCATGATCGCAACGGGCTCCGGATCGAAGGTACCATACTTCGAGATTACGCCCATAAGCTTCGAGTCCCTCGTGTTTCCACAAGATGCGATAGTCTTGTGAATTGTGTCTATGCCTCAGTATGAATTTGCGCAACCGAGGAGACGTCCGCACCCAATTCGCAGCGTTGATTAGAAATTCCGGGATCGTTTCAGGGTTCGGCATTGTACGGAAATGATTTGACCAGTCCATCCGCTGTATCAAAGGTCCATCCTCATCATCAGAGTCGTAAAGCTCAACTGGATCGGCGCGGTCAGAGTCTGAGTCGGAATCATATGTCGATTCCTCTTCGCCGAAACCTTCGATCTTGGCCGTGAGGCCCTCGTCTGGTACAAAGAACCACTTGCCGTCTATCGTTGAGGCTGCAACGTCGAGCTGAAAATCCAGAAGCTTTGGAAAGTGCGGCAGGGTGCTGAAGAAATTGACGCCGACGAATTGCGAACCCGTTAAATGCAAAGTGGTCAGTTGCGGCAGGGTGCTTAGATGCTGCACTGTCCTGAGTGTAAGCTCGTCCTCACATGTTTGCAGAGGGACTAGGCACGTAGGGTCCCGCGCCTCGTCGTGGCATTCGTGGTGGGCCAATCTGATGCGAAGGACCCTTAGTTTTGCGAAACTACGCTTCATCAGGGCGGCTGCGAATTCTGTTATAGTCAGTCACTGTTCAATATTGACGGTAGGTAGGTCGCACCCTCTCGATACTCCATCCTTCGCCTGCGTCCCCAAGCAAAACTATCGTGCGTATCGATCTCGCATTCCTCGAGGTCAGATAGCTTCTCTGTCACTGCCAGAGCGTCGGCTACAGAGACCCACGGTATTGGGTGCTTCAATCGGATTTTCACAACCCGTTGTAGCTCTGGAATCAATGTGGGGGCATTGCGTAGGATGGGCCCCCAGTCAGCCTTCGTTGAAGTTCGCGCGTGGGCGGAAATGACAAGTTGGAGGTTTGTTGATTCTGGCACAAGCGCTACTATCTTCGCGATGGCCGTGAACAATCGAGCCATGGCTGCGGTCCACCATGATGTGTCGATCCGTTGCGAACCCCCAGGTGTTAATGCGTTAGTGCTAAGTGGGGATTCGTTCAGGTTAACGTTGATTGTTCTCACCAAGTGAGCACGACAAACATGACCGGTGACGATGACTGAGTGCAGCTTCTCGATGTCGTTCGGATCGATGTTGACCCAAATCTCGCGGAAGGTGCGCTTCTCGACGATAGCCTGCCATGCTCGAGAGACGCTTGAATATGGGCTGAGACGCTCGAAGCCATTGCCCTGAAGGACGTCAAGTATGTTGGCAAGAAGCTCAGGGGGTAGTCCGTCCATTATATGGGGAGTCTGTGTAAAGCAAAGGTTGAGGATGTTTGGCGGTGGCAGCTGCTGCTACGTTTAAGACAGCGAAGACACAACGGCCGTGTGGGGCATGCGGCACGGGTTTCGGCTGTGCAGACCCCTGCATCATCACTTCGGTCACCGTCAGTGCCAGCTGTCAATCGCTGTATCATGATGCAACCCGAGCAAAGTCCCGGATCAGAGCTCGGAACAGCTGTTGACAAGTAGAGCTGTATTGAGAGTAGCCGAACATCGCATTACTAACATCGTCAGGGAAAACCCGGGGCCCACCACTCGGCCTACGAGTATACATAAAGCCGAAACTAGTCTAATTCTGGTGACGCTTTCCATCTTGGCAAGCCCAAGCTCAGGGCATGGGGTTCTTCCATTTTCCTTTCACTGCATCATATTCCTTCAAAAGAAGAGCAATGCGGTTGTTCATCTTGACTTTATCTGGCTCCAGTCCACACAGCGGCCCCGTAGTCTTGCCAGCGCCCCTTCTGAGCAAGGAGGGCCACCCACGTTTTGCTTTTGCTTGCTCGAGGTCCACCTTCAGACTCATCATAGTCGAATCGATATCCGCAATGACGCTAGCGTATTTTGCCTTAATGTACGTGTTCCATTGAGATTCCAGGGACGTTTTCATCGGCTGATAAGTCGTTCCTTTGAGCGGCCCGTCTTCCAGGTACTTGAATGCAGCACCGATACGATTGATCTGAGCGGTCAGTATCGACTGGACTTCCGGATATGAGTGATATTTGTATACGCCAATGATGTCGCGCAACGCAACCACCGCGTTGCACTTTCCCTCATTGTTCGTGGAGATCGTCCACGATTTCGACTTTCGTTTGCTGCCAGTCTTGGAGGGGCTTTCCTGTTGGTATTTGTTTTCCTTAGTCCATTTCTTCCACTTCTCGGCATCAACCATTGAGGGCTTCTTCGCTGCGCCATTTGGTCCAGTGCCCTTTTTGGGGCTCGCCGAAGCCTCGCTCCATAGCTACAAGTTATCAGTCAGCTATAACCCTCCCCTGTCGCGAGAGCTGACTTACACGCTCCTTTCGACCATTAACACCGTCGTGGAGACTGACGAATTCATGGACGAAGGGATTGACTTTCGGATCCTTACTCGGATACTGACGAGAAACCCAATCTATCGCCCTTCCGTCGAAGTTCGCCTTCTCAGATTGTGCGTTACCTGAGCTGTCGACATAGCTCCATTTGGTATCGACCTTGACTTTCGCAGCAAATTGTATTGCAATGTGGGTGCATCGTGCGCTGTCCGAACGGATGAAGTCGAGCAATACTTGCCACTCAAGGATATGCTCCACGGATACAGCACGATTAGCAGACATTCCTACGCCATTCCGGTTTTGGAAAATCCCCGTGTTTGTCAATTGGTAATACCCTGCTTGGTCCGGCCTGTCGAATGGCTTGAAGTCGTAGATGCCTTTGTTGCCAAGCTGCGCAACATTATCAACTGCATAAGCTGCTGTGGAATGAGCCTTACCTTATCTATATCTTCATTTGTAGGGTATATCGGCGATTCGAAATCGATAGCGCTGCGGTGTGCACACTCGATGTCTCCACTCTTGATGTTGTTTGCACGACGCCCAACTCGCCGTTGCGTCAGATTGACAGGTTGGTACATCCTGGAGAGGTGATCTCGTCTAACAACAGAGGCACTCTCATCCTCATCCCATGGTGTGAAGTAATCGCAATCCGAGCATCCTGGAGACGAAGTGAGCGTTGCACGCTTTGTGATGTAAAAAATATCCTCCTCTGGTCCCTCCTCGACGCTATGGACCTCATGATCCTGATATTGGACATGAGTACCAGAAAGCAGAGTACGGACATCCAAGGTATCAGAATATGTCAGAGCATGCTCTGCTAGGGTCGCAATCGGGAGTGCGACGAGAAGAAGATAAGACGAATAGAACATGACTGAATGAGGTGCTAATCTATACATGACGAACGTCACTCAACTCTCTTATAAACTGCACAGACCGACTAAGAGTCCAAGAACGTACGGAGTTCTTGCGGACACAGGATCCACTTGTCGGATCAAAGATGTCGGTTATTGCAAGGCATCTTGACGCGTAGCTGGATCTGGCGGCGCGGGTTTCATCGTACTTGCCGGCAATCTATGAGTATACGTCTCCTAGGCGTATTTTTCGATAGACCATGCCTGAGCGGTACCTGTGTTCATAAGCACCGAGAGAATGGGGGGCAAGTGCCACGGACATCCGTATCTTGGCAACACGAATAAGGCCGCGACAAGTTGGAATTGTCCCATAGTTCGGCGTTCCTGCAGAACCTTCAGGCCCTCCGCATACCTGGCACTGTGCACACCCATCAGGGACTCTTCAGACACGGAGACTGCCATAGGAAAAGAGGGTAGAAGTCACATTCAGCCTGATTAGGATTAGCTTCATACCTTGCTTCACAAGAAGACCTATCGTGTCACTCTTGAAGCGTTGTACAATTTCCGTAATGTATGTGTGTGTCTAATTCTCCGCTCAATACTAAAGCTTCATAATGACCTCTCCGTGGCGCCCTTCCTGTCGCATACCCAACCTTTTACTCGCTGCTGGAGCTCTCTCGACGCGCCTGATACCGTGACATAGACAGAATGCGTTTCTGTTGTCTACTCCTGGTGTTGCTCGGTAACGCTGCAGCTGTAGTGTCGACTTATGACTCAAGCATTAGCAACGAAGGTGAGCCAAGTGACAAAAATACCTCATTAAAGCAAGACTAACTGTAAAAGCAATGCCCAATTCAAGTGTAGATCATCTGGATCTAAGTCCTGGTATATCCATCAGAGCAAAAACACCGGCTAAGCCTAAAACTCCCACGAAGCCCCCGGCTACTCCACCCAAACCGAAAAGTCCACCAGTGCAAAGCGCGAAACCATCCAACAAGCCATCCCAGAACCTGGCACCTCCAGCAAAGCCAACGAAGCCAGCTGCAAGCTCACCAGCCAGGACATCTACACTGAAAACATCGACGACGAGCACGCCATCAACAGCATCAGCATCTGTTGCGCCGTCAAGCTCGAGTCTGGCACTAGCGTGCCCTATACGCCCGCGAAAACGAAGTATGGAGGATCTTGTCGAGTTGGACAGCTGGATGGGGTTCAATGCAAAAAGGGAGAGACGCTACACTGTCGTGGTGTTGGGATAGAGCTCTGCCTGTTATAGTAGGCACTCGAGACCTATGTCTCTTAGGAGTGCATACATCACGAAATCGACAAGTGAAGCGTAATTTTAGTGCGCCCTTCTTTCTTCTTGATTCATCACCAGGAGACATGTCAATCGTGCCTTGACTAGAACATGCTACACGCATAGCAGAGTTCGACTATGACCAGTATCCGGAGCTTAGCTGAAGTTCAGCTCGAAGTCACGCTCGAAAGCACCACTCGAGGTGTACTTGTCCAGACCTGAGATCTTGAGCACACCACAATCAAATGAGGTACTCAGCTCAGAGTAATCACAATCCTTCCCACCAGACTTGAGTGAAGCATGCTGCGGCTGTTCATGAAGTCCGGCGATGGTAATGTTGCCGAGCGCAGGAGCGCTGTGGAAGTCGCCGACAGAGGTGAACGAGAGGCAGTTGTTACTGTAGGAGAACTACACATTGATGTTAGCAGGCGAACTATAGTCGTGGAAGAAATGATAGACTGACCTGAACCAGGCGCGTCGCGTTCGGTTGCAGGCTCTCGCCATCATCAAGATACAGATTGCCAGTAGCGGTGTTGTCGCTGCCGAGGGTGACGAGCAGGCTGTAACGGGTCTTCCGCGTCTCGATGGTCGTAAGCTTAGGCTCCTGGAGTACCAGAATAGATCCACCCCTGACATGCACGTTGATATGCTCAAGTGGTGCTTGCATCGTGACGTTCTCACCCGGCTGAGCATCAACTTCAGCAAGAGTGTACCAATCGTACCATCGTTCGCCTTGACCGATACCGGGAAACACGCCCTGAACTGTCTCGACGTTCGGCACCAAGACTGGGGTGACTAAGACTGATGGACCCAGCATAAACTGGCTGAACGTTCCACGAAGGGACTCGTCATTGGGGAACTCCCATGCTAGCGCGCGCATAACAGTCTCGCCCTTGGTATGAGCGTGGTAGAACAGCGTGTACATGTAGCCAAGCAAGCTGTAGCGTACAGCCATGGCGCGACGAGCCGACTCAGCTACCGATGACCATCTGTATGCTTCCTGACTAATCGCAGCCTTGACGTTGTGATTGCGGTAGAACGGGAAAAACGCACTAAGCTCCATCCAGCGGGAGCAGAGCTGGAAGTCGGTGTTGTGGGCGAAACCACACGTATCCGCACCAAACATGGGAATACCGGACATCATCATCGTGAAGGCTTGCGAGATCGATAAGAACATACTGCCCCAGGTGCTGGTGTTGTCCCCTCCCCAGTGACTGGTGGTCTTTCCGCTGCCAGCGAAGATACTGCGTCCGACGGTGAATGGTCTGCGTCCTGGGAAAAGCTCAATCAGAGCGTGATAGGTTGCGTTCGAGATCTGATATCCGAAAAGGTTGTGCATCTCGTACTCGGTCGTGTTGTACTGGTCGTTATGTGTCGCGTTGGGCGCAATCGAGCTCTTACCCAGAGCGTGGCCAGCCTGAACATTGTTGATGACGTACGGTGGAAAGTTCAGATTACGCACACCGGGTGTAGGCTCGGTTCTTCCTTGAGTGGTGGTAGTGGCAGCTGGCAAAATGGGAGACGCGGAAAGCGCGGAGGCCTGTGATGCAGAAGCGGCAGCAGCAGAAGCAGCCTCAGTCGCGTTCGTAATGTTGAATCCTTCTGGGTAGTTATAATCGAAAGTGAGCGGATCACCGGGCAGAAGGAATGGTGGGTGCGCAGGGTTCTCAGTGAGACGACCATTGCCACATGATCCAGCACAGAACGATGAAGCCTCGCTCAGATCAATCCAGATACCGTCAAAGGGTGTGCCCTTATGCCATTGAATGATCTCGTTGGCCCACCATGATTGTGAACTTGAAAGCAGCCAGTCGGCCCAGACACTGAAGCCTGGCCAGTTATCACCATAGTAGAAGCCGCCTTTGAGGTGTCAGTGTAAATAGAAACAATCTGGGAGAAGGAGCTCACCTCTTGTAGGATCGCGAATGTAAGTCTGCAGAGATGCACCTCGCTCAAATGGCGCATACGCGTCGCTGGCGTTGTCGGGGTTCGGGACGTATATGTTGCTATCGATGATAGGAACATAGTGCTGTCCATTGGCATGGAGCGATTCG
Organism: Didymella glomerata; assembly: GCA_030271015.1. Lineage (NCBI taxonomy): Eukaryota > Fungi > Ascomycota > Dothideomycetes > Pleosporales > Didymellaceae > Didymella > Didymella glomerata. The sequence goes on from JAJOHN010000012.1 coordinate 425,451, forward strand.
ATGAAATTCGTGAACTCAGGTAGCGGATACGTGATGTCGTTGTTAGTGAAGTCGCGGTACAGGTCATAGATATCGAGATCATTCCACAGGCACTCGAGCGGGATGTTGGCTTCGCGGTAACCGTCTACGACGCTCTGGTCTACGGAAATGTTCTCATAGCCCCACCGAGCTTGGTGGAAGCCAAAGGTCCAGTACATCTGTGCAAACTCAGTCATGATCAACGAAAAGCGATATCAGAAACTCACCTGCATGGCCGGCGGACCGATACAGCCAACCTGAAACTGGGAGATGGTTGTCAGAGCACTCGAGCTTCCGTCGTCCTTTTGACCACTGAGGAAGTACAGGTCAAAGCTGCCACCTAGAGTGCGATAGGCAATCGTGTTCTCACGGAGCAACCATTCCTGGCCGTGAGCTAGTGAGTGATTGATCAGTATCTTGGAACGTAGGATTGTCGACCGAACATACCATTACGAGCATACATGCCATGAGCAGTCGTCTCTGAGCCGTTTTGGCCGTAACGAGTCTCTTGGTAGAATGGAATCACACCATAGACATTGCCATCGATGGTGTTGCCGGCATCCACAGCGTAAAATGTCTGCGTGTAATTTGTCCCCAAGCGGAAGTCGTGGATGTTCTCTGCAAGACCGTACACATTGTAATCCTACCTTGAAGTCAGTTGGCTTTCACAAATCCCAGCATTGATGACTCACATCGACCATATTCGTGACAAGCTCCAGGAATTGATCCTCGAAAACAATAACATGCCCGTATGTTGAGAAGAGCTCCTCTGCGGTACTGACACGCGAAACCTTGAACTGGAAGGTGGGGTCGTTGCTCCAATCGAATGCAAGGTCACTGCAATTGGCATTGGTCTTCCCATCCCATTCAGGTTGCTCGACCAAGTCAGCTGGGAGGATGTACTGCGTGCTGTTTTCAGGTGCAATGTTGCTGGGATAAATGCGGACATTGAGACGTTCCTTGGCCTGGTAGGAAACCTCCAAAGTCAAGTCGGCGATGTCATTGCCAAATGCTTGACAACTGACTCCGGTGATAGTCAAATCGGCAGTGAAGCCATGATCATTCTCAGCCACGTTGAATGCCTTGTAGCCTGGACATGCTTGAGGGTCTGGGGCGCTTTCATCATATACCGTGGGCGTCAGACTGGGCAAAGCATTGATCTGAGGCGAAAGCGTCGGGATGACTCGTTGCGTTCCTGATGGATCGAGACTCTGGGCTTGTCTGGTCAGTATGGCAAAGAGTAATCCTCATGGTAGGAGCGGACGTACCAGCTGCGAAACTAGCGAACGTTGCCGCTGAAGCAGCAACCTGAAAGAACCTCATGTTGGGCTATGGAGTCGGATGCTTAGCTACCGGACGTCTGAGGCTTGGTATGTCTTGTACCCGACTACATGCTCTGTATTTAAGCTCGTTATTTCAAGCCTCCGTACCACAACAACTTGCGGGGTACCGCAAACGTGTCGAGCTTAAGCATCTCTAGAGCACCGTAAGCCGCACTTGCAATTGTAGCGGAGTGCAGTCCGGGAACAACAGCAGGATGCTTGTCAGATCGTCAGGTACCGTTCGTGATGCGATCCACATGCGAAGCGTACTGGCGTTACTAATTGCGGGGTCAACTGGGGTGCAGATGTACGCTTGACATCACGATGGGAGGACCGAAAATCCGGCCGATGCTCGATGAGCAAACTGCGCAGAAATTAACCTCAAGAATCCGTCCGGAGCTTACTACGGATGGTCGGCACCATCACGAGGACTGTACTCGGTCCGGCATAGAGATTGTTGAGGCTAGGTGGAGATGTGGCTGCTGCAAAAAGAGGAGAGAATCAAAGCATCTCCGTACGAAGAAGACCTGTTCTGAACATGTAGCGACGATCGGTGGCTTGATCTGGACGCGGCGTTAGACGTAGAATGCGGTCACTGCACTACAACGCGTCTTGAACACGCTAAATGAGGACCACGCTAGTGAGAGAACGCCTCCAACGATGCTCTTTGCGATGGAAACCCAACAACAACACCATCGCTCCTTACCCCCACAGCATGGCCACGAACAACCGAAGCTCGCGGCAAGGACGCTCAGTCCGGCTTCAGCTAGATCGCGCCACCTGGGGTCAAGCCTAAGCGCGATCATTTGCGATTCCGCGCAACGCTCCACTCTCAATTCTAACAGCGTCGAGCGGATTGCGTTTCGAGGACCATCGCTGCGGCACCGCTCAAATGTCCTTATGTGGTACTCTCATACGTTTGGGGAGCCAATCAGACCACGACCAGTTGACCCAGACCATTGAAGCACTGAACTCTCTTGAACCAGATAGCAATTGCCCGTGCGGCATCACGTCACTAACTGATCACGTTTAAGTGTCCCCCACAAGGTGTGTGGTCAATTCCCAAATCTAGAGTCTGTCAAGTAGTCCACGCACATTCTAGCCGAGCGTCGCCATCGCCATTCATCCATGTCCGGTTTCGTTCGGCTGGTATGCCTTGAGCCACTCCAGGCTCTAAGAATATGCGTGTCTATCTTGCGGAATCCTGGTTCCATGCTGAGCCCCGACCCATCGCCGCTCTAGAGCGACTGGCATCATGTAATTGAAAGTTGGGTTACAATCAGGGATTTCGGGTGATAGCATGTGGTCTGAAATATGTACAGCCGCTTCGTACCAGTCATTCAATCAGGCTATGTAATTCTCTGGCTCTATGAACTGCAGCTACACTGCATCATACCCTTGTACTTCGGTACATCGCCAGTGAATCTCTGCTCCTCTTCCTTATCCAAGCCCCAGCTCTCTGAGAATGGATCGAGGTTCATCTTCATGATCTCTGGTAAGATCTCGCGCTCACCCTTCTTCTCGACTCGGTCGATCAGCTCATCGAGGATCCATGAGCGAGGAACAAACTGTCTGTATTAGCATGTAATCCAATCGAGATGGAGGACGAATACTCACGCTCGGATTGACAGCCTTCATAGCCTCCTGTCGCCCGCTGTCATCCTCACCCCAGTCTTCCTTGACGCGCGCAGACCACTTCTCAAGCCACTTCGCAATGCGGACTCTCGACTCCGCGCCATCCTTGGGCAAATTGTCTTCGCGGAAGAAGATATCGGCGGTGTTCTGTCTCAACTGATCCGAGTCCAGCTTCGACAAGCTCAAGCTCGATAGTCTGCGGAACGCATGGTGGAAGTCGAGCTCGTACGCCTCGAGGATGTCAAGTAGCTCCGAGAACAAAGAGTCAAAGTCGCTGTCTTGCTGCGACTTCAGACCCAAACGTGCAGTCATGAGCCGCTTATACTCGGCCAGGAAGACAGCCTTGTATTCCTCACCAGCGCGCTCGATACAGCCCTCGGCGCGCTTAACGAGCTCAGGAGCGCCATCTTCGCTGACACCCTTCTCAACGAACTCGGCACTGTCGACGTTCGAGCCAGCGCCCATCAGCTCGCCGAAAGCCTCTCCTAGCCGGACCAAGTTCCACCAAATGATTGTAGGTTGGTTACGATAGCTGTAGCGCAGCATGTGATCGTCATGGTTTGGTGTGTAGGTGGGGTCGAAGGTGTCGAGGAAGGCAAAAGGCCCAAAGTCGATACTGAGACCAAGAATGGATGTGTTGTCGGTGTTCAACACACCGTTCATGAAGCCGTACGCTTGCCACTTGGCGACTGTGGCAGCGTTGTTACGAACCACAGCTCGGTAAAGCCGAGTGTATCGATTCTCCTCTTCTGTGCCTTCGCCCTCGATTGTGTCCTTTGCGACGCCAGTCTTGGCCTGGGTATGTGTAGTCTTTGCCTCGCCAGCTGGTAGTTTCGAGGGCAGCTTGTCCCATCCTCCGTAGACGTGCTCGGCGGTGTAGTCGGTGAGGGTGCGCAAAGTCTCGCGGTCGCCGCGCATGCGCTGGAGGTCAAAGGTACCGAAACGAATCCAGCTTTGCGCAAAGCGCGTGACGATAGCGCCTGGCTCAACGCGCTCGCGCATGATCCTTGTGCCATTGTTTAGTGTGAGCGCCAGCGCTCTTGTGGAGGGAATGCCAATCGCGTTGAGGTATTCCGAGACAACAAACTCGCGGATGGAGGAGCGCAATACTGCCCTTCCGTCTGCAAAGCGCGAGTATGGTGTGCGTCCAGCGCCCTTAAGCTGAACCTCGTAGCGCGTGTTTGTCGAGGGGTTCGTCGACTCGAACAGCGAGATAGCGCGACCGTCACCAAGCTGGCCAGCCCATTGCCCGAATTGGTAGCCACCATAACACTGCGCCCACGGGTAGATGCCTTCATCTGGCTTTTCTGGGTCCCAAGTGAGTATCTTGCCGCCAGACACAAGCTGCTTGAATTCCTCTGTCTGCGCTTCCTCTTCCTTCAGTCCTAGGTCTCGCAATGCGCGCTGACTGACACCAAGAATCTCAGACTCGCCCTGAGGATCGGGCCTCACGTATGTGTAGAGCGCTTCTTTGACCATGCGCGGTCCGAGGGTTTGCCGAGGCGCATCGTGCGAATCTTTCGGTGTGGGGAAGGCGGCGTCTGGAGGCAGATTCGACGTGAAGACGTTCGATTTGGGCAACGACTGCAGCGTGTGCTCATCCCTGGGTGCGGAGCCATTAAGGTGTGCCATGACTTGGCTTAGACGGTTCGAGCTGTGGAGATGTCTTGCTGTGGAAGGAATTGCGCCGGATGTTAAGGGCTTCGAAAGTCGCGAGAGGCGAAGCATGAGCTGTCAAAATGCGTAGAACAAGCAGGTATTTGACACTCGGAGGAAGGGAGCCAAAAGGAGGGGAAGGCGAAAGATGCCATCGCGTCGAGCATCTGTCAGAGTGATGTGCCTGGACCATCACCGGGTGGCGTCATACCGCGGCGAGCTTAGTCGGCAATCGATAAAGCAGCTGCGACTGACTCGCGCAGATAATGTCTGTTGATGATCCTGCGGCCAATCACGAAACATTCACATCTCGAAAATCAGGATGAATGGCCAGCACATTCCTGGCTTCTACTATGACCAGGAGAAGAAGAAATACTTCAGGATACAGACTCAGTCAGCTGCAGGAGGACTGAATCTCAAATACTCGACTTCCAACCTCGTCAAGGAGAGGAGAAAGGAAAATGTTCAGAGAGCGGCGACGGCCAAAAAAGCTAGGACACAGAAAGAGAGGGTTGTTCGAAGACACGCGCATAGCTTTGTTCAAAACGATCTCGATAGGGAGATAGGCTTCAGGAGGAGGTCCGTTTACTTGCAGAACATCTGGCCAGAAGCATGTATGTCGGGCATCGGTCCTTCGCCAGAGCTCGTCACTAGCAGCGACGACCAAGGCGTCGTTCGATTCTTCGACAGGGATCCGGTCTCAAGGATCATCTATGCTGTCTGTGGGGAAAATAGCATCAAGAGACGCCACTACCTGGGCAACGATCAGGCAGCAAACTTGTCAAACCCTCAATCACAGAAGAAGCTGAGAGCCCTCGACACGAAGTCAAGATATGGCTATTATCCCTGGGACGAGATAGGTCGCACCACCTCAACCGTCTCGTCATTTCAATACATGCCCAACTCAGGCGCTCTGGCAGTAACAACAATCGGCTCCGACCGACCACCCATCGTTCAGCTCAGCGATCCCGAGCGCGACGGCCCACACATCTCACAGCAATTCACACCAAAAGGCTGCGCCGCCATCTTCTGCTCCACAGCTCGACCTGAATCATTTACGACATCCCACCACCCCAATAGCGTAGCAGCAAGCCACTCAGAGCACCTCGCAGTCGGCGCCCAACAATCCTTACTAATGTTCACCCGCTCCCCCTCCGGATCCTGGGACTCCTCGACCCTCATCCCAGACCTCCACGCAGACATCCTCGCGCTCACCTGGCTCTCACCCTCCACTCTTGCAGCCGGCTGCCGTAACGGCAAAATCCACCTCTACGATTCGCGCTCCGGGAACTCATCACACATCCTAACGCACCCCTACCCCATCAGCCGCCTCTCTCGCTCCGATGACCCAACTCGCCTCCTCTGCGCCGGCTTACAAGACACACTCTTCCTCTACGACGCTCGCATGCCGCGTCTCTCACCGCACCGCTACCGCGACGGTTCGGTCAATACGCAGAACCACCACTACAACAACGCGTACTTCGAAACCCTCCTACCTGGGCGCCATCACGGCAATACCAAGCGACGCAAGCTGATGAGCAAGAAGGCGATTGCGAAATGGAGCCAGCCGGTGCTGAGTTTCGCGCATGCGAATCTGGATGATGTAGACTTGGGAGTGAGTGTGAACACGAGGATGGGATTGGTTGCTGCGGGCCAGGATTTGGCGAATAGTAATAAGGCGATTAGGGTAAGTAATGTGTGGACAGGGAAGACGGTAAGAGAGTTCGATCCGCCTGCGCAGGCAGGAAGGGCGACGCAGAAGATACGGGATTTGAAGTGGATGGATGATGAAGATGGGGGCGTGGAGTTGTGGGCGACTTGGGGTGGGGACGTTGCTAAGTTTTCGTGGTGAGGTGATACCCTCTCGCGGTATCTGTAGATTCAAAAGATGTTCTGGGAGCAGGCGATGCTTAGTCCACACCACCGACCAAATACTCTCCAACCTCGATCCCCACACTCCTCCCCAACCCCCTTACAAACTCCCACCCAAACCCTACCCTCCACCGTCCTCCTGGCTCCAGCGCATCACTCGCCCCGCCCACGCCCGTCCTAACAAGCAACTTCAAACTCGTCAGCGTGGCCACACTCGTATACAAATCCGCACTCTGCGGCACACCATCAACTAGCAGCGCTCTAAAGATCGCAAACAGTCTATCGAGACTGAACGGACTGGGCGTGAGCAGATGCCTCGGGATACGACGGTGCTTGACACCGCCCTTACTCGTTGTGGAAAGACTCGCGGCGGACGGTGCGCGGCGCTTATTCTTGCGCTTGTCGGTGTGCTTCATGAAGTACGTTACGTCTGTGCGGGCGGGGTTGTAAGATGCGAGGTAAGCGGCGATGAGGAGGTGGGTGGTGTAAAACGGTAGGCTTTGCGCGATGCCCGGGACCTTCCGTTTCGACACCGCTGTCTCCGCAGCACCATTCGAAGTCTGGGTGGGCTTGGAAATGATGCGGTCCAGTACTGCCTCTTCGCCTTGGAATAGGTGCCGTCTGTTCACCATCAGGCGCGAGAAGTCGCGGGTCCCGAATTCACCCTTGACAATCGGGTCTACAAAACTCCTCCATAGCCGCAGAGCAGTCAATCGAAAGCTGACCAGGTCGCGGCCGGTGTGTCTGCTCAAGCTATCGTATACGGCGCTGAGGAAGCGCGACCAAAGCCAAGCGTCATCTTCGGCGGCGAGGTCGAGCGTGTAATCTGGAAACTTCTCCGCAGAACGGGGAGTGAGGAAGACTTTTGGTGGGTTTTTGGCGAGGATGGCGAGGAGTTGCGGGCGTGTGTAGGGCGGGAAGGCGATGTATGGAATTGAGGACGAATGGCGAAGGGAGGGCGCGATGGGGAGCGTCGTTGTCACGATGAGGGCTAGATTTGGTATCTTGTAAACGAATTAGCATGTGCTATCAGAAAGAGCAAGATTAAACGTACCGCTTCGCCCAGTCGGCCCAGAGCTGGTATGAGCGTACCACCGCCTTCTCTGAGCTTGTCGATAGCGTCCAACACCAGCACAAACTTGCCCCTTCCTTCCAGCATCGCTTGAAGGTTGACACACAGCGCGCTCAGATTCTCCGTCCGTGCATATGGTCTTCTATCAATCGTCTCATCATGGGCTTCCTCCAGCGCATCGAGAGACGCTGCAACAATGCGCTCTAGAAGATGTCTTGCGGTTATGCATTCACGGACGTTGATGAAGGCGTACGGCAGTCGGGCGAGAGGGAAGTATGCGCGCAGAATCGACGACTTGCAGGTTGCCGTTAAGCCGTGAACGTTTGTGAAGGGTGGGTAGGGAAGATGCGCCTGGCTCGTTAGCAGTGCAAACAGCAGCATATAGTGGCCATCATACTGTGTACAGAGCCGCCAGGTGCTGGATCTGCTGTTCGCGACATGCAAAATCGCCAGTCAGTTGCGCTATGATCTCATCAGGCAGCATTGTTGTGTGTTGACGTTTGCTGCTGATGATGGCCGAGCGTTAAACATTGACGTCGCGCTAAGTTCGAGCGAAACGCGAAGGCACGTGCATGACAGCAGCAGCAACGAAGACAATGCATTTGAAGATGTTAATTGCGTTCCATTTGTCTTGCGTTCGAGCGTGTATCTATATGTGGGTATCTCATGCACCGTAATCCATAGCCTCCTGACTGTAATCGACACAACAAGTAATCCAATGCGCCGTGTAATGTTTCATATCCAATGCGATGCGGTCCCGTTTCCCTAGTCATGTCGTTCTAGACATGCATAGTCTCCATGATGTCATCTTTTTGTGCCTCATTCGAGTCCTCTTTGTATTCCCAGGCCAGGAACTTCCAGTTCAGCTCGCTCGGTCGCCAGAACATGCCGTGCTTCAGTCCGCCGGACAATGGCGCGTAACCCTCCGCGTTATCAGATGTCATACCTCCAGTGAGAGGCATGCGCTTTGCAAAGATGCATCGTCGAAACCTTGAGTGCAGGATCGCCATCGAGCACATGACACAGGGCTCGTTGGTGAGGTAGATGTCGAGATCGACGCACAGGTAGCCGCTCTGATTGATGTTGTCCTTCACGAAGTATTCCTTCTCGATCTCGGTGAGGGGTATGTCGCAGAACAGGGAACGGTCGAGGACAGCAGGGTCGGCGCCTGCAGCTCGAAGCCTCTTCTTTGCGACCATGGCGATAGCGCGCTGGACGGCGTGAGCCATGACGTTTCCGGTGCCCTGGTGTCGCTCGATGGCACCTGATGGTGACCTCCAGCGACAGTCGCCTGCGACGACAATGACTTCGGGCTCGGCCTTCGTCTGGTCTACCACAACGACACCTAGTGATTCACCCACGCACTCTTTCGAGATGCATTTACCAGCCGTGCGAGCAAGTGCAAGCCAGTTGCCAACCATGTCCTCGATTTCTGCCTGGTTGCGTGCAACGAGACTCGGGTGCGGACCGTATGGATTGGTGTTCTTGTACGAGATGGGCCAGTACTGCTCGCTCCACTGGTCGGACTGCTCGGCGGATATTGGTGCCAGCGACGGGACGGTGACGTACAGGATGCGTGGTCTTGTCTTGCCGTTGTCGAAGGGAGGGCATTTGAGTAGGAGGCTGTGGAGCTCGGCATGTGGAATATGCCTTGTAGGACACAGGAGGAAGTAGCGCACTAGATCCATGTTAAAGACGTCCTCGCCAGCAGTGCCATCGTCGCCGGTTGATGTGGACGGAGAAGAAGGAGAGGAGGGCAACGATGCAGGGGATGGGGATAATGATGCTGGTGCAGGATCATCCTCATCACCTCTCGGAAGCCTCGCGGGCGGGTAGAACTGCTTCTGCAGGTGGGCGGGCAGGTATTTGAACTGGACTACACGGCGAAGGTGCGAGATCTCGGACGTCTTGAAGTCGGGTATGGCTGCTTGCACGACACTGCACAATCAGTCAGAGATCAATTGGTGTGTCTGGAGTGAGCGGCTCACTCCTTGACAACGTTGGCATGCTTAGCAGGCACTTCGACGACGTAGACAACGTGCGTCTCCAGACTGGCGCGCACTTCGTCTTTGGTGCGCAGTGGGACAAGACGCCCGGTGAGAGGAGTAGTGTCGCTCATTGCATCGTCTGCTGGCTATGTCTTGGACTATGATGTTGTTGCTGGCGTGAGTGGTGAGTCGCGCGAGTGCTGGCGTGAGTGGAAGAAGAGAGCTGCATGACAGAAACAAAAGTCGCAGGCCTCGGCTGGTCGGTGTTTCCTTGACCGACACCTCTTTCCCCCTCGACGCGTCTCCACGCGTCATCCCTGCACACCTCAAGCAGGTGCACATTACGAGGCCAGCAACCTCGACTCTCAGCCCTTTAATACAGCTGTAGATCACAGCAGCACCTGGTACATTGTGTTACTGTAAGGAAGTCGACCCCACCAACAACTCTGCAAGCGCAGCGGCACATGTGTGCAGTCAGAGCCGAGTCAAGGATGTCCTCAACAGTCTCATGCTCAGGCCATTATGTTGATTCAGAAGAGCTCTTACTAATGCCTGTAGTCAGAATGGTTTCGTGTTTCCTGGTCGATACGCTTCTAAAGGTAGGTAGCGAACCAGGGTTCAGATCAGATACCTCTTTCGAGAAGCAGCATTGCTCGGAGTCGTACTCACACCTCATCAATCTTACCATAGTGGACTACTCGTTATGTCATGCCGATATTCAAGCTAGGTCCGTTGGGCAGCTTCCGTCTCAGTCGAGTCGATCGAAGAACTGAAGCCTCGATGCCTCAACGGACAAGGGAAACCACCGCGGATCGGGGTGAGATGCCTCCTTCCTACTCAGTCGCTCTTGAATGTGTGGGTCACTGACTGTTTGCGCAAGCGCATCGTCCCTTGGTGCTATGACCCATTCGTTGCACTTTCCTACGTATTGGGCGCAGATCCCGCAACGATCGATGCAAAAGTCTTGCTGAAGTCCATACATGATGCTGTTATCTCTACACTTCCCCTAGGTCAACGGTATCTTTGGTTCGACAGAACCATACGTTGCTTTTTCCAATGATGTCCGAACGCTAAATTCTGTAGTGCATCGCGCATGATGACAAACGAGATCAGGTACAACAAATGGGGACAATTTATGCTTCAGCTCACGCGACCATAATTGCAGTTGTTGGAGAAGACCCATCGTACAGACTACCTGTCATTTCCCGACATCTGGATACAACTCAGCGATTCATCCTCGAGCACCATGGGACCCCAGCCCATTTGATACATCAGTCACAGTGGGCGTCAAGAGTACGCATATCCCGAGAAAGCTACCTAAAGTCGCGACAATCCTTCTTCGCGAAAACCGGCGTAAACTATGCCTGCGAGCAGTAAGGAGCTGCCACAGCGACTGAGGCCCTAAACATGTACAATACTGGGGATCTTAGATGCCCTCAACGCCGTCACTGGTGTGTTAAACTGGCTCTCAACATAGCCCGATCCAATCGGACACTTCTAGGAGTATCATTCGAAGTCCGCGAAGTATCTTTCTTCTGTATATCAAGAGAGGCGTTGGTCTTCTGAAGATACATGACCGTTTTGCAAACGGGCTCCGGAGGATGAGCAGGTTCACCGCGGATCCAGTCTCCAAGGACAATCTAAAGCTGCGTTGCCAAGCTCTAGATAGCGAGTCGCTACTTTCCGACTAGAAGGAGCCTAATCAAAGTTAGTAGCTAAGGAGACGAACGGTTGCTACAATGTGATTTGGTATTGTAAGTGATACGTTTTTTGCAATTCGAAGCAAACCTTGAGTCCCGAGCATGTGTATCCAGCTAACTTTAAGTACGTGCTACCCAATTGTCAAGCAGAGCCTGTACCTACACATCCATGGAGCTCGATATGACATCAGCACTGAGCGCGCGAACCGTGTATCTGTATCGCACCACCAAATACAAAAGGAGACTCGTGACACATCAACCGACTCTGCTCGCTACGACACCGATCCCCATTCAATCTCCCAAACATGCGCCGCATCCACGAATACCGGGACATTCTTCGTGCCCACTGGCCAAACAATCTCAAGCTCAATGTCCATCTCCGTGCTATTCGTAAAAATTCTGTCCGTGCTATAGAAGCTCCTAGTATCCATACCATACGGCTGATACAGCTGTCCATCCTTGCCCACAAACTCGCACTCTCCAGGTCCGCCTGTGAACGGTAGACTGACTTCTTCACAAAGGCCGACGCGTCGCTGGATGTCACCGGTGACAGCGCTCTTGTAGCTCAGTGTGAGCCAGGGAGGAGAGCCATTGAGGAGGGCAAAGTTGCCGGGATGGCCGACGTGGAGTTGCACGGTGTACCATTCGTGTGAGGAGTTCAGATTGGTCATGTGTGTTACTATGTTGATGGATCGCCGGGTGAGAGTGTCGGGCATGCGAGGCGTGATGGCGCTTAGAAATTAGCGGCATTCAATGGATGAGATTCGTGGAAAACTTACGCTGCAAAATTACCCTCGAACGATTGGTTGGTCAGTGTGATGTCGAAGTTGCCGACTTGAGGCAGGAAGTCCCAGCCTTCCAGCCCGTTTTCGAAGCCGCTGTTTGAGAGAATCTTGTTGGTGATCTCAGTCTTTGGTGGATCCGGGCATGCTTCGGGGGTCTTGCATGTCAGCTCTAAGGGCGTGTCGGTAGGCGCCGCGGCTGTTGATGTTGTTGCAGAGTCGATTTTAGATGTTGTGGTGATCGCAGACAACAAAGATTCGTATGCAGCGGTTGGTGACGACTCATTTGAAGATGCTGTTCGCTCCACGGCGGGGCTATTGTCAGGCGCAAGTCTCACATTGACGTCGTCTAGGTAGAGTGGCACGTCAAAGTTTCCGTTATACCATGAGAGATACACAGTGAGTGTCTCTTCAGTGTTCTCAGCTTGGAATGGCAGACTCAGTGTCTCATAGATTGAGTCGTTGCGACCGATGAGTGGACATGGGGCGTAGGCAAAGCCGCAGATGGCACCAAAGCCCAAAGTGTTGTCTGAGAGGCGGATCGTATACTTGGGATCTGAATCAGCATTCTGCCCAAGTACAGGGCCATGGTGACCGATGGAGATGTTGATCGTATAGTTCTGCTCGGGTTCCAGGTTGATGAGAAAGGTTGACGTTTGAAAGTGGTAAGACAACGACTTGCTGTTTGGCTTCGGCACTGCCGTACTAGTGAAGTGTTAGTGAATCATTTTTTAGACAACATGAGACACTGACAGAGCAGTACAGCCTTCGAGAGCTTCATTGGTCACCCCGATCTCGAATGTAGAGGACGACGAATTGTAGGCCACAGCTGTCCAGTTGGCGAGATCGTCTTCAAATCCACCATTGACGATGTAGGAATCTGCGCCGCTCGTTACGTTGCAACCAGCTGACAACGGAGACGTGTTGGAGGTATTCGTCGAAACAATAACATCGAGTGCATAGCTGCAAAGTTCAGCATCACCTTGCATACAACTGAAAGAGAAGCTCACAGATCGAGTGTCCCGTATCCCCCGCAATACTCCGACGAGTTGCCAGCACATCTCATATCACATCCTTCGTCGGTGATAGTGGCGTTGTTGTTGAGCGTGTCGCCGCACCAACATTCTCGGCCATATTCAAGCCCAGCGGTGCTATAGTCGGCGCTCTTGCAGCTCAAAGTGCACCGAGCCACGGTCATACCGTCGTCGCTTGCTTGAAGAATAGACAAAGCACGAGCATACACATTGTCGGTCAGACAGCCGATGCGCGAGGTGCCATTTGGGCCTGGATTGGTCCGCGTATCGTCTGCCAAGTTGTTGTAGAATGCGCTAAGTCGGTTGTTAGAACCGCACGCTTCGCTGGCATTGCCCGGGCATGGAAAGTTGCATTCGGTATCGTTGCTTTCGACAGACCCTACACCGATCGCAAGTCCGCAGTAACACTCCTGTCCATACTCGACGCCAGCGTACGGATATCCGTTATCGTCACAGAAGGCAACACAGCTGGCTTGGCTCATGTTCCTAGAGTCCACATACGACAAACCTGCCAATTTCCTTCTACCATAGTCGGTGTAGCAGCCGTAGTAAGTCCAGTTTGCTGGCAAATTCGCATCCACAGCAAGCGCAGACGGAGTGTTGCCCATCTTGGGCGTAGCGACCTGAGAGTTGTTGCAAGTATGGCCTCAGTATCGGAGTGACTTTGTTCAGCATGGCAGATCGAATCGCTCTTATCTTTTTTTCTCGCGAGTGCCACGTGAGGAACGACTCGCCTTCCCTTGTGCAGATCGCATTCTTGCGCGACCGTGGTGACCCTTGCCTCAGAACAAGGCCAGTAGAAACTTCGACCAACTACCATCATACGGAAGGCATGAGAAATGCACGCCAGGCGTCTTTGATTGTCCAGAGATTTGAGACCGTTTGAGTGCTTCGACATCAGGTTTTGATGATACTCGGAGTTCGAAGTCAATGACGTTCGAGTTATGTGCTACACAATATAAGCTTTCAGCAATGCATCGCAAGACATAGTCGCAGAATGGCGTCAATGATGCACTCCGAGGATGTTGTGATGGCGACAACGCAAGTGCGCTCTGTGCGGTAAGTTAAGGAGGTTGCTGAATCGAAAGGAAGCCTACATTTCGGCGTCGCCGCCGCTCAGGTATGATATCTTCCATTGGCGTTTTGATAGTTATGTTGTAGCTTCAACACGCTTGTGTTCAGTTCAGGGTCTCGCCTACGTGTATTGAAGTCCCACTTTGCTGTGTTGATGCGTCGGAAGTTCGCGCGCTCCGTACACGCGTGGCTTGCGTGCGCTGGCACGGTTGCGGCTGAAGACGTCGGCAAGGCTGCGCATTAGGCCCGATGAAGCCCGCACTTGCTCGTATTGAGCGCCAGCGCCCGTATGTTTGATTGGTCTATCAAGAAATTCGTCCACTTTAGGCTGGGCGTCGAATCAACAGCTGAACACTGGCCAGATCTTATCACGATCTCGCATATGCCGAGCTACTTCGATAGTTCCCGCCAAGTTGGAGGTGAGCAGCCCTACTGAGGCCGGTGTAGGCGCCTGGCAACGCGTGTTTTCCCACGCGAGGCAGTGGGGCTGGCGCAAGGCGCAAGGCTATGGCGTTGAAAGTGCACTACCGGCAGGGGTCGAGATGCTCTCTGTAGGGGCGAACGACAAGCGTGGTGGACCATGATAGGGCAAGACAGCTGCCAGCGAACGGTTGTGCAGGAAATGGATCGGCATGGCGGTGCTGAGGGTACCAGGTCATCTAATCGATTATGGCGTTGGTGGTGCCTGAGTGGCCGGTGCGATGGTACAAGTGACTTGACTCGATTGATCGAGGTACACCTCCATATGGTATATGTCTGAGTACATATAGCGGCGCTAAAACCACTTCAAATAAGAATCACTCGTTAAGTGACCGAACTATTTGCATCTATATCAGGTTCAAGCAACCTCGTCGCGCGTTTCTCCTCTTCAGACATCCTTATCACCTCTACAGACATGGAACTTCTCACCTACGAGGCTTGGGGAGTCCCCGCAGCCGCGATTTTCGACCCTTCGAAGACATTCGTTACTTCTCACTTCGTCTCGCCTTTCGTCCTCGCCTGTATCCGCGCCGTCCTTTGCATATACAGCTTCACCACTATCATCGTCTCTTACGCATGGCTCGCAAACAATACAGCGACCGTTGGGTTGAAGGATGTCAATATCGGCCCCTATAAGATCCATCAGAATGAGGCCGCTATTGGGCAGTCTTTCAGCTTCTTCACCTATCTCACCTTCTGGTCTCTCGGCTTTTACTTTTTGGTGTCAGCGGTCCACACCTTTATGTACGCCTTTAAAGAGCGCACCTGGCTCCATAACTGGCCCAAGCCCTTGCAGCTCATGCACTCGTTGTACTACTCATGTATCACATGCATGCCCTTCTTGGTCACCATCGTATTCTGGGGAACGATGAACAGCGGCTGGCCGGCCGGTCGCTTCGAACAGTGGATGAACCTTTCAGTCCACGGTATGAACTCGGTGTTTGCAATCGTCGAGGTCATGCTGCCTGCCACGGAGGCACCCCCAATCACGCATCTCAGCGTCGTGCTGCTGATCTTGTCGATCTACCTTGGTCTTGCATACCTCACTAGGTATACACAAGGGTTCTATGTGTACGAATGGCTGAATCCAGCTCATGGAAACGTCAGCATTATTCTACACGTCTTGGGTTATGCTGCCGGCATGACAGCAATTTTCTTTCTGGTATCCGGAGCTATCAGAGTGCGAGATATGATGGCTCGACGACTGAGCGAGGGCAAGGACACCAGAAGCATTCAGGAGAAGGGCATGAAGCTGGATGATGCATCCGATACCTGGTCAAGCACCATCAGCATGACAAGACCGGAGTCGGCTCGGAGGAAAGACAAGTTCATGGTCTGAGCGAGACAACCTCGTTACAGTTTCATAGTTAGTCAATGAAAGCGTCCCAATACATCAAAGTCAGCTCGATGTTTTGCAAATGTCTTCGTACCTTTGGACCCACCCGGTTCTTCGAATGCGTCCTTGGACGGGCGCCAACAATTCACATGCTAACATAACCTGCGCGACAACAGCAGCAGTCAGCAGTCAGGGGTCATGGGCTCTGGCCATGTGCTCTCACCGCTTGCAGCAGAACGTCGTGCTATCGAGCCAACGACGTTACTTGTGATCCGCCATCCCGTGCTCTCTGGGGAGCCCATGTTGACGGAGTACATGCGTCGAAAAGTAATTGCGAGCCGCAACTACTCACTGTCACGTTGACTGTCGTTCGGCGAGCCCGCGGTTTGATGCACAGTGAAAAATCTGCCTTGCATGGATCTGTGGGGAAGTAGTCGTTTCGGCCGTAACAAGACCGTTCCGTGGAGGAGCATTCGCACTCCTGAGCGTCCTTTCAGATGCCTTGTGATGCCTCGGCCGCCGCTGTTCGCGACATGAGGGGGTAGACCTGAGTGGAGATGAGTTAGGCCCCCAACGACAGCTACACGCTCTCCGATGTCCGATCATGTCAAGGCTCTCAATTGGAGCAGATCGTGTTCTTGCCTATCGATCATCGTTCCATTCACGGCGCAGATAAATGGTAAGATGCCAGGCGGCTGTCATAGGCTGTTCTCGTCATGACAGCCACCGTTTGCGGGGCTTCACGGCAACAGCTGTCAAACTGTTATTCAGTGTTTCAGGGTTTCACGAGGCGAAACGTAGTGTCGAGGCTTTTCGACCGAATAAAATCATAACAGGAACGGGCCTCGACTAAGCCAGCAACGGTTCATAGCGCTGTCTTTGATTGACGTTGATGCCGCGCACCTCCTAAGTGATGCCTCTGCTGCGCCGTCAATTTGACGCATGGTTGCGGCGCTGTTACTAGCACAGCGTCAATCAGCTTGATCATGCGTGAGGAACGAGAGAGCTCTATTTGACGCTGAAGGAGCAGCATGATCAGCGTCGCTCTACGTGCTATCGAGACAAGCGGTTCAGCGTGGGGTAAAGAGGCTCCAAGCGTCCGCCAGGATTCAGGAGAAACGCCACGTACATGACGTGCAGCGAACTACTTTTGTTGTTACGTCGAAGCGGGTGGATAGATCCAAAGAAGGCAGGTGACATCGACAGACACCTTTTGACAAGTGGCATGTGGAGCGCGATAACCGCGTTGAAGGCCACCCTCTTCGCTGCTGTGATGCTGTGATGATCTCAGTGATGTGAAGGAGAGACTGCAGGGGTTGGCCTCGGTTGCTTTGTGGTGCGCGCTAGCCCAAGAGTTCCTTCCAAAAATAGGTGGGGCAGTGCACTCTTCCAGCGGATCACTGTCCTGCACATCACTGCCACTTGTCTAGCTTACCATTTGTACAATTCCGTTTCTGGTGGCATTGTCATACAGAAGACTACCAGACTCGTTCAAGCCGAATGCTGATGAGGAGAGACGGGCTTGTTGCCCGGTGCTCGCGCGAGCAAGTGCTGAAACTTCGACTTGGCTCCGCATCAGGCCTTCCATGTGCAGGGTCTCCTCTGAGATCGCAGCATATGGTCCGTATCTGTTCATCTCCTACCTAATACATCAAGCTTTTTGGGGGCGATGACCTAAGACTATGGAGGTCGTCATGTGCCTCGGATCCTTGTGTTCACCGCACAAAACTAGGACAAAGGAATCCTTCAAAGAAACATTCGTTGTCAGTTAACCTCCGTGCGGACACGAGTGTAGTCAGGCCAGCATCTTGTTCGCCTCCGCCCCGTCGGAAACTAACTATTCTAACATGGGACTACCAAGCACCTTTGATCCTACTGCAAGGAGTCTCTTCCGACTTATACACACAGAACATCCTATCTAGTCGCGCGCACTGCCACTCAAGGCCAGGCCGTTCGGTCAATCCCGCCCATAAACACTCCTCCCGTCCTACCTGTGCTGATCATAGGTGCGGAACTCCGGCAGCCCTGGTATCGCTGATTTCGATTAAAATTTACGCTCAAGGTCGGTGTCCAGCATTTTAAATTGGCTGAAGTCTTCTCTGTGCATTAGCGCACGCCATACAGCTGCAGCTCCATCTCCACACGACCACACCATCGCTGCTAGACTTGCCTGGCCTGTCTACCCCTGCATCCGAGAGCACAATTACAGCCCCGACAGCCCTCTTGCGACACGACCTCAGCATACTTGAGTATGCTGGCAGGCTGCTGTCTGCTCACCGTCTCAACCACGCTTACCAAATATACGCATCACGAGCTGTCATTGGTAAGGTCGACTGCGTCGAGTGGCCGTTCCGACACGGCCAGCTGTATCCTGGGAGAGCAAGACAGGACAATGGCGACTGGCAGGTCAAGATCTCGATTAAGAACTCGAGCCGAGGAAGGCACTGAGCTGTGGTTTAGCATGCCCAGCTCGGAGAGGTATCTGCTAGCTGAACAGTCCGCATACCGCACTACATCAAGTCGGCTGAGTGTAGGCTCGACCATGTCCAGTCCACCCCAGATGCCGTTCGCAGTACCGGCCATATCCATGTCACCGGACGTCAACAAATCCCTCCCACCACCTCCGCCAGGATTAGAGAGGAAGGCGCGGAAACAAGCCACTCTAAGATCGTTACTACGGGGCCGCTCGTCAAGCGACCATCCTGATCCATCACACTTGCAGCCAGAGCCTCATCTCCACCATCAGCGTCATTTATCCGCAGGAGCTCATCTCAGTGTGAACGTACACGGTCACTACCAGCAGCAATACTCTCGTAGCATGCCGAACTCACCATACGGTTCAAATCACGATACTGCGCCTATGTATCCGCCGCCACTTGCTCAGGTACAGCCAGCAAATCCGGCTTTCCACGAGAGTACCTATTATGAACCTTACTCTGCTGCCCACGGCCTCCCATCGCAAGAAGCGTCCTTTAGTCAACCTTTTGACGTTTCACCGACGCGTGCTCGAACGTTCCCCGATACGACCGTGATCAGCCCCACAGCGCGCAGCGGTGGCTCCAGCAGACCGAGACCACACACATGGCTCTCTCCCACAGAACCATTCGCCGACGCTTCACAATTCCACTTGTTCGTAGAGGCAACGACTGGGCTCCCGGATGAATCAGATCCTTGGTCTCCCAATGGACCGAACCGATTACAAAGCTCGCTCTTCGCACGTCGATCCAGTCGAGGTTCTATACCAGTTCCACCGCAGTACATACCAGCGCCAATTCCCGATCGAACACGCCAAACTGCAAGCTGGCAGAGCTTCGAACCACCGCTCACATCTTCGCGATCAGTGTCTGTGCCTCCGTCGACCATACTCCCTCAGGACGCATCCAGACCACATCACGCAAATCCCACGCCGCATATGAATGCAATCAATGCCGAATTAGAGATGTTGGGCCTCGAAGACGACCATTCACGAGATGATGACGAACTTCCAGACTACGCACAAAGTCAGGCCGAGATGAACGCTATAAAGCGCGCAGAAGCAGCAGCAAGAGCAAGAGACTTAGAGGCCAGGTGGCGTGGTGCCAGAGGCAGACGAACCTGACGGCGGCATTTTTGTCCACTTGCGCTACATTCTCATGATCACATTTGCTCGCATTATCACTTTAGCATCTAAGATACCCTCGCTTGACCGTCTCCATACGAGACCCGCGCTTCTGATTTCCCTTGTATATGTCCTATCACCATCACGAATAAGAATGTACATGACAGCTCTCCTTGTTGCGTCTACGCTCGACCATAAGCTTCAAGTTGTATGATCCTAACGTTTCAGCCGCGGGCGTGTAACCCCAAACAATCTACTACACGCGATAGGTACTCTGTGCCCCAGTGATAACCAATCCAGGGCAGACCAGGGCGCTCGAGTACGCCTTGCAGAAAGCCTCGAGTGTAAACCATGTGAATTCTCTTCTTGCATGCACTACAAGCTAATGCTCCGGGTCTGCCGAACTGTAAAGATGCAAGTACAGGGATAATGAGATTGACAGACTAGCCACCCACGAGACCGGGCTCGCTTAAACGTTTTCGGCAGAAAGCCGCTAGAAGGACTTGCTGATATCTGCCGTCAAGGCACAACCGTATTCGTGTCGATCATGCGGCACTGCACAGTTGCCTATCTTTGTCGCGCAACATATCCCTACTCGATGGATGATCGTAGACACGTGGGTCAGTCTGAGTTCCCATTCGTACTGCTTTGCCACCAAGCTCTAGGTATCCTCACGCGTCGAAGTCGATCGTAGTTGCACGGAGATGAAGCACAAGAACGGTACTTGGGGCGCACAAGAGCGCCTACGCTACTACAAATGTCCGAGTACAATGCGGGGAAGATTTGGGGGCTGGTAAGCTTGACAGGTAGGCACGGGACGGTACCACAGAAACTCATTTCCTAAAGCAATCATCAACTATCTGCAAGATGCGCAATGTTTTTAAGTTAATAGTGGAGGGTAAAGACCTGCCATGCGGCCACTCTTAGTAAGACCCAAACCGCTACAGTACATCTGCCACTTCGTATCTACGGAACACACAACCAGCAGCATTGATCGACCTCAAAATCTCTCGAGGGATCAACGCATCCGCTCCGACATTCGGTTCGATAGCATCGGGGATCTACACAAGGTGCATGGTTTGTGTGATACAGGATCTTGGTTGGGCCGATGGGTGACAGCCGACAGCGAGGCTGTGCATGCAGGTGTCAGACGCGGGCCAGAAACAGCGTTCCAGTACAGCGACCAAAATAGCAACAGCGACAGCGAACAAACATACCAACAACATTTGGTGTGATGGTTGATGGATGCTGATGGCGGACATGTGATACTTTGAATCAGCGGTGTACTGTGTCGCAGTCGAGAATGGACTAGCCGTGTGCAAGGAGCCGTTGCGCACGTCGTACCTAGAACTGATTGTAAAGACATATGAGGATAAAATGGAGTGTCAAAGGGATACCCTCCCCATCGTCACCCGTGTGATCACGGCCACCAGAAGCACAAGTTACACTTTCGCCCCTGCAATTATACGTTACCTAGTCGGCGGCAAATCCTGTTTTTCATTGTTTTTTATTAATCGCTTCTGTTGTGTGCTGCATGGTGAAGATGCGCGACAGGCTGCGATCAAAGTCGAATCGATTGGCGTACATCGAGATGCTGTTGACAGTGGTGATTCAACACGCTTTTTGGTCGGTGGCAGGACGTCATCGTTCTCATCAGTTGGTCGCTTGCGCCGCATACTGCAGGCGGATGCGTCATCAAGGAGGAGCGGACTGTTCGTCAATGTTTCCTTGTTCGTTGAGCGGGCTGGCTTCTTCTCGCTCTGCCTCTTTGACGCCAGCAACCTCTGTAATAGAGAAGCCTTGGGAGCATCGCGTACCCGCTGAGGTACTGGCACGTTCGGGACTTGTAGTTCTATCGCTGTGAGCTTGTTGAAGTAAACCAGGTGCGATACACTCCCACCGACGGGAGAACAATCTTCGGTTTCGAAACATTGTTTGGACATCTCCCAATGTGTGTACAGAGCCGCAATGTCGTTGCGTACATCGAGGTTATCTGACCATATAATCCACGCACCATGTTGATGAGAGATCTGGATCTTGAAGTGAACGATTGGCAGCGCGATCGCGGTTGGGCCGGCTTTCTCAATAATGTGCCAGGTCTCGGTACGGAACCATTGTGCGATCCAAGACATAGA
This sequence comes from Didymella glomerata, assembly GCA_030271015.1. Lineage (NCBI taxonomy): Eukaryota > Fungi > Ascomycota > Dothideomycetes > Pleosporales > Didymellaceae > Didymella > Didymella glomerata. The sequence goes on from JAJOHN010000012.1 coordinate 447,153, forward strand.
GACATCGCTGTACTCTTTGCCGCCATTTCTGTTTGCTGTCTTGACGTCAGCCCAAACCTTACGCATCAATATATGAGTGCCAGCCACGCTTTTGTCTTGCGGGTTGATGATACAGCCGAACATGAAGTTCTCCCAAGCATAGCCCCATTCCGTCTCTGGAAAGTCAAGTCGATAACGAGGCTCACTAAGATCACCTCGACGCATCACGCCTATAGCATGCACTACTTCATGCACGAGTGTGGTAGCAAAGAGAAAGTCATGACGAAATTGGGCGGAACGAGTCGCTTTCGTGTACCCATCTTCAGCATGATAGAACTTGGCCAATTTTTCGGTGAGTTCGATCTTTGGAGAGCGCTGCGTCTGGAAGGCTTGACAGCAACATGGTGCGGATGTCGATGCGGAGTCGTCAATGATCGTACGAGCCCAGGTCCTTTGCTGCTGGCTTACGAAGCTGATCTTGACTCGCATGGCAAGGCATTCCAGAGCTTGGCGCACTTCTGCAAGCATCAATACCTGCTTTAATTTTGATGCACGGATTAGGGGATCGCACAGATACATCTTCCTGGATTGCAGATCGTGCATCGCACGACCGTATAGCAAGGGAACGAAGAATTCAAGCAGTCGATCATGCAAGAGAAACTGCGATGCCAGCTGCAACGCTTGATGCAGCCGCTCATCGTGCTTAAGCTGATGAAACAGGGGATGGATGGGATTGGTGAGATTACCCGGGAGGATTGCATCATCCTCAAGCAGTTTGAAACGATCGATGGTGTTGGCTGCGCTAATGAGGTCGTTGATAAGGTGACTTGACGACCCATCAGCGCGCTTCACGCGAGGGCGTTGGTCTTCCATAATACTTACTTAGATCCTGAGAGGTGACCATCTCCTTCGGGGGTATCATCGGAGTGTAAACATAAGGTGAGTGATCCCATTGTGAGGCTTAGTCGCCGGAGAAAATGTACAGTGCTCCATGATTATAGCTGCGAGCGGTTGGTGTTTCCAGAATTTAGTGGCCGAGACAAAGGGAAGACAACTACACTGTGGCTCCGTGCATCTGCGCGAAGCTTCGACACAGTGTTAAGACATCGTGGAAAGCACATGCCCGGAAGCGCGCGCGAAGCAACTGCACAATGACGATCATTTGCTGTCCAAACAACGTAGGCGCTGTCCGCAGGGTCTGCACAGCGACAAGGTTTCGACGTCGCAGGACCGTAGCATGTGAAGGGCGAGGTATAGAGTTATTCGTAGACACGAGAATGACGATGCAGAACGACATATGCTAGTGTAAATAAAGGAAGGTCGCGCCATCACGGGAAGACGTTCGAATGGGGCCACGCTAGACTCCTTTTGCCTTAGCGTGAACGCGTCGCCCCGCACCCTCTTCGCGACTGCCAAACCACCTGTGACTTTGCATCGTTCACACCCTGCCGCCATTCACAAATTGCGCGTTCGTGTGCGACGCGGTAGAGCGAAACCTTTCTTTTTCGCGCCACCATTCTTACTCTCCTTTTTCGCGACTCTTCGGAAAATCGTGGATTGTGTAATCCCTAAGCGCGTTCCGCTAGTCTTGCGCAGTCTACCGGATTGGTGCGCGCCTGATCAGACCGTTGCACATGTCACTCAATTCGCGACGTCAGACTAATGGATTGGGATGACTTCGAGGGAAGGGCTGGCTTAGCTGTACCAGCTCAGCCGCTCAAAGCGAAGCGATGTTGGGTTGGTGTCCTACTGCACGATAGGGACCCACGGCAACCATTTAACGAGCTCGATTTCATATGGATGATTGGTCATGCGGTAAGTCCAGTTCGCTGCTGACTAATTTCAGTACCTGTGGGATAGAGGACCTCAGCTGATGCAAGCAGAAAATCACAGTCGGAAAGATATGGCAGACTTACGAAGCCCGTCAGGAGATTTCCGACTTTGACATCGTAGCCAGAAGTGGCGTCCCAGACAGGAAGCTGTCACTCAAGGACATCATGGACTCAGGGTCTGAGCTCATCGTCTTTCGGGCTGTTCGCGCTGCCCAGCTGTTCCCTGCTTCTGGGCTAATTCGAACACCTCTGACACCTCTCCGTACACCAAATGGCGCGAATGGCGTATCGAACCGAACTGCATCTGCCTCTCCCGCTACAGTCTCGACTAACCGCATCAAGAACGAGCCCAAAGACAGGACAGCCTCCTGCCAGACTGGCTCACCAGTAGCGCGGCTAATGCTCACGACAGACAGCAGACAAACAACCCCAGATGTCGGACTCTCTAGCCCCGCTGTGCAGCCGGCAATGAGCTCTTCAACAGAGCCGCTTGGCCGCAAGAATTCAGATGTCCGATCGGTAGGAGCAACACCTCTATCCGCACAGGCGTCCCCTTTCAGCTCTACCCATTTGGAACCTCCGACAAATGCAGCACAGCCGGCACGTGGTACAACCGCTCATAGCGACACTCCCATAGCGGCCGTCAAAGCGGAGCCTGGCTCAAATGCCTTAGATACTCCGTCAGGTCCTGTTCCTGTCCAAATGGTGTTGGAACCTGCAGATCAATCGCCTCCAGGCCAGCGTCAACGGACCTCTGCAGCTTGTTTGAAATGTTGGCAGCGCAAGGTCAGGTGCGACGGTCAATTACCATCGAACTCTACCTGTGAGCGAGCGGGGGCTTCATGCGAGTATGAAAGAACGATTGCCGAAGTATCACCACAGCACGCCTCCATAGCTACCCCTCCACCAGGGGTATCACAATCAGGCATCGCAAATGCTCCTGACGGACCCCAGCTTGTGCACTCGACGCAGGAACATCAGCCTCATAGCCCGAGTGGGGAGTCATACGTACGTCCTGTATTCCACAACAAGATCGTCGAGCCCTTGCAACCGTTCGATCCTGACAAAGTTTTTAACCGTGAAGCATCACCGCAGGGTGATTCTCAGGAGGACGCAAAGCCTACCGACCGGGCCATTCGAGAGATCATAAAAACAGATGATCCCATAATACTCGAAACTGGTGTTGACGAGGCCTTGAAGGTCCTGGAGAACTTCAAGCAGGTTTTCGTACAGCACGCGGCGTCGAGTCCGGACGCTAGAGCATGGATCGAATCGATTGACAAGCTATGCCCCCAAGCTAAACGCAAACGAACGGTTGTGGGCGTAGTCGGCAACACGGGTGCAGGCAAATCGAGTGTCATCAATGCAATGCTAGACGAGGAGCGTCTCGTTCCCACCAACTGCATGCGTGCATGCACTGCCGTCGTTACAGAAATGTCATGGAACGATAGCACTGACCCCTTTTCCAAGTACCGGGCCGAGATTGAATTCATATCTCAAGCAGACTGGGAGAAGGAGGTCGCTACCCTGATGAAGGAGTTCCTTACAGAGAACGGTACTCTCTCTCGTGACGTCTCAAACCAGGACTCTGACGCCGGTATCGCCTGGGCGAAATTTCACGCGGTGTATCCTAAGATTGCGCGAGATTCTCTGGAGGGCTACACGGTCACTGATCTCATGGCTGAACGGGGCTTGAGTGTCCTCGGAACGACAAAGAAGATCAACGCTGCGCAAGCGCATCGATTCTACTACGAGCTCCAGAAGTATGTCGATAGCAAAGAGAAAGTGGCGAAGAAGGACAAGGACAAAGACAAAGAGAAGCAAAAGAGGTCTTTTGAGATGGAGTACTGGCCCCTGATTAAAGTAGTCAAGCTCTACACAAGAGCGCCCGCTCTCTCGACTGGTGCAGTGATTGTGGATCTTCCTGGTGTGCACGACTCTAATGCAGCCAGAGCTGCAGTGGCACAAGGATACATCAAGCAGTGCACTGGATTGTGGATCGTTGCTCCGATCACTCGCGCTGTCGACGACAAGGCTGCAAAGACGCTTCTCGGAGATTCTTTCAAGACACAGCTCAAGTATGACGGTGGCTTCTCTAGCGTCACATTCATCTGTTCAAAGACAGATGACATCTCCATCACGGAGGCCATCGACACGTTACAATTGGATGACCAGGTGAATGCCTTTTACGAACAAGAGCGAGAACTTGGGCAAGAGATCGAGGATACGCAAAGCAAGATTGACGAACTCGAAGAGACCAGGAAGGTCTACTTCTTGGCATCACGCAAGTACGGCAACGAGATTGAGACATGGGACGACCTGCAAGAGCAAATGGATGAAGGCAAAGAGGTGTTTGCTCCAGCCCCGAAAGCCATCAAGCGCAAGAAAGTCGGCTCGGCTAAGAAACCTAAAAAGATGCGCCAGGACTACGGAGAGGACTCTGACTTTGTCGTATCTGACGACGACGCATCAGAAACCGAGGATGAAGACGATGATGCCGAGGGCGTGGAGGCTCCGCGGGAACCACTCACCGAAGAACATGTCAAGTCTAAGCTCAAGGAACTCAGAGACGCTAGGAAGAACGCTAGACGCGAAGGGCTAGAGGTCAAGCCAAAGATTGAAGAGCTAAAGCCGGTGATACAAGGCGCCAAGTCCAAGCTGAAAGCTATCAAAGCGGAGATCAGTCGAATCTGCATTTCCGGACGTAACGACTACTCTAAGCGTGCCATCCAGCAGGACTTCGCTGCCGGCATCAAGGAGCTCGACCAAGAGAATGCTGCAGAGGAGGATGAAGACAACTTCAACCCTGACGAGGAGATACGAGATTATGACGAGGTTGCTGAGGCTCTGCCTGTCTTCTGTGTCAGCAGCCGAGCTTACCAGAAGATGTGCGGCCGTCTTGCGAAAGACGATGCAGTGCCAGGCTTCAATACCCCCGAGGAGACCGAGGTGCCACAGCTCCAGGCACATTGCAAAAAGCTCACTGAAGCGGGGCGTGTTCAGAGCACAAGGGCTTTCTTGCTAAGTCTGTGCCAGCAACTGACTACCTTCACCCTTTGGGCTTCAAACGACGGAAGAGTTGTCAAAATGACCGATGACGATAAACGCAGGCAGCACAATTACGTTCAAAGACGACTTGAAGAATTGGAGAAGGGCCTTGAGGGTGCTGTCGAAGCCTGTTTGAATGTCATGAAGAGGGAGCTGAACGACCAGATCTTCGACAAATACCCAGATTTGATCCAAGATGCGATCAAGGCTGCCCCGGAAACTGCCTCGAGATGGGGTCTTCATAAAGCCGATGGAGGTCTGGCTTGGGGTACATATAAGGCGGTTGTAAGACGTGATGGCGCCTATCAATCATCAAGTGCGGGCCACCGTGACTTCAACTCAGAGCTGTGGGTCTGCTGAGATTGATACGTTATTCGTCGCTAATTACCTCCCAGAGTCGATCCCATTGTAAAAAAGCTAGCGACTAGCTGGGAACGGGCCTTCCAGAATCGCTTGCCGAAGGCTTTCGCCACTTTCGTCACGGATTCCAGCAGGATTCTGCTCAGATTCCACGAAGCTGTCGAGACACGGGCCCGAGAAAACGGTGTGGGACTTGCCAGCTTATCGACGCTCAAAGGACAGATTTACACTTACGAGATGATGTTCGGCGAGTTGACTCAAGTGCTGATCGACAGCATGACGAATTTGCAACGTGAGGCGAACCGCGACTTCACACCCACTATCGCCAACATCATGCATACTGTCTACGAGATCTGCACGGATGAGCATGGCAAGGGCTCGTTCGCGCGAATGAAAGGCCACATGGCTGCCTTTATAGAGCGTACCCGCCACTCCATGTTCAATGAAGCGACCTTGACCGTCAAGCGTCATCTCGATCACATGTGCAGACAGTTGCAGGAAGTCATGGAGAAGAGGGCAGATGAGATATACGTCAAGATGAAGGCCGATTACATGCGGGTACTCGGAGGGGTACAGGTCAATCCGGATTCCGTCGTGTCTCGGGATGAGCGAGCAATGCGCGCAGAGATCGTGGCTCTGCTCAGAGCTGTCGATGACCGCTTTGAACCTATCTCGATGGGTATCCTTCCAGAAGTAGCAGAGGAAGATGATAAAGACGCGGCAAGGGAAGCTGGGGCTGTTGAGGACGACGATGATAGTGTTGCCTTCGAGTCAGCTCACGAGTCTGAGCATGAGAGCTCTACGGCCGGTGCGAACGAAGACGCTATGATGCAAGACTCGATCATGCAGGACAACGATGACAGCGGTGCCATCGATCCCTCATCGAGCGCAGCGAAGAAGTCTCAGCTGCCGACACCGCCCAGTAACGAGGTCACGGATGAAGAGATGTAGGCCAGCTCTAAGACCACGACCTCGATGGAATTCCTTCACTATCTGCAGCGCTGCCTTCCAATGCGCAGCAGCTCGGATCTCAAGGAACTGTGACTTTCTCAATGACTTTGTGCTTTGCATGGTCAGCATGGTTACCCCCATTCTTCGTCCAATTCTTTTTTTCAGCAGCATTGGGAGGGTTTCTGCTTTCGACCTTGACTTCCCTTAAACCGGGCGCCACATGTACTTCCTGTAGTATTCTTTTTGATCTTGTACAACTGGCATTACTATTTGCTCACTTCTTGTGTACATCCGTAAGCGTCAAGTACATATCCGAGTAGGTAGCCAGCTTTACATAGTGATACCAGCAATCTGAACACTACCTTTCCTCCTGCGCCCACGATGATCACTGGCCTAGCTGCAGGATGATAGTGATCGTCCATGCCATGCCTGGAAGCCAGCGTCGGTGCATCGATCAAGTTGGCGGCGCTCCTCGTGGAAACGGTGGATCAATCCCCATTCTTGCCCACTTCTTCTGCATCACATCGAATTGCATACCCGGCGGATATATGGATGAGTCGTGGCGCTTGCGGTTTTGCCATGAGAGATGCACTGTGCGTACGCGGCCAGTAAACATGAGTAGCACGCACACTACCAATGCTTGGATCCTGATGATCGGCTGCGCCAATTTGTTGCTTGCTATGTAGTCGACCAATGCTGAAAGGTAATCTACTAGGTTAGTAAGCATGGACTGAATACCAGCGAGTTGAGAAACCATGATCCGGTGTCCTTGATCGCCGAATAGATAGCGCAAAATGTAAGGTGCCTCACAGCACTCACGGATCTCTTTCACTATCAGTGTCTGTGGTCACCGCCTTGTTCTACTAGGTGTCATTGTTTCCTGTTTGAGCTGCTCCTCCTTTTGCGAGCTTTGTGCCATCTGGCAGAATCAAAGACGATCACGAGATATCTGAACTTTGCTGGCAACCTCCACACTAAGAGTTGTTGGGCAAACTCTATGAGACTTCCAGTGTCCATCACAAAGTATCATTCATTGAAGCCTAGAATGTTCTCGTGCCAGCAAGCATGTGTTGCTGCTATCCACTGAAACCTACAAACGCTATGCGTCGGCGCTGTTTCACTTGAGCATCCGCGATAAGAAACAGACAGTCATCCTGCTCAATACCTCTTCTCTCCTCACAAAACATTCATCATCGCATTGCAACCCGTCACTATTACACACAACACATACTTCACACCACAATTAGCACCATGAACTGTATGTGGCAGATGCCCATGCATCGGGAACCCACATCGTTCGAGATTCTGACCCATGACTTCCTTCGTCAAGTTCAGGAGTATTCCGAACAGCTTTTGAACTCAACACTTGGTCCAAACGAAACCCTTGAATACTGGTGGAATCATCCCCACCGTCGGCCCATGTGTCTACTCTCGATCATCTTCGCTATCATAACAATCTGGCTTATCATATCGAGCATCGCGACCCGGCGAGCGCTCCAAGCCCACGTAGCGTCGCAGGAGGACATCACGACGGACACCAAGACCAACGCTCAGTCACCAACGACGCGCAAATCCACCGTCAACACCGGGCTCACGCCAGAAATATCACGGCGGCTCCGGGAAACGCAAGCACTGGACAAGAACGGAAAAGGTAGCCCCTCATCCGCGATCGGTACACACGTCCTGTTCGGTATTGACAAGACTGTCGACGGACGTACTGGCCGTGTCTCAACCCCAAAATACCAGACTCTCTACGCCAATAACGCTGAACAACGCAGCTTCTCTGGTCTCGCGATATATGCTCCTGCCAACTACTTTACCCTTCAACAAAACGGCGTGCTCGATGCAGCGGGTACGCCGACTAGAAAGTTCAGCGCGCTTCTAAGCAAGAAATTTCATGCCGTGACTGATGAGGAGGGGTATGTTCAGGTGTTCGACAGCCCTACGTGGTCCTATGGGAGAGTGAAAAAGTCGAAAGTTGCGCCGAAGGAGGTCCAGCATCAGGGTGAGGGTATTTGAGGCACATTAAGTTGATGAGCGAGGATTTGAGGACGTGGAAGAAGACTGGACATTGGAAGAGAAACGCAATTTGTCGTGCAGTCTTGGAACCTACTTAACGTTCTAACGTGTAATCTCTTACGTCCAGCGTGGGCGCTATCACGAGCCCAGGTACCGCCAACCAGCGCTGAAGCATCGCAAGCCCTTGAGTGGCGAGATCAGATTGACGCTTGGCCAAAGTTGCGGCAACATGTCACTCTTGGCGGAAGGCACGAGGCGCGCCTGCCTATCTCACGGTGAGAGCAAATGTAACTTAGCTGAGTCACCAGATCAAAGTTCTTCTACCTCACCTCGCTTATCAGGGTCTCAAGCCCTTAGCTTTCGCTTCTCGACTCTGCTCGATATCTGTTCTTCACTTGCACACCTCTTCCTCGGCAGTATGGACGATATAGGCGGCGAACCCACAATACCTTCGGCCGAGAGCGCAGCTTTCAGAGCCACCCTGAAGGCAGACCACCAATCTACCGCGCTTCCTGCTGACACCATGGCAGCTGATACACAGGCGTCTCGCGAGGTCACTAAGAACAATACTCGTATCTCCGTTGACTCGCCGTTTGCATCTGCCGCAGAAGGTGAAGCCGCCTTACCGCCGCCAGCCCGCTTGATTGATAGCGATCCAAGCAAGTTCCGCTCACTGAAGCGGGTGATCGTCATCGGTCGTCCTGGCAGTGGCACTGACGGTGAGTGTGGAGCATTTCGTGACCCAAGCTGAAGCTGACGTCCTTCCCAGGTGTTGGTGACGCGCTCACGAAGCTGGGCTACAAAGTCTACGATTTCCAAGCTGCCAGTAAACGATACGAACGCGACTTCCCGCTATGGGTTGAAGCAGCACGCCTTCGTTATGAAGGCCGTCCTTACAGCCAGTCAGACTTCGATAAGCTGATCGGTGATCATGATGCCATCGTCGGCATGCCCACATGCTTCTTTGACGAGGATATTGTCAAGTTGTATCCTGGGGTCAAGGTCATCTTGGTGACTGGAAATTGTGTCCTCAAGACCGTTATTGAGACACCCACAACACGATTCTGGGCGCGCTTTGACCCTGTCTACCATGGCAACATCGAACGATTTCGCAGGCTCATCACGAAATCGAGCAACTCTCCGTGTGTGAATAACGCCCAGGCTATTCGCGACCACGTCCGGGAAAGGAACCTCCTCGAGATCCACAACTTGATTGTATGGATACCATTGTGCGAATTCCTCCAAGTCAAGGTTCCCGAAACACCAGCGCCTGAGCTCCACGACGACAGAACGACAACCGAGCTAGCTGCTCGCCCATTGAGTGCGGTGTCAGAGAAGGTTCACAAGGTGGGCAGGCGAGTGGTCGAGGGGTTGGCGTATGTCTTGACAATGGCCTCAATCACTCTGGTATCTGCCGTGGCAGTCGTTCTTGGGGGCGTCGGTCTCTACCAGCTTTCGTCTGTCGGGCTACACCTCTTCCATTTCCTTGCCTCCTGCTCTCAGATCCGGGATATAACACGCGGAGCGGCTGCAGGTCTTGCTTTCCTCACATTCGTCTGTGGCATGGGCGCAGGGTATGCTATTGCTCTTATGCGCATCCCCGAGTCTGCCGCCATTGAGTCGCCTCCTCGCGATTACCGACGTAGAGATAACAATGGCCGCAGGCAGGGCGGAAAAGGTCGAGGCAGGCAAGCAGACAACGACGAGAACAGGCGCCCGGAGCGTCCAGTTCTGGACGAGTGGAGTGGAGTCCAGGAGAATATCCGTAAAGATGACGCCAACATGGTTAAGGGAGGCCAGGCCACGTTCGAAGAATGGAAGAACGGCAAGCACGTGACCTTCCACGTCACACACAAGCGCACCGAAAACGGTCAAGACCTATACAGTGGGCCTCGTAAGGTCGTGTCGGTCACGGAAGAGACGGTCGAGTAGGCGTTGATGTTGACGACAGCGGTGGGACTTCGGGTAAGGAACATCTTCATGAATTCTGTGTTTCCTACCACCAAGCGCACAAAGGCGATGCGCTGGACAAGCTTTTGGAGGGGAAAGCAACATGTACAATACAAGACTACGCAGAACGAACGCCGGCCCATGCAATGTATCTAAACGGGTATACACAGATCTTACAACGTTCAAACAGTGCCGCCAATCTCCTTCCTGACCCAGTTCTCGAGGCCACCAAGAGCAATGATCTCCTGGACGTTGGGAGGGAGCTCGCCAACCTTGACGCTCCACTTGGCACCATTGGGTCCTTCCTGGACATTGACACTGCTCCTGCGAACATCCCACTCGAGCGTCCAACCAGTCCTGCGAGTAAGCTGCTTCGCCTCAGCAGGCTGCGCGGTAGCAGCCGGCGGCGGCGAGTCGAGAGATTGGCTGTTTCTGCTAGGCTCCTTAACAGCCTGCTGGCTCGCCTCGACATTGGTGCTGGAAAACACCTCCCTCAGCCTGTTCGCCAGCTTGGGCACCTCGACGCCCATCAGCGCATTGTTGATGCTGTTCCTGCTGAAGATGTTGCCGAAGCTGCCAGCGACTACCAGCGGAATGCCCTTGGCCAGGATGGCGGTCGCCGCCTGCTCGCGACTACTGCCGCACCCGAAGTTGAACCCGGTCACGAGGATATCGCCGGCTTTTGCGGTGTGTCCGAAGGATGGATCGTAGTTCTCCATGCACACCTCCGCCATCTTCTCGCGGCTCACATCGTCCTGGTACGTGTATTTGCCCGGGTAGATGCCGTCGGTGTTGATGTTGTCTGCGTCGCAGAAGACGATCTCGCCGGCGATTTTCTCGGGGAAGCCGGGCAGGATCTCAGTCAGCGATTCTGCATCCGAGGACGACGGCGCAGGCTCAGAGATGGTGGGGTTCTCGGGCTCGCCGAATGAGGCGGCGGCTGCTTCGGCGTCTTTGATCGCTTTCTCGATCATGTCTTCGATGGTCATCATGCGCTCTTCCTCGGGGATGCCGTCGCCTTCGCCGCGGCGCACGCCCGTGTAGCCCTCGGGTGCTTCGTACCATCCGGGACCGGAGATCCTGCCGGAGAGCGCGCTAGCGGCGACGACCTCGGGGCTGGCTAGGTAGGCTTTGGCGTCTGGAGAACCCATGCGGCCCTTGAAGTTGCGGTTGCTGGCGCTGATGCCGACTTCGCCTGGCTCGAGGAGACCTGTGCCAAGGCCGATGCAAGGACCGCAGCCAGAGGGGAGAGGCTGGGCGCCGGCTTCGAGGAGAGTCTGCCAGTCGCCGGACTCTTCTGCGGCCTTCTGCTCTGGGATCGACGCAGCGGCGATGTAGAAGTTGACGTGTTCGGGGAGCTTGGGGATTTTGCCGCCGTTGGCTTCGGCGGCTTCCTTGAAGACCTTGGCAGCAGCTGCAAGATCAGACGCGCGGGAGTTGGTGCAGGAGACGAGGTAGGCCTTGTTGACCTTGATGTCCTGGTTCTGGAGCTCGACAAGGGGTGTAGCAATTTTGACCGAGTTAGGACCAGAGACGTAAGGAGACAGAGTGGACAAGTCGAGGAAGAGCTCCTTGGCGTAGACAGCGCCCTTGTCGGCAGCCAGAGCAGGCTTCCAGATGTGGCCAAGCTGCTGTCCAACGATACCGGTAGCTGTGAACAGCTCGTCGATGCGTTCGTGGACGAACTGCTTCTGGTGGTGGTCCTTGACATCGCCCTCACCCATGGCGGCTAAGGTAGCACGAGCTCGCAGCCAACCGTGAAGTACGGAGTCGATGGGAAACAGACCGGTCAGAGCACCCCATTCGGTGGTCATGTTGGCGATAGTGAGGCGGTCGTCAACGGGGATAGTGCGGAGGGTGTCGTCAGATCCGGTGAACTCGATAGCGTGGTTGAGGACTTCGTCCTTGTTGAAGAGTCCAGCGAGGGCAACGATGACGTCCTTTCCAGTAACACCCTTGGGCATGGTGCCTTGCAAGGTGACCTTCGCAACGGGAGGCACCTGCCACCAGGTCTTTCCGGTCGCCCAGATACTGGCAGCGTCTGTTCGGACCACTGGTGTGCCGAGACAGCCAATACCACCGTACATGTTCGAGTGGCTGTCTGAGGCCACTGCAAGCGTTCCTGGCCATGCGTAGCCCTCTTCAACCATGATCTGGTGACCAATACCGCGTCCGGCGCCGTAGAAGACGATATCGTTCTTTCCGGCGAACTCCTCAATCTGGCTGTACTTCTTCAGGTTCTTCTCGGTCTTATTCTGGACATCGTGGTCGAGAGTCATGACGATCTGCTCGGGGTCGTTGATCTTGGTCGCGCCGATGGACATGAACTTGAGCGCGACTGGCCATGAGTTGTCGTGTGTCATGCACTTGGCAGGCTGAAGGGTCACGTAGTCGCCCGAGCGGATGACCTTGCCCTCTGCGACGCCGACGGCATGGCGCTGGACAATCTTCTCGGTGAGGGTCTGGGGTGTCTTGGAGGTCTCCTGGAAGGTGCCGAGGAAGTTTGCTGCCGGGCCCTCCTTCAGCGAGTGGAAGACCTCGGGGGAGTCATAGCGGGTGGCCGTCGTGGTGAAAGCGCGAGGGGCGAAGTTGAGACGGGATGACTGCGTCGCGACGCGTGTAAGGCGGATGCTCGATGGCAGCTGCGACAGATTAGCATCGGCAGTACGTGGTATAGTTACAACAGTACGCACCACAGCCGCTCGGCGACCCAGAAGGCGCGCAGCTCGCAGAGACATAGCCATTGCTCCCAGATTGACGCTCGGCACGAACGATGTGTCGCTTCACGATGCGCACGCTTCCCCAGAAATTTGTCGGCGGCCAAGAGGCATTCCCGGCCGCGCCGACTTCGGGCACAAGGTCATCAGGGTCGCTCTGCGCGTGATTGGCTGCCGTGTGCACGCGGTCAATCACTACTCTCGCGTCCACCAGTACAGCGTGCGGGCAGCTCTGAAGAACGGCTGAATGTGCTCGTACATGTATTGCTGCTGCATGTCTTGATTGAGCTGCACGCTTGTTTGGTGGCTTGTCTTACCGAGACCGGACAGGACACTCTCGAGGCTGCTGCATTGGAGTCATATTGCTATGACGCGAAACTCAAGAATTTACACTCCGCAAACATAGCTCCCGGTCAATTGACATCCTACTTCCTCCCCAGCTACTCTGACTTTACTCCTCCATCCCACCACTCTTGCTGACCCCTCACATTGTCGCCATGGTGCAGAGATCTGACGTCAACTACTTCGGTGCTGGCCCCGCGCCCCTCCCCACCGCCGTCCTTGAGAAGGCATCGCAAGCGCTGCTTAACTACCAGGACAAGGGCCTCGGACTCTGCGAGATCTCTCACCGCTCGCCTGAAGCCAATGCCATCCTTGCCGAGACCAAGCAGGCGTTGAGCGACCTGCTCGAGATCCCCGATGACTACGATATCCTCTTCCTCCAGAGCGGCGGCAGCGGCGAGTTCAGCGCGACTGTATACAACCTTGTTTCAATATGGGTAGAGAAGAAGCGAGCCAAGATTGCCGAAGAGGTGGGTGACGACAAGGACGAGGTGCTGAAGCGGCTACAAAAGGTTGTGGACGAGGAGCTCAAGGTCGACTACCTGGTCACTGGCTCTTGGTCACTCAAGGCCTCGCAAGAAGCCGCACGCCTGATTGGTGCCAAGCACGTCAATGTCGCAGTTGATGCTCGAAAGGCCAACGATGGAAAGTTTGGCAAGATCCCCTCTGAGGACCAGTGGAGCCTCACTCCGCGCTCGTCAGGCGGGCCGGCCTTTGTCTACTTCTGCGACAACGAGACTGTCGATGGCGTTGAATTCCCTTCCTTCCCCAAGAGCCTTGAGGGCGAGGATGCGCCGATTGTCGTCGCTGACATGTCCTCCAACTTCATCTCCCGCAAGGTCGACGTCGGGAAGTACGGTATCATCTTCGGTGGAGCCCAGAAGAACATTGGCAACACCGGTATCGCCATTGCTATCATCAAGAAGTCACTCCTTCCCCCTCAGTCACCGTATGCCTCGCCAGATCTCCTGCGACAACTCAACCTGGCTGTTGGACCCATTGTCTTCGACTACCCCACAATTGCGAAGAACAACTCGCTGTACAATACCCTGCCGATTTTCGACGTATGGGTTGCTGGGCAAGTCATGAAGGGACTCGTGGACACATATGGAACTAAGCGAATTGGAGGCCAGGAAGAGATCTCGGATGAGAAAGCCAACTTGATTTACGGCGTCCTTGACAAGTACACTGATGTCTACCGTGTTGTTCCAGACAAGTCCGCGCGCAGCAGAATGAACATTTGCTTCAGAATTGCCGGTGGAGATGCAGACAAGGAGAAGGCTTTCCTTTCGGGCGCTGAGAAGAAGGGCCTTTTGGGTCTGAAGGGTCACCGCAGCGTCGGCGGCATCCGCGCCAGCAATTGTGAGTGCCGCAGCCTCCGCTCGATCAGCTTGGAATGTCATCAGACTAACAGCGTTCCACAGACAATGCCGTATCTCTCGATGGCGCGAAACTGCTCGCTTCATACCTCGAAGAGTACGCTAAGTCTGCGTAGACGACGACCACCAGCCGCCAACGTGCCTTTCTCGACTTCACATGAGGAAGTTCACATCATCACCACTTGTACCATGCACATGCAATATCTTCAAGACACTCAGCCCCACAATTCAATGACGTTCTAACTCCTCGATCATCCTGACTCCATCGATCTGCCGCCATGCACTCCCCCAACCCTACCTTCTGACGCAGTCTAGACCGTACTCACCCCATCTGCTAGCGGTATGAAGCGGGGCAAGCAGATCAGTATACCACGCGTTATCGCTTCTTGACACGGGCCGTTCGCGCAAATCATTCATGGCATTCGGTGCTCATTTCGCCACGGGTGGCTTCCGGCCGTGGGTCGACATCGCACCAACGATGAGGTAGCGAAATGAAGCCGTCACATCAGGATGACCCTCATGGTATACGAGAACCGGCTGGAAGCACGGCGGTTACCCGGCAGAAGCAGCACATGTCACCGCTGCCGTTGATCAATGACATCGGGCACATACAGGGTCTACGCAATAGGTGGGTAAGAATTTGAAGGCCAGCATGCGTCGAGTCCCGTTGCTCTCGCCATGCAAGCGAATACTTGCACTGTGGAATCCCTCAGCCCTAGATTTCCACCTCGTCAGCCAAGCAGCAGGGCGACGCAATCCTGAGAAACATCCACTGCTCTGCATCCTTTTTTACATCATACTGCAGTGCCAATGGACATTGACAAGCAAGGGAGAGATCCATCGAGGGCCCGCTTAGTTGGCCCAATTCGGCTAGTCTCAACGGCCAGAGCCTCGTTGCTCACATTGGACGACATTATGCTTCTTCACTGGTCATACTCGAGGTCCCTGAAGTTATGCAATTTCCTCCGAACGTTCACAAGATCCCAGCTTCCGGTGTGGGGCGCACGGGGATCTGGCGTTCCCTGTGTCTCGAACAGGGCTGAAGCGAGGATCTGCGGCACAACCTAAACTTAGCGGGCATCAGAACGTTAGTTCGACCTCCCAACCTCACGACAACAGCGACCAAGACGCCACGCGCCTACCTGACCGGCCCACAAGCGGCAAGAGGATCAAATGGCGGCACCTGGGACGACGTGACATAAACGAAACCTTTGAACCCAGAACAAGCGCTCAACTTTGACAGGACACGGCTCCACGCTGTTGGCAGCCTCCAGTGCGCCTTCGAGATGATGCAAAGGTGATTCTGCAGTCAAGGACTTGTCGACAAACCTCAAGATGCATTTTCAGCCTGTAGTATGTCGCCATTAGTACTGAAGCACCGGCAATTTCCACAGTCTGCCACTGTGGCAGTCAAGAGAAGCTTGTCAAGACTCAAGACGGGTCTGCCTGCTTCCGCTGCCCAGGCTCCCCGGTGTGCGTGCAGCTCGTGAAACCCCACCTTCTCCAAGCAGACGAGGGTTCGCCCTCTAACATGATCCAATGCGGGCGGGGTCAAAGCTCCAGCTCAACGAATGGATTGACAGACGCCTCAGGGCCGCTGTCCCGAAACTGTGCGCTACTGGCACGTTCCCTCAGTTTCCTCATATACCATTTGGCGTCTCATATTCGCCTCCTCGTCCCACGCCTAATGCTAACCTTCTTTCTCCCTTCCCTCGTTCTGCTGGCAGGCTCAGGCACCTCTTACTGAAGTCGAGCGTTTGTGTTTACTTCGGTCAGATTGTCTCCATGAATACCTAAGCGTTATCACTTCCAACAGCCGCTGCTGGTGATCAGCGACATTCTTTTCTTCTTTTGTGTTTTGTTGCGAAGTTGGCACGATGGAAGAATGGATCGCTCAATTGCCTCGACTTGAGGCCCGGTCGCACTTCAATGTGTCACTCAACACCTCGGCTGTCAGCGAACCATCATGGACCTCAACGAACTCGACAAGAGCCATCATCGCGAGTCTGCAGTTGGCCCAGGTGCAGACATTGCGTACAATGCATCTGGCTCTAGGTGTCTTCAGTCTCGCGCTTGCACTGTTGACGGTTCTTCGAATTCTGTCAGATGCAAGGAGAGCGGCAGAACTACAAGTCACTCTTCGTAAGCAGTGAGTAGCAAGACCTCAAACTATTCGAGCCGGACTAATTCCGCAGACGGTTCAGTTCTCTTCGAAATGTCCACCCCGCCGAGACTTTCCCACTTGCGCTGGCTTGCGGTGCGGTTGCATCGCAAATTATATTCGTGTCAGTGCAGGGCACGACTCTCAATAGTGTATTATCAAGAAGCTGTCGAGCGCTGGCCATGATCACCTTTCCCGGTACGTTGCGACTGCACGCTCTCATTGGCAGCTACTGACGGATACAGCGATTTTCGCCATGGGCTACATCACTCTCGCATTCGGCATCGAAACAGCTCTGCGCTCCTTCAAAAAGGAGCGATTTGCGCCGCGCGGGAAGTGGAACACAATACTCTGTATCGCCGCTGTCAACGTCTTCCTCGTCGCCACCTGGATACCAACCATCGCGTGGCCTATGTTCAACAGGTGCTTCGGTAGTCTCATCTGGTTCATCATGCGCTACGACCTCCTCACATTCGTCCTCCTGATCGTTCTGGTCTCCCTGCTCTTGCTCCTGGCGGCCATCATCAGCATACAGCTAATGCGAACTGCGGATGTAGACCTCAACGAGCGTATCGCGGCATCAAGAATGGTCTACTACCTGCTCGTGACCGCAGTGATCTACGTAAGTGTGGAGGTAGATTTAGTGAAGAACACTAGCTGACAGATACAGACCTTGGTAATCCCAGTCGAGGTGCAGTCTCTACGTGAGAACTTCGATGCTGCACTCGGCGGCGCACGATTCGCCGAAGCATCTCTCTTCTCATCCGGCATGGTCATCTCCTTCTTCCACCTCTTTCTCCGCACAAACGCAAATCGACTGATCATCCGCCCTATCGAAGAGATGAAATCTCAATCCAAGCAGAAACGACCAAGGATCCGCTTCTTTGGCCCCAGCGATCTCGAGATGAACATCAGTGGTCCCCTGGCACTTCAAGGTGGACGTCGACCGGATAGCAGACAAGGCCTGATCGATGTTGGTCCGGAGAAGAATCGCTTCGACTTTGAGGCAGGATACTTCGAGCGACCCGACCGAGCAATGACACCAGGATCGAAACTCCAAAGCCCAATTGACCTCACAAAATGGCCGCTGCCTCCGGATCTGGACGAATCAAAGGAGGATACAAAGGGCCACCAGCGAAACAAAGCTAGTTACTCCATCTTTCCTACTCGCGCTGAGGATGTTCCACGCCTCCCAGCTACCGTCTACAACCCATCCAGAGCAGCCAAGGGGGAATCGAGAATATCCAAGCTTGCAATGCGTCGCTTCAACCGCCGAAGCTCCGTCACAGATGTCAGCCGAGAGTTCGAGTCGATGGACAAACCAAATCCCTTCTTCGCTATGGACAGAAATCGACATGCAAGCACAGCTAGCAGTGCGACCGTCCAGATCGGCCTTCGCTTTTCTCTTGGACCAGCAATGCTCTCAGCAGCCAAATACACCTCGCCTACCGCCCCGAACATGCCAAAACTCAACCGCAACGAGACCGACTCAAGCAATGAGAGCTTAGGTCTTCCCCTCCAAGCCCCGTCACCAACAGCAAACGCCGATGAGGTCCTCCTCAAACCCGCAGTGTTCTCTCCACCCACTCAACGCGTCGCCTCACCTGCGAAACCCAGTCCAGCCAGGACCCCAGCATTCCCCCTCACGCCCTCTCAAAACAGCAGCGCCTACCTCCAAGCTCAGCGAGAGAAGGTGCTACCACCCGCGCCTACATCAGCACCTCGGGCTGAATCGCCTCGAGCTCAATCACCAACAGCTCACTCTCCTGGAGCTCAGTCTCCGCTCCCGGCACCCTCGGCCCTGAGCGGTCTCCGCATGAACCCCGTTACGCCCTCCGCCTCGGTGGCAGCAACCTCTCCGACGAGCACCTCTCCCACATCAGAGCCAGCAACTTCACGGCCATCGACTCCCCTCGCTGCTGCGCTGCTGCGGTCGAACAGCGGGAGATCTGCCGCGAGCCCGAGTCCCACGGCGCGCATCCCACTCGGCCAGGGCACCATGAGCCGCAGTCCGCCTCCTGGGGGCTGGCTGTAGGCTGTCATCTGGACCGGCGCCTGAGGCATATAGACCGGGAAGGCGTTACGCCGGTGTACAATATTGGGTCGGGTGGGTTTGGTCAAGGGTCTGACGGCGTTCCGGTTTCAGGAGGCTTGGGAGAGTATCATGCTGCGACCATGTCTCAGCCCACGACACTGCTGGGCGTGTCGCTACGGCTCATTGTCCTCTTCTGGCGACGCCTGGCGGCCATGTCGCTGGCGATACGAACCTCTCTTACTGTCATTGTCACGACATGACTGCTGCGCAGCATACCACTCACGCCACGCTACGTCTGTGTTTGTGCTGCGCACATCCACTCTTTTGATGACGCGACGCCTCTCTTTCCTCCCCTTTCCTCTTCGTTGTCGTATCATACCATTCCCCGCGTCTAATAGCGCTGTTGCTGTTTTGTTAAGAAGAAAGGGCGAGACTCCGTAGTGGGTCTCGGTATATATAACAAATATCATTACTGCCCTCGATCTCATCGTCGCCCACAACCACTTGAGATGGCGTTCATCGATGGGAGGTCTACCTCAAGACTGATGTTTACCGTCTTCCCTTACTGCTCGTGAATGAATATAAGATATCGCCGACCGCTCAGACCTCACCAACCACGCCAAAGCGCCAAAGACACCGCCATTGCCAGCTACCCATCCGCGTCCGACACAAGAAGACCACTGCTCCCAGCCATAGCAAGCCAAGGCCCCGCCACAGCTGCACCCATACCCTCCCCTCGCCTCGAGCCACCGTGACAAATCCTGCCAGCATTGCCTCTTCCACGTCCCTACTTCGCCGCTTTCTACCAGCATCCCTGCGCCTAAGTCGTGACTGCTATGCGTTTCCTCCGGCTTTATGCGTTTCTTTCGCGCTACTGGGCATCTTCCACAGGGCTTCCTTCAATGCATTTGCCCCGCTGCACCTGCAAGGACTTCATGGCGAGTCTTCGTTCGCTGGTTTCCTCCGAGTCGTGTGCAGAGGAGAGTGAAAGGGCGGAGGCGCATGCAATGCCCGTGGAAGACAGAATCTACTGCGACGTACTGGCTACTGCGCATCTGATCCGCAGTTGTATGTCGCTGAAGAACGAAATGCCCGCTGAGTATCTCCTCACTTGCCCTGCGCGCGGCGTAAATCGCGGTCCGTGGTGTGCGGATACGCGTCGGAGTCTGCCGCTCGTTTGCACAATGAGCACAGCTGCAGACGCCACATCTCGCGGTGCCTGAGGCTCGTTGACAAATACGCCCGTTTCTGCATCTTGTCGCTCCACTAACCCACGGCCTCGCCACGCCGTAGATCCAGCATACCCGGCCCCCTTGTGAGACCCTTATGCGTTTCCTCGCTCTCTGCTATTCAGGTGCCCTTCGCCGTGGGCGGGTTTATGCGTTTCTTTCGTTGCTACTGGTGATCTTCCTCGAGCTTCTGCTGTGCGTTTGTCCCTGTTGAGAGCCGCGCCGGTGTGAGCCAGGAGGTGGGCGTATGTTGGTTCGTTTGGCAGGTTGCGCGGCCTTCCTCCTTCACTTTCTGCGGTGGCGGGGTTCGCCATGGGAGGAAGGTGCATCCACGGTCCACGGATCATGAGGGGTCTCGGTAGCTTGACAAGCCCATTGCTCTGGCTCGAGGCGAGGATCGGGTTGCGGAGGCCTTCGCGCGTGCCCGCTGAAGTGTACTCATTGGTTCATTGTTTCGTGGCTCGTATCAATCTCATAAAGGCTTCCGCGGCTGTCTTCAACCTGGCGGCGTTCACCCAGTCCATCTCTTCCAGAACCTCCACCCGCCCTTCTCATCCCCGCCCTCCATGTTCCTGAATCTCTTCTGTGCCTGCGACCGCCGCCTTCCCACCCATCCGAACCACACCACCGCACCCACTGCCATGAACGCCACGACAAGCAGCGTCTGCAGCGGCTCCGCAAACACCGCCCTGCTCAGCAAAAACAAACTGACACAACAGAAGATGATAGGCGTGGTGATCCACGTCTTGTACGGGCGGTCGAGATCCGGCTCTCTCACTCTGAGGACAATGAGCCCGAGAACGGTGGCGAAGTAGAATGTGTACCCGGCGACGCCGTAGAAAGTGACGAGCGAGTCGAAGGAGCCGGTGAGGATGTAGATAGAGGTGAGTGCGGCGTTGAGCAGCATCGCGGGGATGGGGGTGTAGAAGAAACCCGAGTCCGGGTCTGCGAACCAAGTGGCCATTTTGCCAGACATTTTGTTGTTGGTGGTGGGCGAGTTGAGACGGATCGCGCGGTGCGCCTTCCCGAGGCCAATTGTCCCAAACACGCCGGGCATGTAGCCCTCCTTGCCAGCCGCGTACACGAGCCGCCCAGAGGTGAACGTCGTGGCGTTCAGCGCGCCGAAACAGCTGCCGGACACGAAGAGCGCGAGGACCAGGGCACCGACGGGGCCGAAGACTTGCGCGCCGAAGGCGACGGCGACGGTGTTGGAGGACTCGATTACGTGCGAGGGCAGCACGAGGAAGTAGGATATGTTTGCCAGGATGTAGCACAGGATGACGAGGGGGAGCGAGGTGTGGATTACGCGGGGCAGGTCGCGCGCGGGGTTCTTGAATTCGGCGGTTACGTAGTTGACCTGGGGTTGTTAGCGACGAAGTCTTGAGTAATTGCACGGAGGAGGAGGTACGTTGTCCCAGCCGTCAAAGGCCCACAGGCCGGCGTACAGGGCGACGGCCCAGTTGCTGATGTTGTGCGAGGTGTTGTCGAACCAGCCTTTCTGCTTCCAGTCGGTGTTTGCGTCGCCGCGGTAGGAGAGCCCGGTGGTGGCGACGACGATGCCGATGATGAAGATGCTGAGGAGGGCCACGAACTTCAGGAACATGAAGACGTCGGCGCTGCGGGTGCCGAGCTTGGTCGACACGCAGTTCAGGGCTGTCACGACGACGAGGCCGGTCAGCGCGATGCCCTTGTACAGCCATGCGCTGGCGTCGACTGCCTCTGCGCCGATGACTGCGCGCACCAGGTACTCGCCGAAGATGATGGAGATGATGGCGGCGGACCCGGGCTTGAGGACCGTCACGGCGCACCAGGTGAACAGGAAGCCCGCCCACTCGCCGAAGATCTTGGAGAGGTAGACCTGCGCGCCGCCGTTCAGCGGGATGGCGCCGCCGAGCTCTGCGTAGCTGGCCGCGCCCGTCCACGCCAGCACACCGGCCACGACCCAGATGACCAGCGACGCGCCGGGCGAGCCGGCGTTCTTGTTCACCTGCGACGGCGAGGAGAAGATGCCGCTCCCGATAATCAGGCCAATGACCAGCGACAGGCCGTTCAGGTACGTCAGGCTCTTGTTCTTCTCCAGCGAGCCGCCATTGAGCGCGGCGGTCGGGTCGAGGGCGGGGTTCGCGGGCGCGCCCAGCGCCGTGTAGCCCTGGGTGGTGCTCGAGAGGGGGAACAGGTTGGGCGCAAAGTCAAAGGCCGAGGACACGCTGTAGGAGCGGTTGTGACGCGGGCGGCTGCTCTCGTGCTCGGCGGAGTCGAACAGGGGATCTTCGTCGTCCAGCGACAGTCGGCGCGAAGAGGGCGCGCCCGACGCCGACGACTCTTCCGACGTGCGCCGCGACGGGTGCGAGGACGAGGCCAGCGAGGCGAGCTCGAGGGAATCGCGGGTGGGCGCCGGGAGGTTGGCATAGCGGCCGGCCATGGTGCGGGTGCAGTGAGGGGGGCGGTACTGTGTTTACTACGACGAAGCCATGGAGAGTGTATAAGAATTACTTGTTGCACATGCAGGGGTCCAGCAAATGCCCCCTGACTATAGTATCGACCAGCAACCCAGCGGTGTGAATGGTGGATGGGTGAGCATCTGGGATGAGACGAACTACGCTAGTGCCCGCGCCCTGCGGCTGGTCAAAGCTCCAGAAATTCACCGCGGGAGTGTGCCTGAAACGACAATGTCCAACGACGACGTGTCCAGCGCCAATGTTCAACGACGACGTGTCCAGCGCGCCAACTGCATGATGCCATGATGCGAAGTCTTAGTGTATATCGCCTCGGCTGGCGGCCGGTCCCTCGCCATGCCGCCCTGCCGTGCGCTCGCAGGGCCGCCTCGCTATGGCCGCTGCCCATGCCCCAGCGCCGTCGCGCAGCAGCCGAGATCAAGGTCGCAACCCTGACTGGCAAATGGCAGCCGCACTGGGACAAGCTGGTCAAGCAGGAGGAGGAAGCACAGAAGGAAGGATCAGCGCCGACAAAGGGCAAGGCCTATGTGCTGCCCATGTTCCCGTACCCGTCCGGCACACTGCATCTGGGCCACCTGCGCGTATACACCATATCTGATGTCCTGGCACGCTTCAGGCGCATGCAGGGCCACAGCGTCTTGCACCCCATCGGCTGGGATGCATTCGGCCTGCCTGCCGAGAACGCCGCCATAGAGCGCGGCGTGCATCCGGAGAAGTGGACGCTGCAGAACATTGACGCCATGAAGGCGCAGATGATGGTCATGGGTGGGCGCTGGGACTGGGATGCTGTATGCGACATCACCAGATAGCTAGAGACGACGCTGACCGTCTTCGTAGGAAATCCGAACATGTGATCCACACTTCTACAAGCACACCCAGCGCATCTTCCTCATGCTCCACGAACGCGGCCTTGCCTACCAGGCCGAGTCCCTCGTCAACTACGATCCTGTCGACAAGACGGTCCTCGCGAACGAACAAGTCGACGCCAACGGCTGTTCCTGGCGATCGGGCGCCCAGGTGGAGAAGGTCATGCTGAAGCAGTGGTTCTTGAAGATCAAGGAGTTCCAGGAGCCTCTGCTCAAGGACCTAGATACATTGGCCGAGGGTGGGCGGTGGCCGGAGAAGGTGCTTGCCATGCAGAAGAACTGGATCGGCAAGTCCGAGGGCACCAAGCTCTGGTTTGACGTCGAGGCGAACAGCGGTGACATGCAGTTCGATCCAATCGATGTCTTCACCACACGTGCAGATACCTTGTTTGGTGTGCAGTACCTTGCCCTGTCCCTGAGCCATCCCATTGTTCAACGCTTGGCTGCCGACAACGAATCCCTTCAGGCATTCCTTGCGCGAGCAAAGGACCTGCCCATCGATACCAAGGAGGGCTACCGTTTGCCGAACGTCATCGCGCGTAATCCGCTTGCTCAGGTCATAGGTACGGGCGACTCAGCAATTCCTATATATGTTGCTCCATACGTGCTCGACGACTATGGTTCTGGTGCAGTCATGGGTGTGCCTGGTCACGACACTCGGGATCACTCATTCTGGAGGACCAACGCCGGTGGAGAGCCCATCAAGGTCGTCATCACCGAGAAGTCTGGCACTGCAGTTTCGCATTTGCTGCGTGACAGCAAAGACGACCAGGCCATGACCGCGAGAGGCTTCCTCGCTGCCGACATACCCGAGTTCGCGAATATGCAGTCGAAAAAGGCAGTCAAGCTCATGGTCAAAAAGCTCCAAGAATCAAGGAAACGCGCCGAACAGACCGCCAACTGGCGGCTCCGCGACTGGCTGATCAGTCGGCAAAGATACTGGGGCACGCCTATTCCTATCGTGCACTGCCAGTCTTGTGGTCCGGTGCCAGTACCTGACCAGGATCTACCTGTGAAGCTGCCCAATCTGCCTGACAGCTTTTTCGAGGGGAGATCTGGCAATCCTCTCGAACAGGACGAGGAGTGGAAAAAGACATCGTGTCCCAAGTGTGGCTCGGCGGCTGAGCGTGAGACTGACACAATGGATACCTTTATGGACTCTTCCTGGTACTTCTTCAGGTTTTTGGACCCGAAGAATACTTCCCAAATAGTAGAGCCTGCAAAGGCAGACCAAGGCATGCCAGTCGACCTGTACGTTGGTGGAGTGGAACATGCAATCTTGCATCTCCTATACGCCCGCTTCATCTCGAAATTCCTTGCCTCAACACCAGTATGGCCAGCCGGACATCTCGTCAAGGGCGAACCGTTCAAGCAGCTCATCACACAAGGCATGGTCCACGGCAAAACCTTTACAGATCCCGAAAACGGACGTTTCCTAAAACCCGACGAAGTCGACACAACATCCGGAACCCCCCTGATCAAAGCCACCGGCCAGACACCAAACGTCAGCTTCGAGAAGATGTCCAAAAGCAAATATAACGGCGTCGACCCTGGGGCCACAATCGCCCTGTACGGCGCCGACGCCACGCGCGCACACATGCTCTTCCAAGCGCCTGTGACCGACGTGCTCGAGTGGGACGAAAAGAAGATCACCGGCGTGCAGCGCTGGCTCTCGCGCATCCTGCGCCTCTCAGGCGCATTCTGGTGGCCGGACCAAGAACTTGCGCTCTTCCGGGGCACAAAGGACATCGACGCCGACCTTCGCTCCATCGTGAACATGTACCGCTGGCGCGCGCGCAGGCAGCGCGACCAGATCTTGAACCAAGCCGACTTGATCGCCTCGCTCAAAATCGACGAAGCGAAACTCTGGACAAAAACACAACAAACCATCGCCAGCGTCACGTCGTCCTACTCCTCCACATACGCGCTGAATACCGTCGTCAGCGACCTCATGACCCTGACGAATCTGATCTGGGACACGCCCCATGCTTCCGAACTCACAGCGTGGCTGAAATGGCACTCCCTGGTCCATTTGCTGCGCATGCTGGCGCCCATCGCGCCCGGCGTCGCAGAGGAAGCGTGGCACAACCTTGCCGCGCAGACGACCCACCCATCACTCCCCAACCAGCTCGGGCCCAGCGTGTTCAGCGCCGGCTTCCCTATCGCGGACGAGGAGATCATCCCGCATTTGAATCCGTTTGTGACATGTGTTGTGCAGGTCGATGGGAAGCGCAAGTTCGAGGTTGTCATTGAGAAGAATCCCGTCTTGAGGCCGCACGACTCCAGACTCAGTCAGCAGGAGGGCGTTGTTGCGAAGATTGCTGAGACGCCCGAGGGTAAGGAGTGGCTGGACAGGGAGACGGGGAAGTTGTGGAAGATGAGTGGGAAGAAGGAACCGCACTGGACACACCCAGACATGCCGGGGGATTTCAAGGTGGTCGTGGTTGGGGAGAAGTTGGTCAATTTTGTCAGTCCGAAGGTGAAGAAGGTCAAGGAGGAGGGTGAGCAGGGGGAGCGGAAGGAGGAGATCAAGACGCAGGAAGAGAAGAAGGTCGGAGAATAAGCGACATTGTAGAAAGCTGAGCGCGAACCGAAGGGCAGCTTCGCGAGCCTATCGTCGGCGGGAAACCACGAGAAGAGGGATTGATGCAGACGAACATGTGCAACACCTCACGGTGCATTTTGTAAGATAGAGTAGCTCAAGCCATGTACAACACCGGCATACATGCCTCTCAACCACACAGGAACCAATGAGAATCATCACGATACGAGGCTCTTTGCGGTTAGCTTGCAAACGAACTGCGCAGTGGGTGAGTGTATGTTCAACCGTCGGCCCATCCTTCCCTGCTCGTTAGCTGCCTCTTGTCTCGATGCTCAAAAGCTACAACGTCACGGGATATCTGCGCGTGCTGCCCGAGGAATTACGAAACCAGATCTATGCCTGTCTGTCCCTGTGCAAGATTGCTCGCGGTCAACACACTCAAAAGATAATTGACCCAAAACCTGTCTGTCCAGCTCTTTGCTGAAGCCGAAATGGCATCTATCGCCGCGATACGTCTGTAGCGTCGAGATATCGGCATGTTTGATTCCTCAAACGCTTAGACGTCCTGCGAATGGAGGAGCTCCTCGCTACGCCTGCTGCTTGAAAGTCCCGTGCTGGGTGTGGACTACAACGCCCTTCCTGCTATCTTTTGAAACGCAAAAGTGGGGTGCATGGTGCCTATGGCTCTTGATACTTCGAGCTGGGCGTCATGAGAGGTTTCTACTGGTTTTCCCGAACGGACTTCATTGCACAGGTGTGTCGAGCGGGTCTCGGAATGAAGAGCAGGAGGCCCTATGCGCTGCTCTCGTCTCTCCACAAGATATGGAAGCGCAGACGCATGAGCAGTTGCATTGTTTGATTGCGGATCGTGCGTGCCGGCTCACTTACCAGGGGAAGTTGCTACCGGCATGTCGTAGTGCGTGCGAGGTAGTTGCGCAGATGGCAGGTTGCAAACGGAGCGCACGGGGAGTGATATATATTCGATCATCAGCCGTCTTCCTAGCCTCTCCATTCTCGCTACTAAGCTCGTTGTTCTCAAATCTTTAAACCAATGGTGGCATGAGATCTGCCCCGTCTGTCCCTCTTCAAAAGTATCTATACCACGTGTCCTGTCAAAAATGGAGGTGAAAACGGATATGCGTCTGGCTGCTCGTCTTGACACAAATCATCGTTGACAAGGACTATGCTTGCACCGCAAAGGCCATTCCGGGCCTTTCTTCTCCGTCAAAAAGCTCAAGGTGCTGAAGCACGGCGCAAGCCTTTGGTTGCCTCAACACGTACGACGGGCTTCTGGATGTCTGTTGACGAATTTCCCGCGCCCACAATGGCAGAGATGGACACAAAGGCTTCTTGCTCATCCACATGATATGGAACCCTACTATATCCCACGATGCTGCTTACTCCAAATACAAGACCGGAGTCGGACATGAGAAGGTCTCACCAGATGGTGCACATGCCGTGCATGACGAGGACGAAGTGCGTGCTAAACAGGTTGATATCTTGCCTTAAAGCACGTTGTGCTACCATTCCCTCATCTTCCCGAGCTCTACTCTAAGAACAAAATCGTTGGGACTCTAGTCATGCTTCCTTCCCCCTCTCTACTCGAACGTCACATCCTGCTTAGGTGTCTGCAGGACTTGGCCCCTGCACACTTCAGTATAAGTATTCGTTCTTATGTGCCGATTCTGCAATCATCTCACTCGCGTCCTCGACACTCAAATTCGATCATCGTCGGTTCACGATTGCTGTGGTCCAAAATGAATCAGGGTCCGAGGCATGTCTGCCCCTACGGCACCGGTAGATCAGTACCACAAGACGATACTTCCAGAGACTCTTGGAGGCATTTGCGATGAGCACCGTCAAATGCAGCGTAAGAAAGGGGTTCAAAGGGCTCGGCATAAGCACACATGTATTCCCTGTGTCCCCAGAATTAAGTCTCGGCTCTGTCAGTTCAAAAGTATGCAGGTGAAGCTCAGGACTCTCGAATCAGTCCTCCACGCCGGTGCTGTAAGATCACCGAAGGACTTCAGACATATCTGTCCCTGCGATGCCGAAAGAACAGCATTCAACAATGATGCCTTCAAAGTTGAGAAGGTACTTACAATGCGATGACCAAATCATAAGCCAAACCCATCCAACGGGTACTCACAACTCTCGATGTTCTCCGGATAGTCAAGTCCCCCTTGCAGCCTAACCTCATCCATAACCTTCATAACACCCAAACTCTCTTCCCAGCTCATAACGTCACTCTCTAACTTCCCGTCCCGGATGCATCGCGCACACTCGTCCGCTTCCCAGAACATGCCATGTCCGGCGGGAATGTCGAACTGCTTCGTCCCGAACTCGAAATCTGCTAATTTACCACGATTGGCGTTTTGAGCGGGAATGAGCGTGTAAGATGTTGGGCGGTAGCTGGGTGCTGACACAGTGATGTCGCCGAGCGTGCCTTGAATGCGTATAGGGTCCACGCTCGGGTGCGCATCGTTTGGGGAGTTGGAGACGCGAATGTTGGTCAGCGCGATGGCGTGGGCGTCGCCATTCCCTTCCTTTGCGTCCGAACTGACAGACCCCACGTGTGCGCCTGGGAAGTCGAGCACAATCGACGTCATTTCATCACACCCCGTACCGCCATACTTAGATAGCGCCGCATTGACGTCCGGCGGGAGCGTCATTTTGCCTTCCTTCGAGTACTGCTGAAGGTGGTACAGTATCAGAAATACCCATGTCAGACTGTAGATCCCAAGGTCGAGCAGCGCTCCGCCAGCAAGCTGCATGTTCACCATGCGATGCTCAGTACCGAATTCAGTCTCGACATCGTTCCAAAAGCTGAGATCAGCATAGACCCGTTTGACCGTGCCCAGCCTTCCAGAGCGAATAAAATCCTGGATTGAGCGAGTCAGTGGGAAGAACCGCGTCCAGACTGCTTCCATCAGAAACAGGTTCTTCTCTTTGGCAAGGGTGCAAAGGACCTGCGCTTGCGAGACGTTGACGGTGATTGGTTTTTCGACGAGCACGTGCTTGCCGGATTCGAGTGCGAGGCGTGTGTGTTGGTAGTGATGCGAGTGTGGGGTCGCGACGTAGATGATGTCTACGTCTGGATCCTGCACAAGTTCGACATAAGTCCCGTATGCCTTTGCGGCAGAAGATGCTCCGACGTCCTCCAGAAACTCGGAGGCGCGAGAGGATGAGCTGGAAGATGCGGCCGCGGTGACCACGTGGCGGATTTCGTTGACGTCGCGAGTTGATGGATCGACAAGGAGGTCTTTCGTGAATGCTAGAGATGTCAGACGCTGTGATGGGTAGGACGGCGGGGTAGCTACTTTTTGCAATGCCGCCGGTTGCTTGACCAAGTCAGTATCCTTATCCAGTTCGCTGTAGGGGAAAGATGTTACCTAGTATGCCCCAGCGGAGAGTAAAGGGCTCAGGTGTCATGTTGGTTGAAGCTACTGTGAGATGGCTATTCTAAGGAAGTCGGAGCTGGCAGGGCCGTAATGTACTTGTTTGGTATGTGAGAAACGGAGGACACGCTCCGTGTTGCTTTGGTGGAGTCAGGTGGTGGGTAAAGAGGAAGGAGCCCCCACTAGGCAAAACGTACCTGCATAAAGTCGGGAAGCTGCTTACGGCATTCCGGGTAAGTATCCAAGCATGGGTGACATAACGGGCAAGACAAAACATAACGTGAATTCAGGGTATATACATAATTTCAACTTAACCTGCCTTTTGTAGTGTACATCTTCAGTGTACACCTGGTCTTTTTTCCCTTGACCCCACCCTTGGGTATTGTTTGCTGGCGTGTCCAGCAATGCCAGCGGCGCCCAGCAACATTACCTGCTTACTTGCGGGCAAGCTTCTTACGCGCCTGCACAGTGTACGCATACAGCACGTCCTTGAACGCAAACAAGAACGCCGCGGTGATGACACTCTGAGTGACCTTGGGTCCAATACCTAACGCGTATTAGCACAGCAACCCCATCCAACACCGGGAAGCCGTCTTACCTCCATACAAGCCACTGTAACCCTCCTCACTAATAATTCTCTTGAGTGTCATCATCATGCTCTCGGTCTTGCTGTCCCTGCCCGCAACATGCATCCTGCTCTTGACGGTGATGTACGGGTATGTGATACTGGTCGCGAGCAGCTTGCCCAGCGCACCGAGGTAAAACGCATCCTTGGGGGTGACCCTGCGCTTCTTCTCGAGGAAGTTCTTCATCTGCTCGAACACAGTGTACTGCAGAATGGGGTTGATGACGAGGACGAGGGCCGGCGCGACACCGGCGAACAGGCGCAGAGGTCCCTCCTCGCGGATCAGGGCGAGCAGCGTGCCGAGTGTCGACGGTGCGGGCTTCGGCGACGAGCCGGGCAGGACTTGCTCGTCCGACTCGGATTTGCGCGTCGTCATGCGCGTGTTGACCACCCAGATGGGGTTTGTGAGCAGCACCGTGGCGGACCCGGCGATGGCGCCTGCGATCATGGACTCGACGGTGGTGAGCTTGCGCGAGGCGCGGCCGGACTTGAGCGCGGCTTTCTCGAAGAACGAGCGTGTCCATTCGTACCCTGGATCGTCAGTGTCGTCCTCCAGATCGAGCCTCTCAGGCACAAAGAAGGGATGCGGGGCAGGTACAGTAGTAGTATACGAAGTTTGTCACGGTGATGCCAAACAGAGCAGAGTCCATGCCCGCATACAGGCCCGTGATGCCCTCGCGCTTGATGATGCGGCGTGCGGCGCCCAGTGTCGAGGACTGGGCGCGCTTCGACTCGACCTGGGCGCGTGTCGAGAGGGTGATGAGGGGATACGTCAAGGCCATGGAGAGCAGGCCTCCTCCGGCTCCAGCGAGCGCGTGCGCGACATTGTCGCTCTGCTGCGCAGCCGTGCTCGGGGGGATAGACTGCGTCGACTCGGCGAGCTTCTGCTGCGCTTCGTGCTTGACCTCAGACATGGTGTGCAGCGTCCGGTTCGCGTCGAGAGGTGTTTGGGAGTGGTTGTGGTTGACGGCGGTGGTGTGCAGGACCGCGGGAGTGAAGGGCAGAGAAAGTCGTATCAGTCAGGCGTCTGGTGTACTTCGAAGTCTGATGCTGCGTGTGGATGCGGATCCGATGGCATTTGTGGAGGCTCGGAATGATCTCATTTACCCCAGACCAAGGTCGGATCGGTCAACCTACCTCGGCAAAACAATGCAGTCTCCTGAAGAAGCCGAGCATCATGCATCATGCGCAATCAGTGGTCAGGAACGAGTCTTCACATGCACACCGACTTTACAGTGCTGGATTACAGGTTGCTTGCTTTGAGTTGTT
The DNA here is from genome assembly GCA_030271015.1 of Didymella glomerata. Taxonomy (NCBI): domain Eukaryota; kingdom Fungi; phylum Ascomycota; class Dothideomycetes; order Pleosporales; family Didymellaceae; genus Didymella; species Didymella glomerata. The sequence goes on from JAJOHN010000012.1 coordinate 478,311, forward strand.
CATGCTACCTTGGTCACCTATAGTAGCTGTTGCTGCGCTCATATCGAAACAACGCTATGCAGTACCCACCTACCTACCGTACTTCTTGCGCTCCAGCATCCTAAAAGGCACATACAACACAGCCGACAGCACCAGCGCAACCTCAAAGCCAATGTCTCCAGTCTTCTCCGCGATGGGACCCACAAACCATGTCTGGCTCATACCCGGAATAACCAGTCCAAAGCAAAGAACCGCGGCACCGATAGCTGCGTAGCCAGGAGGAAGCTTCGACACGTCATCCCAAGCAGTGTCATCTTTCGTGTACGCCGCATAGCTGGCCTTGCGAAAGAGAAGGTGCTCAGTAAGCATGACGCCAATAAAGGCTGCGGCCCAGTACCCAATGAGACCCAAAAAGTTCTCGAGGTTCAGGAAGAATGACTTTGCGGCTGGGATAGCGACACCAATGACAATGCCGGTGATGAGTACAGCGTAGAGAACACGAGGGATGCGGAAGAAGAATGGTAGCGCCATCTGAAAGTTCAGCGTGATGGCGTACATGGTCGCGCTCAAGTTGCCGAGCATGCTGAATGCGAGCACAACAGTGACGAAGCGCCCGAATCCACCAGCTGGGTGCAACATAGCTGCTAGCACACCACTGGCGGCGTTGATATCGTAGCCTGCCTTCCAAGATGGATTGTTGGTCAGCGCGCCGCCCATGGCTGCACCGAGGGTCATGAGAAGGATTGTCGGTAATGCCAGTCCAGCGTAGGTATACGCCGCAATGCGGAATGGCGGAGCCTTGGGGTGCATGTAAGTGCTGAAGTCACTGGCGAGCGCAGCCCACGGGAGCATGAAGCTTGCAACCAGACCACCGAACGACAGGACCTGCTGAGCGGTTGCACTAGGAGTAGCAACTTGTTGCTTGAGTCCTTCACCACCGCAACCTGTGGCAATGACCAAAGCTAGGACGGCAGGAATCCATGCCCAGCGCTCGTAGTGGTGCAGAATCCGGAAGCCGCAGAACGCAACAAGCATGGCAAGCAGCGAGATGATGACAATGCCTACTGTAGCGTTGATGGTCTTCCCCTCCATGACAGCGGACAAGGCCTGGCCGCCGATTGTGGCATCAACAACGCAGAATCCCGTAAGGGTCGCGAGGTTCAAGAGCACAAGTAGAGAGACGAAGTACTTGCCAAAGGCAAAGCGCGCCTGAACAAGTTGACGCACTGTCTGGTATTAGCCACTATGAGTTGAGAGGTGTTCAGCCTACTCACTTCCGGTCCGCGGGCCCCATGTGCACATGTACGCAACAGGTATCGTTGAAATCAACGTGAAGAATAGGATGACAAGGGATGCATCTCGCAGATTTAGGCCGAACGACGCCGTGCCGACCATGCCAAAGGTCACACTGAGTCCAAAATCAGTATCTTGTCCTCATTTCTTCATGTAGGACCTGTTACGTACGGCAAGGGATTGCAGCTCATGCAGAACCACAACGTGAAGATGTTGAAGTAATTCGTCTCCGTTCTCTCATCATACGGCACCGGCGTAGCTCCTTGCAATTCGACATCGCCGCGCTTCGCAAGCAGATTGAGCAGGCCATGCAACCCTCCGACTCTTGAGGCTCTTTCCCGATGTGGAGATGAATTCAACGAACTGTCCTTGCCGACTTGGATCTTCCCTAGCTCTTCCTCCGACGCTGCTATCATAGGTACGACCATGGTGTCGGCGTAATCCGTCCGAGCAACTGCAGGCAAAGCAGTCTAAGTGGAGCGCAAAGTTTGGGGGTCCCGAGGAGCTGGTTGGGTCGAAGTGGTGAAGCAATGTTGCTGCGAACCACGCACGGCTGCAGAGACTGCGTTTTGCGAAGATCACTACGGGTGCTGAGTTACTGCCTGGTTGGCCTCTATCAGCAGCTCACGTCAAGACGACTTATTTTTCATGACTCCCCCAGTTTTTGCACCGTGCATCGTGTGGCGCACAGCAAAGCTTTTCCCGCCGGAACTGGCCTCGTCAACCCGCACAAGCACTCTTTCGCGGCCTCACCCGCAATTCTGATGTCGTCGCCGGTGTTAAGCGAGTCCAGACGGTTGCCCTTTCTTTTTCAAGATTTCGTGGCGTTTTTGTTGACCGTTTTGGATAAGCGTCATCCTCAGCCCATGCTTGACAGCGTTATCACACAACTTTGCCGATGCCTCGCCGGTCGGAAGCGGTATCCCGTCAATTCCTATAGGATTGCGGTGGCAGATACTCCGAGATGCTGAGACTAAAGAGCAGCTATGGGGGACGTTGTCGCGTGGGGTTTACAAGGAGAGTTCCTCGTCTCGCAAATTTCGTGAAAGTGCGCTGTCATGGCTGCTTCTGAGCCCAAAGAGATCGAGCAAGAGGTGGGAGAGGAGCCGGAGGTTGTTGTAGGGACCGATGAGGCTTACAGCATCTATACCAACAAAGAGAAATGGTTGATTGTCGCTATGGTTGCATTAGCTGGGTTCTACAGGTATGATGAGATAATGGCAACATTTTGGACTCAACTGACAATATGGTACAGCCCTCTGCCAGCCAACATCTACTTCCCAGCTATTCCGACAATAGCGAAGGCCTTCCATAAGTCGGTCGACGATGTCAACCAGACTGTGACGGTGTATCTTGTGTTCCAAGGCATCTCGCCTATGCTTTGGGGTCCAATTAGCGACAGGTACGGCCGCCGACTGGTCTTCCTAGGATGTCTGAGCATTCTGGTCGCTGCGAGCATTGGACTTGCTCTATGTCCAACAGATCAGTTCTGGCTCCTTCTCTTTCTCCGATGCTTCCAATCCGGAGGTAGTGCTAGCACAATTGCGCTCGGCGCTGGTGTAATCGGAGACATCTCCACGAGCAGAGAACGAGGAGGATACTTCGGCATGTTCAACCTAGGGTGAGTTACGCAATTCACTTCCGATATGAGTCGCTTCATAGAACGCTTCCGCTGACTTGATCATTTGTAGTCCTATGTTGGCACCGTGCATCGCGCCTGCAATGGGTGGTGCCCTGTCGCAGAGCCTTGGCTGGCGGTCGATTTTCTGGGCCATCGTGATCATGGTCGCTGCATGCCTCGTCCTCATCGCCCTCTTCCTTCCGGAAACCCTTCGCTCGATAGCTGGTAACGGCAGTATTCCTGTACCTCGACGCCTCCGCGCCATTATTCCTATCGTCGGTCGCAAAGCCACTGAGAAGGTTGCCGATACCGAGTCCCGCGCGAAACCGAAGCAATCTGTCAACCCGTTCGTCTTGTTCACCTACCCGGATGTCATCGTTCTGCTCACCTTCACTGGTCTTGTCTACGCTGTGAATTACACCATCACCGCCACGATCTCCTCGTCGTTCGCAAAGATCTACCCGGATTTGTCGGAGACTGTGCTTGGACTTTGCTATCTGCCCACTGGCGCTGGTATGATTATCGGGAGTACCGTGACTGGCAAGGTTCTTGATCGGGAGTATGACCGCATCAAGAAGCGCACCGGTGACGCTTTCACCATTGAGTACGCTCGTCTGCGACTGATGCCGTACTACCTTACCCTCTTCGTCATGTGTGTCATTGGTTGGGGGTGGACGATCCAGGCGAAAGCACATATGGCTGCGCCGCTGTGTCTGGCGGTGCTGCTGGGGTGGACCAGCATGGGAATCTTGAACACAACGATGACGCTGAATATCGACATCCTGCAGTCAAGAAGCTCGGGGGCGACAGCGTGCACGAACCTCGTTCGGTGTTCGTTGGCTGCCATCCTTGTTTCGATCATCGATCGAATGACAGCTAAGCTGGGTGATGGATGGACGTATGTGATTTGGGGCGGATTGTGCGCGTTGTTGATGCCGCTCATGTTCCTGGAGATGAAGAAGGGCCCGCAGTGGCGACGCAAGAGAGAGGCAAAAGAGGAGAAGTAAGGTTGTCAAGTGTCGTTTGCATCTGCATTGTGAGAGCGAGCATAAAAGCTTTATACCCTAGTCATAGTTCTGAATTTGCATTGTTTATTCAAGTCCGCGATATTGTGGAAGCTACCAAAATGGAGCTGACAGTCTTGCGCGATACGCAGGGTCCGCTCTAGATGCATACCGCCACTGCCTTCTACGTTCACCTCACCACGCATCACATCTTCAGTCGCTCTCACCACTACCGAGTGGTCGTTCAAGATTCAGTACTCAACTTCGCGGACGTTAAAACAGGAAGTTAAGGATACAGATGCGGAGCGCAGAGAACTGCACCCATGGGTCTGCGTTATGGTGAGCTCATCAAGCGTCCGGGATCGGGACAGAGATACGCGACCCAAAGAGTGCAGCACGAAGCTGGGCCATTGATTATGAGTGCAGCAGCCTTCCAGTCTTCAAGTTTGACCTAGTGCACCTGATGTTGTCTTGCCGCTACGATGCGGACAGCCTTACAAAATGCGGACTCTTACAACGATCTAGCAAACACCCCCACATCGTACGACCTTGCTAAGACTCTGCTGTTACAGTCTCGAGCCCCGGCGATACCTCAGCTACCCCATATCGATGAGCTGTTAGCACTTTGCGGCATCAAGGCTTCGGAACCACCTGGTAATCGTGGAGAGCTTGCATTGCCTCCCGAGACCTGGTGTCATGCCTTCAGTTTTGTAAGAGTAACCCTGATCTTATGTTCTTTACATACCTGTGCATTGTACCTGCTGCGCCTACTGTGTCCGTCCCGCTGACTGTGATGTAAGCTACGAGACCGCGAGAACATGACCAACATACGTCTAGTCTGCTCTACTTGGAAAGCTCTCATCGGGCGTCAAATCTGGGGTACATTCATTACAGACTTCGCACCAACAGCTAGACAAGATCTACATGCCCTCCTCAGCCCCAAGTCAGGAATCTTAGCTTACGTTCGTCGACTGATCGTGTGCAAGGTACCTTGTCTTTTCCTGGACGACTTGGAGGAGGCCTTAACACGTTTCCTCAAATGCATGCCTCGTGGGTCACTGAAAGTGTTCCTCAGTCTGTCGATCATGAGCCCTGCGATCTTCAAAGACCTCATAGCGTGGCACCCAAAACTGGAACGGTTCGAGGCATTCATAAGACCTGACGAGGACGAGTTCACGCAGTGCGATTGGATAACACGGCGTCTGTCTGAGGTCAGAACATACCACATGTGGGTGAAGCGTAAAACGGAAGAGGATTCATTGGAAGTCCATCGAAGGCTCATGACTGGGATGCTGAGCCTGGAGGACCTTGAAGTCTATTACGAACCCCGCAGAGTCTTCCAAGCATCTGAAAAGCTATATGTGGACATCAGTCCTGCTTTGGTCAGCGGCACGTACTTTTCACGGCTCAGCATCCTGACGCTCATGGGTGTCGATATGCGTGCGTGCTCTTCTCCGCTTCTTGAGCGATTCGAGATCTACAAGCTTCGCAAGCTCAACTTGCTGGACTGTTCCTTCTCGTCAGTATTTATAACCAGTCTCTCGAGCTGGTATACCGAGAATGCCGGTCTTCTGGACACCTTCCATTTCCGCTACCCATGTCATTTGTCGGAAAACGCTGGCATGATCCTGAGAGCCTCATTAGAGCGCTTTGTTGCGGTGTGTCCTTCACTGTCACGTCTCGTCATCGAATGTCGGGGCCATGATGCTTTGCCCGTCAATTGCATCACCAAACATGGAAGTACTTTGCAAAGTCTACGCATAGGAATGGACGCGTGGCCTGATAGACACAACACTGTAAAGCTCTATACACCGACATACTCCGCGCAAGACCTGGAAGCGATCTTACGCGCCTGCCAGACACTTGAGAGTGTTGGCTTCGACATGCCCTTCGACACTGTCGACCTAGGCTCTGTTAGCGAAGCCGAACCTCCCTTCGAGCTTGCCAGACAAACCACTAATGAAATGTATGCATTGCCGGAATTCGAGCACTTCTTAGTAAGTTATCAAACCTAAGTCAATACCCGAGTCTCACCCTTGGACAGTCCATCGTCGGCCGACACCCACGCATTCAGACGCTCCGGATGCTCAACCTGCCTAGGATGCAGTTCAGATTCCGTTCTCCGATGCATCCGTTATTTCAAGGATGGAACGATACGCAAGATGATGCGGAAGGATGTCAGCGTGTGATGCGGAAGTTCGCCGACGAGGTGTTCAACTTCCTCGCAAGTTGCAAGAGCGCTGTGCGTTTCATTGAAGTCAGGCCAACTCTTCGGCCAGCAAAGCATGCGAAGTGGGACGAGACAGGTCATCAGTGGCCTGACTACTCGTACAGAGTCTGGAAGACCAGTTCCAACGGACGTTCGACAATGCATTCGAAGCCTTGCAGAATGCACTACTCAACTAAGGCATTGCAAAATGCATAAGCCTCGCAATGGCATTGGCTTTTGACCCAGAAACATGCTGCTATGGTTACAGAAACAGTCGGACATAATAGTAAATCTCTTTGTAGCCATCAGAGCGTCTATCCATCTGTAACAGATGCACAGATAAGCGCTGACAACATCCTGTTTTTTCAAAGACATCTGGAGCTTGTATCTGGCTTTTTCTACAACATGAAAGATAGAGTGTCAGTTGGTAGCTTGCACGCTCCGAAAACGCATCCCGACTGCGCAAGCTTTGCAGGGTGATTGAGGTCATCCAAAATTTCGAAGAACTTCCACCACTTCACAACATGCCCACGCAAGATGACATGATCTCTTGCCAATCTCCAGAAGCTATGGTCATACCACTTGGATGCTCTTACAGCTCTAGAATCAGAACATGGAGCGACACTTGCCATCGTCGCGATTGCCAGACCGCGACCCTCAAAGCATGTCGTGTTTGCTGTTTGCTGATCAGGAAGCGTTACCCCAGTGATGCGCATCGTACTTACCACATAGCGTTAGTGTGGATAGAAAGTGGGCGGCTCTGTTGCTCACCTTGACAGCTTCCTCTTCACTGTCGCAAACCACACCACTCACGAACACCTCAATCGCACTTCCATCCGACCGCAATATTCTCGTCTGTTATACCTACGAAATCACACACCACAAACCGCATTACAATGTCTGCTCAGCCGGAGGACCAGCAGATGGAGGGTGTCCAGAACACAAAGGGCAAGGGCAAGGCCACCCAGCAGGACACTATGGAGGAATCCGAAGACTCCAGCGATGAGTCTGCTGGCGAGGATGCCGTACGTGCGCCATTTACCCTCTGATATCTGCGCAAATAGCTGACCAACTCACAACAGGCTGCTGAGCGTACGAGCACTCACCATCGTGTTCAACGGAGACAAGTACTAACGTGAACAGCTGAGGAGGCCGACGAGGACAACATGGAGGAGATCGAGACGTCGAACATCATTCAGGGCTCGCGCACGCGCGGCAAGACAATCGACTTCGCCAAGGCCAACGCCGAGCTCGAGGGCGAGGATGACGATGAGGACGAGGACGACGAGTTCGTCGACCCTGATGATGAGATGAAGGACTAAGCGACCAAAGCTGCTTATCTGGTCTTTTGGTATGCTCCCACCTTGTTGCGCGACGCAGGCCACCATTGCGGTGGGCTATTCACCAAGGAAGGGCACTCACTGACAGTCACAGGACGATATCGACGCGATCACGAGCCTTCGACGTTGATTCCTTCGATTGAATAGCGCGATGGAGTATGATACACGGAACATCTTGGGAGCATTGGGAAGGCGACCTCTGTCAAACATAAGGAGTCTTGGCGCGGTTTGTTGGAGGTGAGGGGCTGTTGGTGTTGTGCGCGTGTCGAGCGCGTCAATTTCGCACCACACCCTTCGACGTACAGCTGTAGCCACAAAAATGTCACGAATGAACGATCAAGGATCATAGCGTTCAGTCTCTGTCGCGTGCGTGATGCAAGAGGTCGTGCTAATAATGCCGCGCATCTCCTTAATGCACGCATCAGTCCACTACCAATTTGACATCTGTAGCATACCGCAACACAAGGCAGATAGCCGTCAGAATGTCTTACCGCGTTACACGCCCCTCTAATCAACACTGTACAGCACCCACTTCTCTAAGCCACTCACTCATACTGAGAGCGAGCATAGCGCTGCGCAACGTGTACTTTTTCTCCACGTCCACACGAGCAGTGTCTCTAGTGATTGGTCTCATGCAGGGCCTCGCTAGCTTACACCCTCACCCACTTACGATGCTCTGTCGGAGCCGGCGTTCTGAACGAGTCCGAAGCCGATGCTTGTTTAAACGTGGAGGCAGGGTTGGGGAGCTGTCAGTGGTGGGCTATCGGTATATTGGGTGTGGGGAGGATGCTTGTTGGGGATAGCGTTCTGACATGCGTTGAACCCTGGTATTGGGATTTGGGTGGTATGTAAGGTGGGTGTGTAAGGTCGCTTGGATGGATCAAGAAGATAGCAAGGCTGCCTCCGAGGTGGTGGTCGGAGACGGCCGTAGGTTTTGCAGTGCAAAGTGCGAGCTGGTCATAGGGGAGATAGCATTGTGTCATTGATTGGTCGCGAACATTGGAAAACCCTTTCAATATTCATGCCTGGGATCATTGAGGTCTTCCCAAGTTAGCTTCCATAGAAACTTCATTTACCTTCAAATTCACGTGTAGAGCTTCAGCGCACCAAAATGGTCGTTTTACGCAGTACCGACAAATGTACCGTCGTCTGCTGGATCCATTGATCCTAGTGGGAATGAGAGGCGCATCTGATTCGCCGCTGCCACCGGTAGATCTGGGCCGTCGCCTTTCCCAGATCTCTACATGAGCTTGGACCTGATCGCCTACCGAGAGAGTCTGAAGTGGCATCGACAGGCGCCTGCAGGCGAAAGTTCAGCGACGGTCCGTACTCCCGCGGAAGTCAAAGACATCACCACACGGAGGGCGCGGCGTGCCACTGAGAAGGCGACAAGTTGCTCCCTTTCGTTGATCGTGCCCATCATGCTGCAAGTCGTCGTTGCCTCGCAGTGGAATCTGGGGATTTGCACCATTACAGTCGCAGATTGACAGGATGAGCAAGCCACGCGCGCATGAGCTGCAAATGGACGATGTTCACGGAGGGGACATTTCCGCCTTGCCCGCTGTCCAAATTTGCCCCGGCGTAACATGTGAATATCCGTGAGCGATGCGTTGCTGTAAGCCCATGTGGCAGGTTGTTCCCGGAAGATTGTTCTTTCCACCACTATTGCCTCCTTCTGGACGCAAAAAGCCTCAAGGATGCATGTTGAATGCTCCGGGAAGCTGCCCATGTCCCTGCTCACCCAAGGGTGGCACGTTAAGACGCTGCTGCTAGCTCATGAGGTGCTTTGCTGCCGTGCAAGCGGCATTGCCTGCATTATCCGCCGCTTGAGGTTCACAGGCAGTCAGCCAAGCTTGCCTGCGGCGATGTCGGCGGTCTGAGCGACCTGAAGATGGGTTCGGTGCACTGGTGGAGGGAATGGATCCGCGTGTTCTCGTGACTCATCGAAACCAGTCGAGGGACGTCCGCTACGTACTGCCGTTAGAGGAGGCTGGCGCTCCGAGAAGTTCCGAACTCGATGGAGTCGTCCAGCGAAGCTTGGTCTGCCGCAGCGGCGCCGCGGTGAGGTTCGCCCACTCTACGAGAGGGTCAACGCTGGTGGCAGCGCACTGGCTTTTGAGTTTCCTTCAAACTTGGGGTACATGGCCGTGCTCCATGACGAAGGCGCTCATGGATGTTCGTGCACATCGCAGCCTGCCGTCTGGCATTCCGCTGTAACGGCGGGGTGAAGAAGCTCTTCCCCGCGAATCAGAATACAGCGCCCATCCTTCACGGTGGACTGGCGCAATCTTGGGCAAAGATAAGGACGAGATGACCCTCCGGAATTACGGCGATGATAGAGGGTCGTCGGCGGCCGCGCCAATAAAAGCATTCCGGATACAAAGCAGACTTCGTGGGCGCGGTGGGGCTCAGAGCGGAACGATGCACGCTGCACGACCATGTCATGGAGCCGACCTCGGCGCCTGCAATTGGACGCACGGCCGAACGACGGACTCACCGCCTGCAGCGGATAGACGTCTTCAGCCAATCTAAGGCCGCTTGAAGCAAAGCGTACGGCAGAAACCGTGGGGTAGCCTGCCAATTTTCCAGATGCGCGACAACGCGATGTGCAGTCGTTCAGCGAATATGCACACGAGCATTGCTAACGAAGCACCGAGGACACGCCAGCTCGTTAGCAAGACCCTCAATTGACGGGTAGAGGCCAATTGGGGTGTCGCTAGACGGCACGAGAGGCGGACTGGCTTCAAGGTGGACTTTTGGAGGGGCGAGACAAAGGGTTGACATGTGCTGTTTCGAGATGTACACAAGCTTGATATATACGCAAACAAGACCTCATTGAATATCGAATCCAGTCTTGGACACCAAGACGGCAACGCAGGCGACCGGAGACGTACTGTGAGATAGCAGACAACGCCTCCTTCGCGGCGCTTCTAGGCCCGTAATTGGACGAAGGCTGGAGGGAGTGAAGTGTTAGCGCATTCAGAAAAACCCCACCGAGTCCGCCCTCTATTCATAAGCTCTGCCACCCAATCTCCCGCGACCAATTTCCCACCTACTCTCACCACTCTCTCTCGCTCTCCCAAGTTGCTTGCAGGAACACCGCGAGTCGACTTTAAGGCCTGTTCCAGTCAGCCTTACCCAGCAAGTAGGTCACCCTTGCCCACCGCCACTTATCTCCGCTGCACCTGTTCCTCTGGCCACACAGCATCCTTCCTTTACTACGCCAGCGTCTGCACGAAGGGATAAGCGAGCGTCCGACATTTACATTTTGCAACCCCGCGCCACCTCATTCGCCGGATCTCTTATCAGTATCTCTTGTGCTGCGCGACAGCTATCAGTTGCCTCTGAATTTGAGTAGCGTCATTCGCACCATATTCGAGCATATGAGGCTGCTGACGTAGCCGGAGCGCGGTTCTCCAGCTTCTGCGAAAGATTGACATCTCGAATCCCCGAACCGCGACCGCTGTTCCCCTCTATACCAATCTATGATTCGGAGCTAAGCTTTGGCGCTTGCTCGTGAAAACCCACGATCTCGATCTGCAATCCACAAACAACATCAGAACCACCTTCACCGAACTTGCAACTAATTCTATATCTCTATAGCTTTCAATTGAATTCAGGACATCAGCTCCTTTCTTGATACCCCAAGCGCCGCCACCAGACGCGGTCCGCCTTCCTATATCCACCACCGTTCGATCCTTTCACTTCGGCCGTTCGCCGATATAATGGGTCGAGTTTCATTCGCCGAGGATACCAAACTGCCTGACGAGACCTACATCGAAGAAGAACCTTACAAGGTTTTCGAGTACCAAGATGGACCGGAGAACAAGTCTTGGGCAGGCGCGCTTCCCATGAAGCAGGGTCTCTATGACCCCTCGTTGGAGAAGGATGCTTGTGGTGTGGGTTTCGCTGCGTAAGTTGCTCGAGTACACCAGGTAAAGTAGCGAATATTGACAGGCCAACAGTCACATCAAGGGCAAGGCTAGCCACAAGATTGTCACCGATGCGCGCTCGTTGCTCTGCAACATGACCCATCGTGGTGCCGTAGGTTCAGACGCAAGAGATGGCGACGGTGCAGGTGTCATGACCTCCATCCCCCACCGATTCTTCCTGAAGGAGTTCGAGCGCGAGCAGGGTTACAAGCTACCTGCGCTTGGCCAGTACGCCACTGGTAACCTGTTCTTCAAGCCCGATCCCACAGTCTTGGATGAGACCAAGGCTATGTTCGAGGATGTCGCAGACCAGCTCGACCTTAGAGTACTCGGGTGGCGGGTGGTGCCCCGAGACTCCACACTCCTCGGTCCTGCTGCGCTCTCGCGAGAGCCCATCATCCTGCAGCCCTTCGTTGTTCTCAAGACCGCCTACGGAGACGCACGGCAGCCGAAGGAGGATTTCGAGAAGACCTACGATGCTGGCTACTTCGAGCGCCAGTTGTATGTCATGCGCAAGCGTGCTACACACGTTATTGGTCTACACAACTGGTTCTACATCTGCTCCCTTTCGAACAAGAACATCGTTTACAAGGGTCAGCTGTCGCCTGTTCAGGTCTACGAGTACTACCACGACCTGCTCAACGTTGACTACGAGGGTCACTTCGCCCTCGTGCACTCACGTTTCTCCACCAACACATTCCCTTCGTGGGATCGCGCACAGCCTCTGCGATGGGCAGCTCACAACGGTGAGATCAACACACTGCGAGGAAACAAGAACTGGATGCGCGCGCGTGAGGGTGGCATGAAGTCCAGCCTGTTTGGCGAGGAGCTGGACTTGCTGTACCCCATCATCGAGGACGGTGGTTCTGACTCCGCAGCTTTCGACAATGTTCTTGAGCTGCTCACCATCAACGGTGTTCTGTCTCTACCAGAGGCCGTTATGCTTATGGTTCCCGAGGCATGGCAGGGCAACCACACCATGGACCCCGCTAAGCAGGCCTTCTACGAGTGGGCTGCTTGCATGATGGAGCCTTGGGACGGTCCTGCGCTGTTCACATTCTCTGACGGCCGCTACTGCGGTGCCAACCTCGACCGTAACGGTCTGCGACCTTGCCGTTACTACGTTATGGACGACGACCGCATCATTTGCGCGTCTGAAGTTGGTACAATTTCCATCGACCCCGAGCGCGTTGTGCAGAAGGGTCGTCTGCAGCCCGGAAAGATGTTGCTTGTCGACACTGTCGCTGGACGCATTGTCGATGACGCCGAGCTGAAGAAGACCGTTTCCGAGCGCAACGACTTTAGCGCATGGATCGAGAAGAACCTTCTCACCCTGCCCAAGATCCTTAAGACCGTTAGCGATAAGGGCCTCGACCTATCCTACACACTTACAGAGTCCAAGCTCCATGAGGACCCTCGTCTGCGAGCATTCGCCTACTCGCTCGAGCAGGTCAGCTTGCTTCTTGGTCCCATGGCCGCCGACTCCAAGGAGGCTCTTGGATCCATGGGTAATGACTCCCCTCTTGCTTGCTTGGCGACTCAGCCTCGCCTGCTCTACGAATACTTCCGCCAGCTTTTCGCCCAGGTCACCAACCCTCCCATCGACCCTATTCGTGAGGCTATTGTCATGTCTCTCGAGGCATATGTTGGTCCTCAGGGCAACCTTCTGGAGATGGATGAGTCGCAGTGCCACCGCATGCTTCTGCCTTCGCCTGTCCTGTCGCTCGAGGAATTCACAGCTATGACCAACACTCACACCCTGCACAGTGGGTGGTCGGTCAAGAGCATCGACATCACTTTCGCTAAGAGCGAGGGTGTCGAGGGCTACATGGCCACTCTCGACCGCATCTGCGAGGAGGCCTCAGAGGGTGTTAAGAACGGTGACAGCATCATTGTTCTTACTGACCGCGCTACTTCTAAGGAGCGTGTGCCCGTGTCTGCATGCTTGGTCACCGGTATGGTTCACCACCACCTTGTGCGCAACAAGTGGCGTTCCAACGTCGCTCTCGTTGTCGAGACCGGTGAGGCTCGTGAGGTCCACCACATGTGTGTTCTCGTCGGTTACGGAGCTGATGCTATCTGCCCCTACCTCGCCATTGAGTGTATCCTCAAGATGCACCGCGAGGGCGTCATCCGCAAGAAGCTCAGCCCTCAGCAGCTCATCGACAACTACAAGCACTCTTGCGATGGTGGTATCTTGAAGGTCATGTCGAAGATGGGTATTTCCACCCTCCAGTCTTACAAGGGTGCTCAGATCTTTGAGGCTCTCGGTCTTGATGACTCGGTTGTTGACCGCTGCTTCACTGGTACCGCCTCTCGTATCAAGGGCATGACATTCGACCTCATTGCCCAGGACGCGTTGGCTCTTCACGAGAAGGGTTACCCATCCCGCCCCATCGTTGAGGTTCCCGGTCTTGCTGAGACTGGTGAGTACCACTGGCGTGACGGAGGCGAGCCTCACATCAACGACCCCACTGCGATGGCCAACATCCAGGACGCCGTCCGTACCAAGAACGACAAGTCTTACGAAGCTTATTCCCTTGCCGAGTACGAGCGCATCAAGGACTGCACACTCCGTGGTCTTCTTGACTTCAACTTCGACGACCGCACACCCATCCCCGTCGACCAGGTTGAGCCATGGACGGATATCGTGCGCCGCTTCGTCACTGGTGCTATGTCCTACGGTTCCATCTCCATGGAGTCTCACTCTACTCTTGCTGTCGCCATGAACCGTCTCGGCGGTAAGTCCAACACTGGTGAGGGTGGTGAGGATCCCGAGCGCAGCTTGCGCATGGAGAACGGTGACACCATGCGCTCAGCTATCAAGCAGATCGCTTCCGGTCGTTTCGGCGTTACCTCTAACTACCTCGCCGACGCCGATGAGCTTCAGATCAAGATGGCTCAGGGTGCTAAGCCTGGTGAGGGTGGCGAGCTTCCTGGCCACAAGGTCTCTGGCTCTATCGCTAAGACTCGTCATTCCACTCCCGGTGTCGGTCTCATCTCGCCTCCTCCTCACCACGACATCTACTCCATCGAGGACTTGAAGCAGTTGATCTACGATCTCAAGTGCTCCAACCCCCGCGCTCGTGTTTCCGTCAAGCTGGTCTCCGAGACCGGTGTCGGTATCGTCGCTTCTGGTGTCGCTAAGGCCAAGGCCGACCACATCCTGATCTCTGGTCACGATGGTGGTACAGGTGCCTCCCGTTGGACCGGCATCAAGTACGCCGGTCTTCCTTGGGAGTTGGGTCTTGCAGAGACTCACCAGACCTTGGTCCTCAACGACCTTCGTGGTCGTGTCGTCGTTCAGACTGACGGTCAGCTTCGTACTGGACGTGATGTCGCTATTGCCTGTCTGCTTGGTGCTGAGGAGTGGGGTTTCGCTACCACTCCCCTGATCGCCATGGGCTGTATCATGATGCGCAAGTGTAAGTACAATTCCTCGCTACTCGTACCGCGATTTTCTAACTTTCGAATCAGGTCACTTGAACACTTGCCCTGTTGGTATTGCTACCCAGGATCCTGAGCTCAGGAAGAAATTTGCTGGTACGCCCGAGCACGTCATTAACTTCTTCTACTACATCGCCAATGAGCTCCGTGCTATCATGGCCAAGCTTGGTTTCAGGACCATTAACGACATGGTTGGCCACTGCGAGGCTCTCCGCATCCGCGACGACCTCCGCACAGCCAAGACTGAGAACATTGACCTGTCCTTGATCCTGACCCCCGCCCACACCCTACGCCCTGGTGTTGCCACCTTCAACGTCCGCAAGCAGGATCACCGTCTTCACGTCCGCCTCGACAACAAGCTCATCGCTGAGTCCGAGCTTGCTCTTGAGAAGGGTCTGCCTGCTCGTATCGAGTGCGATGTCGTCAACACCGACCGTGCTCTCGGTGCCACGCTCTCTTACCAGGTCAGCAGGCGCTACGGCGAGGCTGGTCTGCCGCAGGACACCATTCATGTCAATATCCGTGGTTCCGCTGGCCAGTCCTTCGGTGCTTACCTCGCACCTGGTATCACTCTCGAGCTTGAGGGTGATGCTAACGACTACGTCGGTAAGGGTCTGTCAGGTGGTCGCTTGATCGTCTACCCGCCACGCACTGCCGTCTACCGTGCCGAGGAGAATGTCCTGATCGGTAACGTCTGCTTGTACGGTGCTACCCAGGGTACCTGCTTCTTCCGCGGTATCGCTGCGGAGCGTTTCTGTGTCCGTAACTCCGGAGCCACAGCCGTCGTTGAGGGTGTCGGTGACCACGGTTGCGAGTACATGACTGGTGGTCGTGTCCTTGTCCTCGGGTCTACCGGTCGCAACTTCGCCGCTGGTATGTCTGGAGGTATCGCATACGTTCTCGACGTCCACCAGGACTTCGAGCAGAAGGTCAACCAAGAGATGGTTGAGCTCTCTCCCATTGAGGAGCCCGAGGAGATCGCATTCGTTCGTGGTCTCATCGAGGACCACCACCACTACACTGGCTCCGAGCTCGCCGCCCGCATTCTGCTTGACTTCACGCGCGCTCTGCCCCGCTTCGTCAAGGTTATGCCCATCGACTACAAGCGTGTCTTGCTCGAGGAGAAGGCCAAGGCCGCGGAGAAGAAGCGCAACGAGTACCCTCTGCCTCTCCTCGCTGGCAACGCTGTCCGCAATGCCCACGAGGAGTCTCGCAAGAACGAGCACGAGCACGAGGCCAAGGAGAAGAAGAAGGCCGATCTCCTCGATATCGAGGAGAGTGTTACCGATGCTAAGGCCGAGAAGAAGAAGGCACTTGTGCTTGACAAGACCCGCGGTTTCAAGCTCTACCAGCGCCGCTCCGAGAAGTACCGCAACCCTAAGACTCGTACTCGTGACTGGGCCGAGCTGTCTCAGCGCCTGAACGAGGACGAGCTCAAGTACCAGACCGCCCGTTGCATGGACTGCGGTGTACCCTTCTGCCAGTCCGACACAGGATGCCCCATTAGTAACATCATCCCTAAGTGGAACGAACTGGTCTTCCAGTAAGTTGAAATGTTGCTTCGTGGGTTTCCAAACAGGTTACTAACACACTTGTAGGGGTCAATGGCGCGATGCGCTCAACCGTCTGCTCATGAGTAAGTCACATCGTTGGTTGTACGATCTCAAAATACACTACTGACAAATTCTTAGCCAACAATTTCCCCGAGTTCACCGGTCGTGTCTGCCCCGCTCCTTGCGAGGGTGCTTGCGTTCTCGGCATCAACGAGGACCCTGTCGGTATCAAGTCGATTGAATGTGCTATCATCGATCGTGGCTTCGAGATGGGCTGGATGGTGCCTTCGCCGCCTCAGCACCGCTCCGGCAAGACTGTTGCCATCATCGGCTCCGGTCCTGCTGGTCTTGCTTGCGCTGATCAGCTCAACAAGGCTGGCCACACCGTCACCGTCTACGAGCGCGCTGACCGCTGTGGTGGTCTGCTCATGTACGGTATACCTAACATGAAGCTCGATAAGAAGGTTGTTCAGCGTCGTGTGGACTTCCTTGCCTCCGAGGGTGTCACATTCAAGACCGGCGTCACTGTCGGCGAGGAGGGTTCTGAGTCTCTCGACTCTCTTCGCAGCCAGTTCGACGCTGTTGTGTTCGCCACTGGTGCTACCGTCGCCCGTGACTTGCCCATCCCCAACCGCAACTTGGATGGCATTCACTACGCTATGCAGTTCTTGCACAAGAACACCAAGTCCCTTCTCGACTCCGAGCTTGCCGACAATGCCTACATCTCCGCCAAGGACAAGCACGTCGTTGTCATTGGTGGTGGTGACACTGGTAACGACTGCATTGGTACCTCCGTTCGCCACGGTGCCAAATCCGTCGTCAACTTCGAGCTGCTGCCTCAGCCTCCTGCTCAGCGTGCCCGCGACAACCCCTGGCCTCAGTGGCCCCGTATCTTCAGGACCGACTACGGTCACAACGAGGTCAAGACTCACATGGGCAAGGACCCCCGTGAGTACTGTGTTATGTCCAAGGACTTCGTCGATGACGGAGCCGGCAATGTCAAGGGTATCAACACCGTCCGTGTCGAGTGGACCAAGTCTGCCTCTGGTGGTTGGGACATGAAGCAGGTCGAGGGTAGCGAGCAGTTCTTCCCTGCCGACCTTGTCCTGCTCTCTATGGGTTTCTTGGGTCCTGAGCAGACCGTCATGAACGACGCCGTCGAGCTCGATGGCCGCAAGAACATCAAGACACCTGCTGGCCACTATAACACCAATCTTCCCGGTGTCTTTGCCGCTGGTGACTGCCGTCGCGGTCAGTCCCTCATTGTCTGGGGTATCAACGAGGGTCGCCAGTGCGCTCGCGATGTTGACTCCTTCCTCACCGGCTACGGCTCTCAGCTTCCCGTCACTGGTGGTATCGTCAAGCGCTCTCCTCTCATGAACACTGGCGCTAAGAGGGAGATCCCCGTCGCCGCATGAATGTGCAGCTTAAAGCTTGGACGACATAGAAAGAGATGATCACGAAGATGTTATGATAAAAGATTGACACATAGGAACGATTTGATGACATTTGGAGTTCTGTTTTGCGCTATCTATCGTTACCTGCAAGATACCTTTTTCGATGGAGTCATCTGGTGGCATTTGCAGTGTACAATTGCTTTGCTTCTTGCCATATATTACCACACTTTGTACATAGATTGAACAAGTACATTTCAGACTGAGCTCTTCCTCATCGTGACCAGTCAACTCACTTCTGTTCGTTGTGTTTGCCATGTGCAGCTACGGCAAGCGCGCTTGCCAAGATTTTGGATATGACGTCAGCGCCTTTCCATCTCTTTGGATCGCTGCCTGCAACACGCGACCCAAACCATCGGTGTTCATCCACATTGCGTTCGAGATGCTAAGGTAGTGATAGTGACCAAGAATGCTACCACGTACGAGCTGGCAATATGCAGGCCGAAGGCCACTGCAAGGGTTGACCAGGTTTGTTGAATCCTTTGCGACGGCTGCAGATCATCGTGGGGATGCTAACAAACCATCAGAGCACCCTGTCTCACATCACCATTAAGACTGAAGCAAGCGCCATGGACAACACCCAAAAGGTTTGCTTCGGAGTCACTGCAGGCCGGTGAAGACAAGACTGGCCACATCAGCGCTGCACCCAACGAAGGCATCCTGTTCTTCAACAATGTGTATCCCATTTCCATCAGGAGGATCCTTGGTCTACCTGCGCCCAAAATTCTGGATCGACTCGTCGCTCCTTTGGTTACAGGAACCGGGCCTCAGCAGGTCATCGAAAGAGCAAAGGCAAAGAAAGGGCTGCAAATCACCGCCACTGAGGTACTTCCACGGATGAGAGAAGGAGGAGCGTTTGTCAAGTTTACTCACGATGGCACTGCATCTACGACCGAGGTCGAGAAGGTGCTCCAGCAGTATCTCAGAGATGAGCCTGTCAAGCCATGGTGGGCTCCGTTTCGACGAATGCGCACGAAGGTTGTGAAGGGACGCCCCTGGGTGGAGGATCTGATGCGCATGCCTGCACCAAGATTGAGAGTGGAGTTCATCTCGGGCGAGCCAGGAGGAAATCCTGCGGATGCTGTTGAGCTGTCACAGGAAGAGCTGTTCCAATTCTTTCGACCGTACGGAAAGCTCTCGGACATCGTGATGCAGCCTCCCGACTCGAAAGTTCTGCCAAAGTTTGCGCATGTCGACTTCTCCACCATGGGCAAGGCCATCATGGCAAAGAACTGCATGCACGGCTACTTAGTCTCGCAGGCTGAAGGTGGTGGTACCAAGGGTACAATCCTGCGGCTGAAGTACGAGCAGAAGATCAAGCCCAGATGGATTCGAGACTGGCTTTTCAGTCATCCGCGAATCGTCATTCCGATCCTCGCAGCGATCATAGCGGGTATCACTGTTGCTATCTTCGATCCGATCCGGACGTTCTTCGTCAAGGCCCACATCACACGAGTACTACATCTGGAAGACAACAAGCTGTACAAGTGGCTGAAGGGCTATGCTGAAGACCTCATTCGTGGCAAAAAAGAAGACGATGAGGCGGGCATGGATGCTATCTGGGACGACCGCAAAGGCAACATTGAACAAGTTCAGACATGGCTTATGGAGACAGCTGAGACTTTCATTATTGTGCAGGGCCCTCGAGGTTCTGGTAAAAAGGAGTTGGTTGTCGACCAAGCTCTTGCAGACAAGAAGCTCAAGCTTGTTATTGACTGCAAACCGATTCAGGAGGCACGCGGTGACAGTGCAACTATCAGCGCCGCAGCAAACTCTGTCGGCTACAAGCCCGTCTTCTCCTGGATGAATAGCATCAGTGGTATGATCGACATGGCCGCCCAGGGTGCAACAGGCGTCAAGACTGGCTTCTCGGAGACGCTTGACTCTCAGCTCAGCAAGATCTGGAACACTACGACTACTGCACTCAGGCAAATCGCCCTGGACAAACGACACAAGACTGATAAGGATGCTGGCTTGGGCGACGACGAGTGGCTCGAGGCACACCCTGAGCACCGCCCCATTGTCGTCATTGACAACTTCTTGCACAAGAGCAACGAGGGTGGCATTGTCTACGACAAGATCGCAGAATGGTAAGTTCCGGATTTGTTTCGACAGTTGCTACAGCACTGACAGATGGCAGGGCTGCGCGTCTGACAACAGCAAACGTCGCGCATGTCATCTTCTTGACCAACGACGTATCCTTCAGCAAGTCCCTCTCGAAAGCGCTTCCTGATCGCGTCTTCCGTCAGATCTCCCTTGCAGATTGTTCCGCGGAAGTCGCAAAGCGCTATGTCGTTACCCATTTGGATGCCGATGTTCAAGACGATCCTGTCCCCCACGGGAAGGAACCCAAGCCGGTTCCTTCGCAGTCACGCACAGATCTTGACGAATTGGACACATGCATTGAGCTGCTTGGTGGTCGCCTTACAGATCTTGAGTTCCTGGCGCGCAGGATCAAGACAGGCGAGACGCCGCAGAAAGCAGTCCATGAGATGATCGATCAGTCCGCCTCTGAAATACTCAAGATGTATATCTTTGGCGCGGAGGACGAGGGTGGCACCAGGCATTGGAGCGCTGAGCAAGCCTGGATGCTGATTAAAGAGCTTGCACAGAAAGAGAGTTTGCGTTTTAACGAGGTTCTTTTGGACGATATTCTGAAGGCCGGCGGCGAGACCGTCTTGCGTGCTCTCGAACAGGCTGAGCTCATCTCCATTGGCTCTGGACCCAACGGACGGCCATCGACTATTAAGCCAGGCAAACCAATTTATCTGCCTGCGTTCAAGCGCCTGACGGAGGATAAGGTTCTGAAGAGCCGTCTCGACCTCGCTATCTTGGCCCACTTGACTAAGATCGAGAGTGCGACGATCGACAAATGCGAGAACGAGCTACTATTGCTCAGCAAGCTGAAGAGCCAACCAGCACAGATGGCTGGACGGGCGCAATACTTGCTGAACAAGATGATGGCGAGTCAGGAGAAGGTGGAGAAGTACGAGTTGGAGTCCAAGGGCTTGAAGAAGGTCCTTGGTCAGGAGTATTGATCGTTGGACAACATAAGATACCACACTACCATCATTCATAGCTAGCATACCCCGGAATTTGATCTGTTTAATTTCTGTAGTGAACGGTGCACGTGCTTTCAGGTGTTGACCCCGCGCTCTTGGTCATCACGATCTCATGCCTTCACCGAATGGTGACCTTTACCCAGGCTTATGCGCATAACCGAGACATGCTTCCAACTGCTCAGTCTTTTGGTCTCGCTTTGCACAGCATCTCCTAGCCCAGGAACCAATTTCTCCGTCCCACGTCATTTCTTAACCGCGGCCCGTGGCCGTGGCCGGTCCGTGCATCCATCTTGCCGAAGCTCGCTGCACGGGAACTCCAACCTTGGAAGCTCGCAACCTCATCTCGACTTTTCCGCGACTGCCATTGCGCACCACCCTAACGTCCATCACTCCTGCCACAGCCACAAACGTAGCGTTCCTCCGCGCTCCGCTCACACATCCACACAATGGCCCCTCTCACAGACTCGGCGGTCTCTGACCTCCAGGGAACCGTTTCCAGGCTCGAGAAGCGCATTGCGGAGCTCGAGAGCAGGCTGCAGGGCCAGGCTGGCATTGGGGACCAGTCGCAGGAGAGCGTCAGGATGATTCTGATCGGGCCGCCCGGTGCTGGTGCGTTTTGGAGACTTGCATACGCGAGGTGGGAATTTTGCTGACGCTGCTACAGGCAAGGGCACACAAGCGCCGCGCATCAAGGACAAGTTCTGCGCATGCCATCTCGTACGTTGAAATTGTCGGCCGCCTCGCAAGGGAGCGTCTGCTTGCATGAGAACGCGTTTCTGACGTATGCAGGCTACCGGAGACATGCTCCGCGCACAGGTTGCTGCGAAGACACAGCTCGGTCGCGAGGCCAAGAAGATCATGGACGCTGGAGGTCTTGTCAGCGACGAGATCATGATCAACATGATCAAGACTGAGCTCGAGACCAACCAGGAGTGCAAGAACGGGTACGTGGGCACAGCGCTCATCTAGGAGCTGTGTTTTGCACACCATGCTCAGAATCCCTCGCTGACTTGCAATGAATAGCTTCATTCTCGACGGATTCCCACGAACAGTCGTCCAGGCCGAGAAGCTTGATGGCATGCTTGAAGCCACCAAGAAGCCCCTCCAGCACGCCGTTGAGCTCCAGATCGACGACTCGCTCCTCGTCTCGCGTATCACTGGCCGTCTCGTCCACCCCGCATCTGGCCGCTCATACCACAGGATCTTCAACCCCCCCAAGAGCGATATGACTGACGACGTCACTGGCGAGCCCCTCGTCCAGCGCTCCGACGACAACGCCGAAGCCCTCAAGAAGCGCCTCGTCACATATCACACCCAGACCGCGCCCGTTGTTGGATACTACCAGAAGACTGGCATCTGGAAGCCGATCGATGCGAGCCAAGAGCCTGGCCAAGTCTGGAAGAGCCTGCTCAAGGTCTTCGACAACAAGGCCTACGTTGCTGGTCAGACCGGCAGCCTGTTGAACAAGATCGGTCTCAAGAACTAGATTGTTTAACGCAGTGTGTGGCGCGAAGGAGAAGCTTCGGTGGCGAACGAATAAGGGCAGCGTAACCCCAACTATGGATGCTGAGGTCACTCTGCAGCAGCGGAGAAGTCGGCCTCCACTAGCTTAGCACAGTGGATGCGCGAGATAGTAGAGCTCTGAGGTCTCTGTACTTGTAAGGTCGATCTTTTAGATCAACTCGCGGGTGCATTGGGAAGGAAGTTGTGTCTCTATATTGTATGTAATACTCTGCGCGATCAAGTCAAGACGTCTGTCGACTAGAATGCTCGGAGTTAGGAAATGTATGCGCTTCACTTTCTCATCTTTTGAGCTTCGTTCTAAGACCGTTACCGCAACTCGCATCTGCAGCGTCCCTTTAGTCTCCAACGGCGCAGGCAGCCGCTGACGTGCCGCTGCTCGCTCCGCCGTGCCACAACGTGTCAAGCTGTTGGTTTTGTCTTGGCATGGCATGGCCTTATGGGCAGCTAAGTCCGACCCATCAAAAGTGTCCTCCACAGTTTCCACACTTACTCCACAGCCTCCTTGCCATCGCGCTTGCGACATTCAGAGCGCTCACCATACCGTCCACACACTCGTAGCTCCCAGCCAAAACAACCCCCTCCCCCCCCCCTTCCCAAATCGCGTTCAAGACTTATAAGCCTACCACCAAACACCCCACCGCTATCGACAAGCACACGATTCACGCAACCAACATGTCCAGCCGTTTCGGCCGCGACACCGCCCGCGACGACCTCTTCAGCAGCTACAACCGTTCCGCCTCGCCCTCAAAATCCAAATCCAAAGCACGCGCCTCGCCCTACAACGCTGGTGGCTACGGACTCCCCGCTGACGGGCCTGGGTTCTCCGCCTACCCCAGCAACAGCACGAACACAAATGGCAGTCTGTACGGAGGATATGGCGCGGGGAGTGGGTACGGTGTAGGCGCGAAGAAGAGCGATGACGGATATGGTGGAGGCTTGAATGGCGGGTATAGGGCTGCGACGCCGAATTCGAGAGGGCAGTATGGTAGCGCGACGTTGGATGAGCTGGAGAGCCAGAACGAGGAGCAGACGGGGGTGTTGATTGGGAAGGTGAAGATGTTGAAAGATGTATGTTTCCTCGTCGAGGCGCGAGCGCTGCGCGGCAGAGCGCGCAAGCCCTTCTGCTACCTTTTCCCCATAAGCAGCCAACTTGTTGCTTAAGCATCGCTGACCATGAACAGTTGACCCACCTTATCGGCGACGAAATCCGCGACTCTACTACCCTCGCCGAGAAGATGAACGACCAGTTCGAGAACAGCAGGAACAAGATCAAAGGCACAATGAACAGGATGCTTAGGATGGCCAAGAAGACGGGTGTTGGGTGGAAGGCCTGGGTTGCCTTTTTCGCCGCGCTCATTTTGCTGTTTTGGTGGGTGTGGCTGGGGTGACTCTAAGGCCCGAGGCGTGAACGTGTGCACGGCGACGCGTTGGGAAGAGGAAAGGCGAGAAGGCCGAAGAATGCTGTCAAGACGGAGGATTTGTATTGTTGCATTTGGCGCGGCGTTTGGGCAGTTTGAGCATGTTGGATACGGAGACGATGTAATGCATGGATTTGTACGATGTTGGGTATTAATGGTGTGTACATATGTAACAAAGTCCTGTCGATCAATAGCATTCCTTGCTCCTGGAGCGCATGTCAGCTTGGACACCCATGTCAACGCATGATCAAGTTGTCGTTGCAGACCGAGGAAGTCATGCGCGAGACAGAGAGGCAGGCTTGCAAGTTGCAGAGAAAATCAGACATAAGAGGAAACCTTTAAAGAAAAGGGAGGTAGTCAGAGGCTCTTAAGAAGGCATCTACAGTGTGATAAAAGCCATGAAGACTACAATAACTATTATGTGTTGTGGCCGGCCTTTTCTGCAATATGAGAGGCAGGTAACGCGATGGAGCTATGAAGTATGCGCTGGAGGATCGGGGCGTTCGGGCTCTCAGAGAAGTCACCTAAAGGCATGAAAGAGAAACTGAATGAATGCAGAAGCACCTTAATATTTACTATATGTCAGAGCTTAGCAATCAGAACTTGGCGCTGACAAAACGCCTATGTGCATTCTTCTCTATCATCCTCCCAAGACCATCTTGTTCACTTAGGCGGTGAAGGTCGAGAAGGACGGCGGCACAGACGGAGAGTGCAGCGACGCAGACTCCATAGGCTGGACGGGCTTCGATGTAGTCGTCATCGTGGTTAGGACGGGCTTAGGCATGTGGCCTGACGGGCAGTAGTGGCGGTAGCATGGACTGTCCGTCGCGACCGAAGAGATGGTGGAGTGGCTCTTGATGTCCTTGGGTGCCTCAGGAACGTTGGGCTCGTTCGGACCGCGCCACCAGTCGATAGGCACGAAGGCCTTGTTAGCAGCACCGCCAGGGGTTACCTTGGGAGGGACTGTGAAACCCGATGTTGCCGGAACGATCGGGTGGGTGTATGGAGTCGGGATAATAGTATAGACCGTCTCCATGCCCGAGTGGCAATGGTGACGGCTGCAGTCGATGGTCACCGTGATGGGCTCACGAGTGACAGGAGCTGTAACGGCGGGAGGAGAAGTCACCTCTGGAGCTGCGGCGGGACCCGAGCGAGGAGTTGGGGTGCCGTGACAGCTAGCCAAGTCAGACATCTCGATGGTTACACACTTGTCGGTGCCGCAGTAGACCAAGCGCTCCTGCATGCCCTCGGGGACGGACATGGAAGGAGCGCTGCTCGTAGCAGGAGCTGGGGTCATGAGAGGATCTTGGATGATCCCGGAGACAGTGCTGATGGGCAGTGGGGTCAACCCCAGCGTCGACGTGCACGAAGTAGCGGACTCGGTATAAGTGCCGACGATTCTCAAGCGCGAGTCAGGTGGGATAGCGAAGTGGCTGCTCGTGGGAGGCACTGATGTCATCTGCGGTGTCGAAGAAACGCTCACAGTGCCATTGCAATGAACGGTCTGCGATGGATTAGCGAGGACTTCGGACGTTGCGCCGCGCCAGTGGCTAGGCCATGTCGAGTGAGGGTTGTAGGGAATGGATGTCTCGAAAGCTGGCGTAGACGTGATGATGGGCAACGCCGAGACGATCGCCTCGCTGGTGGAGATCCGAAGAGGAGCATTATACGTACGCTGCTCACCACCAAGAGAAGCGAAGATGGGCAAGATGCCCATGCTCACTTCGCCAGTGGGCTCAGAAACCGGGGGAAGAGTGTCGAGGGGCATTCCACCAGTCTCGCCAGGAACCGGGACATCAGATCGCGTGCTGAAGGACTCGGAGGTGGGATGCGAGCGTTGAGGGCTGGAGTCGGGACAACGAAGTCAGCGACCAGGCGCTGAGAGCGCTGGCCGCCGTTCTGGTTGCACGGATAGCCGTCGCGCCAGCACTCGATGGAAGTCGTCGGCTTGACGAAGGTGTTGGACCGCACGGGCGAAGGCGTAAGTGGAACGGAGATGTGCGTGGCTGCCAAGGCGTCAGTGTACGAACTGGAGAAAACAATGCACACAGCGGGGTCCAAATCAGTGCGGTTGTTGACGATGAGCGGGTCATTGCCGTTCTGACCTGCAGTCAAGCCTGCAAGGCCGAGGGCGCTGAGTACGATTGCGGAGATCTTCATATTGTCAACCAAGATGCGGTTAAGGCAGAAGATGAAGGTCGGGTGGAGAGAGAAAGCAGTGAGGTCGAGGGATCGAGGGTTTTTAGATGGGGTGTGCGCGCGCAAGCAGCGTTAGAGCTGCCTTCACTCGGTGATTGCGAAAGTTCTCAAGTGAGCTCGAGCGCAATGAAATTGTGTGATGACGTAGCCGGCAACAAAACGGAAAGTGCGAGCGCGCCGTAAGTGACATGTTAGAAGAGGGCATATGCTGAGAAGAGGGATGGAAAGGAGATCTATACTTATGTCTATACAGTGATGAGACTACCTACGTGGGAAGGATCTGTTCTTATGCACTTCAAGAGAGTGACGAATGTCAAGCTCCTGCAGCAAACCTCAGGGCAAACGATTTAGATCAGCAAATTCCTCGTGAAACTTTCCAGCGCTGCTCGGTACTGTTGGCTATACTCGATAGCAATCTGCTGGTTGTACCAATTGTGCCTAGCATTGTGGTCCGCAACCAAATTGTGCGCGAGCTCGTGACAGTAAGTGAAGAACCAACTGTCCAATGCCCGCAACCTGCCCTCGAGACTTCCAAAGTCTGGGGCATGTAGTGCCATAAACCAGGCGAGATTGAAGAACAGACTGCCATTCAGGTTAAAAGCAACAGTGTTGGACTTCCTATCAAGGAAGATGTTGACGGCTGCAGGATTGACTTGAAAGATACCGGTCAAACCAAAGATGAGTGGCAGGAAGCTGTTAAGCTGCGACTGCAGTTCCGCAGGCGGTGCAGCTTCGTCACGGCCGTAGTAGACGTCGACATGCCTGCCATTGAAGGGAACAGAGAAAGCCTTGTGCAGATTCTCCCACTGCTCACCATTACAGTAGCCCCCTCTGTCAAGTTCTGTTGGATCCTGATGGTGCTTGCTGTTGATGTTCTGTTGACCGGCTGGTCTGCATTCCCTGATGGCATTCTGGATGTTGGACTTCGTGGCTTGAATGTCACGGCTAATTTGGGGCCCATCGGTGCCTTTAGCCTCGGGTCCTGGTGCTGCCGGTGCGTTCTTGAAACCCAGCTTCTTCGCCCAGTTGCCAATTAGGCCATTGTCTATCGATTGGCGGTTGTTATTGGCAAGCTCCATGGATGTTTCTGGGCTGTTGCCAAATGCGCCAGGCATCTTGTTAGGCTTCTCGGGTGTGGAGGGCGGAGGGGCGTTTTCGGTGTCGCCTGCCTTTACAACAGCTGACTTGGCCTGCTCCGCTGCACGTTGGCGCTCCTCTTGCTCTTGCTCAACCTCGTGCTGCTTCGCGATGCGAGCTTCGTGCTCTTTGCGACGGAGAATGCGCTCAACATTGATACCCTTCTGTTGCAGCCTCCGCAGTGGCTCAGTCAAAATGCGTTCCAAAGCGATCGTGTCGTTCTGCTTTGGCCTTGTGATCAGAAGCCTGACTAGTTCCTTCGAAACCTCGTACAAATCGTATTTTGGTGTGACGCTCAGGACATAGCCTGCAGCGCGCATCTTGAGGATGATGGCAGTCTTCTTGGACGAGGTGGCGACATTGCGCTCGGTAAGTGAATAACGGATCGAGATGTCGGACACGCAGTGTACCGTCAGATTGGACGCAAGCCATTTCGCGTCGTGTCTGATTGCTTTCGTTGAACCGTCTCGCTCGTATTCGTGGAGGAACAATCGAGCGCGCTCCAAGATATCTTTGCGCAAATTGATAGCTGGACTTTGATCACGTGCCATGGCACCAATGGTCTGGTTGGTCTTGACAAGTTCCGAGATCTTTGGCGTGCCAAAGCGGGCGTAGAACTCCTCGAGCACCTCTTCCTGTGGTGCAGCAATGACGTAGTCGCGGAATTTCGAGAGGTGATTGACATCGTCAATGATGACGATCTCCCGAGCGCTGTTCAGAGACCACTCGCGATGCACACCTGGCTCGTCAAAGTCGTCGAGATCATCATCCGCTAAGGCTTCTTTCTTTGTGTCCTCTTTGATATCTCTGTACCCAAGCAGGATCCTGGAAGCCACAAGCTTCTCGACCAGTGCCTTGTCTTTCCACAACGTGGGAGCGTGCTCAGCTAGCTTTCGAAGCAGATCGAGATATTTCTCCTGGCCTATACTGTTGAGAAAGCGGGACGGCTTGAACGTTAGCAGCTCTGCAAGATCACGGACGCTTGGCTCGTGCTTCGCCCCAATTTTCAACAGGAATGCTGTAGCTTCGGCGCCGTAATGGACATAGTCGAGAATGCCACGGTACTCTTGATCACGACCAACAAAGACGTGTTCTGGCGGGTTGTAGTGGTGGATACGCATTTCCGTCTTCCCAGTCTGTCGCTTTACGCTATCCTCGAAACCGCTGCAAGTAGGGTCCAGATAATACTTTCGAAAGATTGGTACGATGTTGGCCGTTGACAAACTGCTCGTAAGGCCACGTGTTTGGTCCAGCTCCGCACCTCGACTAGCAAAGTATGCGAATTGCATCTCTGCGTCAACCTTGCTCTTTGGTGGCGACTTCAACAATTGCTGCACGCAAGGCGTTATCGGAGGGTCCCGCTTTACGCCCAGCTTTTCGGCATGTGGGCGAAGATCTGACCTCAGGATGGCAAAGCCTAGACATGCTGCGTTCTCGTTCATGTAACATTGGAACGGGGCGACCAGATTCGGAAACGGCGCCTGCTCCGTTGGCAGAATCGGAAGGGTGAGAGCGGCGAACCTGGCTACTTCAGCTCCATAGTTGTTCTTGTAATAGTTCTGCAAGAAGTAGTCCAAGGTCAGAAGGTACAATTGCTGGTCGCTTGCCTGCCCCGCGCGATGAAGTGTGTTCGCGATCGTGGTAGAATCGGGCCACTGCCTCAAGCCTAAGCGCAGCAAAAGAGCCCCCTCTCGCAGGTTAGGCTTGAACTCAAAGGGAATTTTGACTTGCGTCAGACCAAGTGACAGGATCGCCTGGTCTGGTGCATAAAGCTCTGATGCTTTGAACATCTGGCCTGGCTTGACCAGCTTGCCTTCTCCTGGCAAGAATGGTGTCTCCCGGAGTCTATCCAGATCCTTCTTCGGTATCTCATCAATGACTGATGCAAAGTACTTGATGAGATCTACGTGGTTCCATGATGCTTTGTCAGTGCCAGCTGCAGTATCGTTGTTACGCATCCTGTCGAAAACCATAGGCAAGTCAATAGTTTTGCGTACTCCCAGCGCCAGCAGAAACTTTTCCTTCGAGCCAGCGAACGACTTTACGGTAGGCAGATCGTCGAAAAGCTTGACTGTGGGGAAGTACGACTCCTGCGGGCGGCGTAGGCCTACCTTGGTGGGCATGATGGTGTGAGGCGTGAGGATCTTGACGACCGTTTCCTTGGAGCTCCCGTCAAGTTGTTCCCAGCATTTTGACGCCAGGCTAAGAACCTGCAGAGCTAGAGCGTCGGAAGAGGTGAACTCGGCTAGCTGTGGCGGGGTTGTAAGGTGTCGAAGCCAACGGACCATAGACAGCTCGATCCAGCCAAACATCTGCAGCTGCTTGGCAGACATATTCTTGGTGAACGCGAATGGGATCGTGTCAGGTGGTAGAGGCAGCGTCGGCGTAATTCTTGCGGGATTGACATAGGTGCTGACGTCTCCAAGGGCGAGTATCCTTCCCGAGTTTTTCTCCGGCTGTACGTCGATGTTCGCGATGGTGTTCTCAAACAGACTGCGGGATCCAGGAATGTCGATCTCGCCGCTCTCGAGTTTGGCACCGCACCACCGTATGAACTCACTCAACTCTTCTTCATTGAGTGCACGAGACTCCAAACCTTGTCGAATGTCTTGCATGGTAAGCTCGGTAATGAAGCCTCGCCTATGCAGACTGAGCATGAATGTGACTGCCTCCGTCGCAAGCTGCTGAGGTACCATGGGCACCTCATTGAGGAAGCTCAATGTTTCTGCCGGCATGCGGACATTCTTACTGGCCATGACACCTTTAGTAGACAGAATCGCAATCGAGCGCTCCTTGGAGCAGTTCCAGAAAGCCTCATCAATCTTCTCGCCAAGCGATGTCGAAGGGTGGGACGTGTTTGCTGTATATTGTTGCAAGATGTAGATGGCCCTGGGGATCAGCGCATCGGCCGACTCCGCCTTGACTCGAGCTTGGATCTCAGCCATCTCCGACACGTAGGATATGCGGCATGCCAGACCAGCAACGCGTAGAAGCTCAATGTTCCACGTCGAAATGTATCGTGCGTTCATATCAACGTTCTCACGCTCGACTGTTGGGATCAGAGATGGAGCTGAGATGTGTGCCAAATAACCGGTCGTTTGAGCAGTTGGGAATCCAATGAAAACGCGACCAGACTTTGTGGGAAGAACTTCCGCGAAGATCTTTGCGGACAACTCGGCGGTACTCCCGGAGCCGGTCGAGAGCATGGCTGAAGGGTCTTGGTACGGCGATGTCAACAGAGCAATCTTCGTCGACTTTGGCGGCGACTTTTTTGTCGCTCGCTCGATCTCGGCAGCAAACTTCTGCGACACTTTAGTTGATGCCTCTACGGTGTAAACCTGCAGGAAAATTGTGCCCTTCGATTCGCCCTCGATCGCTTGATCCGAGCTAAGCTTTTCTGTGGGTGTTGGCTTAGCAGCCTTCACAGCAGGCTGAGGAGCTGGAGCGGAAAATTTCGAAAAGAAACTCCTTAGAGTAGTTCCTGCGTTGCGGACCTCTTGTTGCACCAGATCAGCGGCTCGTTTCGGGGGCATCTGTGCTGTAGCAATGATATTCATCCACTCGGCATCGATTTGGGAATGCTGTCGAGTAACATGTGAGACACGCATAAGACCACCTTCTGTCTCTGTCTTCAGCCCTTGAGGCACTAGAACGTCTTCAGGTGGAGATACCTTCTTGGAGAAAGACGCAACCACGTAGTCATCCACGTGTAATTCAATGCTCTCGAGTCCGACGAAAGTCAGACTGGTCGCCAGGAACTGACAGAGGGTTGGTAAGTTGGGCAATTTCGAAGGACTGTAAGATGGCGAGGCCGGATTGGCTTGCCGATAGTCCAACGAAAAGATGGTCATCGATGTGTCGTGATCCGCGGGCACCGATGCTATCTTGGTGGATAGGGTATTACCCTTCCAATAGAAAGCCATCGTCTTGTCTCCGGAAACCACGAAAGGTTCGTCGCAGTCTGCGAACACACTGTAGAAGCCCACACCGAATGCTCCGATCTTGGTCTCATCAGGATTACCATCTGCGATGCTCTTGAGTCGTTTCCAGTCCGCGGTGGTGAATGCTTGGCCGTTGTTGGTAACAACAAGGCGCTTGAGCGTATGATTCTGGATAATGTGTCTGAGAAGGACGGGATCCTCCGCTCCTTGCGGTGTTGGTATGCTGAGGGAGGGGTCAGTCTCCAGTCTGATGGTAACGGTGTTGGCTTTTGCATCGGCAGCATTCTGAATCAGCTCTCGTAGTGTCGTATGCTCGCTTGAATATCGAGCCAGGACCTTATCGATTAAAGCTCTGGTATTGACGGTAACCTCGCTGTCAAGCCCATCGGCCATAGTCTGGTTGCGCAGCCGCGCAAAATCTATCGAAGCCATCGCGAAGGGTCGATGTGTTGATGTCGAAAGGTGCTGCTCGTTGAAGGAACAAAGTACAGGTTTCGAGTGGCGACGTTGTGGCCTTCCAAGAGGCGGTGACACAACTTATGCCCGGACAGCGCCGATGACTGTGTATGCAAAATACAGAAAATGCCGCAGAGAGAGAGAGAGGATACAGCGACAGTGTTGAGAGTAGGCACGAGCTCTTGTGCGGCGTGATCTTGACCCCAGATTATTCGAGGGTTTGGGGTTCAGTCAGCCACGTGTGGCTGTGGCAAAGTCCCTGGTCGAAACAGCAGGAAGGTAAGAAAGGCGCTATTACAAAAGCCAGGTGATGCCACGCTATGCAATCGAAAGAAACCCAAGAACGGAAGATGCGCCAGATGATGCATGTATGAAGACAGGCGTGGCTTTGTCTGACGATGAGGTGGACGATGAAGCGGGTTTCGCGCTGCCAAAAGCGGCCTAGGCTAGAGCCTGCGGGCAGCCGTGACCGCCATGTAGCCCAAATCTCGTGTCCGTGTACCTCACACCCAAGCGCATCCGCGATGCATCAAAAGGCCAACAGAGTACTCGACATACGATAATAGATATCCACCTCGGCCGCCGGGTCACGTACCAGACACAAACGTGGCGATGGCAGCCGAGCCCCTCTCTCCGATGGATTTCATTGCCCCTGCGCGCATCAAAGCGCAGCTCCTCCCCGTCGGTCGCATCAGGCGTTCGCGCTTCTTGTCGTTTGTCGACCTTCTGCGACAGCAATCTCTTGTGCGACTTGGAGATGTCAGCCCTGACCCTCGGCCAGACAGGAGTACGAGCCCTTAAACCGCGCCTACGCCGACAATTGCTGATCCTTGGCGTCGCGCAGATATGTTCTCTCCTTTAGCATTTCCCAATGGAACGCTCTTATATGACCTGTCAACATCGCTGCCCTCAGCTTCACAGTTGTCATTGTCGCCATTTGAGCAGTTTCGAGAGCCTCTCCTCGTGATTGGCATTGCAGACGCTGCAGAATACCCATGGCTTGATGGGTCACGTGCCGACGAGGGCGGTCCTGTTGAGCCAGCAGCCGACGACGAAGACGCACAGGAGTTGAGCTCGGCAGCTGAGGACCTGCGAGAGCAGTTTCCGAAAGCCTATCATCACTGCATTATGGCCTTTGAGTCGACGTCCCAAACTCGACATGCACATTTGCCGGAAGAAACATTGCTCGTACCTCCAATGGCACGGCTGAAGACCACAACCCTAAAAACTATCATGTGCGATCTGACTTCAACACTGTTGGCAGAAATGACGGCACTCGCTAGGTCAATGATGGTTTTGCCAACAATAGCTTCGCCCGCTTCACACAGTGGATCAATCGATAATGCTCCGAGCTGGGCCAGTCCAGAGTCAGGGACAGCGCAGTTCTCGAGGCGGGCTTCACAAACGCCAACGGCGAGTAGACCAGAGTCGCCCGTTTCTGGCGCACAGCACAAAGATCTGCATCGCATGTCAATGCCTGTCTTGCCCTCGTCGTCCGGAGGTCCACTTTCCACAGAGGACCCAAGAGCTGGCTCGCCTTCAACCCAAGGAACGCGTACACCCCCGACTACGTTTGACGAGATATCTGGTGTGAACGCTCCAACTTCGCCGCCTCGCAATACCTCTACCACAACGAAGACCAGAGACGCCAGCGCTGACAGAGTCTCTATTCAAGGCTTCGGTTCTGGCGGCGTGGGTGAACGGGCGCGGAACAAGGGACGTGGGCGAGTGAGCATCGTGATTGGATCCTTGTACATGTGTGCGGGACATTGGCATGAGGCTCTGAAAGAGCTTGTGGATGGCGCTACCCGAGCTCGAGCTTACAGCGATCATCTGTGGCAAGCCAAGGCTCTCGAGAACATCATGGTCTGTCTAGTGTTGTTCGCGTGGTCGGGGATGGATTTCCAGGTGAGTTGGTCGGGGTTAGATCTGTACTTTGTCGTTGCTAACGTGAATAGATACCTCAAGTCTGTTTTCCTATATACGACAAGTCGTCCTCCAAGTCACCTGATCACACACCATCGAACAGCGTTTCTGACATGACCGCACCTGGGAGGCCATCAAGTCATGAAGTAGCACTCGAAAGCCTCAACCACCTTCTTCCAGATCTGGTTAACATGATACTGAACATGTACAGCCGCGCGGCAAACTTTGCAGGCGAAGCCATGCCGCCATTGGCACTCTCAGAGTGCGTCATCAGATTTTCGAAGCTTCTCGCTGCTATGAATCTTTCCGCTGGGTACCTTGATTACGATTCCTTGCAACACCTTGTTCAAAACACGCCATACGTACAGAAACCCAGATTGTCAGTCCCACGATTGAGCGTTCACCCCACCCGTAACGACATCGCGACGATGCTATTCCGGGCGCTCCCTGGTCCTGTCGAGACATCAGGTATGAATCCCACTGATCGAGTTCTTGTTTTGGCAGGAGTTGCGTCCGTACTGTCTTCTCTGGGCTTGCAGCGCAAGAAGGCGATCGTCATGAAGGAGTTCATAACATCGTTGATCCCAGGCCTGGTGCAAGCTCGCAAGATTGGAGCAGCAGAGATGGGCGTGCACCCCGCTGCTGGCCTAGCAGCGCTCAACATGGTGGGTGGACATCCTTCTGGAGCTGGAGCTCTCAACCTAGGAGAAGCTGAAGTCGAGAACGGTATTGACGAATTTCTGGGACTGCTTGGTCGCATCTATGGCATACCAAACTCAAAGGGTTCATTCTTTGACGCACCAGTCTCAGGCACTCTGGACCCTACTCATGACGCTACGAGCCAGCGCCTGATCGATCACATCTTGAAGATATCAACACTCAAATCATTTGGGAGCTTAAGTTTGAAGTTGGAGGTCCTGCGGATGTGTCTCAACTTCTGCGAGGCCCTGCCGGATTTCAACGGCGTGCTTCATTTCACCGCTCTGCTACTCCGCGTGGCGGGGCCTGGAACAGCCCCTAGACCGAACAGTACAGACGTGTTCGTGTCGCTTCCGCGAGAAGAGCAAGTCAGACTGTTCTCAAATATTTCCCGTACCGTGGCAGCGGCAAACAAGCTTGGGCTTGAACATATGGAGACTGAATACTGGGACGACTTCTTACTCCGCGGACTTTTCATCCTAGAAGAACCTGTACCTCTGCGTCTTACCCAGCACCGCCCTGCAGAGCTTCAGCTAGCCAACTCAGAAAAGGATGGACCTTTCCTGCACAACCCCTGGCTAAAGAAGCCTCAGATGGGTGCATCAGAGACTATACTTGTCGCGAACGAAGACTATCGCTTCGTTCTAGCGTTGCAAAACCCATATGATTTCGAGCTCGAAGTACAGTCTTTGAGAATTGCAGCCGATGGCATAGAATTCATTGGCAAGGAAGAGCACTTCCTCCTCGGGCCCTACAGAACACAGAAATTCCAAGTCACGGGCAAAGCGCTCTCGTCAGGATCAATGAAGATCATTGGGTGCTACATCAAAGTCATTGGGTGCCGGGAAAGGCTGTTTCCTATCTTTCCGCAGCCATGGAGACCGATAAGGGAATCAAAGATGAAGCGAATTGGTCTCAAAGCCTGTTTGGGTGCCCCTGCCTCTCGACCCTCGACAGCAGTCGATCCAGCTGTTGCACGAAAAACACCTTCTGCACCACAGCCTGAAACCCTGACCTTCAATGTCATTCCTGAGCAACCAGTTGTCAGGTTCCAGAAAGTATCATTGCCTCAATCAGCGCTTATGGTCCTCGAGGGGGAACGCAAGCAATTCACAGTGACCGTCAAGAATACGTCGACGACGACCGCAGTGGATTTTGTCAACATTAGTTTCCAGGACTCTGCAACAACAGCGATGCAGGCCGCTCTCACTGAAAAGGGTCTACCTGCTGCTGAATTACATGAGCTGGAGACACAGCTCGCACACTTCCCGTCCTTACGATGGTGCAAGAACAAGGAAGAAGAGACAACCAACATCGCACCTGGTGCAGAAGCAGATTTTACTATCGAGGTAGTCGGCCGCACACGCTTGACAGATGCTGTGATTCAGATTGACTACGCTCATCTCGGCAAGCGACGATCTGAAGTCCAGGACCGTTTCTTCACTCGACAGGTGTCCATGCCCATCTCGATCACAGTCAACGCAAGCGTCCAGCTACAAAGACCAGACATTGTACCACTTTCCGACGACTTCGCTTGGTCCACTCAGAGCTCGCGGTCGAGCGACTCTTTAACATCGCCATCAGCAGCTGTTTTCGACAAGAACTGCACGTACTATCAAACCTTCTTCCAGCATATGGGTACCCTCGGTCATGGCTCTGAATACTGCCTTCTCCTTCTCGACCTGCGCAACTCCTGGCCCAACCCCCTCACCACCACTCTTCAAGTACGCCCCCCACTGACTCTTACCCCTAACACCGACACCTGGGAGCGCGCCTACACCGTAACCGAGGTCATTCAACCAGGTCATGTGCATCGCCTCGCCATTGTCCTTCCACGCATTTATATCGCAAATCCACACGCCGCAGTCCCATCCCTCAACCCCGCAAACCAGCGACAGTTTGTCGTGAGCACGAGCAAAATCAGTCCGGAGACAGAGCGCGCAAGCCGCGAAGCGTTCTGGTTCCGCCACCATATGCTACAATTTGTGCGCGGGAGGTGGACAGAGGAAGGCAGCGGCCGGCACGGCGAGATAGAACTACGTGGTCTACGGTTCAGCGCACGTATGGTTGAGGCAATCAGGTTGGATGACGTGGCGATTGAGATGCACTTGTCTCCCGATGACAGTGGAGACTGGGTTGAAGATTATAAAGACGGAGTAACCCAGCTCAATCACCACACCTTCAGCACCCCGATCGACAGGTTTCTTACCCTTAAAACCTTGGTTCGAAATCGCAGTCCCTCATCCATCTCACCGGTTCTGCGTTTGCAGCCTTACCTTGCAGGTCTTCCGCACAACCTGGCACTCGATCTTGACAAACGACTATCATGGACAGGCGTGCTGCAAGTCAAATTGCCCCTGATACCCGCGGGTGAGGCTGTGGAGTCCGAGCTGGGACTTGTGACGCTCTGCGCAGGAATATTTGAAGTTGGGGCTACAGTCGACGAAGCAGAATTTGTAAAAGCTGAGCAAAAGGAGGGTGCGACGGGAGATGCGGAGAGAACTGAGAAGGGGAGGGAGAGAAGTAACACGCAGTTGATGCAGGGAGGCGACGTGTTAGGTGAGCCGAAACTGAGGAGTTGGCATGCGCGAGAACCGTGTGTAATCATCGCAACGAGGGAGCGGATCGAAAAGTAGCGAAGTCATGATTATGGGAAGAAGCAAGGGTATGTAGGAATGGAACTCATGTTGATCTATCTATTTGTGAGGCAGCTGGTGAACAGAGATCGACCAGCGATACGTGCAAGTCCAGCGCCTATAACTACAAGATCCCTCTGATTGTGCGAAAACGAAACTACTGGGTCGGCGTGGGAAGAGCCACAAGAGGGTTTGGAAGGTGTGCAACTTGAGCGGCTTGGATAGCTGGAGCAGGCGGAGGAGCCCATCGTTGAATGATTTGGTGTCCAATCTGCATCAATCCCTTACGAATCTCCGCATTACCAACCCAGCCCTTAGCGCCCAATTCATCGAACGGCGCCAATAATTTTGCAGTATTCTCAGGGACACCCGGACCAACGAGCTTACAGTCAACAACCTTACAGTCAACGATGCTGACTTGTTTGACAGTCGGCGAGTGGCAGATATCCTTCAAAATGCTCAACCACCGCAGCGGGTGGGTCTGGCAGTTGCGAAGCTCGAGGTGCTTGACTATGGTGCTGTAGGTTTCGATTAGATGGTTCGGCCACATTGTGAGCACTGTATCCTCAATGGAAATATGCTGGATGACAGCGTCCCCAGGTCGTTTGGTGAAGAATCCGACGAGAGTGTGGCTGAGATCATTCTCTGGGATGCCCTTGACTGTGAGTAAGCGTAGTGCCGTAGAGGCCTTACGAATCATCTGGTAAACGCCGACAAGACCCTCCGGTGGACCTTGATCCAAGACTCGAGGGTCACCAACGAGAGTCAAGTTGAGATGGCGCTTTTTGTAAACGATGCTAGCATCCTAGTCGCCAAGGCCAAATATTTGCTCGTAATTCAAGCTGATGTTGTCGTCCGCAGCAAAAGAAGCTGTGAAGGGGAGATGAGACATTTGTTGAATGAGAGGGAAGCCTTGCCATGGAAGATGCTCAGAATGACTTCCAAACCGTACACCTGAGGCCCTTGAGACACAACTTCGGCGTCCCCGAGACCGCGTCGAAGATCTTCCATTCGCTCTGACTGTTCTTCTGGCGAGGTGCCAGGCTCTTGTCGCATGTTGAATGCTGCCTGTAGTGGGTCAAATGATGTGTCGTTGTCCCATTGTGGCGGAGGATCGACGATGCCACGAAAGGGGAAGTCGGTAACAGTCACGGTTTCCAGGTTCGGCAATGCGTTAAGGCTATTGATCAGCGTCTTTAGCATGTAGTTATACGCTCATAGGTAGTTGTTACCAGTTTCCGCATGCGAAGTCAGCGACTCAGCTAGCCCCTTTAGTCGATACGGGGTCAGCGAGTGGATGGTGACCTTCTTGACTTTCGAGACGAAGTACTTGCAGTGGGGGTCGCTCACAAACTTCTCGAGACGCTCCAGGCCAGCCTTGGAGCACGTCAAGGTGAGCGATTCGAACGCATGGTTGAAGTTTTCTTGCGTCTTCTTCACAAGCTGACGATCTGTGTGTCGAAGCGCGATGACATCTTCGCGAGAAAGTGACTCACAGATAAGGTCGACAAGTTCTTGAGGAAGATGGGTGAGATTGTTCATTTTGGCTGTGCTGATTGAGCTAGGTCTGATGATTATGATTGGAGAGGAGGGCAGAGCTTTCTCCGAGCTTCTTATTGCGCACGAAACAGTGCGTTGTCAACTCACAATACAGTGCCAGGTTGATCCGAGGACATTTGCGAGTGTGCTGCGGACGCACAATATTGATTATCGTCAGCAGAGCCTTGGTATCTTGGTGTGTTTAAAGGTCCATGGTACTGTGCGTCCGTTCCGAAAGGCTTTACGTGTACAATGTCGCCAGCGCAAAGAGACGAAACAAGCTGCCCAGCTGTGTCTGACAATCATGTCTGAGCCGCTACACACGTCTCATCAATCCAGAACGGCTCTGAGATCTACTCATTCGTTCAGTATATAATGTACATATTGTTCGAGTCCTCCATCGACCAATCAAGTCTCTTCCCAATCATCAGGTTGGATATCTTCGATAGTATAGTGGTCAGTATTTCTGCTTGTCATCCACATGACAGCTCGCAGGAGGCCGGGGTTCGATTCCCCGTCGGAGAGATACGATTCTTTTTGCTAGTTCCGTTGTGT
Source organism: Didymella glomerata (assembly GCA_030271015.1). Classification (NCBI taxonomy): domain Eukaryota; kingdom Fungi; phylum Ascomycota; class Dothideomycetes; order Pleosporales; family Didymellaceae; genus Didymella; species Didymella glomerata. The sequence goes on from JAJOHN010000012.1 coordinate 517,235, forward strand.
CGAACAGTCGTGGTGGTGGTATTAATGTCGAACGAATTTTTTTGGTGAAGGTCCGTGCGCGCAGCACCCACTTGCTCACCCCTGGTCCACTTAATCGAACTGGGCCATTGCAGAACGACCATTGCGTGAGCGGATACGTGGTCGCGTTGTTAAACTCTTTTCGCACACTTGCTTTCCGCGCCGGCTTACACGATGTCGAAGTCTTTGGAGTCTTCGCTGAAGTACTTCAGTCCTGAGGCGGCCATCTCGAAGTTTCCTATCCGAACAATACTACCGTCTGCGAGTGGGTACAGTATAAGCCCGTGATATCTTTCTGGGCCTAGTTCTGAGGCGCTGGTGCTCAAATCATCGGCCTGGCTCGAGTGGCTCACACAGAGAGACATTGCGCCTTTCGTATCGCCTAAGCTTTCGTCTCGAGTCTTGACCATCGTCTGAGCCTCCACCGTTCGCATCAATGATTTCAGGCTCAGTTTCTTGGCTGCTGGATATGAGTGCAAATGTGACACTTCGGAAGGGTTGTGAGGTGATAGCTTCATCGTCCCAGTCCAGACCGCAGATAATGCGGCTCTCATTGTCCAGGCGCAACAACCAGTTCTGGTAATGCGATCTCGTTGTTTCCCGCGCGTTCCTGGTCCAGACGCCATCAGTGATCATATGATTTGTTCGTATCTCAAGATGTGCATCTGTTATACGGCCCCAGGGGTTCAGCTTCGAAAGCAGTGTAGCCCCTGCCTTGACGCCTTCGCACCTCGAACGATAGACCTTGTTTGTCGCGTACAGAGGAAAGCTCACGGTATGCTGGCGTGCCCAACTCCAAGACGGACAAATGTAATCCTCTCTTCTGACAGTGAGCGACTCGACAAGCTTTTCGAGGGTGTCGATGCCGCAATCACCCTGCCAGAGACATTGACGCACCAAGTCACATTTCCATAGCCCAGCAACGTATGAGTCGTGTGTCTGTTGAGCTACAGCTTTTGCCAATCCGGAGATAGCCGGCAAAATGTCGGATGGGATAGTAAGCTGGCGGCCACAGTATAGTTCGAGAAGTTCCATCCACAACGTCATGATGTACTGCGAGTCTTTTTCGTTCTCCTGGCTCTGCACCATCGTAGCCAAGGTGAGTAAGGATGATGAGTCCCGTCAAATTGAAGGTTCTGTCCATTCCCGCCTTGGACAGGAATAAGATATTCGCGAAGGACCGAAGAAAACCTTGCGAGCAGATAACTGTTCTTCCTGGAAAGTCTAACCGCGTGACCTCCAGACTCCGGCACGGATTTCAAGTAATATTGGACTGGTATTAAATATTAGTCTCCCGGTAAAAGGCATGTGACGGAGCTTAAAGTCGCCGACAATGTCGCTCCGGAGGACTGAATTGAAGCCTATGACGACAGGGGGCCTACGCTCCAGGAAACCTTTCAAACATGTGGATGATGCTATAGTACAATAGTACAGTAGGCATTGATGTAGACAGAATCCATTCGCTCAGATTCTTTGGCCCAGTCTTGGTCATCTCCCTGAACGATGCAAAGGGCATCTATCCAAAGGTAGTCCAGAGATAACGACCTCGCTGCCTCGACTGCGTCTTTGATCACCAGCGTGAGCGAATTCGCTTGGATGTGGTTGACGTGGGTAGTGTCGCGGCAGTCATCTGTAATTGCGAGGCTGCGTCGATGGCTGAACCCCAGCAACAGCTAAGTGATGCATAGCGCAGTACCGACGCATCCGTCAAGGAGGAGGTGTCCACGAGCTTTATCTCGTTATTCTCCTCCCATGCACTCAGATCAAGGAGGCGAGTCGGTATGAAACCTGGCGTCCGCAAAGGGTCGCAGTCACACTCGCTCTCACAACACGACAACGCCTCTTTGACCAGGTCGCAATTCTGTTTACAAAGCGCTCGATCCTTTGGTGAGGGCATGGGACGTAACCAATTTCGACAACTTTCGTCTTGGATCGTCGACCTCTTCGCCCGAGATTCTTGAGTTACAATAGTTGGAGGACTGCTGCTTACCTTCGGAGTCAATGCTGAAAACTATTTCATAATCGGTTGTTGGGCAATCGTCACCGTGCGTAGGCGTAACAGACACACTCACAATGAGCAAGTACAGTCCGATGTCATATAGGCCATCCGTGTAACACTGAGTCTCCCATAGGTACTTAAGTTCGTACTTAAGAATTGCAGCGCTATCAAGTCGAAGTTTGATCGTCGTATCGCGGAGTATAGCACAAAATGCACATCAAGCTGCAGCAGAAGCTCTTCATTTGGGCAATCCTGGCAACGTGTCTTCGCGGTTGTACTGCAGGTCAATGGCTGATCCACGTTCGGGCTCAAAAACCCCTTCCTTTTCAACTCCAAATTCAGCATCATTAAATGACAAGACCTTGCATTTGTCGCACAGTCGCGATGGTTCTGCTGGCGAAGCTTGGGAGTTCGTGTCATCTGGCAGGACGAAGTTTGACATGTTCGAGTTGTTGTGGAAGATAAGTGCTGAAGGAGGCTGGGTGTTGAAGAGGGGTACTGTAGCCTTAGCACTAGTGTGGTCAGGCGGGAAAGGCTGTCGCTCAAGGCGGTGCAGCCTTGTCGAACAAGATCGTTCCTGCTATTCTCGCCATCAGGAAAGTCACTCCAGACCCATGGCCGAAGATAATGCAATCTCAATTCACGAAAATACGAATACGGAGGGTGCAGGACCACTGCAATCCATCAGGTATACCCAGAGCGCCTTCCGAATCCATTTCCCTATACCTCAGTCGGTATTGTCTAACGCCCAAATCCCAGACGTGTATGAACACCAGAAATGCATACCTGCACACGACTCGCTCTCAAACCTCATACCTTGCTCTTCCACGCGGTACCTCGTCGCCAAACAGTCGTCCAGCGTCGACACAGTATCTCGCCTCGCCCTGGCCGTCTCGTCCAACCTCGCTGCCCCAGCAGACAAGTACGGCATCCAGGATGCCGCCAAGAACACCTTCCATGGCACCCAGCGCGCCCCATCCAATTGCTGCGCTGATGATGCCGACTACGTAGGCGTACAGACTGCCCTTGTATGTGACGATCTCGTCTCCAAGCTGCAGCATTCTCGCGGTAGACACCCAGCCCCCGAAACCGAGCGTGATTGTGATGACCCATCGAATGGCGTGCAGCAAGAGTTTAGCCAGTCGGTAAGACTGGATCGACGGTCGACCGCTGTCCTTGAACGAGCTCGGGCCCAGGGTCGTGGTGGGTGATGCTGTGGAGATAAAGCTCATCTGCGACAAGCCGCGTGCGGCTTGATTGAGAGGAACACCGTGGATTGATGCAAAGGTGAGCGTGAGGGGGTTCGTCAGGGCGGCAATTGGCGTGGGGATGATCGAGTAGGCACACATGGCGATCATGCCTGCAATACGTCGAGGGAGGATGATGAGTGGCAGTCGCACTGCTAGCGAAATAAGTGTCGAAAGACAGATCGTGCCGGCCATGGTGTATGACGCATGGCTCAACGAGGCCTGCACGACAGTTGCGGCTGGGGGCGTGGGTGTCGTGTTCCGGTGGAAGTACCACTGAGAGACAGTGGCCGCCGTCGTTGCTCGTTGTACGCCAGCGATGACGCCCAGGGTCCAAAAGTAGTTCAAGAAGAAGGCTATACCAAGCCACCATGTGCTCGCGTCCACAATCCAGCGCGACTTATTGGTTGCAAAGTGACCTCCGAGGAAAAGTCTCGTGAACATGAGGATCCAGAGCCACGACCAGAGCATCACTGCAGCAAGAGTCGCTACACCCACTACCAGAAGCGGTGCCTGCGCCCTCAGGATATCGCTCGAGAACTCCAGCATACCGATCGCTTTGTGCAGCGAGTGCCGTGCTTTGAGAGCTGTGTATACCCAGAAGACGGCTAGGATGAGAGGACCGAACGAAAGCCAGCGCATGGCTTTATCTTGTGTACTGTTGCCGTGCCACGACCCCTTCAGGCTCGATATAAATGGGTAAAGCCAGAAAGAAAATGAGATGACTGGCACTGCAACCAGCATAAGGTAGACCAGAGGCCGAGCGAAAGATCGCAACAAAGACAACCAGAGCAGGCCAACGATAACCGATACCAGCGAGTATATTCCAATGAGGTGAAAAGATGATGTGAGGACTGTGTATACCGTGTCTCCGAGTGGGTTCTTCTTGCCTGGCGTTGATTCTTGCAAGAAGGAGATGAACCATATGCCAATCATGGCACATTGTACGATGATGAAGAGCTCAGCCCAGAAGAAGTTGTGTCTTGGGGGACTGGTGGGGTTCTCAGGTACGAGGTCTGGCACGGTCTGACGATCAGGACTGATCGACCGTGGGCGCTCGAGCAGAACATCCTCGTCGGTCTCTTGTGGGATAGGCAAAGTCGTTTGTAGTGGGCTGCGAAGGCGCTTGTGTCTGGGCATATTTCGGAATTGCTGGTACGAAGGCGGTGGTTCGTCTTTCTGTTGGAAGGCTTCTTCTCTGTCCAGCTCTTCCATGCTGCCTCTTTCAGTAGACGCAAGCTCAACATCCACCAACTTTCCGTTCCCTCTACTGCTTTGTTCTGTAGATTCTGACAACGGCACGCTCGAGTCCCGTTCTTCATCTTCAAGTCTGGTCACGGTAGTTGATCTCCCCCGAGCTGGCTTGTCGCCTTTCCAAGAGCTCTTTATCCCCCTGCCCAGTCCATAGTCTGGCACATCGTTCTCATCTTGGTCAGCCTCTATCGTGTGATCTGACCTGTGTACACCGTCGTCCTCGACCTCTGACGACTCAGAGAGGTTACTGGCGCCAAATTGTCGCCGTGATCGTTGGAGAGCGTAGTGATCGGCCATCTCGCGGTCGTGCTCAACATGGTCGTCTTCTTCCCGAAAGTCGTCTGTCGCCGAGTAGAACAGTGGCGCCGGGGCGTTCGAGGTGCGTGATGCAAACGCGAAGCGCGACAGCGCCTGAGAGTTGTAGGGGTTCGGCATGTTGCGGCGCTGGAGGTATGCCTGAGCTGCGCGCGACGACGGCCGCTGGCGGTCTGAAGGGTTGCGGGCGAAGTTCGACTCGGGCTGACCCAGTGACAGCCGCGACTGAGACTGAGAGAGAAATTTGGAGGCATCTGCGCAGCGCACCTGTCAGTCACACGAGCTCCGAAGCACATCCAAGACAGAGGCGCTGCAGCTGTCACATGTACCTGATAAGGCGGCTGGGGGCTTACATTCTGAGAACATGACGGGCTAGCTATTGTGGAGGAGTGCTAGGGACCTGCGCAGCTTCTCTCAGCCTGCCTAGGCGCCTATATCGCGGGTGCAGCCTCAGGGTCGTGGTTGACTCAAGTCCGCCGGCAAGCGTTCGGTGAGGCGGTAGGGCGGTCGATCGACAGTGAGGCAGCAGGCAGATGACGTGCTGCGAGACATGCGGCTGTTTGTACAGTGTGGCGCGTGTGGCTGCCCAGAGTAATATCAAAACAACAGGATTTCTGGGTGTAATAATAAGCAGAGAAGCACGACTTAGGGTTCGAGTGGTAGGTACCGCGCGTAATCCATGGATAGCTGAGCACCTGCGCCGTTCACCACAAAAGCCGGGGCCGAGTCACGCTAAGCTATCGATTAGGCATCACCAGTTATCTTCAAACGTCACGCACCGCTTAAGACTGCTCAAGTTCGCCGTCACAAGACTAGTACGATCAGCGCATCTGGGACAGCGGTTGCCATGGTCGGATTTGTGCAAGTTGCAGGGGCGTCGGTCTTGATTGGAACCAGGTCTCAGCCTCAGCTCCAGCCTCAAACGGACGTAGAAGTGGTCCAGAATCGCTGTGATTTGGGCAATACCTGAACAGACATATGTGATTTCTTTGCATGTATTTTCACAAGAGTGCACATAGTCTTTCGTAGGTCAAAGACTGGATTCTTGAAATGTGTTGTTTGCGCCAGATCAGTATCACAAGACGTGACTTCCTTGGTGGAGCAGGCGCGGCGGGAGCTCACAGCGCAGTGACCGCATCGCAGACCACGCCTCTTGACCCTGCAATCAACACCATCTCGACAACCAAGCCCCCACAGCACGTGCTCCAAAGTCTTAACACCTGCGGGACACGTTATACCGTCTTCTTCGCCCGAGACAAATATCCTGATTGATCGATCACCCCCAAGACACCCCCGATTGCTCTGCGCAGCACCGCGAGCCTGCGCCGAACTTATCTCCACACCTCCACACCCCATCTGACGGAAAGAACCGCTCCAAATGGCGCAGCCCTGGGACTACATCGCAAAGATCGTGTCGCTCGGCGACTCTGGATGCGGCAAGTCGAGTGTGTGTAGCTCCCATGTCTGCCTTATCGTACAGTACTGACAATGTGCAGCTTACAGTACGACTCTGCGAAGGGCGCTTCTCACCTCACCACGATGTCACTATCGGAGTCGAATTCGGGTCGCGCATAGTCCCTGTAGGACCGCCTGCTTCATATTCCCTGAGCATCAACAATCCCTCAAAAGCCGACCCTCCTGCGTCACCCTCGAAGAAGGACCCTCCACAAAAGCATATGAAGCTCTCGTTATGGGACACGGCTGGGCAAGAGACATACAAGAGCATAACAAGAAGTTACTTCCGCGGCGCATCCGGCGCGCTGCTTGTATTCGACATCTCGCGGAAACAGACATTCCTCAGTGCAACGAGCTGGCTCCACGACTTACGGCAGATCGCTGAAGAGGGCATCGTGGTGGTTTTGGTCGGGAACAAGAGTGATCTGGCGCCATCATCGACAGTGTCGGAAGAAGAGGCGAGCAATAAGAGACAAGTTACGAAAGAGGAGGCAGAGGAGTGGTGCAAGGCAAACGGTGTAATGCAGTATGTCGAAACATCAGCAAAGAGTGGAGAAGGTGTTGAGAGGGCGTTTCTAGAAGTTGCCGAGAGAATATACCAGAACATCGAGGCAGGGAAATACGATTTGAACGACAGGAGAAGTGGTGTTAAGGGACCGGGAGCCGGTGGCGGTAACCGTGCGGGCATTACACTCGGTATGAACGATGCTGCGAAGAAAGGGAAACAGCAGGGTTGGGGAGGAGGATGTTGCTAGGGGTTACACCCCAATAGCAATAGCAGTGAAATTGCAGCGTTGTTTGAATTGTAAACATAACGTATCTACCCAGTATGCATGGCGCACTTGCATTATATTTGAGTGGCTCCGAACGTAGCACGGGCAATTCATGGAGTATACTGTACAAATTAATAGACATTCTAAGAACAGCATAGGACTGATAATCTTCTGGTTTCCGTTCTTGCAGATGACTTTTATGTTATTTTGATTAGTCCTACCATCTCTATCTTGCATGCACGTACTGAAGGCTCAATCACGCAGTATGGCTACCGCATGTAAGAGCGATAAGGTTCTTGAGGAACATACTAGAATTTTGGAAAGGCCTGAAACCTCGATGACGGATGGTTGACCTTCCTAATTGGGCAACGCGTATGTCAACTCCAGACGTCCAGGGCGCGTTTGGTGGACTCAACTTCTTTCGTGTTACTCAGAAGACTGTGAAATCGAGAGTAATCTGACTCAATCGAAATATATATACACGTAAAGAGCTTGGGAACTACCTTCGTTGCATGCAGCAATTCCGCCTCTCAACCTCGACAGTTCGATACCTCCGCGGCACCAGTACCAACCGCACAACATCAAATCTGAACTTCACGCACAACTTCCGCCAAAAGAAAGCCAATTCCCAAGAAATCAGTTTCGAGTCCTACAGCACCATGGCCGCCCCCTCCCTTCCTGCTGCAAAAACAGATCCCCTCTACCAAAAAGACGGCCACCTATACACCCACACCTCGCCTATAACCAGCATCCTCCCACTCTCCTCTCTACCTTCAGAAGCCCAATCCCTCTTCAAGCCACCACCAGAAGGGCGTCCGTACATCCTGACCACGCCCTCGACCATCTTCCACGCACAAGGCGGCGGCCAGCCAAGCGACACAGGAACCATCACCACGAACGAGAAGACCTTCCACGTCCACCAAGTGCGCAAAGTCGACCCGAGTATTCTGCACATGGGCACTTTTGCATCCGAGGCCTTGTTCGAGGCGCAGGGCGAGCAGGGAAAACAGGAGATCGACGTCGAGAAGCGCGTTCTGCATTCACGCATACACACGGCAGGCCACGTCATTGGGCTCGCGGCCGCCGCGCTCAAGGCCGAGGGCGTCATCGCTAAAGATGTCGTTGACGGCAAAGCGAGCCACTATCCCGGCGCCGCGTTTGTGGAGTTCATAGGGCTGATCCCCGGAGACAAAAAGGTTGCCATTCAGGCCAAGACTGACGAACTGGTGGCCCAGGACCTCCCTGTGAAGATTCATTTTTGGGACGAGGAGCGTGCGCGGCGCGAGTGTACGGGCGTGCTGGAGAGCTTCAAGCAGGACGATGATGGGGTACGGGTCGTGGAGATTGGTGATGCGGGGAGCTATCCGTGTGGCGGGACGCATGTGAAGAGCACGGCGGGGTGTGGGAGGATTGTGATTAGGAATATCAAGAGGCAGAAAGGGATTACAAAGGTCAGCTATGAGGTGCAGGATGTGTAGTGTGGGCTGGTGACCCCCAATGCCTGTAGCTGTTGGAAGAACATGGATGATTTGAAGAGCAGACAGAAATGTCTGCTTGTTTGAGATTTTGATGCGAATCGCTATGCCATCTAGCAAAACTCCTCCACTAAGTCCCTGGTATCATGTCGTTTGCAAATCGTCTATCCACAGCTCCAACCCATATCCTCCACGCCGACCTCAGTTGAGGTACTGCGACAGAGCCTGCTGCAGCTCTGGCTGGAGCCTCTCCTGCACCAACTTCCCGATCTTGCCGCTGTGCCGGCTGTTGGCATCTTTGAGGTACTGGCCGACCCACGCCTTCACGTCAGTAATCTCGGGGAAGGGGTCGCGAGGCGCCTTCTTGCAGGTGTTCAGCTGAGTGAAGCCAACTCCGAAACCGACCTCATCGACGTCGGCATCCGGGATGATGTCGTCGGCTGACGATGGCACGGGTGGGTTGACGAGGAGTTCCAGCAATCGCTGCGTGGTCAGACCCCAACCCTTGGGGTAGCGGTCGACAAAGGCTTGCGACTCGCCGAGAGTCTTGGTGAACGAGACCACGGCGGTCTTACGGTCGGTTGGCCTGGCGAGTTTCTGCGTCTCAGGCAGGATGACAGTAAGGTAGATGGGCTTGAAAATGCTGTGGCCGTGTCAGTATGAGATTTCTTGCATGGTGTAATTGTGACGTACTCGTGCTGAACCTGGTCGCTGACGCTGATGTAGAAGTCCGCGCCCAAGCCCTTATCCTGACGCGCAGAGACAAGGTGGTAGAACGCGATGAAGCGCTGCTGGAAGTTTTCTGTCTTCATGTTGGACAACCTTGTCAACATCAGTTGCAGGATTGTGACGAAGTACGGCTGCAGAGCCTCAGCGGGAACGAATGTGACGAGGGCCTCGATGAGCTCGAAGGCGTGCGACTCGTGTGCCTTGGTCGAGATAAGCTTCTGGAAGATACCCAGAATAGGCTCCAATTGCTTGTCGGTGACAATGCGCTGGGCGTCACGAGTGATCATGGCACTGAGCAGGCGAGCAAGTGCTGGAACGTTACCGCGCTGTTCCCAGACAGCACCCTGGATGATGATCGAGAACAAGCTTCGGTAGTAGTCGGTGAGCTGGCCCGATGGATTGGCTTCCAGCAGCGCTGAGAACAGCTGGAAGATGTAAGGGGAGAACTCCTCGATGCCTTCTGACAGGCAAGCAGCGAATGGCTCGTATAGCTTCGTCTCGAACGCCTCGGGGTGGCTTGGTGCAGCAAATCGAATCAGAGCCCCGAGACCCTCGAAAAGATAGTACTGGAAGCGAGGGTTGCTAGGATTATGCCTGATGACCTTGATGATTGCAATGAAGTTCATCAAGATCTGCTCGCAAATTGGCAGTACGCCTTCGCGGATGAAGACAAGCACGCGCATGACACACTTCATCAAGAACTCGTTCTCCTGAATCTTTTCTGGAGCAGAGTTCTTAGTGATGAGCTTGAACAGATGTGTCAGCAGATCCCTCGACGAGCCTACGACATCGCTCTTAGGAATGATGGGTTGACGGTTGTCGTCCGTCATGAATAGCACACGCTCGACAGCGATCGCAGCGTAGGTGTGAATGACGTAGTTCTCGTTTCCGAGGTTGTTGACCAGGAGCGGGAATGCGGCGCGCCACAGATCGGGCGACAGCTGACTACGGAAAACATAGAGATATTTGATGGCATCAACCTTCAAGATGGCTTCTGCATCAGCGTTCTGTAGGTCGGACGCAATGTGCTTCTGAAAGAAGTCGAGGACGTTGACGTTCTCGTTGACACTGAGGATACCTTGAGCAGCAGTCGCTGTTCCCTTGGCAGCGATGGCGGTGAAGAGGTATACGGCTGTGTCCTTGGATTTCCAGTTGTTTGCGGGATCTTGGGCGTAGTTCTGGAGGTAGGCATCGACGTAGGTCTGCGAGGTGCTGGTCACCAGGCCTTCGAACTTGGACATAAGCTGGCGCAGGAAGTTTGTCGCAGCTCTCCGACGGGTATCGCTGTCCGAGCCTTCCAAATCTCTCCTGATGAACTCGATCGGCTCATCCTCGAAGAGCTCAACGTCCGCCTCGCGCAGTGTCAGGTTGGGCAGGATCACCTTCTCGATGACCTGAACAAGGACCGACTGATTGTTGAAGTTCTCGGCGTGGTGTGTCGAGGCAATGGCGGTGAGAAATTGGAGTGCCTTGCTGACAAGGATGTCGTACTTTGTCTCCAGACCAACTGTCATGAGGAAGGACCACGAGGTCTCGATGAAAGGACCAAGCTGTGCACCAAACGCATCCTCGTACTTCTGGATGTACAGCATCAGACCCTCGAAGATTCCAGCCCTGACATACTCTTGTGGCCCTGACTCGTCGTCGTCGGAGGTGTGCAGCGCGGGGTTATCGTACGTCAGGTACTTGTGAAGTACCGAGGAGATGGCGGCAATGTTGTCTTCGAAGACGGGCGGCAGGTCCTGGCACGAGAGGTCGTAGAAGAGCTTCATGATCAGATCGAGGGTTGTGAAGGCGGCCTTGAGAGCCTCTGGATTGCCCTGGGACTGTGTGATGAGGTTGTCGGTGTTCTGGAGCAGGGTGAGGAAGGGCGTGCTGAACTTGGACAGGACGTGGTTGATCTCGGTGAAGAGGTCGTCGGAGCGGAACAGCGGGCGCCATCGCTTGAAGATGGAGTGTGCCACACGCAGGACGCCGTTGTTGACCGTCGAGTTGTCGGGCGTCAGGCGGGAGATGAGGTCGTCGACGAGCGTGTCCCAGCGCTCCCAGAAGTCGCTGTCGGCAATGGCGCTGATGGCTTCGCCGAGCTGGGCCTGCAGGCTGGGCGGGACCGAGACCATCAGGCCGATCAGCTCGCGCTTGATGGCGACGACCTCGTCCTGTGGCAGCTTGTAGTTGCCATCCTCGTCGACCCAGTTGCGCTTGATGAAGTTCTTGAAGTAGAGGGCGCTCGCCAGCCGTATTGTGGCGGGGAACGAGTCGGTGGCGACGATGTGGAGGAGGGAGAGGGAGAAGTTGGGCTTGGACTGCTCCTGCGTGATGGCCTGCTCGGCTGGTGGCTGTCAGTATATCTCTGTGACAAGGTGACCATGCAGGCAGCGAGGGGCACTGCGGGACAACGAGTAAACACTGGAGCGGGAACAGCAACTCACCCTGCTTGTTCTGGCGCGGGTCCAAGCTGGCCTCGAGCAGCTTGGAGAGCGTGGGAATGTCGGCAGCCATGGGGACGACAAGACAGCAGCGGGAGCCAGGTACAGAGAAGGGCGTTGCTGGGTTGCAGTGCTGCTGCAAGAGCTGCAAATATGTTTTGGCGCGGTTGCTGGGCCGGGCCCACTCTGGTTGGCTGCGCTGCGGCGGCGGGCTGCGCGGCGGGCTGAGGCGCGGAAGTGCAAGCTCTACCGAACCTGGGGTAACTTAGCTCTAGCTTTTCGGTCCTGCGTTCTGGAAGCCTGAGTTGGACGGGAACCGCGCGGCATCCACCATCCGACTGCCAGGCCTCACGCTGCCATGCTTGCCCTGCGCACGTAGAAGAGCCCTGCCTGCCCCAGCGCGCCGCCATCACGCCATAGCTTCGCACAGCTCACTCACGGGCATGCTCTCCCCCGCCCGTCCTCTGCTCGCCTCGATGACCGACACCACGCGCCTGCGCCACTGCTGCGAAATCCTCCTCGACATATAGCTGTAGCTGTAGCTGTAGCTGCCGCGCTGCCTTCACCTCCACCCCGCGCCCGCCAGGGTGCCCGTGGCACGAATGCCTCCGCCGATTCACAATGTCCCGCGCACGCCCGACCGTCGTGCCTCGTCCTACGACATCCTCAATGCCTTCCGCAGGCTGACCGGCAGCAAACCACGCGGCGAACCGCTCCCTCCACCTCCGCCCGTGAACCCTGTGCGAGCTCTGTCCGTGGGCTCCCTCCCTCCGTCCTCCATGGCGAGCGGTCCTTCAGCCGACGATAGCCTGCAGCGCATCACCCAGGTCGCCAGTGAGACGATAAGGCCCGACGTCACGGGTGGTCCACCAGAGCTGGCGCAGCTAATCGAGCAGCTGCATAAGAGCCGCCCATTCCTGGAGAGGGCAGATGCTGTCGAGAAGATATGCAGGGTCCTGGAGGAGTATCCCTTGCAGAACATCCTCGGCCTGTGGGCTGTGGCCAGCGACCTGGTGCTGCTCGAGCAGCCGGATGAAGTTGCCGAAGCAGGGTACAAGCTTCTGAAGAGCATCTCGCTGGATCCCAAGCTGACGCCGGTCGAGCGCACCATCATCTTCGACGCCGCCGCCTACCGCCGGACCACACGATGCTTCCAGTGGCGGCTCGACATCATATCGACCCTCACCAACGGCGGCAAGAACATTGCTGCCTGCGAGTCAGCTATCATACCATTCATACTGAATGCCCTCGACGCATGCTTCAAGGCTAGCCGTGATGCTTTCAACTCGAATCGAAAGGTCAGCGGCAAGCGTAGCGTGGATAAGCCCCTGCAGGAGACCGAGAACCTAGGCCGTATCTTCCAGTATGCTACCGACGTCTGCAAGTTCAACGCCAGGATCCTTACCGACAATGATCTGGAGCAAATCCTCGAACGCGTCATGCACATCTGTCAGAGTACCACGCAGGCAAGTGATATGGAGAGTTGCATAAAGCTTTTCGACACAATCATTACCTATGTCCATGTGCCGGTGGACATTCTCAAGACAAGTCTCGAGGTATTGTGCGCGATTCACAGACAGATCGCCAGCCTTGAACAGCAGACGTGGAACACCTTGAGCAATCTGTTCAGGTCTCACATTGGCCAGGCCGCTATCTTGGCGCTCATACATACCCTACAAGATGGTCCATCGATCAAGAATCGACAGAGCAGCTTGTATAGGGGAACGATGCAGGTTCTCCAGAAGTTGATCATTGAAGATGGGCGAAGTGACCTGCCAAAGGTGCCCATGTCTCTCATATTCCCCGCGCTCAAGTCCTCAATCAAGGAGCCGCATGCCACACAGGAGCAATTTGTCATCGACCTTCTGGACTCGATACTTTCACAAGAGTCCATGCGAGATGCGCTGCTTGCTGAAGCAGATCTGAGCGACATGCTGGAGATCGTTCGCGTTTGCGCCGAACGAGACGATGATCGTCTTCGAGCGGAGTTGAGCGGTACCGGCGACAAGAACTCAGGCGCCTCAACAAAGACTGCATTGCCAAACGGCAACGTAAAGCACGGTGAGTACGACAACATCTCTTTGCACACACAAAGCTGACATGTACGTTTAGATACTGTCACGTCACCAGGAGGTCTGGAAGATATCGATCCACACGCTCACGTTCCTGATGCGCGGCCGAGCGGGACTGAGGCCATCCGTCGCTCAGAAGAAGATAGCATTTTCCAAGTGCTTATCAAGCTGGATTCCATCAGCAATGCAATGGACCTCATCCAGAAAGAGGGGGTCATGGAACTGTTCCTGCACTGCGCCAATCGCCTAAGCGACTCCATCGCAGAGAAGATGATCCAGTACTTCGCGGAGGAGCGATTCCTTAACCCATCCAACAGCGATTGGCTGGAGGTATCGCGCAATGTTGCCTCCAAGACGCTGCATGACGCCACTCGCCCAAATCCTGTCCGATTGCTTGCAATCAAGAGCCTGAGAGATGCTCATGAGGCCGTGGAGCTGCTCTGTGCGAATGAGGTAGCCACCGAAAGCGCCGCTATACTGCTTGGAAGAGTCGAGACCGAAGACAATATCCAAATCTTACAGGCACTCGTGGACTTTGCCGTCGATCTTGCTGCCAAAGCGCCATTGGACTATTTTACTGAAATTCTAGACTTGTTGCAAAAGAAGCTGGACCAACCAAGAGCGTCAGCTACACCATCGTCGCATTCGTGGGCGACCCACACATTCCTTCCCAAGCCCGATACTCAGCATGGCTCGTACTGCGACATTATAGCCGTTGCCTTTGTACGACTCTTCATTCGCAGCTTCACCCATGCAGCGCAAAAGACACGCATCCTTTACAACGCTATACGCGGGCTTGCAGGCAACGAAAAGTACGATAACGAGTCACGCTTGACGGCCCTCAGATTACTTTTCAGACTTCGTGCCGATTCGCGCCACGCTCTCACTGTCAATCCCTCCTCGGAAGGTGAGCGAATCGCGGCTGAACTATGTCGTACCGAAGAGACAGCCGTGATGGCAGAGAAATCCGAAGGATCTCTCTCGAACGATCGTTCCCGATCTGAGGACGCTGTATCACGCAAAGTCTCTGGATCTAGTCCACACGCGTCGCTCAATAGGCAGACGGGTCGTGCGACTGCTGCAGCTGGCCGCGTTTCAAAGCCCATTGCACCATTATGGATGTATCCCGGACCCAAAGGACTCCCCGAAGAACCTCCTTCTGAACCCAGCCGTGTTGTTTTCTCTCACATTGACGCAAGCAAGTACCCTCTCAGCGACGATATCCATGATATGGAGATCACACTGTGGCTGGAGCTATGCATCTCTTTGCTGCAGAAGCAACAAGACTGGGAGATCTACAGCTATGTTCTAGTCCACTTAGGACCACAGTTGTCAAACCAAGCCCTGGTACGAAGTTGCGTGGTGCAACTCCAGATGCTCAGGAATGTGCTCTGCGAGCAAGTGCGCAACTCTAGCTTCCACGAGCCTCCACCGCATACACTTCTCAAGAAGGCAGATGTCGCTGTGTGTCTGTACCACATCCTCACAGTGATGATCAGTTACCACGAGTACTTCCAAAAGGGCGAGGAAGACGACATCGTAAAGGCCTTCTTGCAGGGTATTGTACAATGGGACAGAACGTCGAAGTGGTGCATTCACGCTTTGTCTGTTTGCTGCTTTGAGGTTCCCCTCTCTGTCACTAGTTCGCTCGACACGATCGTTCAGAAGATGTCACAGATTGTGACGAAACCAGCTACGGCCATCCACATCCTCGAGTTTCTAACCAGCTTGGCACGGATGCCAGAGCTCTATAAGAACTTCCGAGAGGAAGACTTCAAGACAGTCTTCGGAGTATGTTTTCGCTACTTGCAGCATATCAGAGATCAGCGCAGCCGGGCAGCTATGCCAAGCTTGTCACAACGTGGCCATAGTACCCTACGCCACAGCGGGCTCGGCAGAGACAACAACACACCTTCGGATGGCGTCTCCAGGAGAGCGCATTTAGTTGAAGAAGATCTGCCTCACTATCTATACTCTCTCGCATATCATGTCATCACCTTCTGGTTCATGGCTCTGCGAATGGAGGATCGTCCCAAACAGATCCCATGGATCACGAAGAATCTCTTGACTGTAGACAGTGCTGGAAGAACGAGTATGGAAGAGCAGGGTCAGGTCATCGTCGATATCATGAACATGGTGGCGTACACAGATCGCGATCATACCGTTCGCAACGAGAACTTCTCCAAGCCTGGTGACGGCGAAGTTTGGAAGAAGACATGGATCGTCAATAACGGGCTCCTCACCATCGAGACAGCAGCGAGAACGGGAGTCTCACAGATCACCTCCCGTCGACCCGTACGTATGCCTCGTGTTTGTGGTTCCCTTCATGCTAACCTTAGCAGTGTGGCACTCGCTTCTTGACTCTTCGACCATCACTCGTCCAGCCTCCGCGCCACCAAGTCCCAATTACCATTGGACTCGCAGCCGATGCATTCTACTCCTCGTCCTACGTTGGCATACTGCCTGAAGATATCTTCCAGAGCTTCTATGCACCTCTAGATCTTACAAACACCACCGTTGCCCTACCAGACGATGACATGACGAGACGCGCCATCGCCACATTCGACAGGACTGCGACTGTTGATAGCCACAAGGTAGGCGTTATCTACATTGGCGAAGGACAGACCAATGAGCGTGACATCTTCATGAACGACATTGGCTCTCCTGCTTATACATCATTCGTGACCGGATTGGGCACATTGGCTCGTCTGAAGGATGCCAAGTTCAACACCGGAGGCCTAGATACTCGTGGCGATGCCGACGGAGAGTTCACATACGTGTGGCGCGACAGGTGCTTGGAGCTGGTCTACCATATCACCACAATGATGCCGACGGATCCTAACGACGATATGACATATCCTAACAAGAAGCGCCACATTGGCAATGACTTCGTCAACATCATCTTCAATGATTCGGGCCTGCCCTACAACTTCGACACATTCCCAGGTGCCTTCAACTACGTACACATTGTCATCTCACCAGAGTCCCGAGCGAGCTTCGTAGACCGTCGCATCGACTCCGATCCTGATGGCAAAGATCGCTACTATAAGGTCCAAGTCGTTACCAAACCCGGCTTCCCCGACGTTTCTCCCGCCGCAGAAACCAAAATTCTTGGAGGCAGACACATAGCCGCTTACTGCCGCCTCATCGCCATCAACGCGTGCGTTTTCTCGGATGTCTGGTTCCAGCGCGAAGGCGGCGAGCAAATCTCCTCATGGCGCAACCGTCTCCGTGAGATCAAGCGGCTCAGGGAGCGCTACGGGGGCAGCATAACCGATCAGCAACCCACGTCAACCCCAGCATCGCCGGGTGGAGGTAGCCAAGGTCTGTCCAGCCCAACCAGTCGAGACCAGAATGGTATCGCGAGCCCGTTCCAGCGCTCGAGCATTGCTACGTTCATCACGGAAGGCACCAGTCGAAGCTCAATCAGCAGCTCCTCTCACGACCTGTGATAGGACCATACACACTTGCAACGTTATCATTATCACCGGAGTCGGAAGTCGCATTTACATATACCCCTATCACTATCCCAAAAGTTTGTCATTTTCTGAAGTTGGTGCTGGCATGCATCGCAAGGTGTTTGGGAGGGCATGGACACGTCAAAAAGTTCTGATTTTATACGGTATGAAGATGCATGAATCTGCCGAGAGCGGCACCCATAGCGAGTAACAATGCTCATGCCTCGATACAACCATGACTTGTACCAATATCATACGCTTGATTCCTAGCACATGAAATCGCGAGCAACCACGCGGAAGTGGATCCCTTCAGCCCTACGCCAGCTCCCGCATCTAGCCGTCGTGATGTGTTCTCCGATTACGGTGAACATATCCCTGTCCGCCTTGGCACGTCCGTAATTCAAGATGACAGCTCCAAACCCCATCTTCGATTCAACACTCGCCGCGTACACAGCATGGCCGCTCCCCGGCTCCCCTTTCTATGGCCCATGCTATGGAAGCCGCAAAACGCACCTCGAATACGCACACGAGCCCGCGCGCCACGTTCAAAACGCGCATTCGCAACAACGTCATTGCGCTGTGTCGAAGCACCCATCCAGCGTTACGGGACCGCACACGAACCCGCACCACACCTGCGCGAACAGATTGAAAAGCAGGATGATCTGACTCTGCCAAAAATCCCTCACGACCCAGCGAAAGACGTAGAGGAAGAGGAGGAAGAGCACGATGAGGGTCATCTCCCCACCGAGCCGCCAGCTACACCTGCAAAAACAGCCCCAATCGAGGACCCGCCCCCGAAATACGAGCCCCCCGCGCCGCCGAAGACGGGCGAGCAGAAATCGCTCGACAGCGTCTTGCACATGCCCGGTCCGAGCGAAGAAGAGCACAAACCGCCGCACCTAAAAACACCACCCTACGTGCACCACTTCGACACCTACGGGCTGGTGCGGCAGCTCGCAAAGAGCACATACAGCGACGCGCAAGCCATCACTTTGATGAAAGCCGTGCGCGGGATCCTGATCGACAACATGATGCTCGCGCGGCAGGGGCTGGTGTCCAAGTCGAACGTAGAGAACGAGACGTATCTCTTTCGCGCGGCGTGTGCGGAGCTGAAGACGGAGATTGGGAATACAAGGAGAGGCGAGGTGGAGAAGTGGCGCACCGAGCGCAATCAGCTGCAGCACGAGGTGGATATCCTTGGGCAGAAGCTGGGGCAGGAGACGGGCAGTGTGAAGGATGAGCTCAAGGGGCTGTTTGATGATCGGAAGATGGCGGTGAGGCAGGAGCAGAGGAGTATGGAGACCAAGGTACGTTGGCATCGCTATCATTATCATTGCTGGCGTTGTTCGAGCATGAAGCTAACACGGAGGCAATAGATCCAGGAACTCAACTACCAGATCACGATCAAACTCAACTCGGACGCGCGATCCGAAGTCGAGGGCCTCCGCTGGGTGCTCACTAGGCGCATCGCTATGGGCATAGCGACTATGGCGACCATGGTCGTTATCCTCTTGCAGCTCAATTCGAGCCGGAAGCATGAGCAGAAGGAGGAGCAGAAGAAGAAGGACGACGCCAAAAAGAATAATGGGGGTGGAGGCGATGGAGGACCGAGAGCAGAGCCACAGAGGCTGGGCATGAGCAATATCACAGCGGTCTCGACGCCGGGACAGGAAGAAGCGCTGGGTGGAGAGCTGCTGGCGACCGAGGGCGTGAGCTTGGGGTAGTGTCCCATGTCTCGGACCGTGTAGTCTCATCCGAACACTCGTCACCACGCTCGCAAAAACAATTCAAAAATCTGAGAACCACTGTTTTCGGCTTTCCGTCCGCTCACCTACAGCTTATGTATCACCTACAGCTTATGTTTCTTCTCCCCACTCGCAACCTTCCTAAACTCCTCCTGCGGCACGCCCTTCAAAAACCGCGCCAGCCCCCCAAACACCTCCTCCACGCCCTGTCGATCCAACGTATCCAAATCCGGCTTCCTAATCAGCGCCTTGATCTTCACCAAACTCTCTCCATTGAGATGATCGCCTAAGCGGTCATCAACCTCCTTCAGCACCTCCTCCAGAAACCTCGGACTATCCTTCGCACCGACATCAAACACCTTATTGACAAACCCAGTCTGCACGAGCTCCTCGATGCTGATGCGTTTCGACATGATCAGTGCTTCGTTGGCTTTGCTGATCCCCAGCCGCTTGACGAAGGCGAAGGATGCGTTGCCCTCGGCCACCAGGCCCAGACTGCTGAACGGCGTCAGGATGTAGGCGTGCGGCGCGGCGTAGATGAAGTCGGAGAACGCGATGAGTGCGGCGCTGAGACCGACTGCAGGACCGTTCAGAGCGGTAACGAGGATCTTGGGGTGTGTGTAGAAGGCATGCTGAGAATGGGTTAGCTTGAAAAGGCTCAAGATTGTGATGCATGTACAGTGATGTGTAGGTTGTTCGCTACGAAGCTCTTGAGCCACATTTGCCGCTCGTCGATGTCGGTGCTGGATTTTGTTGCTGCGCCGAAGGTTACGTCTGCGCCGCTGAGAGGGATTAGTATGGTAAGTGTTGACGGGATGGAAGCGTACGCGGAGAAGAAACGCCCGCGGCCTGTGAGCACGGTGATGAATACTTCGTCGTGGGATGCGACTTCGTGCATGGCCCGCGCGAGCTGGTAGTAGAGGTCTCCACTGAGGGCGTTGAGCTTCTTCGGCACGTTGAGTGTGATGATGGCTACTTTGCCCTTGTACTCGATGAGGATGCCTGGTCCAGCCATGTTGACGGTTTGTATGGTGTGTTCTGAGGTGGTTGGTATTGGCGACAATGACACTACAAGATTCGACGGCGTGACCGTTGTGTTATGGAGAAGCTTGGAGTTGAGAGTCGCAGATGTGAGATCAGTAAATCGAGCCGAGGCTCATCGAAATGCGGAGAGCTGGTCAACGGCTGATAGCCGACACAGTCCTACTGCCATGACAATAGAGAGGGCCTATTCCCAAACGCGTGAAGGAAATGATCCAGTATGATATGATATGACTACGCGGTGTATGTGGTCCAGAGTTCAGTGTCGGACCAGATCGTCGCAACGAGGTGTAGTGGCCCCAGGAGGACACACGAGCACGTGAAGACGCGAGTCTGGAAGGCGCGATCTATCAACGCGCGCGCCTCGGATTCCTGATAGCGTGAGGTCTCCGCGCAAATGCATGTTTTCTAGTATTTGCGCTTGATGCCGTCGCCAATGCGACACGGCATGGGGCAGCATTCCGCACAGGAAACATCTGCCATAGCTATGCTCCTGTAAGACCTGGGTATCAGCAAGCATCTGCGGGCGACATAAAGCGCATCCTTGCAAGGTTCGCGACGATGCAACCGTTGAATACGACACTCAAAAAACTGATTCCTTGCGATTGCTGATAGGAAAGCATTCTTCCTCGAGCGCCCAGCAAGCCGGGTGCATCAATGAAAAAAAGGCCTGTCAGATTGCCATCAACGCCCTGCCTCCTGAGTCGACCGAAGTGCGAACCCAGTCAGCTGAAGATCATCGCCACACTCGCCGAAGCAAATGCAATAAGGCCTCACTCCGGGGCATCGAGGCTGAAAGTCATCAACCAGGTTGGAGAATCTGTGGCTTCTGTAGGAAGCTCAGAAGAGGACGTGTACTATAGAAATGATTCTATGAAGTATCGTCGAACTAAGGAAGAAAGAAGGGGGACGGGGGAAGGAGGTGTTTTATAGATACTGTACAGGGCCCGTGCGGCTCGCTTCCGTCCCAACTTTGCTGGGATTTCACTGCAGACCCACAACAAACCGTGAAGCGAATCACGGGCAAGGCGAACTGCAAAAATTTGTTGTGCACCGATCGTTGCCTGGTCGAAACCCTTTGTGAAGCGGAGCTCCCGTAGAAAATTTGAACAGAGTGAGGCGACGAATGTGGCTGCTCACTCTGGCTGGCTGAACTGCGGCGGTGAGTTCCCACTTGAGCATTCTTCCAGATGGCAGAAAAGTTGGGTGCACAGCATGACCGTCGCAGCCTCCAAGGGTATAATCAGATTGCGACAGATTCACAGAAAACTTCTGAATGTCTCCCTTGGTTCCAAAAATATTGAATATATCGCCGACTTCTTCTGCTACTCGAGAGCATTGCCGCGATCTGGAAATTTCAAGCCTTGTCGTTACTTCACTGATTTCACGGCGCGGTTGCGTTACTGCCTCGACGCCGGGACTGCAAACTGGTAAACTCATGCCCTGTCGGTGCTCGAGACATCATGTGCAGGCGGAGATCTACCAAGTGAGCATCTTCCAGTAGAAGCGGGCATCAGATAAGACTTGACCATCCTTATTCTGTCGCAGGACGACATGTCATCGTGAACGTAGGATTGTAAACAACAAAGGGATTATCAATTTGCAGACACCCTTCGTATCGGGGTTGAGCACCTCTATTGATTTCCGAGTACAACACAATCGCTTGTCCGACTCGATAGTTACGACCCCGATCTTTGGCTGAGCAAGGTCCCATACTCCATTAATAGCGAATCGTAAAGACTGTGCCTCCCCCCTCATGCCCATTTTGCATATCAGTCGCGAGTCTAATCCTTGCGCATCGATCGTCATCTTTCTCCCACTCGGTATCCATAAAAGTCAGCCTCAGATGGTCAGGGACGACCAAATCCTCCTGCCCACCACCTTCCACATACTCTTCTAGCCCAAGCTCCCTCCTTGCAGCACTCTGCTCCAAGCCCCAAGCAATCCTTGCGATCTGGCCAACCAACCGCCCATCAAGATTGCCTTCTCGCCTGGGGTGCTTGGCTATAAGCTCAAGTGCCTCTCTTCGTAGCGCAACGCATGATGACGGCGCGCTCGTGCCGATCCGCCAGAGAGCGGAGAGTGGGCCTGGTGCTGCAGAGTACACTGGGGTCGAAGGCGGCGTGAGGCTAAGAAGGTGTCTGATATGCGGCATCATATTGGTAAAATGCTCTTCTGCATCGTATGGAATTGTAGACAGTGGGCTGGTAATGTTGAAATATCTTTGGAGAGGTTCGACTGCGGAACGAAGCCAGTGATATGTTTCTGCGACGAGGAGTATGGTCTTAGACGAATCGTTGGCTGGAGAATTGATGCTGGGTTGAATAGTGCGGAGGGTGTCAAGTGTGTTGGAGATTCGTTGGAAGCGCGTCACAAGCGAGGCGTGCGTAAATTTAATGTCATCTCGAGTAGTCGGATGCCCTACACAGCTCCTATTGAAGGCGAGGGTGTCATTGAGAAGGGTCTCGATACGGCAGTGTAGCTCGGATAGTGCCCATGGCGAGTTGGTATCTATATCGATAGGTTCTGAATGTCGCATTGTTTGGGGAACGGGCTCCCAATTCTGAATGTCGCTCCAACTCATGGTAGCCCGAGCCTGTATATCCAGCCCAGTGAAGAGGGAGCGCAGCGAGTTGATGTTGACTGGGTGACTGCTCCTGTCGTTGTAGCTTTGTAACTTCGTCTCCTTTAACATGCGTATGCCACTTCGAAGATGGTCTAGTGCCGCATTTCGCTGACCCTGAAGATTGGCCATACTGCCGAACAAAATACAGCAAGTCATAGCTGTCAGCTTGTCGGCTACACTAGTTCCACCGGTCTCGATCTGCTCTTCAAGTAATAGCTGGATGGCTTTGTTTGACTGACTCAGAGCAAATCTGAATCGCTGGCTCGAGAGGTCCACGTCATCCTGTGTTGATTTGGATTCAAAGTACCGTCTATACATAGCACCAAGGGCGATAGTACAGTGTTGAACGGAAGCATGCTGATGAGCGGCCTGCAGGAGTTGGCGTTGCCAGAAAGCAGAGTTGGACGAACGGGCCAAAGCAGGGCCAGCATGTTTCACGTAGAACTGCAGACCGATGCGTTCATCATCAGACTCGAGACGAAGTAGAGGTAGGAGGAACGCCGGTGAAGCTGTGACCTCTGGGGCGAAGCCGATCACGTTCTGGCCAACTCGAGACTGGAGGGCTGCTTTGCTCTCGGGTTGAGGTGAAGAGGAGGAAGGTGTCCTCGTCGGTGGTAAGTGCCGCGGAGGGACGACCTCAGGGTCGTAGCCATCGCACGTACGGCCTGTAGTAGTACATCGTTTGCAGTGTGGCTTGGTTTCGTCACACTTGATCCTGCGTATCCTGCCAGACAGGCATCAGTAACGTTGTAGACCATGTGATCTCAATATACGGTAAGTTCGTTGGATGCTCTGGGTAGACAGGGAGGCAGGGAACGAGGAAAATCATGGGCTGGCACGAGAGTGTGACCGAAATCAACACTCACTTGCACGTCTTGCAACCTGTTCTAGCTTTGGGTTTGTAGGCTCTCGTCCGAGGCCTTGCCACAAGTGTAGCAGTCATGGCGGAGGAAGCACAGCCAGCTCATCAGACGCACACTGCAAGACTGGTGAGGCCTTCCGGGCAAGCAGGCACGGTACCTGCGAGCTGACAGGTCGGGACAGCTTCACAAGCTTCTTTGTCTGTGTAAACATCAACAAAAGCCCTGTCGACGACTTCTGAAACTCATCGAAGTCGAGGTACTGTGTCCCACCTCCCTCAACGTCAGAGACTAACGACTTGGACCCTGAATTTCCTCCGGTCAACATGGAACTGCATGAAACGCAAACCTGTTCAGCGAGACAGCGAATAACGTCTGGGGATCCACTGCAATAGAACTGGATCGCCCACTAGAGATCTGTTATGCAAGACTGTTGAAAGATGTTCGCGTTGTGGGTCGGCTTTGATTGGACGAGAGCGTTCGTAAGCTTGTCACCGCTCCTTCCATGCAACTTTATGCACGGAAGGCGCGGTTGTGGGTCATCACTCACCATCGGCATCCGCGAAAACAACTGGACGTGCGTCTCCCATTCAACCATCAACGCTCGAGCTTCCACCCCGCGCAGAGTAAACAGAACCAGTTCCAGATTGCAGTTCAGCTGTCCACCATTTTCAGCTCCTGAGCACTGCATTAGAATCGATATAACGCTTTTATTACCCGTTATAACTTTTGGATCACCTCCCAAATTTTGGACACCGACTTTCTGCTTCAAGATGCGCGTCAAGGATGCCCCACGGTGGGCACCCGCTTGCTCCCCGGCGGTCGACACGTACTGCGGCTTCCTCTCGCTGCCGACTGAATTGCGATGTCATATCTACGACTACCTCCTCGCCGAACCTCATGCGATCACCATCTCTGCTGGTTACACCACCGTGTTTGGTCACCGCATACGCGACAAGGCGCGTAAAGTCGACGTGCCTGGCCTCCCACTCGATCTCGCGCCTCTGGTACGCAGCAACCACGATGCGGCACTCCTCTCAGTCGCTACACCGCCTGAGATTGCGCTCGACAGGGTAGACACGTGGACTGGTGGCAAGCCACAGCTGCAGTTGCCAGGCGCACTCACGCTGCTTAGGACCTGTCGCATCATCAATGACGAATTGAAGGACTATATGCGCGGTAGGAAAGCGCGCAAAGCCTTGCGGTCGAAGAACGCATCGACAGCCACGGATGATACCGAAGGGCTGTCTCTCTATGTCTCCTACCCGCACGGTGTTCTGGTGTTGAATCACCTCTACCCTTCTCTCCTGAAACAGGCGCGACGCGTCTACATCTCCGGATACTATACGGACACCGCTAAAGAGACCGAACTGCCGCTCAATGCTTCGCTTGACTCGACCGCGGACCTGAGCCTGACACCACAATCGTCCTTCACAACACCGCCTGTACGCTCAACGTATCGCGAAAGATCACATACTACAAACGCCGTACCGCGCTTACGGTCGAGCCGAACGCGTCTTCGTCTTGACGCCCCGCTACAACAGCAGACGTCACCTCCCAAATCCACCAACACCTTCCCTGCGATCGACAAGGACACATCCTCCGCAGCCCTCACAGCCCTGGCAGACACACTGCGTGTCCTCTTCCCCTCCAACCCCACGCCATCACCTCCATTCCCGCTCAGTTCCCGGGCTACTGACTGCCTCCATAGTGGCGTCGGCCTCGTCTCTCTGCAAGCACGGATCCTCTACCCAGGTGCAGAGTCGTACTCCAGCGTGTGGAGCGACGAGTCGAGTCCTGTCAGTCATCTGCTGCGTGGCATCTGCGGCGGCAAGATTGACATGCAGGTCAAGCGTGGCAGCCTGGGCTGTGGTGTATCTTTGGGCGTCACCCCGCAGCCAGACAAACGTGTCATGAGCACGAGCTGGGAGAACTGGCGGGTGATCGAACAGGCGCCCGTGGGATTAAACGGCCGACGAATGACAGGCCGCGGTCGAGAAGTACGACTGAGCGACCTTGATGTGTTCCTGACCGAGGTCTAGGAGACAGATTGGGAGCCGTGGCCGCCTTGGGAACCTCTGACGATATGAAAGCAGCGACTGCATTGTAAGGATGGCTTAGAGTGTTGGCTACGATGCTTGGATACGTTACGATATGGCATATAATGTTGCATTATGATGGCTACGACGGAAGGCATGGAAGACTGCTGGCAGTCAGGACATCATCATGAGGGCTACAAGCTCCAGGGACTCAGTGGGTAGAGTCCAAGGTACTATTTCTATGTCTCGATATCAATGTAAACCAAGATTCGAAATAAGCCATCCCCTTACGTTGCAGTGAAACCCGGATGCAACAACGTCATCATAGTAGCCAACAAGGTGTCTACCTGCATGCGGCATATGATGCTCCGAGACCTTGAGTAGAATGATGACTAAACACGCGCTAGTGCCGCGCAGCATCGTGAACATCAACGTACACGTTGCTGCACTGCAGTCGAACTGATCCTTCCTACAAGCTGTATTGGCCATGGCGACTGAGGTACCAGATCCTCGGACCTTCCAGTCATGGGAAGACGCCTTTCAATACCCAATTCCCATGGTGCGGAAGCTCGAACAGCAGCTCCGCACCACCGCCGATGACAACCGCGAGAAGCTGCGTTCACTCGTAGGGTATGCACGCTTCTGAGTGTGCTGTATGAAAGTCAGAATGTAACAGCTTTATAGGGCGAGCTATCGCAGTCTCCTGGACACCGCCGAAACGATCATCGACATGGAAGCGCAGATGGATCAGGTCGAATCGAAACTGGGCCGCATAGGCCAGAACTGCAATTCGAGAGTCCTGGACAAGGTCTCAGGAAATGCGCTCAAGATGGACACACATGCAAGAGGAAGTGGTTAGTCTCTGGCCCGCTGCAGGGAAAGGAATACCTTGTTGATATGGGCCTGCAGATGTCGAGCGATACACATTTGCATCTCAGCTCTCGGTCCTACGGAACGCACCAATCGTCAAGTCACGACTTATGCGCAAAGACAACCAACACTTGCTTATCGCCAAAGTCCTTGTGATCGCCCGACTCGTACACAAAGCTCTTAGCCAAACGAAGAGCAAGCCACCGATTGTAGACCAGCTATGGGAGAAGCTGCTTTCAGCGCGGAGAAAGCTACTGCGGAGGATCGACCGGCATCTCGCGAGTACGACTGGAGAGACTGCAAGTTTGGTAGAGAGCATGTGCGCATACGCCCTGGCTACCAGCTCAGCCCCTTCCGACGTCTTGAAACACTTTCACAAAGTACGCAAGGACAAGATGGTCAACGAGGTGAAGAAAGGAGGGGATGAGCTCGCCAAAAGAGGAATTGAAGCCCTTCGTCTGTGCATCCAAACCTGCCAGGACACTCAGACGATCTTCCCCAGGAAGTTGTCCGAAGCCCTCGCCAGGTTGAAAACGCAGCCCTTGATCCAAGACTCAGAAGTACGCGGCCTGTACGAGCTGAATCTGGATGTTCACGACCGATGGATTGGCGAGGAGGTGCGGAGCTATACTCCATGGCCGCGTCACGACGAGCTACAGCGACCAGAAGCGGAGAAGATATTGCATCGCTGGTCGAAAGATACAGTCGCAGCTTTCCTGAAGGAGATCAAAGCTGCACTTCAGGATGAGAGTCGTCTGACAGAGGTGGCGAGCTTGCGACAGGAGTTGATCGAGACATGGATGCTGTCTGGTCCGCGTATGGCGGGAGTCAAATTCGCGAATGTGCTGGACGACTTGCGCGACATCATGAACGAGAAGCTCGAGGCTATCGTCCGAGCACGTACGCAAGCGCTCAAGGGGGTAGTGACTGAGCTTACGGATGGCCTGGACATGATCTCTGCGAACAACGAGAGCCCTGGCTTTTCGCTCTGGGACGCCACGACTAACGGCAAGTGCTTGAACAACGGCGCGCAGATCTTCAAGACAACGACACTCAACACACACAATGGGCGTGATGAAGACACCCTGGGAGTGACTGCTGCTTTCGACAAATGGATGGATTCTGTGCTCGAAGTCAAGGGCATAGTAAAGAGTATGAAGGAGGCGCGTTGGGACGACACCTTTGCCGACGACATTGACGAAGACTCGGACGACGATCTAGGCGACTCGAAGCAGACACTCCTCAGCGCAGACGACCCTCGACTGTTGGAAGATGTTACACAGGAAGCACTGGGCGAGTCGTTGCAGAACCTGGGCAAGAGTCTTGCCAACATCACACAGAAAGCGGCCGACGATAAGCAGGCTGGCTCTGTGCGCAAGGCGATGTTCATCTTACGTATTGTACGTGAGTTCGGTGATCGCCTACCCCGGTTACGTCTTCACGATCGGTCCTCGCCACCACCAACACCTTTCACGGCAGATGTTGTAGGGCCGCTGCACACAGCTCTTGCTGCGCATGTTACTCAGCTAGCACTACCCCTACTGGAGTCTTCTCTTGCGATCTCGCTGAAACGTTCGACACAGACACACATCTTATGGGAAGGCCATCCACCATTACCGAGCCAGCCCTCGCCTAGTGCATTCCGTTTCTTACGTGAACTGAATAGATTGATGGCACGCTTGGGCAGCGACCTGTGGGCCCCTGCTGGCGTCGCAGCTGCGAAGAGGAAGCTATCTGTGGATGTCATGCACATGCTGGAGAGTCAGGTCGGAGCTATCACGGCCTTAGAGCCGCAGAAGACCGCCAACGATAACGCCGAGACTGGCGAGTCGAATGGCACGAACAGCGATGAGAAGGAGGGCGAAGTCCCTGCCGTGAATGGGGCGCCTTCCGCACAGCACAACGAACTCAGAGACCAAAGACTGAAGCAGCTGGCCTTTGACGCGCTCTACCTGCAACGCTTCACCAGCAACAACGCGGAGTCTACACAAGCTACAGACGATTTGATCAAGAAGATCGATATTGCAGATTTGAACGATGCCGCAGTCCTGAGGCTGAGGAAGAACGCAACGGAGTATGCGAAGAAAACATACCTTCTGTTTGCCCTTCTGGCTTGAGGCAAACTAGAGCAGCTCAAGTCTCATAGTGCACGAAGCCAAGGGCGGGCTGATATAAAATCTTCCGAACTATTCACGAGCCATGACGTATCTAATGGCGTTGTGCTAGTCTTGTGGCGGTAGACCTCCCCCCGAGTAGATGCCAAGATGCATCACATGCAGGAACGGCACGAGTCCAAGCCACATTATGCGCAGTGCTAATCGCAAGCTTAGCGGCCGATAGATGAGCTTGTTTGAACACATCCATTGACCATTAACAGCGCTCTGTGTGCCTTACAGCGTGCTTGTGGCTTACTTAAAGCCAGTAGCTAGTCTGAAAAGAGAACTTTTGATGTCCAGAGCTCCTTTTGCAGAGCTTGTGAATGTTCGATGCAACCCATCAAACGTTTCCATTAGCTGGCCCTGCACAGCCAGAACAGTCTGGTATGATTGGGACTTCTGAAGATGCACATTGGTGTACGCGGTCAGGTCCTTGCTGCGCCGTACCGTCCCTCGAAGGTTCTTGACACTCAGCAGTGATTTGGAGAGCAGCGAGGAGAACTGCAAAAGCCAGATCGAGGCCCCAGATCTATAATTTTTCAAGCGCCAAAACGCCTGCTAAATGGATATCTCAAAATGCACGCTAGACTTTCCCTACTTTCAATCATCGTTGCACCTTCGCTCCTCACGACTCATCCATCTTATCTACTTTCTCCCCACATCTCAACTCCTCCACCTCCTTCCTCAACAACTCAATCTCCAGCTCCTGCGCCTTCATCTTCTCCAGCGCCATCTCAATCAACCTCGCCTTATTGACCGTCTTCTTCTCCCCCGGCCTCCCCTTCCCACTCCCCTCACTCAGCCCACTCATCCCACTAACCGCACTAACACCGCTCGTCTCACTGAACACACTCTGACTCTCTCCATCCTTGGGCTCGCCCCGCATAACCACAAAACACGTCGTGCCACTCCCAAACGTGACCTCGCCATCGAGCAAAAACTCGGCCAGATCCACCATAGCCGTCTTCATCCTGTCGCGCCGCGCCTGCTCGGCTGCGCGGTGCGTTGCGCGCTTCATCATGACGCCTGTCGCCATGGCGGTGCTGAAGTGCAGACCCATTTCTAGGTGCTGGCCTGAGGAGATCAGCTCGTAGTTTGATTTGGAGGCGAGCAGGTCCGCGGTTGGCGTGGGGACGCCGCCGGCTACTGTTGTTGGGTGGTTAGTGCTCGTAATGAGAATGGAATGGTGGTTTGGAGGGAGATGTGAAGGGCAGAGGGGAAGGGTACCGTTGCTGTCGCTCGTGCCGATGGAGGATGTGCGGCGCGCGATGGGGACGCGTTTCGTCGTCGACGCTGGGAGACTGGATACTTCGCTGATGGTGGAGATTGTGGATGCGGTGTCGGCGGTGATGCTTGGGCTGCGGATGCTTGCTGTTGAGATGCTGGGATGCTTAACTGGTCGTAGAGGAACGGAGGCCTGATATTGTGGTTGTGGTTGTGCTTGCGGTTGTATTTGGGCATACAGGGGTGGAGGCTGGTGGTGGCTTGAGTTCTGAGGCGGTTGCTGCTGTGGTGCTGGCTGGGCTTGCTGTGCACTCTCGCGGACTGGACTGTAGCGTCGACGCTTCTTGAATAGTTGCGGCCATGTTCTGCTTAGGGGCCCGCGGTGCGAGTGTGTATCTGGCTCCACTGATTGTTGTGGTGGGTAAGGCTGCATGGTCACTGTTTCGGGCATGACATCGAGGACCAAACTGCGAGTGTTTTTGCTGGACTTGAAGGGCTGATTTCGAAGGACTCGGGGACCTAGTTGGGGCTCAAATATCCAGGATGCGAGTTGATAGTCGTAAACCACGTGCTTAGCTCGTCTGACAGGCACCCGCCGTTCGACTTTCCCGTCGTCGTATGCTATCCTCACTTGTCGTCAAGCTTCGCCGATTCCCAGACTAGCTCTTTTCGTTGATCTAGGTTGCGTATGCAGATGGGGAGTTGGACTGAGATACTCTTTCAAGGTTGCTTCGAGACGAACGCGATCAACGGGTGTCACGCCGTTCAGATGCTTATTCCACTATCATCTGCCTCACCCGACAGGGCCGATACATTACTATAGTAAAAGCAAAGGTGGCACTCTCATCCCTTCCCGTCGCGCGCGCTGTCACCTCAACCCTGCGCGGCGCTGCTGAGCCTTGGCGCCGCACGTGGGAGTGAAAGCGACTCCGGTTGGCTGGACCACGCAACATCGCGGAGCAGCGAGCGCCAAGAGTGAGCTTCGACACATGTCCCGGGGCGCGATGGATGAACCATGGATGATCAGCCCAGTTGAGCACCGGATATGCACCGAGAGCGGCAGGCGATCTGATGGAAGTTGCCTGGGTGGAGCACGCTTCCTAGCTCCCGAAGCCTAGTGTTGTGGATGGGCGGAGCCCCAGATTGCATTGTTGCAGGCGGTCAGATAATGCGGTGTTACAATGGCATGTATGGCGAGTGTTTGCGTGCAATGGATGGGATGTGTTATCGCACGTGTGAGTTGACCGGGATCGATATTAGGCTGATGATCCAACGGTGGCGGATAGCAATGATAATGATATCGATACTCACGGTCGCCGTTAGGGGCGTCTGTATCGAGTGTTTGATACGAAGGAAAGACTGTTGGCACGGAACTGGGTGTCGTATCTCATCGCTAACAAAACAATCATACACATAGATGGCCATTATACGGCTACTGTCGTAGGAATATTGTCATAACTACATCGTGCTCACTCTACTAACCATCTCATGACTATCCCGTCCGTCCTTGTACTTCTGCCCGCCAGGCACATACTCCAGCTCCTCATCTTCAACATCCGTATCCAGCGGCTCATCGCTCAGCATCTTCGGATTCAGCCTGAACGCGCCCCTGGGTACGAAAGTGCTGGTCATAACCAGCACCGCGATGATAGTGAACTGGATACCCGCCACGTTTCTGATTGCAGACTGCACGTTGTCGTTGTTCGCGTCGGACACCCGGTCGATGTATGTGCCCAGGCACACCGAGGCGATGGCGTAGGTGACGATGTACGAGCTGTAGAGGAAGGCCATGACGGCGCCGAGCGCGGAGACGTTTTGAGTCGAGGACTCGATGCGTGCGAGGGATCTGTTGATGCCATGAGCAAATCTTCTCTAATGTAATGATGAGAATGGGGGTTCACTGACGCTTGAATGTACGCGGCAAGACTGACGTCGCCAGCCGCCCAGCCAAAACTAATTGGCAGGAACGTCGCGGCTACAATCCACGCCTGTCCTACATCGCCCTTCGGCGGATGCCAGAACGGCAGGTACCAGACGATCAGCAGCGCGAGCGCATCGATGCGCAGCCACGGCATCGGCGTCTGCACGAGATTCGTGAACATGAAGACGAACAGCGCACCCAGCAGTTCGCCGAAGTTGGAGCCTCCGACCATGATCTGCGCCCAAGCCGAGTTGCCCAGATATCGTCGCGCGACGACGGGTGCGATGGCGTTTTCAAGATAGCGATGCGCGTACAGCGCAGCCGCGTAGCCAGGGAGCAACCACACGAATTTCCTGTGCGTGAAGATGATCTTGCCGCCCGTCCAGATGGATTCGAAGAAGAGGTAGAAGCCACTCGCGACCGCCTTGACATATGTTGGCCGGCCCTCCAGAAACAGGCTGTTCTCTGACGGAGCCGGAGCTTCCTGGATAAAGAACCAAAGGAACGAGCTCGCGGCGAAGAAAATCGGTGTGATGATGAAGGAGAAGTTGTTGCCGAAGTGCGGAATCAGAGCAAGCGCTGTGCAGAATGCGCCTGCGGTGCCGGAAACCTCGTAGAAGATGTGCACGAGGGAGTCCATTTGTCGCAGTTTCTGGACGTTGCCGCCGACGAGATCTCGTGGTATGACGCGACGGATGAGCTCTACCATGCCGTATACAACGCCGCATACACAGTCTGTGCATTATTGTCAGTGATCACAAGATGACCTTCTGTAGAGAACTGCATTTGCTATTGCGCTGAGCGATATGGGCCGGGGGAGAACTACTTACATATCGGGATCATACCATCCGTGTTGTAGTCTCCATAGTAGCTAAAGTCCCCCTTGGGATGGTCGTTCGGCACAAATCTGCCACCAGTCGCCGCATCCAAGATGAGAAGGATGCTACTGAAGATAGCGAAGATGAAGATCGCGCACGCAAGGACGTTCTTCGTCGGATATCTCTTAATCAATGGTGCTATCAGAATCGATCCAACACACTGGAAAGCCTGATTGAGACCAGTCAAGATGCCGACACGCTGGAACGTGATGGAGGCGTGCTGTCGCCTCCCGAGTTCATCGTAGCGGTTCGTTGCGAGAGCAATGACGGACCCGTTGAACGCTTCGAGCCCGA
The DNA here is from genome assembly GCA_030271015.1 of Didymella glomerata. Lineage (NCBI taxonomy): Eukaryota > Fungi > Ascomycota > Dothideomycetes > Pleosporales > Didymellaceae > Didymella > Didymella glomerata. Next base: position 550,113 of record JAJOHN010000012.1, read on the forward strand.
ATTTATACATCATGATTCCGGCGATGTATATGGCGATGTTTCGCCGCTCGATGGGCGTGTAGATATTCCATGTTTCGCGGATGACGGCGACGGGACGGAACTTGTTCATGTCGTTGACGTGCTACAGGCTGTAGCAGCGATCCAGAAATGCGGAGACGTAGTATATACAGCACGATAGTCGTGGCGTGGTGTTGGATTTATTGGCCAATCAGGGGAAGAGTCGTTTGCATGTGCAGATTATTCGACGCTACAGCCTCTCCCAAGAAACAATGGCTGCGACGCCCGCATGAGTGACGAGAGGGCATTGTGGGAAGTTCTGGTCGTTCGTATCAGCTGAAGAGGGCGCCGCGGTGGTTTCATGGCCAAGGTGTGCCACTGGGGACCAAGTCCAAACGCGAACTTGGCGGGTTAAGAGGTGTCGTCCAGTCACGGCGTAGAATGCAGCACGTGGAGCACGCATCCTCCGTCCCGAGCACCAACCTCGACAAGGGTTCGCGATGTGCAGGACCACATGCTGGAGCTGGACTGTGCGTGCAGATGGACAAAGCTATCTGGGATTGTCACTGCAGGTTGGCGTTTGAAAGATGACAAGCTTGAAAGCTCGTACAGATTGAGCAGGAAATACGTGAATGGGACAAGGCTCGGAACTAGTGACATAGCGAAGTGTCGAGCTACGAATCTGGGCATAGCGGCAGCGATGCGTGGGAGCAAAGAGGTGCAACAAGGCTTAGCCGGACTCTCGCCTGCGAGCTTTGGATGTGGGCCATTTCTAGGTCCCTACCCCGGCAAGCGCACCCCCGCGAACGCGTCCAAACAAGACGCGCGCTCGTGGCTGTTCGGTATATCTGCTCTTCTTGGATGTGTTCCTGCATTAGGCCGTGCAGGTGATGAGAGTGGTCTTCTGGAAAGCAGACTCAAATGTTCAGTCTCAGGTTCTCATGGGAGATATCTACTTGGTATCAGTATTCGATTATGCTACAAATTGATAGCAGAGCTGACCTCTCTGCCGCTGTCATCCTTGACCTACGACAGTCAACGACATGACGGTCGGCCAATGCACTTTGGCTTGTACACTCCTGAACTCCTCGAGAGGCCGGAGGGGACCTCGTGGAGGTGCGCCAACTGGCATGTCCCCAGAAATCGGCGCTTGTTCTTCTGTCCGTCTTTCCACAGGATACAATGCGGAACCAGCCGCCCAGCTCAGTCGGAATCGTCCTCTCTGTATCGGCGCGCCTCCTTTGCGCGCTCGGCCTTCTCGTCATCTTCGGCCTCACGCTTCGCCAACGACTCCCGCAGGCGCTCCTCCTGCTTCCGCCAGTGACTGCCTTCCTCGTAGTCTTCGCTGATACCCAGCGCTTTCCGCATCCTGTCGCTCTCCTCTGCCTTGGCCTTGGCCAGGTCGTGCACCTGATGCGACTTCAGGCGCTTGGCGTTGGGACCGAGGTCTCTCCCGTCCTTGCGCTCCTGGTCGAGCTTCCGGCGCAGGGCTTCGCATTGGTCGTCGATGTCGTCTTCGTCGACACTGTGCGCTGTCAGTGCGTGTATCATAGAGAATGCGAAGAAGCGCACCCCTCCTCCTCGAGCTTGTCTCGGAGCTCGAAGACCTTGACTTCGATGTCGCGCTTGGCCTCGTGTTCAAGGATCTCTGCGTCGGGCTGGCGCGGGCGGTGCCGTGCGTGGTCGTAGTCCTTCTGGTACGGCGCAACCTTGTCGCGCGGTCGGAGCAGCGAGCGGTTCTTCTGGACGTAGCCGGAGGTGCCGCTGCCTCGCGGTGTCGTGAGTCCTACGTTGTCGGCCATGGTGGATGATGTAACTGTTCTCTATGGACGACGCGCGCAGAAGATGCGGAGCTGCGACGGAGGTGGGTGGGGCCTAGCGCGTTCAAATGCTGCAGGTGGTGGTCTCTGCCCCGCTAGATTTCTCGAGATCCAAATGACGACTCACCGAAGATGAAGCGCCCGCGTTGCAGCACACGCCTCCACAGGACCTGCCCGTCGTATCGCCCGCCATGAGCGCCCAGCAGCCGCTCACCGAGCTGCCGTTCTCGCCTGTCACCAAGCAGCACATCCTCAATTGCTCCTACCACAGCTGGCACCCCAAGTACCGCGCCGTCACACCGAAAGCGCGCCTCGTGCCCTTGCCCGCCGCCTTCCTCGACTACCTCCGCTCCGATGGCATCGTGCTGCCGCCCGAGGAGACGGACAACCCCACATGGTCCGACGACGACAGCGGCATCTTCTCAGGCGCCGACAATAACAACAACGATGGCGGCGAAGAAGCGGACACAGACCCGAGCGTACACTGGCGCGACACCCACGATGCAATTGCTTCCACAATAGAAGAACTCGGCGGCAAAGTCGCCCCAAAGCTGAACTGGAGCGCCCCCAAAGACGCAACCTGGATCGCCGCGACCAACAGCATGGAGTGCAGCTCGCCCAACGACATCTACCTGCTCTTGAAGAGCAGCGACTTCATCACCCACGACCTGGCGCACGCCTTCGACGACACAGCCGCAACGCCCGACGCCCCAGCGCCAGACATCCCGTACCACCTTGTGCTGCGCAAGTGGATCAACCTCAACCCCTCCGTCGAGTTCCGCTGTTTCGTGCGGGGACGGCGGCTCATCGGCCTCTGCCAACGGGACCTGAATCACTTTGACTTCCTGTTCGGCATGCAGGATAGACTTACGCGGGTGATACAGGATTTCTTCGACGACAAGGTGCGCGACTCGTTTCCGGATCCAGATTTCACCTTCGATGTCTATGTGCCGCCGCCGCACGATCGCGTGTGGGTTGTCGATTTCAATCCGTGGGCGCAGCGCACAGATCCGCTGCTGTTTTCGTGGCTGGAGCTGCTTACGATGGAGGTGCCTGAGGTGCATGATGAGGGGAGGGAAGAGGTGGTCCGCATACCCATTGCGCCAGCTGGAGGCGCGACCGCAGGGATTCCAACCAGCGAGCCCACATCCGGAGGCACGACGTTCATCTCTCTCGATGACATACCCAGCGACTCAGACGACTCAGACGTAGAAGAACTCTGGCAGCCAGAATTCAGACTAGTGCGGAAAGACGACCCCGAAGCATACGGCTTCACAACGCCACAGTACAGCGCACACAAGATGCCGCGCGACGTCGTCGACGCCGCGAGTGGCGGCGAGGGCATGATGCGCGAGTTCGCCATGCAGTGGCAGGACGCCCAGCGCCTGGCTGAGCAGCAGCGGCAGGAAGATAGCTCCGAGGACGAGGCTTAGATCAGGCTATGTAGACACTATCTTGCATGGATGAAGGCGGCTTTCATAGAGGACGAGGACGAACTCACTTGGCCAAGCTATAACTACAAGAAAGGCATAACCACTATTACCATGGAGACAAGAACTGAGGTGATCGGCTCCACAACTTCATTGTGTTTGAGTATGGTCAAGCACAAGGAACTTGTAACAGTCACTGATGATAGCTGACAGCCGTCCGCAGTCATGTTTTATTCATCGGTGTCATTGCGTCAGGGTCGCCAGAAGTTATAGATACACGGGAATACAACGTAAGGTACGATACAAGACACAGTTGCGCGGATGATGGCCCCAGTCGTAGACCTAGCCGCGGGTGGAAGTACCTTCCATAGCCTTACAACCAAAGAAGGCAGGCGCGACGCGTCATGAGCTCGTCTTGAGTAAGGCGGGTGCCTTCAAGTTGTAGTGCCTACAAAGCCTGCTGTGGGAGAGTTCAATTGCCTCAGCAGCAAGAGCGGTTTACGAAGTGAAGGTGAAGGTGAAGGCAACGCCAAGAGCGAACGCAAATTGTGGGTCGGCACTCTTGTTTACAACGGCAAAGCTTTCCTTCTTCTACTCCTGCAACAGCACACAATTTGAAACAACCCTATCGATCTCCTTGGCTTTCCATCGTCGACCATGGCCGACGCGCGAGACTTCTCCAGCAAGCTTCCGCCAGAGATGCGCCGCATGATTTGCGGTTTGGTACGTCTCGAGCCTGATTTTAGTTCGTTTGCTGACCGAGTCAGCTTCCAAAACACGACCTTACGAACGTACGCTTGGTGGACAAGCAATGGAGCGCTGCAGCTGCAACGGTGCTCTGGGCCCAGGTGAGCGTCGACCTCGTCGAAACAGCAACCAGAAAGTTGGATGCTCTGCTCAGTCATGATGTCTTGAGCAACATCAGAGACATCACGATCACCACCGAGTCGGGGAACTTAAGCTCATAATCAATACAGTCAGCGACCTGGAATCTCCTTGGCCTACTCATGGCCCTGCCTCGAGATTCGCTGCAGTCTTTCAGGAGCGTGAAGTTCAAGGTGGGGTACCACGTCCTCAGCGCAATTTTTCGCGCCCATTCGCGTATCAGTACTCTGGCGGTCTACGTCGATGAGTCCAAGGCGCCCGGCGACTTCTCAAGTGGGTTGCCTAGTGCGTCCCGCATCCAGAACAGCTTGAGCAATTTGCTTTGTGTCATTATTCACGCTTCTGGCGAATCTTCATACAAGGAACTTTCCACCTGGTTCCCTTACGCGACTGCGCTCGATCGAGTCGAGATCCAGGGAGATTCTTCTGGTTCAGGCACGCACTTTACAGGATGGCAACCACTGCTCGCGGGTGCTCCGTTGTTCAAGCTTTGCCATTTGCACCTGCTTTACTTGCAGTTTTCAGAATCAGCAGGTGGTATCGTCGGAACTTTGCATTTACCCTCCTTGAGGCGTTTGGTATTGGGTAATTGCTCCACTGTTGCACCGTTGCTCTCAGCTTTAGCACAGGGCCTTCGGACAAGCGGGAGCTTCTCTCTCGCTCAAATCGGCATTCTCTGTATAGAGGCATCCGAGAGCGACGTCGAAGCTTTGGAAAAGGTGTTTGCATCTTTGGAGAGTTTAGAGGTCGTTGCCTACAGCACTATGAAAGGTCGTTTACCCAGCCTGAACACTCTCCAGGGTAACGCCGACTCACTGCGGAATCTATTCGTAGATTCTTCCGGTTTCGATCAGATCTACTCTATGCGCGACTTCGAGCAGCTTTCCGCCAAACTTACCAGCCTCAAGAAACTCAGCTTGAGTGTTGGTGATCTCAACCCTATGATCGATTACTTCGATGTGTTGGAGCCTTTTGACTTACGCAATGACGAAGAGTACATGAAGAAACTGGTAAGATGCCATATAGACTTGTCACTTCATCGCAAGGCTCAAAGGCTAAAGGTATTTAGGGATTCGTTGCGCGCCTTCCACAGCTCGAAAAGCTGTGCATTCAAGATCCTCCATACGCATCCACCGGTTACAGTCCCCGGCAAAGACAGCTTCGGTACGGTCAGGTTGCTGAGCAGATCCTCGGCCATATGGCTGTCTCCGGCTCGAAGGTTCAGTTGCTCAGTTTCCGACCAAGTCTCGAAGTTGAGAGTGGAGTTGAGCACGAGGATGAGGACGATAATGGACATGTGTGGCCGCGATACATGTACAGAAGGGGTGATGTCGTTACGCACGCGCGTGGGATCGCTCAGGTTGTTAAGACTGTTGCGGTGCCTGTTACCTTTGAGGCGTGATGAAAGTACCGGGGAAGACGGAGACGGAGGATCGTGGGAACAAACATGAATAGGTATCAAGAGCTCAAGGTAGGGTTTAGCACGCTACCATGCAGATAGAACCATGCGACGAGATCAAGTCAGATCGGCTGGTAGGAATAGGCTAATCTCAAAGAATTTTGGAGATAGTCTATATATAAGACAACTACGCAATCGCCGATATTCATGATACGTTCTTGACAACCCCTTCGACACGATTGCGTGCACGATGGTTGCAATTGATTCTTTATGTTTCTTATGGACCATGACTTCCTGAGCATCAAACCTCTTCCGAAAACAGTCGGAAGCTCTTCCAAATGACTTTCGAATCTCAATCCCTCCATCAACAGAACGCTAGGAAACATGTGATGACCGTCACATCCTTTCGCTTACTGCTAGTTCGAAGAGAGTATGGCAGTCTTGAATACATGGGCTACGTTACTAGCTTTTCCCTGCTATTCCTTCACCACCGCTTCCACATGATAAGCAACAGGACGCTTCTGCCTAAACGCCTTCCTATACGACGTCGGAATGTGTTTTGACGAGATTTGGATGTACCTTGATCGGCTCCACCACCTTCTTCGGGATAGTCTGTACCCCTAAGCAGGCGAAGAACGAACTTGCGCCGCTTTCGCTTTGGTCTCGCTTCGATATGATCTCGCCGTTCATCTGAACTGAGAACAGCCTCGGATGAACCCGGGTCTTCAACAACATGATCTTCAACATCATTGCCCACTTCGCAGAGGCCTGGAAAAACCTCAATATGGTCCGACGACGCGCTTGTCGAGGCTGATATCACGGTTAATGCTCCCACTTCACTACCCTGCTCCTCGGAGGTGGTTGTCTCGGGAACAATTCCGCTCACACCTGGTTCGCTGTGACCGGTGACATGTTCGGATGGTGTATACACAGATGCAGGAAGCACCGTCAGATCTTCTCTGAGTTCGTTGTGCATGCTGGTTCGATCTTCGCTGTCCTCTCTCCCCATAATTGAGAGTGTATCCATCTCCATGTGGGAATTCCTAGTTGCTGATTCTGGTGATTCAGCCTCCTGAACGGAGAGTTTTGACAAACCTTCCTGGCCATCGATGTCTACCACAATGCCGTCTGGACACTCAGACTGTGGTACATATATCGAGGAAGGCAGAAAGAGTAGGCTTTCATTCTCGCTGTCGGATTCATCGTCATACGTCCCGAGTCGGGACTCGCAGCGACGCACAACCGGCGGAGGTCCAATATACTCGCCAAGGTCGATCAGTCCTTTTGTCGAGCTCCGAGTCGAGCCACCAGAGCTCGAATCGTAGTGGACGGAGGGCGCATGGTCTGACTTCGAGGCAAAGCGGACGTGTCTCTGGCCAGGCGCAGGTGACGAAGACAGATCTATGGCTCGAATGTGCGCAAAGTCAATAATTTTGACATCATCTTCTGAAGTCGTTAGATAATCGACGAATGCGGCTGGGCTGGTAACGGTTCCAGCTTGGCTCGTCGTTATATCTTCGCTCAGGGAGGACGAGCTGGTGTCGTACATCGGCGCGTTCGCAGACTCTGTCCGAAACTCGTAGTGTCCAGTACTCCTGGTGGGTCTTAGCATTGGGGAGACGTTTTCTGGCAAATTCTGTTTCAATACTTCCAACGAAGTCGCCGGCTCGGCAAGTTGTTTTGATTCCGATATCGAGGTGAATGGTGGAAGGACAAATGCGCGCTTAGTCGGAGTCTCTTCCACGCTGGTCTCGTTCTCGACCTCACGACAAACGATAGGCGCGAAACTCGATCTGATTGATTTACTCCTTCGGTGACCTCTGTGATGTTCTCCTGCGAAGCCAATCGCTACCTCGTCGTGAATAGCACGCTGCTCAAACCGCTGCCTGAGCTGAGCCACAGTCTTCTCGCCTGACTTCGGGCTACGCGATGTGCCATATTGGTAGTTCTTCGTGGAAAGCTCAGTGGTCCAGCCAGTAGTTGATGATCTTCTTGCATCAACTTGAGCAAAATGTTGCTCTGAAGTCGATTCTACATTCGCTTGACTCGAGACGCGATCCCTGAAATGAAGATTGCGGCCGGTGTTCCATGTACGAAGATCCCAAGAACCATGACGGCGGCGGACTCGGTAGGACGGCAGTGAATTGGATGTGGGTGGGGGCTTCTGCTCCGACATGTCGAGGGACGTCAGTTGGTGTATGTAGCGCAGGGCAACGCCAGACGCACCCACATCTTGGAGAAAGTGTATTTCGAGGCGCTGCGGTGAAAGCAGATCTCAACGCTGCGTCACGGACGCTCAGGCCTAGGCGAGCTCAGCGCCGCAAACCTTTTCACTTTCATTCACTGGATATGTGTGGAGGCTCTCACGGCTCGCTCACCTTGTCAATCTTTATCGTCCCTGACTATCGACTCTTCACCAACTGTCTCAAACTGAACCATAACCCAAGTCCTTTGACAGTCCCAGAGAGATTTTTGTCAAGTCAATGACAGCATCTTCACCACAATGACTCTCCAAAGCCGCAAGCCAGTCCCAGCGGATAGTACTTCTACTCGCGGCCTTCGCAACATACTCATCGGCGAGCATACCGACCAGGGAAAAGTCCAATTTCAGCTTCGCCGCGACGCAAAGAACACACCCAACCTGAATGATCTTGGTCACCTCCTCGAGCTCTCCGCTATTCTGAAGGAGATGGGTGTATCGTTCTCAAAGAATGGTGAAATGCGGACTTACGGAGATCCACTCCTCGATGAAGATCTCGAGCGAATGCTGGACTTAGGTGCAGAGTATGATGCATTGTGGCTTACCTTCTTCACCGGTAGGAACGAGGAAGTGGAATACAACCTTTGGCCCGTGCCGCATGTCCTCAAGAAGATGCTGCAAAACGAAGGTGTCGCTTTTGACGACCACCACACACGCCTCAATCATGGGTCAGGCATGGCGAAACTCGTCAGGCTGGGTGGCTGGGTCGAGTTGTGCTAATAGATGGGCGTAGAGGCATTGCTATGGGCCGATCCGTACGTAAAGATGCATTTAGTGTGTTACAAGGAACGGACTGGCCTTCGAGCGCGGCAGGGACGCAACGTGGCTTGGCAGGGTCCCACCCCTAGCGCCGGATCTCACCGTTGGCAATCGCACCCTGAAGCTGATAGTTGACACTCGACTTCTAAAGTACATCTTTCTGAGAAGCTGAAACTCTCCGCGCCTCTCCTGCCTGCGTCCTGTCCCATGACATAATCACGTTTGCCGAACTTCCGCCTTATCGATACCTCTGCGCCTCGTCTGCGCCTTATTCTCTCCATGCATCCTCCAATCCGTCGATAGGCCAGCGGAGAGGGCAATGCAACCCCGAACACCCAAACACGTGCAGTCGAAGCTGTTCGCCTACATCGCAGCGGCCTGTGTTATTCTCACCACGTGCTCATCAAGTTGGTCACCTGTCTACGCGGACGCTGTCGAGATACCTACTGCGCCTCAACACGAACACCTCTCCCACTTCGAGCCGTCTCAGCTAGCCGTCGCCGACCCCGTACATAGCCATGATGGCGCTGCCGATGAAGGGCAAGGTGGCGGCTATGCGCCAGACTTTGCGTACTTCGCGCGAAGCTTGCTTGGCCGTCAAGCTGAGGAGGTGGGCAAGCTGAAGAATGACGAAAAGCTGGACGTCGACATTGCACCCGAGACCACCGTCTATTTCGTTTTGGAAAAGAGTCAGCTTCAGACACGGAACGAGGCGGGTGGCATGCTGAATGCGCTGGACGCAAGAAGCTCAGACACCTCTCTCATAAGTGGAGAGCAAGAAGAAGATGGATCCAATAGCAGCGTCGAGGAGGTGACAAGACGAAAAGAGACACTGGAGGCGCGCCAAACGACAGGGACGAGGGTATGGGTATCAGCCAATACTTGTAAACAGCCTCTGCCAGGCAACAACGCCTCTTCTACAGGCGCACCTCAACTCTCGCTATATGTTTCCACATCAGCGCAGAATCAAAAACCAGGCCCAAGTTCTACCGAAAATCTCGTGACGAACAAGACCGGCATACCTTTCGATGGTGGATACATATCGTTCGATGTGAATGCCACGTCTGACATTTACGTCGGGATCTCCGCTCCAAAACTGAACGAGAACTGGTTTGGTAGCTGGCACTTCGAGATCGCTGCGAGCACTCACGGATCCTATCACAGCTATAACCGGACCAATCCTTTCCTGTTCATGGTCGATACTGACAGCGAATCTACGCTCTTCATTACCTATAACCTTACCGACTCCAACAGCCCAGAGGCTATCGCGAAGTGGAACAACTCCAACCCGTTCAATATGTATGCGTTCCCAGCCGGTCGATCACCAGTCACTGGTATGGAAAACTCATACTGCGCGTTGAAGCAGTCGTTCAACTCAACAAACAACATCACGGTAGAGACGCAGATCACCACGAAGTTTGGTGCCGGGTACCCCAAAAGCCAGTTCAATGTGCACAACTTGAGTAACGCTGAGACGTACAACGGGTATCTCGTGGTCGAGGGTAATCAGGACACCGTGGATTTGCCTGGCGTGGGCAGAGTGCGCGCCGGTGGCAAAGTGTTCCAGCAATTCAATTGGACTACAAAAGCTGGTAAGTCCATCCAGTCGAACAGACACCGTCTTGGCGTCATACTAATCGCTCTACCAGACGACTCATGCCAAGTTCTCACAGACCTCGAATTTTGCGACAATGTTGCGTACGCCGTTCCGTCTTCTCCTGAATTCAAATTCGACGATGATAAACTAAAGGCCCTGTACGACGGCCAGGCGAAGCAGTACTTCAAGAACTTCACGAATTCGCTGGATCAAGTTGCGTGCGATGCACCCTCGACTGCCCAGTATTCACTTGCTCGCAACTGCACGGATTGTCGAGATGATTATAAGAAGTGGCTTTGCTCAGTCTTGATCCCAAGATGTGAGGACTGGACCGCGAACGACGACTGGCTTGTCCCCCGCAATATCAATGCCGAGTTCTCGGACGGCACCGTTCCTTTTGCGAACAACATGAGCGCAGAGTTCAACGCGACCATGCGTGATCGTTTCGGATACAGCAAAAGCCGCAATCCCATGATCGACGAGGACATCAAGCCTGGACCCTACAAAGAGATGCTCCCTTGCGAGGACCTGTGTTTCGACATCGTCAGAAGTTGTCCCGCAAAGCTCGGATTTGCATGCCCGAACATGCCCGCAAGGGCCCTGCAGTACGGCAAACGGGATCCAGACGGAGATGTCCTGACGTGCAGCTTTCCTGGAGCTGTGGTAAAGCTGAATGTTCAAAGCGGTGCTAGTCTCTTTAGCGTCCAGCTGGGCAGTGTGGCCCTTGCCACATCGACACTCCTTGCGATGTTTGTCATATCGTGGTAAGCCGATCAATCGATCAGACGCGGGAGAGTGCATGGGTACGGCGCAGCGGTTTGGTAGGACGGGAGTCAGTGCATTCCTAGGCGTTTGAGGATAGGTCAGCCCTGTAAGCAATATGCGACGAATTGTACGAATCCCAGTCTACAAGCTGGACGGAGCCTCCGGAAAATTTGTTGCCTTTGCCCATATTGCTATAGGAATACTTGAAACATGTACTTTTGCAAGGACTTGTGAGGTTCCGCTATCCCGCGTCTAGTCTAATTCGCCTAGCCGATCCTGATCTGCAGGGGACTGCTTAGCCTCCTCCATGACAGACTTTAGCAACCCCCCCGCGAAGGTATCAGGCATCCTATTGTTCTCGCGATCCCACGATGCAAATCGTCGCCCCTCGCCAACGCCCACCCAGTGATAATTGTAGTTTTGCCGGATGAGCTCTCTTTGAGCGTCCAACCCCTAACGAAGACGTTCCGGCCATTAGTCGATCGCCATGGCCGACATTACAGGGCCTCGACCTCCGAGCACCTCAGCACGCGCAGCAAACGCGCATCGCGTCCACAGTAGCTGCGATCGGTGTCGGAGCAGAAAAACCAAGGTATGGTGGAACCTTCCCGTTGTTCGAAGCCAAGACATAATTGACTAGTTCTGCAGTGTATCGATCCCGGTATGTGCAATTCGCCTCATCGGTGTCGTCCTCCCGCTCCACGCATGCTGACGTCTGGCAGTTCCCGGACCATGTCGTTATTGTGCCCGCACGGGAGCGATCTGTACTACCGCTACCCCGCGGAGGAAACGACCCTTTTACCATGTGACTGAAGAAGAGTATCAACTGTCTATGAGCATCCTCTCCAAAGTGTTCCGTGGTCAGCAACTCAACCTCGAATCATTGCGCAAGATCTCAAAAGCCATCAAGGACGGGTCACTCGTGTTGCCGACCTTAGATCCAGGCGGGTACATCGAGCCGCACCAGTCTCCAGAAGATGATGATGACTACTCTGGGGCAGATACCCCAGGCGAATGGACTGTCGAAGGAGAAAACTTACACGAGCCGCTGGGTAGTATGATGAGAGATTCTCAGGGCGTCTCGCGTTACGTCGGTGCTCAAAGTGACATCCCTTTCAACGGAGCGGTTGCAAACTTCTGCAAGCCTCAGAGGAAGACCGACCCTCCACCGGAAAAGAACACAGACATGATCCCTCCTGCAAGCGTTGGGCACTATCCACCTCAAGAAGAAAGCAAAGAAGAAGTGTACTGGCTTCCACCGAAAGAGCTGTGCTTCCACTACGTCAGCAGATACCGCAAAGAGGTGCATTCTATGTACTGGCTCTACCCTGAAGCAAGGCTCCTACAACGAATCGAGGACACCTACGCGTGGTATGAGTCGGCATATACAGTCAAACTTGAATATGGCACACCACCTCCAAGGAAAGGCGTACCACCATCTGTCTCATGGATTTGCTCATTATACGCTATGTGTGCCCTCGGCGCATTGCCGCGCAACGCCGAAGGTAGATCGCTATCGCCGGGCTCATACGCAGAGATGGCGACCAAAACATCAGAGGACTATATCGACCTCGTCAAACAACTCAAACCAAAGGTAGAAGATGCCGCAGATATCGATAGTATCCGAGCATTAGCTATAGCGGTTCGTAGCTCCTTAGATTGGACAGAATTACGCTGACTGTCTCAGGCTATAGCACTCGAGAATGCACTTCGGAGAGTCACAGCGTATCTATACATCGGCACCGCAATACAAATAGCATGGTCACTAGGTCTGCATCGAGACCAGTTGCCTATGTCGAAATCAGAGGAAGAGCGCGAAGAGAATCGACGCATATGGTGGACAGTGACTTCACTTGATCTAGAGATAGGGATGAGAGGTGGTAGCCCAACACTGATCGATGAACGAATTCTCAAGGTCACGACTTCGCTACCACTCGAACGCATTGGTCGTGAGTCGGTATGTCCTTCCGTTGTTGGTCCTCTTCCAGTATTAGCTGTGCTGATTGTGGCACACAGGTCAGACCCGAATTTCTTGGACTTTACACGCCACGCAAGTGGCTGTCAGCATTCCACGATCTTGGCGAGTGGAAGCGCCACATCATTCGAACGATTTACACGGAGCGAAAAAACGACGGCGAAGAATCACAAAAGATCTCGTTCTCGACTGTTTCGCACTTGCTAGGCAAGCTCAAAGAATGGCACCAAGGCCTACCTTTACATTTAAAGCAAAGTTCATATCGGACAGCACCGGAATTCCACAGGCGCGCGATAATAGTGCTTCACCTGCACTACTGGAGCACGAAGATTCTCCTTACCAGACCTTTCCTTCTCAATCTTGTCCTGAATAGCAAAAGGATACCAGCGGATAACAAGATTGGATACGAAAAGATGGCCACCGTATCCGTCGATGCCGCACAAAAAAGCGTCGAGCTGTTCCAGCAAATGGCAGAGGATCGAACGATCTCCAGCTTGACGACGTTCGACAGCACAGCTATCCTCCGATGCGTTACAATCTTCATGTGTGCATTTGGGTACTACAGGGTTTCCGAACCAAGGCAGGACGCCAACGAACGTATGGCCATCGCAGAACAAATGAAGAAGTACGCAAACGATTGCGTAGACATCGCTAGACAAATGGAACAGATCGGTTTCGCCAGAATGATCGTACAGGAGACGCCGATTCATCTGGAGGCGCTCGGCATGGGGAGAGGACCTACACCAGGCTACCTCCACAATGCCCTACTGGACGAAAGGGACGGCTCTCAAGATCCAGCTTTCAACTTAGACCTGACATCGCTCCAAAATCAACAGATGCTCGGTATCGAGTTCGATGACGTGGGTGCTCTGGACAATAACACGTTCCTCTGGACTTTCGAACCTGAGTCAGACCACTCCTATTTGTACCAGCCCCAACAGCAATATCCGGGGTACAACCGGCCGTGGCAATGATCTCCGTAGATCATCATACCACGGCGTCTTGCCTCTGAGCGAACCAGTACATATTCAAAACTGTGAGACGATTAAGCAAGTCTCCCGCGAGGCAAATTAGTCCATAGATTTACAAGTTGACATCTACATCAATGCACCCTATAATCCACTCTGATCGACCACATATGATCTGCACGCAACATGTCCCAATCAAGTCCTGGCTTGAACTTCACCTGCTCGCCCACTGAATGTGGCACGGTCCAAATTGACATACTAAGCTTATCTGGGTCTAGGTTGGAACGGTACCTGCGCACCTTCCCTGCCTTTGCGTCACCACCAACATCTCACCATGCTCAGCGATAGCCCGGCCTCCCAGAACTTGCGCCACAGGAAACCACAACCCATTGTCGATGGACCGCCCGTTCCGCCCAAAAGCAGCACCAAGCAATCGCTGTCTCAGCGGCGGGGTGTTGTGCCCCCACAACCGCCCAGGCAGTTGAAGCCGTTACCACCAGTACCTCAGCTTCAATCGATCGAGGCAAAGCCTCTACCGAGACCCCCAGATAGGCTCAAGCTCGGGACTACAGCACTTTGGTTCGCGGCATTTGCTGTTTGGTTCTTGCTTATCGTGGTGATGTTGCCTGTCGTCATGGAACGAGAGGCGATGATTGGTGTCAATACATGGTTGAGAGGATGGTGGTAAAGCTTCCCAACTTGTCGGCGCGCAATAGACGTGACGACCGTCGAAAGCGTTTCTCACACCACCTCCAACGTCCTAAACCCAGGTCATGGCCACATGACATCACAGCATACGCGATATCTTCGCTGGTCGACTACTCGATTTCCATGTGGACTACAGCTTAGATTCCTGCTTCGTGGCATCGACCAGGCTCTTCCGCCCACCAAAGCCAAACAAGTACGCGGCAATCTTGCGCATTTGGATCTCCTCACTCCCCTCGGTAATCCTGTACCGCCGGTGATGCCGCCAGATATGCTCGAATGGATAGTGTCTCGAGTATCCGTTGCCGCCATGGACCTGAATGGCGCGGTCAGCAGCCTGCGTGCATAGCCGATTTGCCCAGTAATTGCACATCGACACCTTATCGCCGATTCTCTTCTCAATTTCGTTGTGTGGCATTGAGTCCATTTCCAGCGCCGTCTTACGGATCAGCTGGCGCAACATCTCGCATTGTGTTGCGAGTTCGACAAGTGGAAACTGTATGCCTTGGTTGTGCGAGAGGGGTGTGCCGAATGGAGCGCGTTCGTTCGCATATTCGACGGATTGCTGGACGCAGTACACAGCTGCACCGAGCGACGAGGCGGCTTGACGAATACGATTTTCGTGTACGAAGGCTTGTGCAACGCCCAGGCCATTATGAACGGGCCCCAGGGCTGCGCTTTCGGGGACCCAGACGTCTTTGATCGACACGGTGGCGTGGTCGGTTGGCATGTTCAGCGTCCTGCTCAACGTCAGCACTGTACCTCAGCTCGAAATTTCAGTTACCCACCATTCATACGATTCGGCCTTCAATCCTGGCGTATCCCTTGGTACAATAAAACAGCTTATCCCCTGGACCTGTCCGTCCTTCCCGCTCGTTCTCGCAAAGATCGAGCAATGCGTGGCATGGTGCATACCAGTCTGCCACTTTTTGTGTCCATTCAGCAACCACCCATCAACCCCAGCCCTCTTCTCCGGCACACCTTTTGTAGCCATGTGGGTCGCGTCACTCCCGTGCCCCGGCTCCGTCAATCCAAACGTCATCCTGAACTCGCCTCTGAGTCTCGCTGGAATCAACTCAGCCTTCTGCTTCTCACTTCCAAAATTCATCAACATAATGACATCCGGGAAATTCCCAACCATACTATGCTCGTTCTGCAGATCGTTGAACAGCCCCAATCCCTTTGCCGCCAGGTGTTCCCTTATAACAGCCATCCACAGATTGCTCCCTCGCCCATCTTCGCTATTCTGCCCGCCATACTGCTTAGGCAGCGAGAGCCTATAGAACCCCGCTTCGTCGGCCAGCCGCCGTGATTCAGACAGCAGATCTTCCCATTCTTTGCGTGGAAGACCGCCGGCGTCCCAATCTGTGCGGCTGTGTTCGCGCCGATGGTCGAAGAAGCGGTTGTTGTCGTCTTTGTGTTGAAGCGGCAGGATGGTGGTTTCGATGAAGGTGTCGAGGTCGGCGAGGTACTTTTTGAGGTCGTCGGGAATCGAGAAGTTCATAGGCGCTGACATTGTGTGGGCCTGATCTGCGCCGTTGTGTTTATGGAGCCGTGCAATGTTTGAGACGGGTGGAGGCGCCAATCCGTGGCTTCAGCGGTGTGGGTAGTTTACGGATGCGTTCAAGACTAATCCGTAGACTTGAGATGATATACTATCGATCGGTAGAAACATGCTGATGACTCGCGCTGTCTTGTCGCGGAGAGCTCGTCGACCGTTTGTGTTTGCGGGGAAAGCAAGCACGGGCCGCTCTTGCGATTCGACCTCGGCCGTTTTCCAGCCTTGCTGACGGCAGTATTCGGCAACTCCTCTGACTTCGCTGCGTCGCCGTCTTGCTTTCTCTAATGTGCTTATGAACTATGACCTATGCACGTCGTTGATCTTGTGGCACTGGATTCACTCGAATCTACTTTAGCACTTCGCATACAATGTGCTCCCAGACGGGTCTCTAGACTAAGTACATGGGAAGGGCGCAAGAGAAGAGCATCTAGAATAAGATGCAAGGCGAGATAGAGTGGCATAGTCACCGAATAGATGAGCGTGAGTGTTTTCGCCACAGGTAACGATTCCGATTACAGCAGAGACACCTTTCGCTGGCTTTCTTCTTCAACGCCTACGCTGCACGCTCATGGCATCAACGAAAAAAAGTGTAGAGTGCAGGTGTGTGACATAAACACCACGCGAGTTGGTTAGAGTTCATGACTGCCCCCCCCCCCCCCCCCCCGATATCATGTAGGAACAGCCCTAGAGTCTCCGGGGCCCGTGGTAGGTACAATTGGCACTGGATCGGCCAAAAGGTCGAAACGACAGATTGTAGTCTCAGCGCACGCTGGCAAGGGTCCCGACTTTCCCCAAGGAAGTGTTTGGTTATGCGAAAGATTAGAAAAAGTGGGTGAACGTTGCCCGATGAAACTCTGACCTATGTTGTGGCCCACCTGCGTGTCGCTTCCGCGATATTGAGCAAATGACACTAACAACTATCAGCTTAGTCCAAAAGGTATTTTCAACGCGGGTGTAAGCTGCCAAAAGCTTGCCAATATTGGTTCTTCTGCTATGTGGGGAGCGCTGCTGCATCAGAGTTGGGCATCGGACAGAGATGGAACCAGGCACTCGGTGGAGACTTCTTTCTCTCAGACCCGAAATGGCAGCAGCACTCAAACATACGTTCATAATTGGCCTGACGTCCGCACACAGCGTCGAAATAACGAATACGCGCGACACGCTCGCACTTATCTCTCGCAACATCACCACTTCAAAGTGACGAAGCACCCTTTCCACACATGATGTTGGTTTGAGGGAGAGTAGTTACTATGCTCTGAACAAGCTTCTTGAAATATGCCACGATATTCGTAACATCATCTTGCCAGAAGCTCACAGACTCTGGCGAAAGGGTTGGCGAGACAATGAAATGACCGATGAGAATCGATGTTGCGATTTGGGCTTCCTCGTCAAGACGTCTAGAGGGCGGACACTGTTTGTGCGGCCGCAAGTAGATCTCCAGTCCGCTGTAAAGCTCATCAACAGACTAGGTGGCCCTTCACACGAACGTGCTCTTCGGCAGCACCGACTCTGACAGCGTACACTTCTTAGAACCGTTTCCCAAACGTGTATCTGCGCTTATTACCCCCGAGCGTCTTGCACTCGTCAGTGTAGAGCTGGGAAATCCGGGAGATCTGACAATTCGTCTGTCCTTTCCCGTGCTGGATACCTTGGAGTTGGTGGACTGTCATGGAGTCGAGAACGTTTTTTAATCTTTGTCATAATTGGCGCCCCAACACTCGACGTTCATATGGGCCAGATACTCATCTAAGCTTCTTCTTTCTGAGTTGAGCGCGAAGCATGGTGCCACTATCGTGCAGTTCCTCAGAAGCTTAGAGCGACTACAGCATCCCTGTGTTCAAATTTCGCCAGATATACAGGAAGGTGTTCTGGGAAAGAATAGTTTGATGGCAAGTCTGCCAATAGGACTACGAACACTCTCTCTTCGAGTCGTACAGCTTCACCAGGAGCACTTGAACGAGATTGGACGAGATGTCGAACAACAGCCGTACTACATTAAGCCTCTGCTTGCACCACTATCGACCAGCACGGAAGAAAAAGGCAAGAGTTTCGAGCTGATGGAGATTTTGGACTTGAGAAAAGAAGATCTTGCGCTTATGAGAGGGTTTAGAGCGGGCGTTGAGCCCACTATCGATGCTTATATCAGGAATGCTACGGAGTGGGATGGTTTGTGTAGGTCGAGGAAGTACGAACATACTGTCACACAGCAATGCGGTTAACAAAGCTATTGGAACTGCCATCAAATGGTGGCTAAGAATCGCGGCAGTCAGCATGATAGATCTTTGAATGTCGCAGTAGGTGGCGCAGATCGACGGGTACCTTTAGACCCACTCACACAAGATTGCAGTAGGGTGGGATATTCTCAAATGTATTCACCAGCACTGACGCGCATTGCTACCTTCATCCTGACTTGATCTTCTGCCCCATCAAAGGTATCTGCACGTCTTCGCTCAGCCTTAGCCTCGGTCCCGGAATGTCTTCCGTTGTCTTTCTCTTGGAATTGTCATCGAGATTGTTCCACATCAACAACAACTGGATGTGCCCTGGTGTGATACCCAACTGACCAGAACCCCAGTGGAACTGCCAAAGCGAAAGCTTTTCATTGCGCGCAGGTGCTTTCTTGGCATCGTAGTAGCATGCTACATCGCCGAAGCAAAGGAAGACGTGCGGGAAGCCATCCTGCTGAGGCGTGAGTAGAGTAATTGATCCACAGAAGGACGAGCTTACGATTGTGTAGAGTTGGTCGTAGATGTTTGACTCGTATGTCGCGTTGCAGTTCCAGGCGTGATCAGATTTGCCGTACATACTGTCCGTATTGCGCTCCTGCGACTCGTCGTTGAACGTGCAGTTGCCTTTCCTGGTTGACAAGGTATATGGGAAGGTGTCTCGTCTGGTGAAGGTGCCGCATGCTGCTCTATCGTTTGCTGCAACGAACTTGCCATCCTCGCTCAGGCAGCCCACTTTGTCTGCGGTTGGCGAGGCGGTGCGCCAGTCACTGGAGTTAAGGACGAAGATGTTGCCGATGCCGGTGAAGTCTTTCTGTGTAATGCTGGCGCTTGCGCTGATTGCGCAGAGCAAGAAGCTTAGCAGACTGGTCGTGACGCGCATCTTGATCGCTGCAGGGGTAGTTCGGTGAAGCGTTGAAGGCCCTCGACACATCGTGGGGCGCGCAACTCTTTATGGATGCCTTGTAGGGCTTTGTCGGCTTGTAGGCGCGTCGGTGCACAAGGGATGATGCCGAGCGCCGCTATCAGATTGCTTGTTCAGGATCACCTTTATTCTCAACCTTGTTCCTGCCTTCCTTTTCTGCAAGATAGATGAGATAGGGTTTCGAGAGCCTATTGCATACGTCTTACGCTATAGAGCGCACACCGTTCGCAGCTTCCGAAACAGACGAAGGGTGGAGTCTCAATCAAGCAGCCGGCCTGAAGACTTCGACCTGCGTCTCTTTGGGTCATAGACGATGCTGACAGGTCGGAATGCTGGCTCACTCTAGCGAATCGGCAGATAGACGTAGTACGAGAATGCGCCACGTGCCACAACAATATAGGTGGGCGAAAGAGATGCCAGACGGAGATGACAAGGAATATCGATGGATACGTGAAAGGTCAGTGCATATACTACGCTTCTTATAAGCCGAATGAGGCAGGCAACAGCTCTTGGTATGGAGCTTGTCAGCGAGAAGAGGCTGGTTCGGAGTCGGACATTGGGGGGAATGCAAGCCTTGCCGAAGCTAGCTTCTCAATACTCCGGCTCAACTTGCCCGTATTTCCAGATCGCTCTCCTGAGAGAGCCATGAAGCGCATCGACGCGTCACGATGGTTCGACACCAACCTCCTTCAACCGCAGCGGCAGAGTCAGTAGCTATGGATTTGTTTTCGAGATCTTGTGTATCCACTAGTTCTAGTAAATCGTCTTTGCCTGCTCTCCTTCCTACAGACCGGCGTTGCCACCCGCTTGTCAAAGCATACATGGAGCTACCGGCTTTTGACAAGTTGCTGCGGTCTTGAAAAAGTTCTGTCGAGCTTACCGAGCTTGAGGCCTTAACTGCAAGTCACCAAGGACATCGGTCTGACGCGACCGCTTGAAAAATCGAGTTCCCTCTCTTTTCGTTTACGCTTTCCACAACCACTCTGGCCTTGTCCAATATCTCCCATCTCTCTTCTCATCAGGATGCATGTTCTTTGGGCAGCATCATATGGTGAGGCCAAAAATTTGACTAGTGTGGCACCTTTGTCTGGACCTTTGATAATTAGCGATAAGGCTCCGGGAAAGGCAACTGCAGGCAAGGTTTCGCCTAAAATCAGGAGATCCTCAAGGAATATGGACAGCCATATTGTGACCCAAAAAGTGTTCTGGTGGCTACAGTATTTTAATGTCGAAAAGAGGCTCACCATTAGAATTTCTGTCCTCACCAAATAGTACCATTTAGATGTAAGTATGGGAAACGCGACAAGGCTGAGCATGACCTAGCTCCCGCAATTTGACGCAAGCAAGGCAGAGACCAGTGGCGCTGTCGTAGACCGCGGTAATGGTCGCTATGATCTCGTCTTTGCACGCAAAGCCTTTCTGGCAGACACAAGAAGAATTGTTGCATCCTTGTGCGATGGCAACCCCGGCACTATCGACATTGGTCTTGAGATGCAACACAGAGGGAATGCCGAAGGGCCAGAGTCCATCGTCCACGAATTTCTTGAAGCATGACCCAACAATCTGGAGAGCAGAATTGCATAGCTCGTTTCCGGTGACTACCTCGTTGAAAGCTGCCAGAGCCTGCTTCTGGGCATTGTGTTGCTTCTTTAAGATCTGGTCCACAACGCGGATAGGCAGGACGTCCTGTTCCAGAGCGGCCATAATGTTTAACGGTTCGGAACAATCTCGAATTATGCTCTGAGAGATCTTGAAGAATTCGTTCGGCGTGTCGAAGATGTAAGCGGCGAGGAGCGGCTTCTCAAGGTCGTTGAACTGATTGATTGTTACAAGTGCCGGGAACCAGGTCATGCGCCACGGCTGCAGAAGATGCGTGCAGTCGTACTTGTCTGCCACAAGAGCCAGTGTGCCCAAGTCGGCGTAACCCATGCTGGTGCTGATGTCTCCTGTCTGCAAGTGCATATTCTTACAGAGCAAACACATCGCTGCTGCGTCATCGTCTGGGAGCGCTACTCCCGGCGGGGATACTGCCGACAATGACTGGCCTTCGAGGAGGCGACCGTCGAATATAGCCGCAAAAACTGGCGAGGCGAGCTTGAGTACTCCCGACCAGACGAGAAATCGACGCACACCAAGTCGTAAGATGACATCTCCTTCCTTTGCCAACACCTCTAAAGCTTCAGTGGGAGCGTTAAGGTATGGTTCTTGCATGTTGACTTTCATTGATAGCTGGGTGCTAATGAGTAAGGCTGGCGGTATTCAGTTGTGTGCGGTGAACGGAGAGTGACGCCAAGGATGGTGTGTTCACAGTGAGAATGAAAATCCGAGTGTGCTGTCTTGAAGTAGAACTCTCTCGCCAGTCGCATTGCGAATAAGTATTTCGCAGGGCTGAGTCGCAAAGGGTCTCTTCGCAATACCACGGTCCAGCGTCGAGCCCCTTGTAAGTGCAATTAATCTTTGCCAATGTTCAAGTGCTCCGCTCTCGGGAAATATGGACAGTAGCCCTTGCGCATCATCCGCATGCAGATATAAGCGATCTCAGAATTGTCGAGTTGGCTCCTGCGTAATCGCTTCGGATACTCGACGTTGGAAGAGCAACGGGAGTCGCGGGAGGCGCAGCAGTGCCTAAACACGACTGAAAGCTAAGTCATCGTGCGTTTGAGATGCGAAAGGTTCAACACTACTCCAGATTGACATTATTCGAAGTGACCTACTGACCGCCTTTCGAGGAGCTACGTGATGGGCTCAGATCAGCCATTCCACGGCGGGCGAATCGCAGCGAAAGTCTTTGTAGCCGCCAGGACAGCTTTCGGGCTGCGTAACACCCTTTGCTGGCCACTGACTACATCTCAGACCTACCAAGTTCGTGTAGAAGCAGGCCACTGAGCTTCCTGCATTCTGCTAAGTAGCCGTTCGATAGCTTCTAAGTGCAGTACCGCGTTGTATCTTGGAGTGTGTGTTGCATACACATGACTTTTGCACCGACTTTGGTGTCGGAAACGCGTCGCTTCATTCTGGCGAAGTTGAAAACGTCCTTGCTCGATCGCTGTCGTGTTTGGGGGTCGTGCGCTTGGTTGTTCCCGCTGTCTTCTCCAGTGCGCTTTCGAAACCGAGATTCGAGCACCTCCATGTCCCGGATAGGTCCTTTGCAACTCCGAGCTATGGCGCGAGTAATTGAGAAAGTTCGCCTGGCAGCAGCACGAATTTGTGCAATGCGTCATCTGAACATTTGCAATTTCCGAACTGGCTTACTTACAGCGTTGTCCTACAACTCGAGAAACTCGAACTTGAGCGCGTAAACTCATGGCTTGCGACTGCTTGTTGGCTCCAAGAATCACCAACTTCACTTGTCTTCGAGCTCACAGTGACTTGCTCACGCTCGGTCGAAGAGC
Source organism: Didymella glomerata (assembly GCA_030271015.1). NCBI lineage: Eukaryota > Fungi > Ascomycota > Dothideomycetes > Pleosporales > Didymellaceae > Didymella > Didymella glomerata. The sequence goes on from JAJOHN010000012.1 coordinate 572,776, forward strand.
CTGCACACCGCAACGGACACGTTGTTCTCATGGTATCGCGCTAATCGTCATTTGTACCTTGGCTTGCTGTTGGCTCGATCTTGGGGCGACTGCAGCGGGCAGCGCGGTGCGGGGACTCGATCTCTCGATTGCGTCGCAGGTCCCGTGCAGACAGGCAAGGTCTCACCCACTGCTGCTTCTAGTTGCGCAATGCGAGCCAGAGTGAGCAGAGAGCAATCGCATTGCAGCCAGGCTGGCTTTGCAGTGGCAAAGACGATAAGACGAATCAGTCGCGGAAAATGGAAGAGCGTCGAAGGCGATTCCAGCAGTTGGAGCTTTAAGCCGGAGCTTCGAGCTCAGCAGGAGCTACCTGCCAGCTTGAGGACGGCGACGGCATTCTCTGGAACCTTGAAGGTTTCCTCGGGCAGGCGGACGACGGCGTCAATTGTCTCAAATGGATAACAATTGCCGTCGTCGGGATCCTCGCCCGTAACGAGCGAATTGATGCGACAACATCATAGCCGTGGGCTTGATGTTCTGGAACACGCGACGCGCCGCGTTCGCTCGCATTCGGTTCGGCCCTTTCGGTGGCATTCGGCGAGGCTCGCAGCGAGCTTGTCCACGCAATCTCCGATCTTATCAGACCATCGCCGAGCTTTCGCCCCTAGAATCTGCGATCTTTGTGCGAACTTCGCGGTGGGAACTCGCGTCCGCAGCACCTCCGTCTGTTCACCCCGCCGCGGGCAGCTTTCAGCGCGCTCGGGCGCCTAGAATGCTCGGCCACCAACCCCACCTTCCTTGTGTAGTCGCGATGAAGCTGCAGAGCACCTTGGTGAGGGCTTTGTGGCTGTCAGATTGTCAGCGTGCGTCCTCCAGATTGCTGGGCTTTTCCCGAGCGCTGAGGCTTCACAGGGACTTGTTGGAAGCTCAGACTCGACCACAGCTACGCAATTGAGCTGCAGCAGTTGATCCAGAGGATTGCAGACGACCATCTCCCACTTTCATCCTTTGTTCCGCAGATATTTGGTATAGTTGGCCAGCATTCGGAACGATAGCTCTGCCGACAAGTCAAGAGCCCCAGATCGTAGCTCGATCAGTTTACGTACCGTCCATAGCAACAAGCATTCCAATTGGCCCTGTGGCGTCTAACCCTAGTAGCCTGCAACCTAAGAGCTAGCGTGTTGACGTATCAGCGGAGCATTTGTATGGATCAAACGGGTAAGCTGTAGCAGAGCTCCCCTGGCGCGTACTCGGACGCGTTGGCGCTATTCGTTGCGACCCCGCACCGATTGCGCTGCGAAGCAATTCCAAAGATGACAGTGATGTCCGCTGGAGGCAGGGACCACCTGTCGCGAGGCGATTGTGCATCACGAAGTGGGGAGGGCTCTGTGTTGAGCTGGCCGTGGTGAGCGCCGAATGACCCAAGGTTTCCAGACTTCTCGTGCTGCAAGCAGCACGCAGTGGGTACCCTTATGTATATATAAACCCCTCACAACCCCTCAATTACACCCAGCATCAAGCATTCCAAAAACACCAAAAAGAGTTCGACGTCACTTCGAACTACTTCCGGTATTGAATCCCTGGACCCCCTCTTTGGCTCGGGCCAGGAACGCGCGCTGACAGATCTGTCGTCAGATACACGTACCGAAGTACCTTTTTTCCGGTCGTGCCTATATATCCCTCTACGGAGCCTCAATTCTTCACTCATCAACTCATTCACAATGGTATTTCTCCGCTCAGCCTCCCGCCTTGCGCGCCCCGCGTCCTCCCTTCTCACAGCTCGTGCTGGACCACGATTGACGCCGGGCCTCGCCTCCCTTCGACAACCGAATCAATTCAGAACGCTAACCGCGACCGCTTCACAACAGGGCAAGGTTCTTCTCGTTCTCTACGATGTAAGTTGAGCTCCTATCGTAGCTCGGAGATAACAATCTAACAACGTCATAGGGTGGTGTCCACGCTGAGCAGGAGCCCCGTCTTCTCGGTACCACCGAGAACGAGCTTGGTCTGAGGAAGTGGATCGAGGAGCAGGGCCACGAGCTCGTCACCACCTCCAACAAGGAGGGTGAGAACTCCGAGTTCGACAAGCACCTCGTTGACGCCGAAGTCATCATCACCACACCGTACGTCCGAGCTCCCCCGCAATTGCCGCTAGACCGCCCCGCTTTCATGCGTGAGCTTGTTACATTAGCGTGCAGCAACATGGGAAATGAGCGACAAGGCTGACAATCATCGACAGTTTCCACCCCGGTTACCTCACAGCAGAGCGCCTTGCTAAGGCCAAGAACCTCAAGCTTGCTGTCACTGCTGGTATCGGTTCCGACCACGTCGACCTCGATGCCGCCAACAAGACCAACGGCGGTGTCACCGTCGCCGAGGTCACTGGCTCCAACGTCGTCTCCGTCGCTGAGCACGTCGTCATGACCATCCTCACCCTCGTCCGCAACTTCGTTCCCGCCCACGAGCAGATCGCCCGGGGTGACTGGAACGTCGCCGAGGTCGCCAAGAACGAGTACGATCTCGAGAACAAGGTCGTCGGTACCGTCGCTGTCGGCCGTATTGGTGAGCGTGTCCTCCGCCGTCTCAAGCCCTTCGACTGCAAGGAGCTCCTTTACTTCGACTACCAGCCCCTGCGCCCTGAGATCGAGAAGGAAATCGGCTGCCGTCGCGTTGAGAACCTCGAGGAAATGCTTGCACAGTGTGATGTGGTCACCATCAACTGCCCTCTGCATGAGAAGACCCGCGGTCTCTTCAACAAGGACCTCATCTCCAAGATGAAGAAGGGCTCATGGCTCATCAACACTGCCCGTGGCGCTATCGTCGTCAAGGAGGACGTCGCCGACGCTCTCAAGAACGGCCACCTCCGTGGATACGGTGGTGATGTCTGGTTCCCCCAGCCCGCGCCCAAGGACCACCCTCTGCGCTACGCTCAGAACCCCTGGGGCGGAGGCAACGCCATGGTTCCCCACATGTCCGGTACTTCGATCGACGCTCAGGAGCGCTACGCCGCCGGCACTAAGGCAATCCTCGACTCGTACTGGTCTGGTCGCGAGGATTACAGACCTGAGGATTTGATTGGTAAGCTGCTAAGGAACTGTTTCTCTGAACTCAATATACTAACTAATTCCAGTTCACAAGGGCGAATACGCCACCAAGGCGTACGGCCAGCGCTCCAACGCTGAGCGCACAACTGCTCCCAAATAAGCGATTGATCTTAGCATGTTGAAATGAATTCCCTTTTCTTTCTGACTGGGCGACGAGGTATGGGTACTCTGAGCTTTGTATAAATCAACACATCCATGAACTTCAACGACTCTTCTTCGCATGTGTGATGACCAACGTTCAACACGGCCAATTTGTGTGCGCAATTACTTCGACAATTTGTGAACGCATATCGTTCATGGCGCACAAGCTGGCGATGATCTAGTTTATCGTTCTGAAGGTGAATGTCTCGACAGGGTTACAGTGTAGTACACTGACTTTCATGTTGCAAAAAGGCCGGATGCAAGCTCGATCTCTACAGAAAAAAAGGATGTCGTTCGTGTGTATCCGTGTACCTATTGCGAATAGATAGACGCTCTGCTGGCTACACAGAAGGATTACTCTTAAATCCGACTTTCTTTGTAACATGAGAAACTGACATGTACACTGCGCGTCTGTCTGCCACCGCCACACGTCACTCAACGTCACACCCATGGAACCTCCATGTGCACCGGGTGTTGTCTCTCTATCTCCTCCAACGTCTCCCTCGCCTCTTCCCTGGCCTCCTCGCTTGCGAAGATCGTGGCTTCGATATCGCGCACTTCAGCCTGCTCTCCGTCATAGAGACCATACCAACCTACATCGTTTTCAATCGCATTGCAATCGATCCTGCCCAGCGCATCGGAGCTTGCATACACATGGGTCCACGTATTCTTCTTGGTGGTGAAGAATTTCCAGTCCGCGAGAAACCCCTCTTCGTCTCCTGTGTGGTCGTGGCCTTCGTACTTGACCTCCGCAAGCTCAGCTTTCTTCCTCAAGTCCCGAGCGTAGAAGGAGTTGGGACTCTCGTCTGCCTCCCTCGCAAGCGCCCTGTCCCATGGCGCCCCGATCTCGCAGTACGCGTCCTCGTAGTCTGCTGCAACGCACGCCCGCGCAGCCTGTACACGCATATCCGGCTGCCTCCTCGCGAGTTCGACGTAGGTCTCCGGCACCGCGAACTGCGGGTACCAGATGAGATGCGGCAGCTCCTCTGCCTTTGTGTGTGACGTGACGCGCTCGAGATTGTTGCTCATGATGAATCGCGCATGGAGCGCTCTCTTCACCCGTGGCGTGTCGAAGCGTGAGTGTCCGGCGTCGAGCTGCTGCGCTACCCATTTTGCGAAGAGAGGGTGGTGGTAGATGCCGCGGACTAGGCAGGGAATCTCTTTCGCTGTGAGGAACGGGCGATGCAGGCGCGCGTACCGGTCGATGTTGCCTTGCACGGCAGCCATGAGGATTAGGAGGTCTTTTTGCACCGTGGGTAGATCGGTGGGCAGCGGGTTGTACAGCAGGGGGACTACAATGGATTGGTCGGTCTCAGGAGCGTTGACGCTGTACGTATCGATGGACATGTCTTCTGTGATGTCGAAATGGCGCCTTCTGAAACCATCACGCCGGTATCGAGTTGGGAGGGATCGGATGGGATATGGTGTGCTGTACCGCTGCTTGATATCTAGCATGGAGCGTACGCATGTGTCGCCGTTGATGAGAGAGAGGCGTGGAGTGGATGGTGTGTAGGTCCGCGTGTAGTCGTTGAAGACGGCGTACTTCGCTGACTGGGAAGTGATTGTGTTGTAGATGTCGAAATTGCAGGCTTCGCGTGCTTCCTCCGCGATGTGGACTTCCGGAAGAAGAGAGAGTGAATGGTAAAGGTCAGTGTAACCAGCGATGGCACACACGCGACCGATCTGGTAGTTCATTTGCGGGTAACGTTGTAACAGCGCTCGGCAAGTGTCCTGGCTGGGAGTCTTCGGGTGCCAGATGCAGTACGGAAGCTCCTCAGGCTCGCGCATGTCCGGTATACGATTGTTCATGATGGCTTGCGCATTTATCGCGCGTGTGAAGTGGGGATCAGTGCTGTGCAGCTCTGTTGCAAAGCCGTCGTTGTACCTGATGCCTCGAATGACTGCTCGCTGAGCAAGCTCGAGGTCCATCATTGGAGGAACTTTGAAGCCCTGTAGCGCTTCTCTAATCCATACCATGTCGAATCGCCGCAGTCTCTTCTCACGATCACCTTTGTCCCGCTTAGACTTCAGCTGTGCGTCCTTCTCAGCATCAAGTTTCTGCCTGAGCTCTTTCAAGCGCTGCCTCTCTTCAGGTAGAAAGCGTACTGAAACGGTCGAAGTGCTGGCCACACTACAATACCTAGGTTTATTGATAGTTACCAGACATCTTCGTGTTGATGGCATGGCCCCTTTTGAGATTCGGGAAAGCCACCGCATCGAGGTCTTGCGTGATCTTCTGAACCTATGTCCAAGAAGAGCTAGGGTTTGTTGTTCGGTTAGAAATTGGCAGTCTGATGAGTCCCGTGGTGTAATTGAGCGACGGACTTCGCGGTCGCCTTTCTCGTATTAAGCGGGAGGCCTGAGTGGGTACCTGTGCATCGTTAATGCGCGACTATGATGCTTGTCTCCTTGAGAGTCGTGGTGCAGGACGTGTTTCGCGATCGACGACTTGTCAGTTGTAGCAGGCAAATGAATGATGCGCAAGGTATCATAGGCAAAGGACATAGGCAAATGCCCCAAGTAGATGCAGTGAGAATACAAGACCACCTGCAGCAGGTGGCTGGAAATGATTCTGGTACAATACAACAATCTATGGGTATCCAGTGAAAGGCTTCCGAAAGGCGTGGCGCGGCGTGGTACACGCGTTCGCTAACAAATACAGCGCATCGAACATGAGCGTCTCCTTAGCTTCTTGGCCGCGACAGCGACCGCCTGGTCTCGTCGACGTCCTCGTCCTCACTGTCGTCCTTGAAGCCCTGCTCCAAGTCCCGGCCCAGGCGCCTCTCCTCCTCCACCATGCTCCTCCGCTGCTCAAGCGCCTCCCTCCGCCTCTGGTCAACGGGATCGAAGCCGACCATGCCCTCGCCCTCCTCGTCATCGAAGTCACTCGACTCGTCGTCGTCATGGTGGACATGGATCGCAGGCTGGCGCGTCCAGTTCGAGGGCATGAACAGATTGTAGAGGGCGTCGGAGAGCTTCGTGCGCCAGTCGGCGGCCTGTGTAGCCATGGAGTTCGGCATGGGCAGGTACTGCGAGTAGCGGGTGCGGTGACGGCGGATGAAGGGCAGAACGAAGAGGGTGGCGGAGAGGTAGAGGACGAGGGCTATGAACAGCGGAATGAGGATGCCCTGGGTGTTATTAGCGGGCCGTCGGTGTGAGGTAGCCTCGTGGCGGACGCATGCAAGGGCTCACTCACCCTCAGGAAATGGGCGAAGCCACCCATGGTAGACGCTCGGGGCTATCCGCCCTTGAGAGCTGGGGATTCTTGGTGCTAGGCGACGCTGACCGAACTGTCAAGTGTCTGACAGGTGTCGGAGCTGGAGGCCTCCTGGACGTCTTGTCGTATGGAACTGGGGCGGACGCGCAGCCTGGGGGCTGAAGCAGATGTGGCCTCCCTTGGTTTCTAGTGACGGCGCAGAGCGTGTGCACACAGCAAACTCACTCATCCAGGCAGCCAGCATGCAACGCCAGCAAGCAGTACAGATGTTCGTAGAGAAGACATGCCTGGGCTGAGTGAGGGCTGCTGTCGTCGCCATGACCTGCCAATCGGACGTCACAGCGCGCCGTTCGCACGCTTCAGCCACAAGCACGCGCCTGCCCCTGCCCCGTAGCGGCATGGTCTCAGGAGAAGCCGCAGCGAGTCCAAGACCCCACGCGTCGAAACACGGTGGAGCAGACTCCTGCACGCTCCCTGCGTTCACGATCTACGAGCAACGCACCCAGACACACGCATTCGGGACTCCCGCACGTGAAGACTGCACGGCGGACATTATCATAATGCACGAGAGCCGCTAGCCCGCTCGGCCGCTTCCCGCTCCCACCAAACATCCTGGCACTGGACCCCGAGCGTCGACTTCATATCAACAGCCGTGCCAGGAGCGTCGCGCCCCGCCGCAGTTTCAGCCGCCGGCTATTCCTCCGCAGAGGATCGCAGCAGGATTTGCAGAGGCGATTCAAGAAGCCAGAGAGCAGAGAAGACGACGAGGGCCACGTTGGGCGCAGGAGATACGAGCTCGTGACAGCAGAGGCAGGGCCCCTTCACAGCGCCCGCGCCCGCGCATGCCATGGACAGCAAAGGCCGGCAGTCGTCCACGTCCAAGTTCTTCGGGCGTCGCCACAAGGACAGACCCAGCGGAAACGAGACGCGCCCGCCCACAGACTCGCCGCCGGGGAGCGCCCATGGCTCGCACTCCTCCCGCCAGTCCCATCGCCATTCCTCCAGCCAGGCCAGCGTCGACCGCCCCGTGTCGCTGAGCGCTGAGGGCATCTTCGCCAAGGCCGGCCCTATCAGCATCTTCGACCCGACGCAGTCTGTCGAGCCGCACCACCTGAACAAGGGCGGCGGCGACTTCCACCAATACCCCGTCTTCGACCCCAGCCAGATGCCCGCCAACGGCTACGACCGCGGGGGCAGCAGAAGCAGAGATGGCCCGCCACGTCCCCCGCCACACTCGAACCAGACCATGACCACCCAAGACGCCGCCGACAGAGGCGTCAGCATGCAGCAATGGGGGGACCGGGGCAGCAGCCGCAACAACCCCAACAACAATTCTTACTACACCGACAGCTCCGCCTACACACGCGCCTCGTCCGACCAGGCCTCCGTCTACTCGAACGACTCGCGCACCCGCGGCAACAGCATCTACTACCCCAAGTCCAACTCCAACTCGCAGACCACCTTCTCCACCATCGGGCTCGACGCTAGCAGTCTGCTGCCCATGGCCACCTCGACTCCCCGCGACTCCTCCCGCCACCACATCCTACACTCCACGCAGAACTCGCCCTTCAATTCGAGCGCAAACCTCGGCCAGAAGGGCATCGACATCGAGCGCCCGCCGGACCATATCGTCGAGAAGGAGTTCATGACCCTGATGGTGAAGCGCGGGTGGAAGAGCTTGCCTGAACAGGCTCAGCGGCAGATGCAGGCATACAAGATCGACAAGAAGTGGACGCTCGTGTATCAGGATAAGCTGGCCGAGCACAAGCACGAGGAGAAGAAGCGCCAGACACAGCGCAACACGGGCGTCTACAGCGGCGGTGGCGGCGGCGCAAACCCAGACATTCTGATCCGCGCAGAAGAGGAGGGCTCGCCCGAGTGGTACGTCAAGAAGGTCATGGACAACTCCATCACGAACAAGCAGATGTCGAGTTTGGAGATCAGTCTGCGCACTCAGCCCATCGCCTGGGTCCGCGGCTTCATCGAAGCTCAGGGCCAGATTGCCCTCACAAACGTCTTGACCAAGATCAACCGCAGGAAAGGAACAGGCCCCGCACCGCCACCGAGTGCTTTTAACAAGAACACCGAAAACGACGTCGAGCGCGAGTATGAGATTGTGAAATGTCTAAAGGCCTTGATGAACAACAAGTATGGTGCAGATAACGCTCTGAACCATCCATCCATCATCCAAGCCCTAGCAGGATCCTTGATCTCCTCGCGATTGAATACACGGAAGCTCGTCTCAGACGTTCTGACATTCTTATGCCATTGGGGCGAAGGAGGAGGCCACGAGAAAGTGCTGAATGCACTTGATAATCTCAAGGCGCAGTATGGCGAAAACGGTCGCTTTGACGCTTGGATGCGCGTTGTTGAAGTCACCGTCGATGGGCGCGGCAAGATGGGATCTATGGTTGGCGCCTCAGACGAAGTTCGCAGCGGAGGAATCGGTGTCGAGAACCTCTTGATGGAATACGCCATTGCGACCCTGTTCTTCATCAACATGATCGTCGACGCACCGAAACGCGATCTGCAGCTCAGGATGCACATCCGTGCACAGTTCACAGGATGTGGTCTTAAACGCATCTTCAAGAAGATGGAGGGCTTCCAGTACGATGTTATCGACAAGCAGATCGAGCAGTACATGGCCAACGAAGCTGTCGACTACGAGGACTTCCTCGAGCGTGAGAACAGCTCCATGGTCGACAGTGTCGATGGCGGCGAGACCAAGGACTTGAATGACCCTGCTCAGATTGCAGAGGCCATTCAGACCAAGGTCAATGGAACTCGAGCGAACGACTACTTCCTGTCTGCCATGCAGCATTTGCTGCTTATTCGCGACACGGAGAGCGAAGACAGGAACAGGATGTTCCAGCTTGTTGATTCGATGCTGAGCTACGTGGCTATGGACCGCCGACTGCCAGATATGGATCTGAAGCAGAGCTTGAACTTCACAGTGCAGTCTTTGCTTGATAAATTGTACACTGATGGAGAGGCCCGTCAGATTCGTGACGAAGCCAATGCTGCACGACAGATCGCCGATTCCGCTATTGCAGAACGCGATGAGGTTAGGGCAGAGCTCGAGTTGGGCGCAGATGGCCTCGTCCAAAAATTACAGAAGCAGGTCGCTGAGCAACAACGTATCATTGATCTTCGGGGTAGACAAGTCGAGCAGATGAAGGCTGAGCTTGCGGAGATGCAAAGAATACGGGCGCAAGAGCTCCAGCGCAATGAACTGGAGACCCGAGAGCTATATCTCATGCTCAGGGATGCTCAAGATGTGGCTGCCTCGGCGGCTAAGAAGTCTGGCAAGGAGGGTCTGGGCGCGTCTGATCCCGCGCAGATGCAGGGCATCATGGACCGTGAGCGCTTGATGAGTAGACTCGAGATCCAGCTTCAACGAGCGAAGACTCAAGCTACTCTTGAAGGCAAGACTCTCCAGATGGTTGCGCCAAGTGAGAAGCTGCGAGAGCTCAGAGAAAAGATGGATGGTGGTATGGGCGAGATGCCAGAGGACTACGGCGACGGTCTGCAACCCAACTCTTTCGGTTCTGTACGACGCGCGAAGAGCGGCGTACCACGCAGAAAGCCTGTGCCTGGCGGTGCTGGTGGAGACGACGAGATCATGTACGACGTCAACGAGGACGATGAGGATGTTGTCATCGAGAAGCCGCGTCTTATCCAGATGCACAAGCCGAAGCTCAGTGCGTCAACCGCCAACGCCCTGATGGGCGAGATCGCTTCCACCGTACCCAAATTCGAGGGCGACGAAGCACCAGCGAACGCTGCTCCAGCAGCAGGAGCGATTCCCCCTCCTCCCCCACCCCCTCCTGGCGCCCTTGGCTTCCCTGCTGGCCCTGCTGGTATCCCTCCACCGCCACCACCACCTCCAGGTGCTCTTGGATTCCCCGCAAACATACCACCTCCGCCGCCTATGCCCGGTACTAATGCTAATATCCCTCCTCCTCCGCCTCCACCGCCTCCTGGCATGCTTGGCTTTGGCGCGCCAGGCATTCCACCGCCTCCACCCATGCCTGGAGCGCCTCCAATGCCAGGCGATGGCAGCATGCCTCCTCCGCCGCCACCACCGCCGCCTATGCCGGGTATGAAGCGACCTGGATTCATGCCAAAGCCTGGCTTCAATGCCCCCGGCCACATGGCCTTGTCAGGACCTCGACCCAAGAAGAAGATGAAGGCTCTTCATTGGGATAAGGTCGATGCACCGAGCTCTACTGTATGGGCAACGCACGGTCTTACAGCCGAAGAGAAGGAAGAGAAGTACCAAGAGCTTGCGAAGAAGGGTGTACTCGACGAAGTCGAGAAGCTCTTCTTGGCTAAGGAGATCAAGCAGATCGGTAAGAAGGGCTCCAAGAAGGAAGAAAAGAAGCAGGTCATCTCCCGCGACCTGATGCACAACTTCCAGATCAGCATGGCCAAGTTCTCGCAATATCCTGTCGACGAGCTGGTCACCATGATCATTCATTGCGATAAGAGAATCTTGGATGACGGCGTAGTGATGGAGTTCTTGCAGAAGAACGACTTCTGCGATGTTCCTGACAATACTGCCAAGCTTATGGCACCGTACTCGAAGGACTGGACAGGACCTAACCCGACGGAGACCAAGCGTGAGCAGGACCCCAACGAGCTCACTAGGGAAGATCAGATCTACTTGTACACCGCGTATGAGCTGCACTATTACTGGAAGAGTAGGATGAGGGCGCTTGCTCTGACGCGCACGTACGAGACCGACTACGACGAGATCTCGAACAAGCTCCTCGAAATCTCGCGCGTTGCTGACAGTTTGCGGAGCTCGTCCAGTCTGATTAGTGTTCTGGGTCTCATTCTGGACATCGGTAACTTCATGAACGATGCCAACAAGCAGGCCAATGGTTTCAAGCTCTCCACACTGTCTCGTCTCGGCATGCTGAAGGACGATAAGAACGAATCTACCTTCGCCGATGTGGTTGAGCGTATTGTGCGCAACCAGTATCCGGGCTGGGAAGACTTTACCGATGAGATTGGTGGCGTTGTTACTGCGCAGAAGATCAACGTGGAACAGCTGCAAACCGATGCGAAGAAGTACATCGATAACATCAAGAACGTCCAGATGTCGCTCGACGCGGGCAACTTGTCCGACCCGAGCAAGTTCCACCCCGAAGACAAGGTCTCGATCGTCGTCCAGAGGAGCATGAAGGAGGCCCGGAGGAAGGCTGAGCAGCTACAAGTTTTCCTCGAGGATATGCAAAAGAGCTACGATGATATCATGGCTTTCTACGGTGAAGACCCTACCGACGACTCTTCGCGGCGCGACTTCTTCGCCAAGCTGGCCAACTTCGTCCAGGAATGGAAGGTACGTTATAAATCCTTTTTACAGCGTCCGCCCTTGCTAATTTGATCATAGAAATCGAAGGAGAAGAACATCAGCCTCGAGGAACAGCACCGCCGCAACGATGCTGCCATACGCCGCAAACAGGCACAAGCTGGGCCGCTGTCACCGTCCGTCAACTCAGACGACGGCGCCCCCAAGTCGCCCGCCAGCACGGGTGCCATGGACGACCTCCTCCAGAAGCTGCGTGCTGCGAAGCCAGAAGCAAGAGATCAACGCGACCGTCGCCGTCGAGCTCGCCTAAAGGATCGTCACCAGGTACGAGTTGCCTCCGGGCAGCAGATTCCGGAGATCGGTGTCAACGTGGCCGACGAAGACGAGGCCGCCGAAGAGGGTGAGACAGCAGAGAAAGCGAAGCTGCTCTCCCCAACGAGCGAGACGAATGAGTCCGAGACGAGCATCAGCGCAATCACCAGCCCCACCGCACCCACCGCGGATGTCGCAGATCGTGCAGCAGCAATGCTGCAAGGTCTTCAGGGCCCTGATGGCCTCAACAAAGACGGGAGTCTTTCAGTGCGGCGCCGCCGCGAGTCTGCTGACAATGAGCGCGAGCGTAGAAGACGTAGGAGACAGCAGGCCACAAGCAAGGCGAGCGAAGATGGCGGGTTGATGAGCCCGAGTATCCCAGAAGAGAGGGAAATGGATGGCGCAAGTGACGCTGGCGGTAGTGTCGTCGGCGATCATGAGGAAAGACCGGTCACGAGGGGCAGCGACGAGCAGCCGAACACCCCTACAACGGTCGTTGTGCCGCCTAGTCCGGAGCAGAAGAGTAGGGAGTTGCCTACACCGCCGCCTGATGAGGCATGAAAGCCTCATTTGCGTCATGAGGTGGGGGTTTGGTGTGTTTGGAGGATTTAGGGGGGTTTGGAGGTTGCAAAGAAGACGTCTGATTTCGCAAATACCCGTTCCGTTGTTGTGGGACATTTTCCATGTATACCTTTAACTTGAACGTTGGACTAGACTATCTCAGCATCTTTGTAAGCAGCTTTGAGCGGAGTTGGAGTGCATGCATATCAAGCGTATATGTTGGACGACTAGGATAGGTGCACTGCGAATCGGTAATATTTGTCCTTCGCTTGCCTGGAATGATCGTCATGTCGTCTATGATGCTACCAATATTGTGAAGGACTTCAGATGGGCGTCGCGAGCATGGGATTTCCAGGAAAGCCTCCAGTCCCAACAGCGACTGTTCCACGGATCTTGGGTTGTATATCATCGCGATGGTATGGTCGCTTCATTCTCTGGGTGGGAACCACGTTCACTCAGAGCGTGGGACAACAACAATACACAGTCAGTTCTTGGTCGTTTCATCTACCGATCGCGGCATGGAAAAGATTCTCTAGTGTAAATGATGTGTGTTATAGAGTGTTATACTAAACGAGCGTTTAAGTTTGATGCAGAGGCGCTTAATGCAGTTGTCAGCGTGCTCGATCTATTCGCCAAGCAACAAGACGCTGTGTGCATTATGCGTAAGAGATACCAATCTCAGTCTATCGGAATAATGTACTGTGCATAGCACTCAATTAGAACACACATCAACCTTCTGTGTGCCGTTTTGAATTCCCAAGTCGATTCCCGCTTGGTTGGACGGCAAAGGTTTGCTTTTGTAAGGTTGCGCAGCAATCGAAAAGCGCGAAGGACGTCACGATCTGCAACTCAGTCAACACGGACGGCACACTGAATCTTTCTGCTCTCGAATTGCTATATTTACGAAATATGGCACTGACGGTGAACCTCGAGCTGAGACCTCCAGGGGCCCGCTGGATCTGCATCGAGAAGACTGATATAGAATGGCTGTGTGTTATAGCTAGAATTGATGAGGGGCCTTCTGGCTGCTATGCGTCGATACTCGGCGTCTTCCTGTCAAACGACTCCAAGCGGAGCTTACTTCTCAAGTCTTGTGGAGTATTACGAGTGTATCAGAGTGTGCGCCAGTATTCCCTATGATTGATTGTACTCCTGGGCCAGTAGACGTATGTCGAAGGTGTGATAAAGTCACCCGTAGAACGATCGAATTGCATTAATTCCCATATACTTGATCTTCCATCAATCATCATTACATGTAGTCATACCCAGTAAAATCAGTAATTGGCATAAAAGGGTATTAGAGGTCTGCATAGGGAGGAGCTCCTTGGAGTGAACATGGGAAGCAAAGACTGGCCGCTGATCCTACTGGAAGCTGGAATGAGAGGACATCTGATAGAGATGACTCGAAGAATGACCGCAGATGAATAGGGCTGGAAAGACTTTGGGCTATGGTCTAGTTGTATTGTTTACTGGCATCAAGTACCTGGCATATCGCTCCTCCTGTTCATGCCACCTGCCACAGCACTTTCCTGCAACCAGAACGCTCTCAAACTTCCAGTCGTGCTTTGCGACCTTATACGCTCTCCATCGTTCAGAGCAGGCATTCCGATTGCACTGCCTGGAGTCTCGCCGTTTCGCATCGGCCCCACTGAAGTGGACTTCTGGAAGCCAAAGGAATGAACTGAGCGCACTCGATCTCGATCAAAGAGACTAGTCTGTTGATCTATGTGTCAAGTGATCGACTTTGTCCGAGTGTTCGTTTTCATCATAAGCACTGACATAGCAGCAGCTGGCGAGACTTGAGCTGCCGTGATCGGGTTCGAGTTGGATCGCACTGAATCAAAAGTTGCCATGTCTCCACGTTGCAACAGCTGCGGCGTGTCATCGATTGTCCGGCTGTAATGACAACCCAATGGCGTTCTCGTGGAGGATGAATTTGACGGTGCCCGACTGGTTGAACGACTCGATGGAGGTATCGGCATCGCTTGTAAGGGCTTCACTAGTGATCCATGCTTGCATGAGCTGCTGAAGATCCATGGAGGCAGGAAGCTTGCTCAGTCGGCGAATGACTTTCTTGTTACAGTCCATGAATGTGGATATGACCTCGAGCGCGTTGCCTTGTTTGTATTGCTCATAAGCAGGCGCGCCACCGGGGGTGCCTATCGCACGAGCAGCGTGTTGTACATTGAGGCCTATGCTACGGGGCGCGATAAGTGGAAGCATTGTTCAAGTTCATCTGGATCTGTGAGATGACCTGATTGAAGTCAATCCCGTCGACCCGATACGATGGTGCTGGCTGTAGCGATGCTTCGCGAGTCAAGACAAAGAAGGTGCTGTCCTGGATCTTACGTTTCAGGATGTTCCATCGTGCACGTGCCGGGTTCTTTTCCATCTCTGGCTGGAAGATAGAATATCAAGCAAGCTTCGCGTAGAAGCCTTCCAGTCGGTTGGCCATCCTCTCGAGGATTTGCATAAGAAATGTAGAGAGTGCGGAAACCCGGTCTACGTGTGAAGCTGCATCGAGCTCCATGATGCTATCGAACGTGTTCATGCCAGTGCACGCCTCCTCTCGAATGGCTTCCAGGAATTCCATGTCATACTGCACCGACCGCTGTGCATATGCAATGATGCCCTGTCGTGTTAGTTGGGTGAAGAGACTGGGGCTTCCAACGGCACTGACTTTCTCATGATGCCAAGCAGATTCGCTATTACAAGTGAACTGGGCAATCTGAGAGATCTCGTTCGACGCAGTTACCGCATCGGCAGAACTCTTGACCCGAGCAACGATACCGAGGACGTCTGACAGTTTCGTATTTGCGGAGGAGTCATTCGCCAGGGTGAATGAAATTTTCAAATACAACTCTTGAAGCTTCGCGCCGAAGAGTGTAGAGAAGCCTTCTTGAAGGAGTCGTGACTGGTAATGGTGGAACCTGCGAACACCAGCCAGTCGCTTTCGGCGCCTGACCCATCTACAACATACCGTAAAGCACACAAGCGACGGCAAGCTGAGACTGGACCTTGGGTGCTGCAAAATGCAAGGTTCTCAGAGTGGAAGGAGGGTGTTGAGTCGCGACGCGCATGAAACAATCCAAAGCTGGTGTACTGCTCGTTGCTCTTACAGCTACTGCAGCGTCCAGGTACGATAATACAGCTCACGCACATCTAAATATCTCTTGACGCGCTTGATGCATGTACACAACGACAAGAGCTGATGAGTGTGCTGGAGACGGTAGCTGGGTGGTAGCTTGACAATATGCATTCGGTCATGACCAGCTGCAAAGAGCGAAATATCGAAAGCTCTTTGGAGAGTTTTGCCAAGGAGAGGATACTGTTACGAACCTTGGTTTAGGGCATAGTAGAAGATAAGGCAGAAGAGGAAAATGCTAACACCCTAGAAAGATAACTAGAGGTCTTTAGGAAGGTTAGCATTAGGGACTAATAATACAGAACCTGCATATTCTAAAGTCTTAGCAGAACGCTATATTAGAACATATTATAAGGCAGGTTGAGGGCGAACAGAACACTAGACTAAACAGAACACTTTTGCTAAGACTATAACGTACCCTACAGGCGAGCTAATCAACAGGCAAGCTAATTACTTTTGCCAAGCCCCTACTAAATCCCAACCTATTTTGGCCCAAAACACTACACTTTAGCGCTCTATAGTAGACTACAGCATATATTATTATTTAGAGACTACTTCTATATTGACTTTACACGTTCGCGCGTTGTAGCTAGTCTTATTGCACCTTCTGCAGCGCCTTTAGGATAGCTTACCCCCTTAAGTGCGCACCTGCTTCTTTACCCTCTTTTTATTACTACGCGCCCTAAACTCCTTTAGAGCTGCTAGTTGCTGCCTATCTCTAACTATTAGGGTCTCTTCCTTCTAAACCTGCTTTCTTTTATATAATTTCTATTACGTAGCAGCCTTATTAGCTGCTTAAAGCTCCTTAATTTCTTATTAAGCTAGAACTAGCTTATAAGATAAAATAGCTCCCCTCTTTGCGTAGTGCTTAAGCGCGCTAAGTATAGAGTTTAGTAAGCTACCTTGCTGCTTCTTATACTTCTCTTAAATTAGAGTAGATTGCAACCTAAATTCTATAGTATTACTTAGGGTTTAGGACTGCTAGAGCACGTTATTAGTAGAGAGTAGTAGTAATAGAGTTTAAAGCTTTATATTAAGGGCTATTATAACTTGTTCTAGGTTAAAGGGGACTAATCTAGCACCTTAAAACTCTCCTTAGATATTGCTAGAAGTAAATACTATATTATTAGCTGCTTTAAAGTATAGCAGGAACTTAGTCTTTATAAGGTAGCTAATCTAGTTGCGTATAAGTATTTTAGCTTAGCGTCTGTACGCCTGCTTTAAAGGGGCAAAATAGCCTATATTAAGTAGCTATAGAAGGTGTAATAAGTAAGCAGGCATATATAGGGTAACAATCTTGTTATCCTTACAGTATTGCTAGAATAAGAGTAAGTTGTAGCTCTTATAGCTATTAATAACTAGTAGTTAGTAGATACTAATAGCACGCTCCTTTATATACGCATTAAAGTGCTTTAAGTAGTAAAGACTAAGTTTATTAATAGTCTAGCTGTTAGCAGAGACTCTAATAACCTAATCCTAGGGCAGGTCTTCCTTTTTATACTAGCTAGTAAGGTAGTAACGCGCTTTAAGGATAATAAAGGGTAGAATAGTCTATCTAGTAGCATTAATGCCCTATATAACTATTGTCTACTTCTAGTTGCCTAGCTAGACTGCCTTTAGCCTTCCTTGTCTCTCTAAAGCTGTAATGACTGCTCCTTAGGAGATCTAGCCTATTATAAAGCCTATCTTGTTAAAGTTATATATATTATTATTCTAGATGCTATACTTAGCTTTAATATTAGCTACTAGGCTAAACTAGCTCTGTATAACTCTAGAATCCCTACAGGGGGCTTGCTTATAGTTATACCTACAATTAAACTTTACTTTAAGCTCTAGCTAACGCTTGACAAACGTACTAGGCTAGTTTGTACTAATATAGCCTAGATTGCGCTTAGCGCGCAGAGAATTAGCTATAGCAGCTATATCTACTAGCTAAGGGCTAAATCCTTGCGCGTTAAGCTTAAGTATATGCTTAACAATTACCTGCTCCTTATTATTATCTAACCCTTATAAGTTAGGTATAGTATTAGCTTATAAAGGTTGTTCTGCGCGTTGTGTGCTTAGTATACTCTAAGGCACCTTATAGATAGCTGCAGCGTGTTGTTAGGAGAGATTTGCATCTTATTCAAGAGGTTAAAGTATAAGCTAGATCTAAGCCTTATTTAACGCGTTATTTTAGGCTAGTTAGGGATGCATTAGGGTAGTAGGGTGAAGTCTAGTAGGGGCTTGGCAAAAGTAATCAGCTTGCCTGTTGATTAGCTCGCCTGTAGGGTACGTTAACAGAATTTAGGCTAATTAAGCTTATAGTAGGTAATAGAGCTGCGCGCTACTATCTATACTATAAAGGAGATAATCTTAGATAGGTATTATCCTTAATCATCCCCAGTATAGGTAGTCAGCTAGAGTTTTAGGTTCTTTTTTTTAATCCCTCTAGCTACTAGCTAAGCGCTCAAAAAAGCTGCTACTAGTAGTTAGAGGGATCTCTATAGAGAGAGTAGTATCCTCCCTAATAATTAACAATCTTCCCTTCTCTTATCTACGTGCTCTGTCTCTATTATCTATTCCTCCTCTATATAATATAAATTCAGATATGCTGAAAAGCGCTTATAACTCTATCTACAGAGCGCTTTTATAAGCCTGTTAGCTAGCATCTTACTTGTTTTAAGGGATATTACTCAGAGGTTTCCTTTAGCGTATTCTTGTATTAACTATATATTTTAGATATCTATATAGCGTAGCTTAGTAGTAAGCTGCTTGCTCTTTTCTACTATAAGCCCAACTAACTGTTAATTATTGCAGGAAATCTCCCATAGAACACCTAAGCCTAATTAGAGCTTATAGAGGAACTATTTTAGAGCAGCGCTTTCCTTAGCAACTTGCTCTAAAGCTAGTAATTCTGCCTTAGTTATTAATATTGTTACTATTGCTAAGCAGGCTGCCTTCTATATAATAAGACCTCTAAAGAGCTGCATAATGTACCCCTCAGAGCAGTTAATAGCATTTCTAATTATCTGCAAATAACGCGTCTCTATATATAAGTAGTTAGCTTCCTTTATAAGCTCTATATTGTATACCTAGCTGCTTTGTTTAGTATGAGTATAATAAAACTTAATTAGCTGCTTAGAAGTAAGCCGCTCTAGGATTAGTTAAATAATAAGAGAGCTAGGAGGCAGTATATGCTATATCTAGGCAGATTATAATTGCAGTGTATAATATAGACCCTACCTGCTCCTAAAAAGCTTTAACTTCTGTTTTAAAGCTTCTCTCTTATGTTTAAGGAGCTCTTCCTGTAGCAAAGGTGTGTGTAGAAAGGATCCTTTATTTGCTATATTAAACTTAGTAGTAAGCTTGTCAATATAGGCGTTGTAAGTAAGCGTTATTATATAAGTAGCTTAATTCTGCAGTATTCAAACTCCTAGGAACTACTTAGCTGCTCTGTAATCCTTTATTCGGTATCTAGCTTTGATTGAGCTTATTAGCTGCTCTGCAGCTGCCTGGTTGTCCTTGTAAAATGCCAGGAGGATATTATCTACGTAGAACAGCAGTACTATCTTTAGGCATGGCTCTTCTTTTGAGGCAGTTAAACTAAGCTCCTAGAGGGTTGCAGACAGCTCCTTATACTATAAAACTAGAGAATTGCGCAGACTATGAAGAGCTTATAATAGCAGTACTACCTTCTTAGAGTTAGAGAATTTATCTAGGAGCTTGCAGACTACCTTAGGTTAGTGCTAACAGCTTATATTTAGGAAGGCTCTAGCAATATTATACTGCAGGAGCTCTAGGTTAAACTATACAGCAATTGCTACAATAGTTTAGAATGAGCGCGTAGCAAGTATTATAGCATAGGTTAAGACAATTAAGTCCTTTGCCTAGAGGTCTTCTCTAATATAGATTCTAGCTTTATACTTTATAAAGTACCTATCCTAATCTACTTTGCATATAAAGACCTATTTAAGCAGCAGGGGTCTTAATAAGGCGCTTAATGTATCTACTTCTTTCTAAGTTTTCTTCTTTATAAGTGTTTAAATCTCTTTATTATGGGCCTAGCTAAATAGAGCGCCTAGTAGGTAGTAGAGAAGATTTTTCTACTTCCTTGGAAGTAGAGAGAGCTTATTATAGTGTCTCTAGGGTTTAGATTTAGTAATAAGTCTCTAATTTCTTAGGGCTAATCCTATAATTACTGCGTAGATAGTAAGCAGCTTATCTTCCTAGAAACTATATTTGTTTGCGTATTTGAACAAAGTATAGAGTAGCTATAAGCACCTATATTACTCCATTAAGCCTATTATAGAGTACTAACCTGCTCTATCTAGGTCTATAAGCTTGTTGCGCTTGCAGTCTTATAACCTGCAGCTCCTCTATAAGGGACGGCCTTAAGTTCTCTGCTAATACGCGCGTTTTCTGCCTATGTTATCTACTTGCGTTGTTCTTTAAGAAGGTATTAGGACAATTAGCAATCTAGGCCTTCTTTTTAGTAGATTACTGCAATCCTCAGTAACTGCTAGCAAGCTCTCTTCTTAATTAGTTAAGTATACTTCCTATAAGCTACTAGTTAGTGTCTCCTCTTTATATTAAGGAGCTTCTCTATTTATATCTAGCTACTCTAGTTTAGGTGTTAGATTAGGGGAAAGTAGTCCTATATTATAGTATTGTCCTAGACAGATCTCTAGCAGCTTGCTAGCTAAGCTAGCCACGCGTGCAGTCTCTAGTCTAGGAGCTCTCTCTATACTAGACTAGCCTTCTAGTATTTAAGATCTCTCCTAAACCTTACCCCTAAGCTGTTACTTAGTAGACAAGCTAAGCAATAGGTCTTCTGTAATAGGGAGCTTAATTACTTCTCCTATATTAACAATCTTGTCCTCTTAATAGAGCAGCTTAACAACCTCAGACAATTTAATAATTAGTATTGCTGTAGCATTACCTCTCTTGTTATAAAAGAGCTGCTTATTAAAGGTTATGTTGCGCATTATAATTACTTAATCAAGGTTAGGGACTTATATGCAGTATATGTTAGAAGCTTAATATCTAACTCAGTACCTAATATAGCCCCTTAGAGTAACTTTAAAGCCTCTCCAATTACGCCTAGCTGCTTGTTCTCTATTCAAGGGATATGCTTGGCAGCTATATGCGTATATTCTGCTCTAATCAGGCCTTAGATCGGCTGTGCGTAGTCTAACCAGCTCAGGTTAGTACTAGCAGAAATACCAGGCAAACTACTAACTAAGCTCCTTATTTAGGCTGCAGAGATTATTTATATGTAACAGACTTATATTATATAGCTATGCCGCTGCAGTAACAACCTTAGGCTAGAGCTTCTTAGGTAGGTTTGCACTGCTCTTTATCTTGATAGATTTAGTAATTACCTCCTTACCTGCTCTTTCTGCTACTCTATTTAGCTTATATGTGTATAGGGGCACACGCTTAATATTAACTCCTTTATTAATTGCCTAGCGTTTATATTCTAACATTCCTCTCTATAGCAGTGTTATAGTGTTGTTATCTTAGCTAATATTACAGATTTAGAGCTTGTATTAATTGCGTACCTAGCTTAAGAAGTTTATAGGAATCTGCAGGATCTTAGCCTAAGTCTTCTCTTAGAGAGTGTATATAAAGAGCTTCTTACTGTAATACTCCTTAATTAAAAGCATCTACAATTCACCCCCT
Organism: Didymella glomerata; assembly: GCA_030271015.1. Classification (NCBI taxonomy): domain Eukaryota; kingdom Fungi; phylum Ascomycota; class Dothideomycetes; order Pleosporales; family Didymellaceae; genus Didymella; species Didymella glomerata. The sequence goes on from JAJOHN010000012.1 coordinate 594,216, forward strand.
CTGCCTATAGGCATATTAAACAAATCCTAGCTAATTATCTAGAAAGGCCAGGCTAGTTTTTTGCGCTTCCTATAGGAGATAACTTGCTTAGTATAGGCTATAGAGCATACCTTATAGTCCTATTAGAGCGTCCCCTATATCTGCACTCTACGCGCTTTCTTTACTAGTGCTTTTAGAGCTTCTAGTCCTAGGTAGCCTGCTTAGGCGTGCTAGAGATACTCTTTAGAGCAGCATAGATATAGGTAGTATAATTACTTAGTTACTACGTTAATAATCAGAGAATAGTAGAGAAGAGGCTTATATCTGAAAACGTAAGGTTGTAGGCGCGCTTTAGAGTAGCGCATATAATGCTTATATTAAGGTTATTAAGATATCCTATACAAAGCAAGCTGTCTAGCCCTCAGTACTAGACTCCTTTCTCTTATAGTCTAGCTTCTGAGATAATATTAACATAGAAACCCTTAACAACTACTACATCCTAGAGTAGGTCCTTAGTATATAGGCTGCGCTTGCTATAAAGGGCGTTCTTAAACAAATAAGCTACTTAACTGCTAATAGAGAGCGCCTAGGTGCCTACCTCTACTATATTAGTAGAATCTGCAGGGTAGAAAGTCCTAGGTACTAGCTAGTTAGCGCTATTAACTAGGTGCGTAGCCACTCTATTGTCTAGAATTGTGCTTTTAGACAGTAGGTAAGTGTTAAAATCTATATTATTATATACCCTAACAGCTCTATTAGGAGAGTAAGGCATTGTTATTATCTTAGGGTTAATTAGAGCAGCCTATATATTACTAGGGAACTCTACTTTGCGTATACTAGCACTTAGGTACCTATCTATAGAAGCAATAATTGCTAAAGGAGCATTTAGCGTCTAATTAAGCTAATTAATTGCTTTCGTAACTTCCTTAAACTCTCTATATTTAAGTTTCTGTAGGATATCCCTGCGCTAGGTTTTGCTTAGCTTAGTAGGCAGTAAAGAGCTCCCTTATACTACTATCTTAAGTTTTTAATACTCTGTTAGCTTCTATTAGTAGGTAACACCCTTAGGCTTACACGGGCACGTATATCCTATTAATTTAGAGCCTCTAAGGCTACTACTAGATACTCTATTATATTTATCTAATTAGTTTCTAAACATAGCAAACACCTCTAGGGTGTCTTTGCCTAACTATCTAGTATGCTCATATATTAGGCTACTAAAGACCCTACTGTCCTAATCTAAATTAAGCAAATCAAGCCCTAAGATATTAATATCCTAGATAATCCTTTACTTTATTATACAAGCCTATTCTAGGGTAATCTTATAGCTTAAAGCATCTAAGAAGTCTCAAACTGCAAGCAGCCTATCTACCTCTGCAGGCTTGTATAACTTTGCTTGTATATAGAGATAGGACTACTTTTAATACTAGTCTTATAGAGCTACTTATCCTTGTTTAGCTGCTCTAAGGTGCTAATAGTACTTAGCACAGACTTAGGTCTGCGTGCTAATATCTATAGGAGCAAGCTCCTCCTTAAGTGCTCTAACAAGCTGTCAGAGTGTTATAACATCTATAGTAATAAGCTTTACTATTACTAGTAAGAGGATTGCTAGAGAAACTATAGCATTAACCTAGTTCTAAAGCTCTTATAAGCGCTCTGCCTTAGCCGCCTAGGCGCTTATTTGTACCCTATACTTAGCAAGCTCCTAGTTCTATTGCTCTATACTTAATTATATGCCTTAGGGTTTGTTTAGTTAAGCGCTTTAGCTATAAGTAGAGTGCGCAGGCAGACGTTTATTAGGGATTAAGCTTAAGATAGGTAGCTGCAGTGCTCCTTTGTGCATCCTAGGGGCGTTAGGAGCATCTAGATTAACTATGTCCTATATATTGCGTAGCTTAGCATACTATGTTAGTTAGATATACTAATTAGGCTAATTAGTCCTTGTTTTAAGCTAATATAGGCCTATAAGGATGCCCACTAGAGCAGTTAGGCTAAAGTTAACAAGCTTACCTATAGTAAATTGTTAGAGGGTAGTAAGGAGTAGGAGTAATAGAGCAGGTAAGCTTAGTCTTACAAGCTCTACTAAGTGCGCAGGGAGATCTACTATGCTTAGGAAGCTAGGTCTATAACTATAACAAGCTTATAAGACTATACTTAGGTAATTAATAGATTAATAAGTAATTATCTTAACCTATATATGAAGTTGTTTATATATAAATAAATTTTAGAGGTAATGTAATCTTGCTTAGCAGAGCTTGTAGGCAATAAGTAAGGAGTTTATCATCTTAGGTTAAGACAATCAAGCTCCTAACTAGTGTAGGACCTACTCAACAAGCGAGCTGAAACCTAATAGCTCACCTCACAAGCCATCTACACGCTCAACTGCGCGACAGCTTCCTATTTAGACAAAGCTAGGCTAGATTTGTCTAGGTCTATCTAGACTAGGAAGAAAGTAGTCTAGTCCTCTCTCTACTATCTTTACATAATTAACGTTATTTTACAACTATATTTGAAGGCACTAAGGATTATTACTAACCCTAATAGTAGAGATTGTTAATTAGGTATAGAAAGGCACTGTAATACTGCTATATAGATAGACGTTATTAGCAGCCTAAGTGCTGCAGCTTAAAGCGTTAAACAAGGCTGCTTCTAAGCGCAAATTGCGCAAAAGGAAGCAAATTTAGAAGAGTAGAGACCTATTAAAGCAAGAGGCAGATTTAATAGTCTAATATAATATTAGGGCGCAAATAGAGGGGGAGAGTTGTAAGGGTAGAGCCTAAACAGGCGCAGGCAAGAGAGGCAAAAGGCACTATAAGTACTATAGTAAGACAGGACATAATTTGCGCACGTGTAAGAAATATATAGTAGACATTAGCAATTGATAATATCTACTACAGGTTATAGAGTAATATAGTAGTGTTATGCAATTGCAATTAGTAGGCCTAATAGCTTGTTAGAGTAGCCTACTCGCCTAGCCAGCCTATTCGCTATGCACTCACGTTAATATTTTTATTATAACATCTTATCTATTTAACAACTAGCGACAAAGAGACTAGTAACAAATAGGAGATTCTTACAAACAACATAGGCTGTCCTATAAAAGATAACTATTCTAGACCTAACAATAACAATACCAAGAGATCTAAAGAAGATACAAATAAAAGCATTAACATACCCTACAGGCGAGCTAATCAACAGGCAAGCTGATTACTTTTGCCAAGCCCCTACTAGACTTCACCCTACTACCCTAATGCATCCCTAACTAGCCTAAAATAACGCGTTAAATAAGGCTTAGATCTAGCTTATACTTTAACCTCTTGAATAAGATGCAAATCTCTCCTAACAACACGCTGCAGCTATCTATAAGGTGCCTTAGAGTATACTAAGCACACAACGCGCAGAACAACCTTTATAAGCTAATACTATACCTAACTTATAAGGGTTAGATAATAATAAGGAGCAGGTAATTGTTAAGCATATACTTAAGCTTAACGCGCAAGGATTTAGCCCTTAGCTAGTAGATATAGCTGCTATAGCTAATTCTCTGCGCGCTAAGCGCAATCTAGGCTATATTAGTACAAACTAGCCTAGTACGTTTGTCAAGCGTTAGCTAGAGCTTAAAGTAAAGTTTAATTGTAGGTATAACTATAAGCAAGCCCCCTGTAGGGATTCTAGAGTTATACAGAGCTAGTTTAGCCTAGTAGCTAATATTAAAGCTAAGTATAGCATCTAGAATAATAATATATATAACTTTAACAAGATAGGCTTTATAATAGGCTAGATCTCCTAAGGAGCAGTCATTACAGCTTTAGAGAGACAAGGAAGGCTAAAGGCAGTCTAGCTAGGCAACTAGAAGTAGACAATAGTTATATAGGGCATTAATGCTACTAGATAGACTATTCTACCCTTTATTATCCTTAAAGCGCGTTACTACCTTACTAGCTAGTATAAAAAGGAAGACCTGCCCTAGGATTAGGTTATTAGAGTCTCTGCTAACAGCTAGACTATTAATAAACTTAGTCTTTACTACTTAAAGCACTTTAATGCGTATATAAAGGAGCGTGCTATTAGTATCTACTAACTACTAGTTATTAATAGCTATAAGAGCTACAACTTACTCTTATTCTAGCAATACTGTAAGGATAACAAGATTGTTACCCTATATATGCCTGCTTACTTATTACACCTTCTATAGCTACTTAATATAGGCTATTTTGCCCCTTTAAAGCAGGCGTACAGACGCTAAGCTAAAATACTTATACGCAACTAGATTAGCTACCTTATAAAGACTAAGTTCCTGCTATACTTTAAAGCAGCTAATAATATAGTATTTACTTCTAGCAATATCTAAGGAGAGTTTTAAGGTGCTAGATTAGTCCCCTTTAACCTAGAACAAGTTATAATAGCCCTTAATATAAAGCTTTAAACTCTATTACTACTACTCTCTACTAATAACGTGCTCTAGCAGTCCTAAACCCTAAGTAATACTATAGAATTTAGGTTGCAATCTACTCTAATTTAAGAGAAGTATAAGAAGCAGCAAGGTAGCTTACTAAACTCTATACTTAGCGCGCTTAAGCACTACGCAAAGAGGGGAGCTATTTTATCTTATAAGCTAGTTCTAGCTTAATAAGAAATTAAGGAGCTTTAAGCAGCTAATAAGGCTGCTACGTAATAGAAATTATATAAAAGAAAGCAGGTTTAGAAGGAAGAGACCCTAATAGTTAGAGATAGGCAGCAACTAGCAGCTCTAAAGGAGTTTAGGGCGCGTAGTAATAGAAAGAGGGTAAAGAAGCAGGTACGCACTTAAGGGGGTAAGCTATCCTAAAGGCGCTGCAGAAGGTATAATAAGACTAGCTATAACGCGCAAACGTGTAAAGTTAATATAGAAGTAGTCTCTAAATAATAATATATGCTGTAGTCTACTATAGAGCGCTAAAGTGTAGTATTTTAGGCTAAAATAGGTTAGGATTTAGTAGGGGCTTGGCAAAAGTAATTAGCTTGCCTGTTAATTAGCTCGCCTGTAGGGTACTGTTACGATCCACAGAACACAAAGGGTCGCAACAAGAATTACACCCTAGTATGGCACAGCAAGAATTACTAGCAAGGGTAATTACGTGTAGGAACGGCAGGGCAACGCCTCCCTAGTAATCAAGGCACGTCACGTGACAACTAATCAAGGGTCTTGGCAATAATCAGTATGATTAGTGCTTAGTATGGTCAGTGATCAGTACGATTAGTTGATTAGCTCTACTAAGCACCTCGCATATCTCTTTAGTATATAGCATCTAGGAACACAGCCCTTATGGTTCGTGTTCAACTTTGTTAATCAAGTTACTTCTTGGAATCTTACCTTGACCATAACTAGCTGCATTACGCATTGCTTAGACCTTGGTTAACCTAAGCTGTTATATTAGACTTTGTCTAGACGCAACTCACCCTACTGTTCTAGATACTGAGCTTATCCCCGAGACCCAACAGAACTAGTACAATATTGGACTTTGTCTAGGTACGACTTCAACACTTTGAACACCCCCAAGATAAGTTCTACTTCAGGAACACGTGCTACCCCTAGCAGCTCTCGCTCGAACGATACGGACATAACCAACGCTGGTGTTACAACCTATAGCGTTATAAACGTTAACAAGCCTAACCTCTACAATAGAGATCGCAGCAAGTTAGACAACTAGCTTATGCAGTAGGACCTCTTCTTCACCTTTTAGGGCGAGAAGGTACCTACACCGAGGTACCAAATCGGGTAAAAAACACTGCAGATTGGGTAAATTAACACCGCATCTAGGTAAATAAACACAGGAAAAAGGTCTTTTTAGGTAAAATACACTGCAAATTGTGTAAAACTTCTAGAAAACGTGTAAAGTACACTACTAAAAGGTTAAAATAACCTGTTGCGGTGTTAAAAACACAGGAAAAAGGTCATCGCTGGATAAAAAACACCGGATGTGTACCCCAGTGCTATAGACAAGCAAGTCCTCCTTGTATTAAGCTATATGCGTGGAAAAGCCTTTACCTAGATCAAACCCTTTGTCCAGCAGTTCTAAGCGGGCGATGCCCCTGCGGAAGTAGACAAGTAGATGGTGGACTTTGACAAGTTCAAAGAAAGGGTTAAACCTATCTTTAGAGTATTAAACGAACCCACGATCGCACAACGTGAGATTCAGCGCGTTCACCAGACCAAGTTAGCCGCCAACTACGCTGCGGAGTTCCAGCAGCTAGCTGCCAACACTAACTAGGACGATACTGCCCTGATAACTATGTTCAAGCAAGGTCTCAAGCCTTAAGTCAAGACAGAGCTAATGCGCACTGGCGCCAGCACTAACAGCCTTAATAACCTTATTAACACTGCGATTAACATCAACGTCAAGCTCTATAAGTTACAGCAGGAGCTTTAAGAGGATCTGCGTTCGCGCGTTGTCTTAGCTAACAAACGCCCCCCACCACGCAACCTATGGCGCAACAACCTGTCTAACCGCAGCCAACGCGGCGGACACTACTAACTAAACAGCGGTTAACGCATCCACAACAACACGAGAAGTAGATACTACAGACCTGCAGCCATGGACCTATCAAACATTAACAAGGGACCTAATAGGTGGAATCAGAATTAGAGCAAGGGAAGCAAGCTAGACAAGTCTAAGGTGACTTGTTACAGATATAGCAAACAAGGCCACTTTGCCTAAGACTGTTGCATAAAGAACAAGGTAGTTCAACAGCTTAACGTGCTAACCACTAGCAACAACAGGACTAGTAACGAATAGGAGATTCTTACTAAGGACATGGGTTGTCTTATAGAAGACACTAAGTCAGAGCGTGATAACGCTTAGGACTACATTGACAACGATAGCCGCTACAACCGCGTACCTACACTATACTAAGACTACAAAGAGCTAGTAGCTACACGCACTGAACTTAAGGTACAACAGAACCGCCAACGACAACGCAAGGAACCCATGGAAGTACCTGTCACAAACAACGCGGCAGTTCAATGCCCCGTCCCCAAGGTACTCAAGGCGTACCCCAACGCTTGTAATAGCACGATCCCGGTTGAGATTAAGGAAGACGGGACACGGGTATACGACACAAAAGGCATCCACATAGGCAATAGCTTTGTGATTAACACGCCACGACGCAAGACGCGTCAAGAACTAGACTAAGCCAGGAATATTAACTACTTACCCCGTTACCAGGATAACTAGTGTGGCAAGCAGTTAGCTGTGCACAACTAGGAGCCATCCAACAACGACGAAGAGGAAGAGTACAAAGAAGCAGAAGAGTACTAGAACTACGAAGTTACGCGCGCACGCGCATACCTAGCTAAAGACAGCAAAGGACTTACTGGACTTAACTAACAATTCGCTAACAGCAAAAAGACTAATGCAGAGTAGGCAGAACTCGCGTTCGCCAAATAGGAAGACAACAACTATGCGACACAGGCAGATATCAACCTGTATAATTGCTACGAACCCTAGCGCAACGAACCCGACTTCAGCCGCGCCAAAGCAACCAGGACCCATTATAGTAGCATGATGCACTAGCAAGATATTTGCAACCCCAGGCATGAGGAATTGCCCTAGACTTACTGTTACCACAGACAGTGCAAGGTGCACTATATGGCGAAAGTCAAAGCCCGCTGGTTCCCGAGTAGACCAGCAGGATGTACCTAAGTGTGGTACACGTGCGAAGATGTCAAGTGCCCTAAGCACTTATGGGACAAACGCACCAAGCAGCACTTCCTAGGGATCACAGATCCACAAGAGATACTTGTCATGCAGTTGGTCCTTAACAGATACTGCAAGGGACACTATTAGGAAGAATACCTGAACGCCGCATGCAAACAACACGCAATCAAGAAAGAGTGTTGCAGGTTCAAGGGCACGAAGCCTTTTTTAGGGCAGCGCCAGAGGGCGCCAGGAGTCAATCCCTCAATTCCACAGGGGCCGATCCACTCATCAAGCTCCCTATTGTATTAGGAGGAGTTGTGATGACGGCATTATTAGACTCTAGAGCACAATCGAACTACGTCTCTTTACAAGCTGTGTGGCGAGCTAGACTTAAGCTACAGCAGAAGCAGAACCCTTACCTGCTTAGAGTAGCCAACAGAGAACCAATGCCAGCAGAATTAGAAATTACCTACAAGGTATTGTCTGTTCCGTTACAGATACAGAACCATTTTAAGCAGTTAGACCTAGACGCGTTTAGGATGGCCACTTACAACGTCATTTTAGGCCTGCTATGGTTACAAAAGCACAATCCGCAGATTAATTAGAAGAATTAACAGCTTTCGTTTAACAGGTGCAGATACGGCACTACTGCACGCCAACCTACGCGACCCACGCTAGAGTTAGTAGATAAGAAGGAGATCAACAACATCTCTTCAACTATAACAACGCGCCAAGATAGAGCGGTTGGCTAAGTAGACTAGAAACGCCCCTCTACAACAGTTACAGAGACCAAGAGTGCACCTCTAGACATACTAGATGTATATCGTTAGTACGCCTAGATGTTTAAGGAAGAGTTATCTGCAAAAGCGCTACCTAAGCATTAACCTTAGGATTGTAAGATTAAACTTAAGGAAGGGAAAGAACCACCCTTCAGGCCTATATACTAGTTATCTAAGAAAGAGCTCGAGATACTACGCAAGTATATCAAAGAGAACCTTGCCAAAGGATTCATTAGGAAATCTAAATCCCTAGCAGGATTCCCCATTCTATTTATACTAAAGAAGGACGGCAAGCTGAGGCTTTGCGTTAACTACTAGAAGTTAAACAATATCACAATCAAGAATTGTTACCTGCTGCCTAACATATCAGAGTTACAAGACCAACTCTCAGGAGTGATGTTCTTTACTGCACTCAACTTGCGCGGAGCGTACAACCTTATACGTATAAAGAAAGGCGAAGAATAGAAGACAGCGTTTAGAACCCGTTACGGTTATTATAAGTACACAGTCATGCTATTTAGGCTGACCAATGCACCAGCTGTTTGTTAGGCGCTCATCAACAACGTACTACAAGAGCACCTAGACATCACTGTAGTGGCATACCTCAATAACATCCTAGTGTATAGTTAGACGCTAGAAGAACACAAGGTCCACGTAAGACAAGTGTTAGAATGCTTAGCAAAAGCAGACCTTAGGCTAAAGCCTAAGAAGTGCAAATAGCACAAGGACAAAGTAGAGTTCCTTGGCTATGTTATAGGAAGATACGGAGTTAAGATGAGCGACAAGAAGACTCAGGTTATAAAGGATTAGCCAACACCTACTTTAGTTAAAGGAATCCAGGAATTCCTTAGGTTTGTTAACTTCAACTAACGCTTCATCAAGGACTACTCTACAAAAGCCTTACCGCTTACGCAACTTACGCGGAAGGACACACCATTCAAGTAGGAACAAGCACAAGAAGATGCTTTCTAATCGCTCAAGCAAGCATGCGTAGAGCTACCTACATTAATTGCATTTGAGAGCGGCAAACCCGCGCGCCTTAAAACTAATGCCTCAGATCTAGCATTAGGAGCTTGCATCACACAAGAACGAGACGGACTATAGCACCTAATCGCCTACTACTTAAGGAAATTCACGGCACCTAAAGAACGCTACAATGTGCACAACAAGGAACTTATGGCTATCGTTGACGCATTACAACATTAGAGAGTCTACGCAGAAAGCTGCTCAGAGCTCACCATCTACACAGATTACAAGAATTTGGTACATTTCACTACTACTAAGGTTCTGAACTAATAACAAGTTCGCTGGTCAGAAATGCTTAGTTAGTACAAGTTTAGGATTCTGTACACGCCAGGAAAAGAGAACGGCAGAGCAGACGCGCTTAGCCAACGCCACGACCTCGCAGGCGAAAAGACAATTAACAAGTTCGCTATTCTTAGAAAGAATTCAGATGGGTTGTTAGGACCATCCCAGCAGCTTAACCTTATGTTAGTAGTCCAGGGAGACCACCACGTACCATCACAAGTACCAGAAGAAATGGAAGAAGAAGTTATCAGCGGCTACCATGACGACCCGCTGCATGGACATCCTGGTATCACCTAAACGATGGAACTCATCAAGAGACATTACGAGTTCCCGAACATGCGAGACAAGGTCAGCAAGTTCATTAAAAATTGCGTAAGCTGTTAGCAAAACAAACACAGCACGCACGCCAAGTACGGAGAAGCACAGGCGATGGAGCCACTAACAGCACCATGGACGAATATTATGATGGACTTCGTCACACAGCTGCCTATCTCCAAGGATCTAGTTATAGGATATAGCTACAACTTAATCTTTGTTATAGTAGACTGATTTACTAAGTACGCTGAGATAATACCCTTTAGACATAGCTACACTGCTAAACAGTTGGCACACGTCTTTAAGGATTGCATTATCCGCTACTATAGTATCCTAGAATTGATTATTAGCGATAGAGACAAGCTCTTCACGTTAAACTATTAGACCACGCTCCTAGCAGCAATAGGTACCAAGAAGAAGCTTTCCACAGCCTATTATCTGCAGACAGACGGACAGACAGAACGAGTGAACCAGACAATAGAGACGTACCTCCGCATCTACTGCAACTAGCAGCAGGATAATTAGGTTTCACTACTGCCTATGGCACAAATTGCATACAACAACAAGCTTTTAGAAGCAACAGGCTACTCGCTGTTCTTTGCGAACCACAGCAGACAGCTAAATCTCTTTACAAGGTTATTGGACAGCACCATCCAAATGGAATTAGCGACTACCTTAGTTAAAGCACTAAAGGAAGTACACTAGAAATTGCTTGATAATATTGCCAAAGCTTAGTTAAGGAGCATTTCTTATGTTAACAAGAAACAAAAAACGGCGCCTCTGCTAAAGAAGGGGGATAAAGTGTACCTCTTTACAAAAAACCTACGCACACAACAACCAACGAAAAAACTGGACAAGGTCAAGGTTGGACTATTTTTTATTTCTTAATAAATTAGCCTGGTTAACTATTAACTTGCGCTGCCTAAGGATGCAAAGATCTATCCTGTGTTCCACATCTCGCTGTTGGAACCAGCCGACCCCAGAACGCCAATCCAGCAAGACTTCCACTACCAGGCAGACGGCCAGGATGAGTGGGAAGTCGAAAAAATAGTAAAACAACAAAAGAAAGGACGAAGCACTGAATATCTAGTTAAATGGTTAGGATACCCCGGTTTGGAAAACATATAGGAACTAGCCACACACCTTACAAACTGCCAGCAGATGTTGAAGGAATTTAAGCAGGCTAGTCAGGCACTGCCACGTTTAGGTCAAGCTAGTACTCTATTAGCAGGTCCTCGTAAGCACCCTAGGTACTAGGCGACAACGTAATCCCCTTGGACGAACTATTAAACGTTATGGTTCCCTTGTCTAACTCCTGTTCTGCGATGCTTCGCTCCTCTATGGATATCGCCTCCTCGGCGCAACGGTCTAACAAGTCTATTAATTGATGTAACCGCTCTTCGCGCGCGCGTGCAACCCGCAACTCTTCTAACGCCTTTTTAGAGGCCTTGAGCGCTTTATTCTGCGCTTTGCGACTTTCCTTTATTTGCGCCTGCAACTTCTCTTTCTCTGACACGAGCTGTGTGAACTCTGACTAAGTTACACGCACATCGCAACGCTGGCCACGCTTTAGGCACTCGCTGCACTTCCCTGAGCGAACATGGACCTTGCACACACGCTTGTGCTTTTTACAGGTTGAACACTTTTGACCTATGGTTTCTCTAAAAGATTTGACAAATTTGTATAAACGGTGGCGACGGGCTGTACTTGACTTAGATGGTTGTTTAGGCATTGTTGACAACTTACTGTTGAATAAGGCGGGGCCTGCGTTATATGAATTAGCTTAAGGGACCAAGCTAAGACGGAAGGGGGATAGTGTTACGATCCACAGAATATGAAGGGTTGCAACGAGAATTACACCCTAGTATAGCATAGCAAGAATTACTAGCAAGGGTAATTACGTGTAGGAATGGCAGGGCGACGCCTCCCTAGTGATCAAGGCACGTCACGTGACAACTGATCAAGGGTCTTGGCAATGATCAGTATGATTAGTGCTTAGTATGATTAGTGATCAGTACGATTAGTTGATTAGCTCTACTAAGCACCTTGCATATCTCTTTAGTATATAGCACCTAGGAACACAGCCCTTATGGTTCGTGTTTAACTTTGTTAATCAAGTTACTTCTTGGAATCTTACCTTGACTATAACTAGCTGTATTGCGCATTGCTTAGACCTTGGTTAACCTGAGCTGTTATATTAGACTTCGTCTAGACGCAACTCACCCTACCGTTCTAGATACCGAGCTCATCCCCGAGACCCAACAGAACTAGTACAATATTGGACTTCGTCTAGGTACGACTTCAACAGGTACGTTAACCTATACAATTATACCCTAACACCCTATTTAGACAAACAAGGCAGACCTTTAACAAAGGCTTATAGGTTCTGCAACCCCTAGACAGGCTGTATATAAATAGGATATAGACTTAACCTACTAGAAACAAACAGAGTTACATACTCTTTTAAGTTATATGTAGAGATTAAAACACCTCCGCAACCTATAAAGAAGCTTAGGTTCCTACCTAAAGCCTATCTAAACGCTTATAATAGCACAATCCCTATTAAAGTTAAAGAAGACAAGATATACGTGTATAACACAAGCAGTATATATATAGGTAACAGCGTTGTAATTAATATACTATAACGCAAGAGACGTTAAGAACTAAACCAAGCTAGAAACTGCTAAATAGACAATAGGGTTATTTGCTAGTTAAACATACTTCCTAGCACAGATACTAATACTAGTAAAGAATAGGAAGTTCATACTAATAATATAGGCTGTCTTATAGAAGATATAGACTTAAAGTGTAATAGCACTGCAGACTATACTCTTAACAAAGAACATTGAAACTATACATCTATACTATACTAGGAGTTCTTTAAACTAGTTGCTACACGCTTAGAATAACAAGAACTTTATAACTACTAAACTAAGATGTATTATAATAGTATTAGACACTAGGTAGAACAAGCTAAACAAGAAGCTAAAGATATAGGGGTTATTATCTAAACTTAACCCTGCACCTACTAGAACAGCGCAACTCAAACAAAAGAAAACAAACTTATATTAGTTGTTAGCTTATAACTACGGTATAACCTAAACTTCTAAAATATAAAGCATAGACTATAATTATAGACTGTATACTATTACAACTAGTGCTAACGTGTTTCCTAAGCAAGCGCCTTACCTAAGCGAGCGCCTTACCTCTACTGCGAAAACGCCTGCGCAGCGCTATGCTGCAACACTACGCAATTAAATTATAGCTAATAGAACGCAATAATACTATTTAGACACTTTGCTATTATCTACGTCCTCTACTTCTACCTTGTAGGTATAGGAATTATGTCTAATCTTACTGCAACGCCTATAGCGTTGTCTAGCTTGCACCCTCTTTGTAGGCGTCTTAGCCTTACTACAACTATTACCTGTTATGATCTATAGAACATAAAGGGTTGCAACGAGAATTACACCCTAGTATAGCATAGCAAGAATTACTAGCAAGGGTAGTTATATATAGGAATAACAGGGCGACGCCTCCTTAGTAATCAAGGCATGTTACGTAACAACTGATTAAAGGGTCTTGGCAATGATTAGTATGATTAGTAATTAGTATGATTAGTGCTTAGTATGATTAGTAATTAGTATAATTAGTAGATTGGCTCTACTGAGCACCTCGCATATCTCTTTAGTATATAGCACCTAGGAACATAACCCTTATAGTTTGTGTTTAACTTTGTTAATTAAGTTACTTCTTGGAATCTTACTTTAATAATAACGAGCTGTATTGCGTATTGCTTAGACCTTTGTTACCCTAAGCTGTTATATTAGACTTTGTCTAGACATAACTCCCCTACTGTTCTAGAGACTGAACTCATCCTTAAGACCTAACAGAACTAGTACAATATTAGACTTTGTCTAGGTACGACTTTAACACTTTAAACACCCCTAAGATAAGTTCTACTTTAGGAACACGTGCTACCCCTAGCAGCTCTTGCTTAAATAATATAGATATAACTAACGCTAGTGTTACAACCTATAGCGTTATGAACGTTAACAAGCCTAACCTCTATAATAGAGATTGCAGCAAGTTAGACAACTAGCTTATGCAGTAGGACCTCTTTTTTACCTTTTAAGGCAAGAAGGTACCTATAGACAAGCAAGTCCTCTTTATATTAAGCTATATGCGTAGAAAAGCCTTTACCTAGATTAAACCCTTTATTTAGCAGTTCTAAGCAGGCAACGCCCCTGCAGAAGTAGACAAGTAGATAGTAGACTTTAACAAGTTTAAAGAAAGGGTTAAACCTATCTTTAGAGTATTAAACAAACCTATAATTATATAACGTAAGATTTAGCGCGTTTGCTAGACTAAGTTAGCTGCTAACTACGCTGCAGAGTTTTAGCAGCTAGCTGCTAACACTAACTAGGACAATACTGCCCTAATAACTATGTTTAAGCAAGGTCTTAAGCCTTAAGTTAAGACAGAGCTAATACGCACTAGCGCTAGCACTAACAGCCTTAATAACTTTATTAATACTATAATTAATATTAACGTTAAGCTCTATAAGTTATAGCAAGAGCTTTAAGAAGATCTGCGTTTATATGTTGTCTTAGCTAACAGACACCCTCTACTATGCAACCTATAGCGCAATAACCTGTCTAACTGCAGCTAGCGCAGTAGACACTACTAACTAAATAGCAGTTAATGTATCTATAATAATACAAGAAGTAGATACTACAGTCCTGCAGCTATAGACCTATTAAACATTAACAAAGGACCTAATAGGTAGAATAAGAACTAGAGTAAGGGAAGCAAGCTAGACAAGTCCTAAGTAACCTATTATAGATGTAGCAAATAAGGCTACTTTGCCTATAACTGTTATATAAAGAACAAAGTAGTTTAACAGCTTAATATACTAACTACTAGCAACAAAGGGACTAGGGATAAATAGGAAATTCTTGCTAACAACATAGGCTATCTTATAAAAGACAACTATTCTAGACCTAATAACAACAACACTAAGGGAACTAGGGAAGATATAAAGGGAAGCACTAACCTGCGTAATTATGCCCTAACACCCTATTAGGACAAGCAAAGCAGACCTCTAACAAGGGCTTGCAAGTTCTGCAACCCCTAGACTAGCTAGATGCAAATAGGATACACACCTAACTTACTAGAAGCAAATAGAGCTACCTACCCTTTTAAGTTATATATAGAGATTAAAATACCTCTATAACCCCTAAAGCAGCTTAGGTTCCTACCTAAAGCATACCTAAATACTTGCAATAGCACAATCTCTGTTAGAATTAAGGAAGATAGAATATAGGTATATAATATAAGCAGCACACACGTAGGTAACAGCTTTATAATTAATATACTATAATATAAGACGCGTTAAGAACTATATAAAACTAGGGACTGCTAAATAGACAATAAGGTTGTTTGCTAGTTAAACGTACTTACTAGCACAGATACTAATACTAGTAAAGAATAGGAAGTTCTTACTAATAATATAGGCTTTCTTATAGAAGACATAGAATTAGAGTATAATAATACCTAAGACTATATTCCTAATAAGGAACGCTTTGATTGCGTACCTATACTATACTAAGAGTTCTTTGAACTAGTTGCTATATAAACAGAATAATAAAGACGTTGCAATTACTAAACTAAGATACAACGCAGCAGCATTAGATATTAGGTAGAACAAGCTAAATAAGAAGCTATAGACGCAGGAGTTATTATTTAAACTTAACCTTGCACCTACTAGAACAGCGCAACTTAAACAAGAGAGAACAAACCTGTATTAGTTATTAGCCTATAACTATAGTATAACCTAGACCTCTAAAACATAAAGTATAGATTATAATTATAGACTATATGCTATTATAACTACTGCTACATATACTATAATGCGAAGGTAAACTTAGGATAGTTTCTCTACCTAAGGAATACCTGCAACCTATTGTAGTATAAGTATAAGAAGGACATGTGTGAAGTATACCTATAGGATAAGCATTCTAAGTTGCACTTTCTAGGTACTGATAACCTGTAGTAAATTATCTAGATACAACTTGTTGTTAACAGTAGCTGCTACAACATATATTAGTAGTACTGCTTAAACTAAGATTATAACTTGCACTAAGATAGCAAGCGTAATAACAGATTTAGAGATAAGGAGCCTTTTTTAGGACTATGCCTATGCGCTCTAGGGATTAATCCCTTAATTCTATAGGGGCTAATCTGCTTATTAAGCTCCCTATTATATTAGGAGGAGTTATAATAACAGCATTATTGGACTTTAGAGCACAATCAAACTACGTCTCTTTACGAGCTGTGTAGCAAGCTAGACTTAAGCTATAGCAGAAGCAGAACTCTTACCTGCTTAGAGTAGCTAATAGAGAACTAATGCTAGCAGAATTAGAAATTACCTATAAGGTATTATCTGTTCTGTTATAGATATATAACTATTTTAAGCAGTTAGACCTAGACGCGTTTAGGATAGCCACTCACGACGTTATTTTAGGCCTGCTATAGTTACAAAAGCATAATCTGCAGATTAATTAGAAGAATTAACAGCTTTTGTTTAATAGGTATAGATACAGCACTACTGCATGCTAGCCTACACAACCTACGCTAGAGTTAGTAGATAAGAAGGAGATTAACAACATCTCTTTAACTATAATAACGCGCTAAGATAGAGCAGTTAGCTAAGTAGACTAGAAACGCCCCTCTATAACAGTTACAGAGACTAAGAGTGCACCTCTAGATATACTAGATGTGTATTATTAGTATGCCTAGATGTTTAAAGAAGAGTTATCTGCAAAAGCGCTACCTAAGCATTAACCTTAGGATTGTAAGATTAAACTTAAGGAAGGGAAAGAACTACCCTTTAGGCCTATATACTAGTTATCTAAGAAAGAGCTTGAGATACTACGCAAGTACATTAAAGAGAACCTTGCTAAAGGATTTATTAGGAAATCTAAATCCCTAGCAGGATTCCCTATTCTATTTGTACTAAAGAAAGACAGCAAGCTAAGGCTTTGCGTTAACTACTAAAAGTTAAACGATATTATAATTAAGAATTGTTACCTACTGCCTAATATATTAGAGTTATAAGACTGACTCTTAGGAGCAATGTTCTTTACTGCACTTAACCTGCGCAGAGTGTACAACCTTATACGCATAAAGAAAGGCAAAGAATAGAAGATAGCGTTTAGAACCTGTTATAGTTATTATAAGTACATAGTTATGCTATTTAGGCTAACTAATGCACTAGCTGTTTGTTAGGCACTTATTAACAATATACTATAAGAGTACCTAGATATTACTATAGTAGCATACCTTAATAACATCCTAGTGTACAGTTAGACGCTAGAAGAACATAAGGTCTATATAAGACAAGTGTTAGAATGCTTAGCAAAAGTAGACCTTAGGTTGAAGCCTAAGAAGTGTGAATAGCATAAGGACAAAGTAGAATTCCTTAGCTATATTATAGGAAGATATAGAGTTAAGATAAGCAATAAGAAGATTTAGGTTGTAAAGGATTAGCTAACACCTACTTTAGTTAAAGGAATCTAGGAATTCCTTAGGTTTGTTAACTTTAACTAATGCTTTATTAAAGACTACTCTATAAAGGCCTTACTGCTTATATAACTTACGTAGAAGGACATACTATTTAAGTAGGAATAAGTATAGGAAGATGCTTTCTAATTACTTAAGTAAGCATGTATAGAGCTACCTATATTAATTGCATTTAAGAATAGCAAACCTATACGCCTTAAAACTAATGCCTTAGATCTAGTATTAGGAGCCTGTATTACTCAAGAACGAGATAGACTATAGCACCTAATTGCCTACTACTTAAGGAAATTCACAGCACCTAAAGAACGCTATAATGTGCATAACAAGGAGCTTATAGCTATTGTTAACGCGTTATAATACTAGAGAGTCTATATAGAGAGCTGCTTAGAACTTACTATCTATATAGATTATAAAAACTTGGTATACTTTACTACTACTAAGGTTCTAAACTAACAACAAGTTTGCTAGTTAGAAATGCTTAGTTAGTATAAGTTTAGGATCCTGTACACGCTAGGAAAAGAGAACAGCAGAGCAGACGCTCTTAGCTAATAACACAACCTTGTAGGCAAAAAGATAATTAATAAGTTTGCTATACTTAGAAAGAATTTAGATAGGTCCTTAGGACTGTCCTAGCAGCTTAACCTTATAATAGTAGTTTAGGGTAAACATTACGTACTATTATAAGTACTAGAAGAATTAGAGGAAGAAGTTATTAGTAGTTATTATAACAACCTGCTGCATAGACATCCTAGTATTACAAGAATAATAGAACTTATTAAGAGACACTATGAGTTCCTAAATATATAGGACAAGGTTAGCAAGTTTATTAAGAATTGCGTAAGCTGTTAGCAAAACAAACACAGCACGTATGCTAAGTATAGAGAAGCATAAGCAATAGAGCTACTAACAGCACTATAGATAAATATTATAATAGACTTTGTTACACAGCTGCCTATCTCTAAGGATCTAGTTATAGGATATAGCTATGACTTAATCTTTGTTATAGTAGACTAATTTACTAAGTACGCTAAGATAATACCCTTTAGATATAGCTATACTGCTAAACAGTTAGCGCACGTCTTTAAGGACTGCATTATCTGCTACTATAGTATCCTAGAATTAATTATTAGCAATAGAGACAAGCTCTTTATATTAAACTATTAGACTATGCTCCTAGTAGTAATAGGTACTAAGAAGAAGCTTTCTATAGCCTATTATCTACAGATAGATAGACAGACTAAACAAGTAAACTAGATAATGGAGACGTACCTCTATATCTACTGCAACTAGCAGCAGGATAACTAGTGTTTACTACTGCCTATGGCATAAATTGCATATAACAACAAGCTTTTAGAAGTAATAGGCTATTTACTGTTCTTTGCAAACTATAGCAGACAGCTAAATCTCTTTACAAGGTTATTAGACAGTAGCATCTAAACAGAATTAGCGATTACCTTAGTTAAAGCACTAAAGGAAGTATACTAGAAATTGCTTAATAATATTGCTAAAGCTTAGTTAAGGAGCATTTCTTATGTTAATAAGAAATAAAAAACGGCGCCTCTGCTAAAAGAGGGGGATAAAGTGTATCTCCTTATAAAAAACCTACGCACACAGCAACTAACAAAAAAACTAGGTAAAGTTAAGGTTGGACTATTTGTTATTTCTTAACAAATTAGCCTAGTTAGTTATTAACTTGCGCTGCCTAAAGATGCAAAGATCTATCCTGTGTTCTATATCTTATTATTAGATCTAGCTAACCCTAGAATGCTGATCTAGAAAGACTTTTACTACTAGGCAGACGGCTAGGATGAGTAGGAAGTTGAAAAAATAGTAAAACAACAAAAGAAAGGACAAAACACTAAATATCTAGTTAAATAGTTAAGATACCCTGATTTAGAAAACACATAGGAACTAGCTACACACCTTACGAACTGCTAGCAGATGTTAAAGGAATTTAAGCAGGCTAATTAGGCACTGCTATGTTTAGGTTAAGCTAGTACTCTATTAGCAGGTCCTTGTAAGCACCCTAGGTACTAGGCGACAATATAATCCCCTTAGACAAACTATTAAATATTATAGTCCCCTTGTCTAACTCCTATTCTACAATGCTTTGCTTCTTTATAGATATTGCCTCCTTAGCGCAACAGTCTAATAAGTCTATTTATTAACGTAACTGCTCTTTGCGCGCGCGTGTAACCTACAACTCTTCTAATGCCTTTTTAGAGGCCTTAAGCGCTTTATTCTGCGCCTTGCAACTTTCCTTTATTTGCGCCTGCAACTGCTCCTTTTCTGTTATAAGCTGTGTAAACTCTAACTAAGTTATATGCATATTGCAACGCTAGCTATGCTTTAGGCACTTGCTGCACTTCTCTAAGCAAATATAGACCTTGCATACACGCTTATGCTTTTTATAGGTTAAATACTTTTAAACTATAGTTTCTCTAAAAGATTTAATAAATTTATATAGATAGTAGCAATAGGCTATACTTAACTTAGATAGTTATTTAGGTATTGTTAACAACTTACTGTTAAACAAGGCAGGGCCTACGTTATATAAATTAGCTTAAGAGACTAAGCTAAGATAGAAGGGGGATAGTATTATAATCTATAGAACATAAAGGGTTGCAATAAGAATTACACCCTAGTATAGCACAGCAAGAATTACTAGCAAGGGTAGTTATATATAGGAATAACAGGGCGACGCCTCTCTAGTAATTAAGGCACGTTATGTAACAACTAATTAAAGGGTCTTAGCAATAATTAGTATAATTAGTAATTAGTATGATTAGTGCTTAGTATAATTAGTAATTAGTACAATTAGTAGATTGGCTCTACTAAGCACCTTGCATATCTCTTTAGTATATAGCACCTAGGAACATAACCCTTATAGTTTGTGTTTAACTTTGTTAATTAAGTTACTTCTTGGAATCTTACTTTAATAATAACGAGCTGTATTGCGTATTGCTTAGACCTTTGTTACCCTAAGCTGTTATATTAGACTTTGTCTAGACATAACTCCCCTACTGTTCTAGAGACTGAACTCATCCTTAAGACCTAACAGAACTAGTACAATATTGGACTTCGTCTAGGTACGACTTTAACATTACCCTCCTTTTTAGTAATTAAGTTAGCTACTTTGCTAACTATAAGCGTCTCCTCTACGCGTATATAGCGTTGCTTATAGGTCTTACGCTTTATAGACGCTTCTACAGCATCTTAAAGGCGGCCTATTTCCTCCTATATTAACACTATATTATAAGCTATCTGCTAAGCGCCCTTTGCTAATTATTTAACTTGCTTATCTAACAAACTTGCTAGAGACCCTTAATAAATTTAAATCTGCTTTTAAACTAGAGTTAACTGCTTCTCTACTTTATAAGTGTTGCATAGTGTCTTTAGCTCCTAGGCAACGTTGCTAGGTTTTAGTAGCGTTAGCGTGCGCAGGCGCACATTAAGCTTTAATAGCACAGCCTCTAGGTTGTATAGGACTAGCCTAGCACCTCTAAAGCCTATATAAACGTTCTCTGCAGTAAACGCCTTACTAAAAGCTGCTTTAAAGGCTAGTAGAAAGGTTTCCTTATTAATATAGTTTATATAGCTACGTGCTAAGGCTAAAATCTTGTTGCTATACAGGCGCTATAGCAGCAAGAAGTAGGCAATATTAAGTAGCTGCAGCAGGTATAATAAGTATAGGGGTATATAGAGAGTAATTATCTTCTTCTCTATATAGAGATCCTAGAAACCTACTAAGCAGTAACTCTTATAGCTATTAATAATTAGTAGCTAATAGGTACTAACAGGCTTTGCATGTAAGTCAAAGTATTTAAGCTAGGCAAGCGCTAAATTGTTATTAGTCTAGCTAGTAGGACTAATATTAAAAACCTAGTCCTATAGAAGGTCTTTAGTAAACTAGTTAGAGATAAGAACCTTGCCTGCAAGGATAAGGAATAGTAGGATTACCTTCCCTATTAACCTAACGCCTTATACTAGGGTAACTTACTTATAATTACTAGGCTAGAGTTTCTTCTACTTCCTAGGCTTCTCTAAGCCTATTACTACTAGTTATAACAAGATCTTGCCTATTAGGAAGCTAGACTTATTAAAGTTATATATGTCCTTGTCTGCAATACTATACTTTGCCTTTATTAATTAAACACGTGTAAACTAGGGCTAGATAACTGCTATGTCCTTGCAGGCAGCTTGCTAGCAATTATATAGGCAGGTCTATTGCTTTTATAGCTTAGGTGTGCGTTTTACAAAGTTGTTAACCTAATTCTTGCTAATAGGCTCTGCGTTGCGTGCGCAGAGCAGTCTATTAGCTATATCTTATATAAGAAGCTTTAATAGGGATGTCTCTTATAGATCTTGCTTAAGTATCTGTTTAATAATTGCCTCCTCTTCTAGCTTTGTTAGGCGCTTTAAGTTTAGCTTGCAGTCGTGTTAAGAGCGTGTTCTATTACGTTATTATTAGATTATTTATAATAGCACTTTGTAGACAATTTCTGCGTGTTAGATACTGTTAATTTAGTTTTTTAAGATATCTAATAAGGTAAGCTATATATTAGCTTTAGTATAGGGCCTAGCAGCTTATTATAGTTAAGACATTGCGTGTTGTTGTTGCGCAGGCGTTTTTGCAGCAGAGGTGAGGCGCTTGCTTAGGTAGGGCGCTCGCTTAGGAAACACGTTATATATACTATAATATAAGGGTAAACTTAGAATAGTTTCTCTGCCTAAAGAATACCTGCAACCTATTATAGCATAAAAGCAAGAAGGACATATATAAAGTATACCTATAAGACAAGCATTCTAAGTTGTACTTTCTAGGTACTAACAACCTATAGCAAATTATCTAGATACAACTTGTTGTTAATAGTAGCTACTATAGTATATATTAGCAGCACTGCTTAAACTAAGATTATAACTTATACTAAGATAGCATACATAATAATAGATTTAGAGATAAGGAGCCTTTTCTAGAATTATGTCTACGCGGTCTAGGGATTTATCCCTTCATTCTATAGAGGCTTATGTGCTTAATCAGCTCTCTATTATATTAGGAGGAGTTATAATAACAGTATTATTAGACTCTAGAGCATTATCAAACTACATCTCTTTATAAGGTATATGGCAAGCTAGACTTAAGCTATAGCAGAAGCAGAACCTTTACCTACTTAGAGTAGCTAACAGAGAACTAATATCAACAGAATTAGAAATTACCTACAAGGTAACGTCTGTTATATTATAGATGTAGAGTTACTTTAAGCAGTTAGACCTAGACGCGTTTAGAATAGCTACTTATAATGTTGTTTAGGCCCACTATAGTTATAAAAGCACAATCTACAGATTAATTAGGAAAATTAACAGCTTTTAACTAAAACAGGAGAATAGCAGAGCAGATATTTTTAGCTTACAACACAACCTTACAGGCAAAAAGACAATTAACGAGTTTGCTATACTTAGAAAGAATTTAGATAGGTTGTTAGGACTATCCTAGCAGCTTAACCTAATAAGAGTGGTTTAGGGCAAATACTATATACTATTGCAAGTACTAGAGGAACTAGAAGAAGAAGTTATTAGTAGTAATTATAATAACTTGCTACATAGACACCCTAGTATTGTAGAGATAATAAAACTTACTAAGAGACACTATAAGTTTTTAAACATATAAGATAAGGTTAGCAAGTTTATTGAGAATTGCATAAGCTATTAGTAAAACAAACATAGCACGGACTCTAAGTACAGAGAAGCATAGGCAATAGAGCTACTAATAGCCCTATAGACAAACATTATAATAGACTTTATTATATAGCTGCCTATCTCTAAGGATTTAGTTATAGGATATGCGTATAACTTAATCTTTATTATAGTAGACTTATTTACTAAGTACGCTAAAATAATACTCTTTAGATATAGCTATACTGCTAAACAGCTAGCGCACGTCTTTAAAGACTATATTGGCTGCTATTATAGTATCCTAGAATTAATTATTAACAATAGAGACAAGCTCTTTACGTTAAACTATTAGACCACACTCCTAGCAGTGATAGGTACTAAGAAGAGGCTCTCTACAGCCTATTATCTCTAGACAGATAGATAGACTAAATAAGTAAACTAGATAATAGAGACGTACCTCTATATTTACTGCAACTAGCAGCAAGATAATTAGGTTTTACTATTGCCTATAGCATAGATCATATATAATAATAAGCTTTTAGAAGTAACAGGCTACTTGCTATTCTTTATAAACTATAGCAGACAGCTAAATCTCTTTATAAGGCTATTAGACAGCAGTATCTAAACAGAATTAGTAATTACCTTAGTCAAAGCACTAAAGGAGGTATACTAGAAATTACTTAATAATATTACTAAAGCTTAGTTAAGGAGCATTTCTTATGTTAATAAGGAATAAAAAATAGCGCCTCTACTAAAGGAGGGGGATAAAGTATATCTCCTTATAAAGAACCTATGCACACAGCAGCTAATAGAAAAATTAGACAAAGTTAAGGTTAGACTATTTTTTATTTCTTAATAAATTAGCCTAGTTACCTATTAACTTGCACTACCTAGAGATGCAAAGATCTACCCTATATTCTATATCTTGTTGTTAGAACTAGCCGACCCTAGGACACTAGTCTAGCAAGACTTCTACTACTAGGCAGACAGCTACGACAAATAAGAAGCTAAAAAATTAATAATATATTAGAAGAAGGGACAAGGAATCTAATACCTAGTTAAATAGCTAGGATACCCTAACTTAGAGAATATATAGGAGCCAGCAACCTACCTTATAAACTGCTACTAATTAGTATATAAGTACTATAATTCACAACTAACTCTTTAATAAGACTTAGCGCACCCTATATTGCAGAAGAGGCACATATCCTATTTAATACTATAGGGCAATCTATTTCCTTAGCAATATATAACTCTCTAGCCTAGACTATTTTATTTACTATACACAGCACCGTTTACTGCACACAATTATTTGCCTATTTTAGAATTTTCTTATTTTATGATAACTATGCAATTATAGTTGCTAGCAAAGTTTTATCCTTTTTAACTTTCTTCTTGTACTCCTTGCAAGTTTTATCTAGCAAAGCCTAGGACATGTTTATACAAGGCTTCCCTGCCTTTATACACTCTAAATACTTTAAACAACTAGAACCCTCTAGCAAAACATAACACTTGTAGCCTTTAGAAAAAAAATTGCAAGGAACTTTAGCAGGTGTGTTAGCTTAATAAGGTTCTAAAGCAAGGCAGATGTTATAGACATACAAAGATATGTTAACTTATAGGTTACTAGATATAAAGGCAACAGATTATATATAATTCTAAAATTAGATTACGTAGTTTAAGGACAGAATCTAGAAGGAGGAAGGATAGTATTATAATCCTTATATATAGGAACAGCACAGCAATAAGTAACTACTAACTAGACCTTAGGCTTACCTACTATAAGTAGAGAAGTAACTACTAGGTTATATTATATAACTACCTGTTAATAAGCATAACACACGTAACAGCTTATCAACAAGCATAGTATAATATTGCTTATCTATAAACACTAAGTTATCTCTTAGTAGACTCGCTCTAGTTACTTGTTAATAAGCACTCTCCTACTATTAGTATATAGCACCTAGAAACACAACCCTTATGGTTTATATTTAACTCTGTTTATTAAGTTACTTCTTAGAATCTTACTTTAACAATAACAAGCTATATTAGGTATTGCTTAGACCTTTGTTACCCTAAGCTATTATATTAGACTTTGTCTAAACGCAACCTACCCTACTGTTCTAGAGCCTAAACTTATCCCTAAGACCTAACAGAACTAGTACACTCTTAGACCTCGTCTAGTATGACTTTAACATAGAGCTCTAACTTTATTCAGAATAACTCTATTAATTATTTCTGCTGCACTATTTTGTTTGGATGTATAAGGAGTAGAATATTTAGTTAAAATACGTTTAGCAGTTAAATAACTTTCTAGTTCTCTAGATCTAAATATGTTGTCTAATTGCAGGACTTTAACCTTATTAACGTACACAACAGGCGAGCGGAACACACGGGCGAGCGAAACACTTTTGCCAAGACCCTACTAAAACTCCCTTCCTACACTAATGCCTCCCTAACCGCCCTAATTAAACGCGTCAAAAGAAAGTTAAGTACAGCTTGCGCTTCAAGCTCTTTAATAAGACGCGAAACTCTCCTTGCAACGCGCTGCAGCTATCTATAACGTGCCTCTAACTACACTATACTATTAACGCGCTAGACAGCCTTTACACATTAATACTATGCCTAATTTATAGAATCTAACCCCTGCTAAGGAGCAGGTAATTATTACGTATATACTTAAGCTAGTCACGCAAGGGGAGTCCCCCTAGCTCGCAGCTGTAGCTAATATAGCTAATTCTCTGGAAAAAGAGCGCAGTTTAGCCCCTATTAGCATAAACTAGGCCAGCACGTTCGTTTCGCGTTAGGAGCAGCTTAAAACAGTTTTTAATTGCAAGTACAACTATAAGCAAGCCCTCTACAAGGACCCTAAGGTTATATAGGGCTAGTTCACCCTTATATATAACGTTAAAGTTAAGTATAGCATCCTAGACAACAACACGTATAACTTTAACAAGATAGGCTTTATAATAGGCTAGATAAGCACTGGAGTAGTTGTTACAGATACAGAGAAGCCAGGACGAGCAAAGCAGGTCTAGCTAGGCAACTAGGAGTAGGTAACTGTTATCTAGGGCATCAATGCCACTAGATAGGCTATTCTAGCCTATATCATCTTCAAAGCCTGCCAACACCTGTCTAACTAGTACAAGGATAAAACCCTGCCTCAAGACTAGGTTATTAGCATCTCTAAAAACAGCCAGACTACTAACAAGCTTAGTTTTGACTAGTTAAAGTACTTTAACAGGCATACAAAGACGCGCACTGTTAGCACCTACTATATGCTAATTATTAATAGTTATAAGAGCCACAACTCTGCAGAATTCTAGCAATACTATAAGGATTAGAAGATTATAAGCCTATATATGCCTTTGCACTTATTGCATCTCCTGTAGCCACTTAACGTAGGTTGTTTTAGCTCTCTAAAGAAGGCGTATAGGGATAAGGTTAATGTGCTTATACGCAACTAGATTAACTATATTATAAAGCAGGAGTTCCTGCCATACTTTAAAGCAGCTTAGAAGAAAGCTATAACCCCTAGTAATATCTAGGGAGGGTTCTAAGGGGCTAGATTAGTCCTGTTTAACCTAGAACAGGTTATATTAACTCTAGATATAAAGCTGCGCACTCTATTACTACTACTCCCTACAAACAACAAGCTCTAGCAGTCGCAAACCCTAAGTAATACCCTAGAATTTAAGTCGCAATCAACTCTAATTTAAGACAAGTATAGGAGGGAGCAGGGTAGCTTACTAAATTCTGTTCTAAGCGCAATTAAGCACTACGCAAAAGGGGGAGCTATCCTGTCGCATAAGCTTGCGCTTGCACAAAAACAAATCTATAAGCTTAAAGCAGCTGCTAAGGCCACTATACAACGTAAATTGCATAGAAGAAAGCATATTTAAGCTAAGGGAAGCCTTATAGTTAAAGAGGGCTAGAGGTTAACTACTCTAAAAGAGTTTAGGGCGCGTAGTAATAGAAAGAGGGGGAAGAAGCAGGTGCGCGCTAAAGGAGGTAAACTATCCCAACAACGCTGTAGACAGTGCAGAGAAGGCAGGCACAATACGCGAACTTGCAAGAACAAAGTAAAAGAGGTTTCTAAGTAATATTATACTTACTTTGCCTTATGCAGCGCTAGATTGTGGTGTTTTAGTCTATAATAGGGTAAGATATAGTGGGGTCTTGGCAAGAGTGTTTCGCTCGCCCGTGTGTTCCGCTCGCCCGTTGTGTACGTTATATAAACATTAAAGAATCTTTCTTACAATCTTTATTGTTGCACTTTCCTAAATCGGCTCAGAGTCTAGTGCTTACCTGAATATGCCTATATTAATAAGTAATCTAAGGACACTAGGAATATATGCTTACTAAGCCTATAGCTCCTCTAGTTTTAGAGATATCGCAATCTCTAATTTTAGTAACTAGAGAATGTTCTAGATACTTTGCCTAGAAAAGGCTTGCGTAATCTATTACTATATATATATTAGACTACGTGTATGACTACGCAATCTAACTTATATTTCTAGTATTAATAAGCTAGTATTAGTAATAAGAATATTCTAGAACTAGATAGAAGCTTCTGCTTAATAATATATAGAGAAGAGCAAAAAGCATAAACAGGCCTTCTCTGTCTTCTCTAAGTTCTATACCTAGCCTCTAGTATAATATCTTATATATACTATTGTTTTTTTTTTCTTACTTATCCTCTCTTAGGCTATATGCTTCCTGTTTAGACAAGGCTAGTCTAGCTTTGTCTAGGTCTATCTAGATTAGGAAGAAAGTTGTCTAGTTCTCTCTCTACTTTCTTTACAATAATTAGTTAAATGTCTTTACTAGTATATTGTATATCCCTTTAGTATAAAGTATAACGTGTTTCCTAAGCGAGCGCCCTACCTAAGTAAGCGCCTTACCTCTGCCGCGAAAACGCCTGCGCAACAACAACACGCAATGTCTTAACTACAACAAGCTGCCAGGCCCTATACTAAAGCTAATATACAGCTTGCCTTATTAGATATCTTAAAAAACTAAATTAATAGTATCTAACACGCAGAAATTGTCTACAAAGTGCTATTATAAATAATCTAATAATAACGTAATAGAACACGCTCTTAACACGACTGCAAGCTAAACTTAAAGCGCCTAACAAAGCTAGAAGAGGAGGCAATTATTAAACAGATACTTAAGCAAGATCTATAAGAGACATCCCTATTAAAGCTTCTTATATAAGATATAGCTAATAGACTGCTCTGCGCACGCAACGCAGAGCCTATTAGCAAGAATTAGGTTAACAACTTTGTAAAACGCACACCTAAGCTATAAAAGCAATAGACCTGCCTATATAATTGCTAGCAAGCTGCCTGCAAGGACATAGCAGTTATCTAGCCCTAGTTTACACGTGTTTAATTAATAAAGGCAAAGTATAGTATTGCAGACAAGGACATATATAACTTTAATAAGTCTAGCTTCCTAATAGGCAAGATCTTGTTATAACTAGTAGTAATAGGCTTAGAGAAGCCTAGGAAGTAGAAGAAACTCTAGCCTAGTAATTATAAGTAAGTTACCCTAGTATAAGGCGTTAGGTTAATAGGGAAGGTAATCCTACTATTCCTTATCCTTGCAGGCAAGGTTCTTATCTCTAACTAGTTTACTAAAGACCTTCTATAGGACTAGGTTTTTAATATTAGTCCTACTAGCTAGACTAATAACAATTTAGCGCTTGCCTAGCTTAAATACTTTAACTTGCATACAAAGCCTGTTAGTACCTATTAGCTACTAATTATTAATAGCTATAAGAGTTACTGCTTAGTAGGTTTCTAGGATCTCTATATAGAGAAGAAGATAATTACTCTCTATATGCCTCTACACTTGTCGCACCTACTGCAGCTACTTAACGTTACCTGCTTCTTACTGCTAAAGCGCCTATACAGCAATAAGATTTTAGCCTTAGCACGTAGCTATATAAACTATATTAATAAGGAAACCTTCCTACTAGCCTTTAAAGTAGCTTTTAGTAAGGTGTTTACTATAGAGAACATTTGTGTAGGCTTTAGAAGTGCTAGGCTAGTCCTACACAACCTAGAGGCTGTGCTATTAAAGCTTAATGTGCGCCTGCGCACGCTAACGCTACTAAAACCTAGCAACGTTGCCTAGGAGCTAAAGACACTATGCAACACTTATAAAGTAGAGAAGCAGTTAACTCTAGTTTAAAAGCAGATTTAAATTTATTAAGGGTCTCTAGCAAGTTTGTTAGATAAGCAAGTTAAATAATTAGCAAAGGGCGCTTAGCAGATAGCTTATAATATAGTGTTAATATAGGAGGAAATAGGCTGCCTTTAAGATGCTGTAGAAGCGTCTATAAAGCGTAAGACCTATAAGCAATGCTATATACGCGTAGAGGAGACGCTTATAGTTAGCAAAGTAGCTAACTTAATTACTAAAAAGGAGGGTAGTAGTTGTAGTAAGGCTAAGACGCCTGCAAAGAGGGTGTAAGCTAGACAACGCTGCAGGCGTTGCAGTAAGATTAGACACAATTCCTGCACCTGCAAGGTAGAAGTAGAGAACGCAGATAATAGCAAAGCTTCTAAATAGTATTATTGCGTTCTATTAGCTATAATTTAATTACGTAGTGTTGCAGCAGAGGTGAGGCGCTTGCTTAGGTAGGGCGCTCGCTTAGGAAATACGTTATAGGAATACAACTCTAATAGTTTATATTTAACTTTGTTAATTAAGTTACGTCTAAGAATCTTAATCTCAGCACTGCCCTAGCTTGTTGATCCTATTGCCTATTACTAAACTAACTTCTAAGTTGTATATTAGACTTTGTCTAACAGCCTGCTCTACTATTCTAGAGCTAGTAATTATCTCTAAAACTAACAGAACTAGTATACTTCAGACTTTGTCCTATATACGACTTCAACAGAAGTATGTACATAGTAAAGTCGTTGAATTATCCTAATAACACTATAGATAGTCTAAGAAAGGCAGACATAATATAAAAATAGATAAAAATATAGTAGAAGAGGTCTTTCAACAATATTTTAATTTAGTTTTGCTTTATATAGTACTCCTATGTAGTGTTTTAGGCTATAATAGAGTAAGTTTTAGTAGAGTTTTTGCAAAATTAGGCTACTTGCCTATAAAATACGTTATAGAGAGTAGAGATAATATATAAATATGTTAGCGTATAGTCAAAAAAGGTCTCTAAATAATATTTAGCTTATTTTATATAGTATAGTAATGCTTCAAAGTATAGGCTATAGTACAGTATGTTTTAGTAGGGTTTTAGTAAAGGTAGGCAACTTGCCTATAGGGTACGTGACTTTATCTATTTAACATGTTAGTTAGCTTTATATCAAGACTTTAACCTTCTTCGCAATAGGTACTTGATGCACTTAGGGATAAGTAACATGTTAAGCGCACAAGTTGTTGGAAATTAGACATATAAGAAGGACAGTATTAGGCTGATAGCATGTCGAGAGGGACTTGTTTTCTAGGCCGCCCAGTCTACCAAGCGGTTAGTAAGAACGCCATTCGCACCTTGACTCTACAGTGCAGGTCGCTAAGTGACTAGGGCTAGCACGCTTCGCCCGCTGCACATTCACTTGATCTTGGCCAGGCAAGTAGGCACAAAATGCGGTGCTGCGGCATCGGGATAAAGGACGACGTGGAGATGTGTATGACCTGTCGCGACGCGGCTCTTGACTCTGTGAAACCCCGGCAACGCGATGCGGGGGAAATCAATATGAGAATTCGATGTAATATTCTTCCCTGTGCCGACCTAAACCACGACTGGCGCCAGTTCGTCTCGTTGAGAAACAGCAGAAGAAGTTGCAGACTCAACCTTCAAGTCAACAGGACGTATCGACAACAATGTTACGACTTGGTCTTCAAGACACACCCAAGATACCAATAGCCAAGATTTTTGGGGCATGGGAAGCTACCCATGACGTCCCTGCACACTGCTCGTTCGTGACCATTGCCAACATTGAATGTTTCGACCTCATTCCAGGCGTCTCTTCGTCTCAGAATGGCATCAAGGTGTAACTCGGAAGTTCAAACATGCGATGCTCGGACTACTAATCTGTTTCTGAGCGCGCAGTGCTGTTCTTTTAATCGTCGGCGTTCTCCACTCCACGATGCCCCTTGGGCTATCCACAATGCACGTGCACCCCTCGCCTCTCATCCTCTCTTTCCCTTGCCCCTGTCATCATGGACTGTCGGCCGACTTTCTCACATGGTGTTCCATTCGAGGAACGGTGTGATCGGAAAGCTATCCAGAGCGGCGCTATTGAAGCCGTAATACAGGTCGTCGACAGGTACTGAGGCGTCTCCATAGACTTGCTGTTGACCTGGTCCGAGCCATTGGCCATTGTAGTCGTAGTTGAGTGGTGCCACATCGTGACCGCCAGTGTCTATGATATTGCCAGCCACCACGGGGACTCGCGGTGGTGGCATCGTGGTTGGCGTGTTGACTGCCGATTGCTCTGGGGTGCCCGCTTGCGTCATCTGCGCATTCTCTTGCTCACGTACGAAGCTCTGTATGATACCATCGAGATCGAGGCCTTGCAAACTGGGACCCCGGCCTGTAGTCGTGTTCGAGACTGCTTCTGGGGATTGCCGTTGACTGCTATCATTGGTGTCCTTGTGTATCCGACACTCGTCGATGCTGTGCATGCGTACCCCAAGTCGCTTCATGAGATTTTGCACAAGAGCGTTAGCACGTCGAACGGCCGGATTGGTCTCCTGGTTTTCTCTAAACACTGCCAAGCAAGCAGCAAGGCTGCTGTGGGCATCAGATCCACGGCCACGCTTCGCTGCTATGCGTGCGTGTATTGTGGCAGCAACGTATGTTGCATACGATATGAGATATGGCGCTCGCCTTACGCTGAACGCTTTGTCGAAGATTCGCACAAGGTGTACGATGTCGTTTGCTGCCGTGGCGCAACACTTCAATGAATTGACGGAGATACTGCGGGAAGTGCTGTAAAGGTGGCCATCAGCCACGAATGGATGGTGCAGAAGAATTACTAGCACATGATACATGGCCCTATGGAAGTTAGCTCAGCAGGCTACGGTACGCTTTGCTACTGACAATAGACTCAGGACATGTGGAGGCGGAATCGTGGGTAGTTTGCCAAGATCAGCCAAGTGAGGTGGCAAATCACGGTACCAAGTCTGTAGTGAAGCGTGAATGCTTTCCAGCTTGGTCGACAGCTCAGCTGAGCTCTTGTCGGAACTTCGCTCTGTATAGATAGTGCTGAGTATGTCGCTGAGAATCAAAGAAAGTTGACAGAGATGCTTGAAGGTCGAGATGCTGTACGCTGGTGATCCAGCATAAGCCACGTCGGACTGTGTCAAGTAGGCCAAGGGTGTCCAATGCTCGAGCTCCTCGTAGGTATCGAGAAATTTGATGGGCACTAGAGTATCAGACTCTTTCAGCGTGACTGGTCGCCCCTGATATAGACTTTGTATCTTATCGACCACTGCGACGGTGGTTAGCACGATGTGTTAACCTTGAGGAAATCTGCTCACCAAATGCCGCCCAAAAGACACGTCTGCGGATCTCGAGGTCTTCATCTGAGAACTTGCGATGGGTTGTAAGGCCCGCCTTGTCGACGTGAATGCCTAAGTCGACAATCATGCGGAACGCAAGACCGGCATATAGCCAGGCTGCGCTGCGCTCGTCTCCCAAAGCAAACAAAGAGTTGCACATGATCAGCAATGCTTGTATCGTTGTAATATCACTCTTATCCAAAGCACCACCAAGCAGCCCCCGCACACGCTCGCGGAACTTCCAGCCAGCTGTTCGCACGTCATCGGCATCTCTTCGAAGCTCGCGGCGCGGGCTGAACTTGGAAGCGCTGAAGAAGATTGCATTCAAGAGAAGTTTCGAGAAGTTCGGCCCTTTGCACGCCATATCTCGCATGAAGGCAGGTCGATAAGTGATCAAAAATGAGTGATGCTGTCGATTCCAGTGAAGAGACAGTAGATGTTGGCCTAGTTCTGGCTCGACGCCATCAAAGTCCAATTTACCGAGACGAAGGTTCACGTCTTCGAGCTGACGCTGGCAAGCAGCTTCAGCAATCAGTCCTTTCTCTACCCACTCTTCGGGCATCCTTGGATTGGCTTCCGGCGTAGATCGATCATGATAACTCTCCTCGAAGAGCGTGCTTGTACGGCCATGGTAGCTGGGCATCCCATTCGAGGAAACAACGATACGAGACACATTGTTCGCTCGACTGGCAGAGTCTCCATGGACGCGAGCAATATTGTCGTCCGACACAGGCCTGGCTCTAGGGGTTGCTGCAGCGCTGGGTGGTTCATTTGTCTGTTCTCTTCGTTGCACTTTGCTCGGGCGGGCGGTGCGTGCACGCACTGCATCATCGATGGGCTCATAGTTGCAGGTCATGCCATGGGTTTTGCAATTTGCACACGAGGGTCGCTCAGTGCTGCATTTGATCTGATATAGTCAGCCAAGTAACGCGTACGCACAGTCAACTACGCGCCTTGCGCCGGCGACAGAAGGTGCACGCTTCAGGTGCACGCTTTCGCACTCGCCCCACAGTCTGGCTATCGCCAGCTGCAGTGGCATTACTGTTGCCGTCCATCAAGACGGACAAGGAGCAAGTTGAATCGTAGGGTCGTTTATCTGCGCGACAGTGGAGGGGCGCGAAGGCAGTGGAGGTTGCCGCGGGTGCGGCGGGAACAGAGAAGAGAGATAGTGGTCTCCAGTGTTAGACCGGCTTCCCGTCAGCCAAGCGCGCACGCTCCCGCCAGCCTCACCTCAGCAACATTCAACGAACCACAGCACCACAGTCTAATTACGACAATAGCATCAGCACAGTGCTCGTACAGATGATCCTTGTGACGTATGCTGGGGTATTCCCAGTGGCTGTGGAAAGAGCAGGACCAAGATTAAAGGAAACAGTTGGGCGTGTTTGCACAAACAACACCTGGCTAGGCGGCCTACTCCCGCGGGAAGGTACCTTCCCGTCTATTATGGATCGCAACGCTAGCCTTACTCGTCGATCAACGGTGTGTAACAGACCATCAACAATCTCAACAAGGACGAAGCAGCGATGTCGAGCAAGTCATACTTTGCGATAACAGTTTGCGGCGCAATTGCAGCGCTGTTTTCATTGAGACCCTCCCGCGGGAACGTCGGTCTGCGACACTGCTCATCTTTCTGACGACACACAGTGCATAGCACATCGCAGAGCCGACACCGCCATGATTGCAGCCTCCAGGATACTTTTGATCTGGGATCACTGATTCTGTTAGCCACTGCAGTCTCATACTCTCTCGTTGTTACCTGCAAGAAGTAGAAGTGTCGGCTGTGACTTCCGCCCTCGCGGGTCTGAACTTCCTTCGATGCGATACAGTACAAAAGCTACCCGAAAGAGACGGCCAACAGGAAGAAGACATGTGGGAGTCACATGAACGTCACGAATACCGATAACTGTATGGCGCAGAAGAGGCATACCTACGGATCTCAGCATGTGAAACGAAACAAAGCCGGAATTTGCACGTTCACTCGGAGCCTTTTATCTCGCTCGACAACCCTCTCTATTCACATCTCTTAAACACGATCCGAATGTTTAGTCTGGCATTGGGATTTTGATACTGTCTTTGAGCTTTCGTCTTGCATCCGTCCTGACTTCATTGCACCTCAGTCACTATGGCGGCTGCTCAGAGTCCATCATCACCGTTTGAACGAATAGGTCGGCTGTTGTATATCCCACAGAGGTTCAAAACGACCGCGAGGCATACCGCCAAGCCGAAGAACTCGACACCGGTGTTGCTCTTCTCGAGTGCCATCGCCGGCAGCGTAGAGGCAATAGCAACCTACCCCTTCGAATACGCCAAAACCCGAGTGCAGCTCCAGACTATCCCGTGTCCCCACCACAATCCTTTCTCCATCATCTATAATGTTACCAGATATGAGAGTGTGGGCACCCTGTACACAGGCTGCTCAGCTCTTGTCCTCGGCACAGCATTCAAGGTGTCTGTCCGCTTTGCATCCTTCTCCTACTTCTGCCGGCACCTCACAGATGACCATGGGTCACTTACTCCTGCACGAGTCGTTCTTGCCGGTTTTTTGGCGGGACTGACAGAGAGTGTTGTTGCAGTCACACCAACCGAAAGACTCAAGACTATCCTGATCTCTAACGCAAGAAATCACGTCAAGCTGTATCGCGGCGAATCTCATGCATACGAAGCCGTACTACGCACACAAAGCCTCCGCGGCTTATACCGCGGCCTCGTACCAACTATTTTGAAGCAAAGCAGCACCCAAGGCATCAAGATGGGAAGTTACAATGTCATCCGTGAACTTACACGGCGACATGAACTCCCTCAGAACGGAGCAACTGCACTGATCACTGGAGCCTTGGCGGGTACTATTACTGTGTACATCACTCAGCCGTTCGATACGATCAAAACATGGGCGCAGAGTGCGCGAGGTGCCGGGACAATCGACGCATTTCGGACTGTAGTGAGGGAGTCCGGCTTTACGGGGCTTTGGAGTGGCAGTACTTCAAGATTGGGTAGACCGACATTCAGTAGTAGCATCTTATACACGGTGTATGAGAAAGTTGCTGTTGTGATGAACGGGAGTTTGGAAGATCAGCTGCTTGTGTATACCCAGATGCCATGCGCTAAGTGTTAGCGCTCACCTATTAGCGAATACGATGCAATCAACCAACCTCCATGAAGCTTCATCTTGACTAAAAGATATGGCTTTGTTTGAGCAGCACCCCACGTAAGCACGCTGACAAATGCATGTATGGACCACCGCTTCGGGAAAGACATCACGACCCCAGATGCAGACAATTAGTACATGTCCCTCACGCTCCAATTCCTAGAACAAAGGAACAATGGCGCACATTCAAGATCAGAAGTTCGCAGGTCTTGGGTTCCAGAGGTCCACCTCCAGCAAGGGAACGGTCAGCTACCACAAAGACCTCTCCAAAGCCAACAACGCCGTTCCCATTCTAGTACTCCTCGACGGGTACCCCAACAGCGCTTTCCTCTGGCGACATGTGATCCCTCTCATGCCTGCGTATCCTCTCTTCGTTCCTGATCTGCCAGGCTATGGCAACAGCGCGCCTCCAGTCCAACACGACAAGTTCAGCGTCGGCCTGCTGGTCCTAGATGCACTCCGCGAGCTCGTTCCACACACAGATACCACTTCACAATCCATCATCTTGATAGCACACGACCGTGGCGCCCGCATAGCGCAACATCTTCACGTCTCGTCTCCCCACGCCCCCGTCCTCGGATTCACCATAACTGGCCTTGCACTCCTGGACATTGTACCCACGCTCTCGCAATGGTCGACCGGGGACTCCGCAGCCGATGCAAAGGGCTGGTTCCACTGGTCATTTCTCGCAAACCCTTCGATCGCGATCCCCATGATCCAAGCCTACGGCGGCGGAAAATGGGCTCGCGATATGATCGCGCGGTGGGCGGGTAGCAACGCGTCCGGGCAAGCTTACATGCCCGAAGACGAGGCGCTGGAAGTGTATTCGTCGTTTTTTGAGAAAGAGTCTGTGATCGAGGCAACGACCATGGATTACGAGGCCGGAGCGGGCGCGGACGTGGAGTTCGAGAGGCGGGCGATTGGAGAGGGCAGGAGGATCGAAGTGCCGCTGTTGCTGGTGTACAGCGGTACGTTCTTGCCGACAAGGGCGAAGAAGCCGATCCTGGAGGTTTGGAGTCAGCCGTGGAGTGCGGGCCCGCACTTGATCACTGAACGACCAATTGGTAGCGGTGTGGGACATTTTGTGAGTGAGGAGGCGCCTGAGAAGACTGCAAAAGCAATAGAGGATTGGTTGAAGACACTGTGATGTGGCGTGGTGAATTGACAAGTCGCACAGGTAGATTTTCGACCAGGATGGTGGAGCACTCCAGATCCAATGTCAATCTGTTGTCTTATTTCTAGTTTGCATTTACACGATCAGTTCGCCAACCCCGGGGGTTTCCCCTTCCCTCAGTTTGCCAAGCTCAAAGGCTAGAACTGTGTGGTCTGTGAAGTACATCATTATTCTCCATCGCCTAGACATAGGCTTCTCACTGTCCGCGGTGGGGCCCGCTTCCTCTTCATCCACTTCGCCGGACTCGTCTAGCATGCCTTGCACGGGTCCAGCAGCAACACCTATCAATCTGGCACCTTCGGTGTCCAATATCTTGCTCTTGTCGTCATTCGCAAACGGCAGCACATACTCAAGATGGAAGCTGTACTGAGGCCGCGATTTAGAACTTTCTGGTGCTTTCGTGAGGCTGAAAACTCCAGCGCGTCCGTGCGGGGAGGCGATGATAAAAATACCAAGTTCTGGGATCTGAGTAGTGTAGCAATGCCGATCATGTGATCCTGGGATGAACGGGAATGGATTCTGACGCTCATCGGGGTGAAGTGGCCTTCGAATGGTGACAATGGGGTCAAGATGGTCGCCGGCGTAGTCGAGGGGTCGTTGGTAGAGATGTACATCTTCTTTAGTCACTATCAGCAGCGGCGATGTAACTTGCGGCTGCAGACCCTTGTCAGCAGTAAATCAAGAACAGTCAGATGATATTGACAGACCTGTCTTGCTAGAGTGAATGCCGTAGTGACTTCGCAGTACGCTCGAGCAGGTTGAACCGCGTTTGCAAAGGCCATCTGGGCTTGTGCGGTCGTCGGTACGAACATTTCATCGTCACTATCGCTATCACTATCCCATACGATGGTCGCTGTGTTGTTAGGTGGCTGGAACCACACTCCGAAAGCATTGATAGCGTTGCTCGGTATCTCAGTAGGTGGTGGGTGCGATGCTGGTGCTGTTGGCAGTACATCTCCATCATCGGTCGAACTCTCGTCTGTATCTTCTGATACGATTGTGTGCGCATCCATGAGTACTCCTTGATCCATTGCCTCATCAACATGATCCTCACTGCCTGACTGATATGATTGACCGGCACTTGCGGATTCTGATGACGAGAGCGCCTCGGGTTCGCTATCGTCGACAAAGTCTGAATCGTCCTCGGACATACTCATCTCGCTGGCTTCTACATGAGGCGGAACGTTCTGGGTAACGACCGGTAGCCCTGGGTAGCTTTTGCGACCTTTCACACTGAAACGTCCCTTGCACACGCTGACATCCTGTATGTACGGTAAGGGATGATCATGGTGCAGAGGCAGTGCCAAATCTTGCAGCGACGGGTCTTGGTAAGCGGTACTAGCGTCGAGGAACATGTTGCTCCAGATAGCGTGCGGGAAGTTGCTGGGTCTTAGACAAGCGCAACTGCCAGGGTTATGCTGCGGTGCTTTGGTAGGATCTTTGACACTCGCGCAGAACCCAAGCCGAATGATTCGAACACACTTGTCTGGGTGATGCAGGTCCCAGATTAAGGTCTCACCGTTGATCGAGCAACTTGAGAGCCATCGTCCCACCATATCATCACCGCTGTTGTTGAAGGACACCGACGGGACATTGTGACGTGCCGAGAGAGTAATGACGTGGTCTTGCCGTCGCGGAGAGGGAAAGTCGGCGAGATTCTCCTCGTCAGAGCATTCTTCCATGTCCGAATCTGATGAAATAGACGAATTGTCGGAATTCCCGCCCGGTTGCGCCAATGCGTATGCGATGACAGTTACTTTGTGGGTGTTTGCACTTATGGCAATCATGCGGGCTTCTTGGTGAATGGCTAAGCCCCAAGCGCTGGCACCTACATTGCGATGCAAGAATGTTCTCACAGGCTCCTCAGCGAAGATATCGTTCTCATCATCTGAAGCCTCCCGTCGTTTGTCCACCGCACGCTGAATCTCCTCAGTGCGATAGCCGATCACATCGCCGTCATCGCAAGTGATCAGAATGATTTCGTCTTGGCCGAGATAGTCCACATGAAGTCTCGTGATTGAATGAGAGTCTTCATGATCGATTCCCGGCTGCAGATATGGCGAGGTCGTTGGTGGATTTAATATCAACTCCGGTTCGCCCGGAATTGATTGGTCCGGGAACTTAGGCTGGTAGACGTAGATAGCATCGTTGCATGCTACAAAGTAGAAGTTGTGGCTTCGGGACAGTGCAGTAAGATCGCAGCGCCAGGCTTTGACTTGAGGTCGTTCATGGCGATCGGGGAACTGCGGAGGTCAGCACAATACTTCGGCCAGCCTTAAGCAAACAACCATCGCAAGCTTGGGCGAGCGGTCTCACCCTTTGATAACCCCGTTGTACACTCGTCGCTGCACAGGTGATGTATTTCGACATCATGGGCCCACATTGCTGTGGTTTGAGGTGGCTGCGACGTTGTCGATCGTCTTGCAAGAGGTACGGTGAGGCTTCGTGAGGAGTGGAGCGTGACGTGGGTTAGCGTCTAACTTTGTTTCCTCATTAGGTGCACCCACGTGGTGCTTCATTCACTATCGACACTAAGGTAAGTGGGTAGTACATTGATGGAGATTCTTGCAATGTATCTATGTGTTGGTCAGGAGGGTCGGAATGCCTTGAGTGTTGTTGGTTGAACCATTCATGCATTATCTCGCTCTATAGTAATGATGCCGTAATTCTATATTCATTGACCAACTCGGCCGGTTGCGCAGTAACCCAACGCTTTTTCAGATGCGTAACATTGCTCCAGCTCCAGTATATGGTCCCGTCGAGTGCGTGTTGATTAGAGCAGGCGACTGAACGCCGTCTAGTGCTTCGCAGTAACCTTGTCGCCGGTAAGCTTCTCAACCGCCTCCTTCGCACTGTGCACGAGTTAGTAAGTCTGCAAGACAATGCAAGATGTAAGGGCACGTACACATCACCAAGAGCGACCATGCAGACTGTCTGCCAGATACCGAGACCGATTCTGGGAGTGACACCGCGGTAAAGGCCCTTGATACCGTTGTTGGAGTAGATGTACCTCGCTGCGGACGCGACATTGAGGTTTTTGGGGCGGTTGGGGTCGACAGCTTTGGACTGGAGCTCGACACGGATGACCTCGATGGGCTGGTTCCACGCGCTCAAACCACCACCAAGGGCAGAAGCGGTGATCTTCTCGATAACACTCAGCTTCTCGCCGCCCTCCTTGCCGGTCATCCTTCGAATACCGGTCTCAGCCACACGGGACAGACCGAAGCGGGAGCCCCAGTTGGTGACTTGGCGCACAGCGACGGCGTTTACACCGCGGTTGATACCACGGAGACCCTCGGTGCGCCAGATCTGCATGAACGTCTCCATGGTGGTCGGGGGCTTGCCGCCAGCAGCTGCGACCTTGTGCTTTGTAATCTCGACCGTCTTCATGCAGGTGCAGAAGCCCATGGTAGCGTAGGCCTGCGCAAGACCACCGGTCATACCACCCGAGATGCCAGCGAGGAAGTCAGGCGCGCCGAACGACTTGGCGTAGTACTCGGCCTCGGACGCGACGAAGAGGAGGACGGCGCCCTTGGTGGAGGCTTCGATCCAGGCCCACGGAATGAGACCCTGGTAGACTGTTGTTGACGGGCGTGTCAGCGCGCGCCCGCTCAGGCAATTGATAGCAACTTACAGCCATAAACACCGCCGCGGCTCCAGACACGGGCAATGGCGCCCGTCATGCCCTCGGACCTATTGGCAGCCATGGTCGTCTTGACGACTTCCAGCGGCTGGCCCAGAGTCGTTACTTCGAACAGGTTGAGACCAGCACCGACTGCGCGCCCGTTAGCTGCAATCCCCTCGCTGCAATGGCCCGCACTCACGCAGCAGGTTGCTGAACTTGACCGGCTTCTTCTCGAGCCTGGGAGGCCCGTCGTGGGCCATGGTGGGCACGCCGGTGGGAGGTGTGGAGCTCATCTCTGGGGTTGTCTTATCGAAGGTATGGGCCGGACCAAGGCTGGAGGGTGCTTCGTCGCGGAAGTGAGTGTGGGAAGAGGATAGAAAGGAGGGCCAGCTTGAGAAAAGTGATGGGCACACTGCGCGAGCTCTCCGGTGGTCAAAGTGTCAGCAGCGTACGACGGCGCTGTACTGGGGCCAGTTATTCTGGGTGGTGACCCTGGAGCTCTAGGTCGGGATCTTGGCTGACTTCCGAGCTGCGCTGCGGCTCGAAACGGTGAGGCTTGCGACGAATCAACTGGCAGTCTGGCACAAAGTCGAACTCTAGTCAAGGAAGTGCGGCTCTTGCGCTGCGATGTGCATGCGGCCCTGCTTTTACACGCTGGAGCACACCGTCTTCTCCTCGTGCCCACGGCCGTGGACGTGAGCACCACCCTGTTGCTTGAGGAGCTACCCGGCACCACGCTATAACCTCGGGCTGGGCCCACTCCTTCGTGACCCGCGCACCAGAATCTCAACAATCCCGCAGCACTCCCGCGGCTCCCCAACACTCCAACATAAAGGTCTGTGTACCGCCTCAACACTGATACACTGGCGGCCTATGTTTACCACTACTTTTCTCGCGCACTGACCTCTTGCTGATGATCCGTATACCGAGTGTAAAAGTAGCCAGCACACCGATGGTGATTATACTGCGGAAAAGACGGGTTCAGTCAATAACCGCGGCGTTTGAAAAGTCACCCTCATGCTCACGGTCGTGCTCATCGTCGAACGTTAGACATGACATTGTAGCAAGTCGTTTACTAAAAGGTATACTGAAGCAGAGACACCCAAGGCTATGATGCTTGCTAAGACACCGAATGCACCAAATCCTTATCCCTACAATCCCAATCTAGATAGTACATAGGCGTCTCTTGACATCTCGAAAAACTCCTCATATCGCTCCTTTACGGCCGCGCAAATCATGACAATATATTTACAACTTGGCGCCGACCAACTTGGCGTAAGCCTCGGTGGAGAAGGATTTGGGGCGCTCGATAGGGGCACCGACGGCACGGTCGATGATGAGCTGGGGAAGAACACCGAGGGCACGGGACACACCGAAAAGAACAGTGTAGTAGTTCTGCTCGGTGAGGCCGTAGTACTGGAGGAGGACACCGGAGTGGGCGTCGACGTTGGGGTATGGGTTCTTGGTCTTGCCGTGCTCGGTAAGGACACCGGGGGCAATCTTGTAGACCTGGCTGACGAGCTTGAACATGGGGTCGTCGGGCAGGTGCTTCTGGGCGAACTCGCGCTGGGAGACGTAACGGGGGTCAGTCTTGCGGAGAACGGCGTGGCCGTAACCGGGAACGACCTGGCCAGCCTTGAGGGTGGACCAGAGGTAGTCCTTGATGGCCTGGTCGCTGAGGTCGTTGCCAATAGCCTTCTTCATCTTCTGGAGCCAGACGAGGACCTCCTGGTTGGCGAGACCGTGGAGAGGACCGGCAAGACCGTTGAGACCAGCGGCCAGGGAGAGGTAGGGGGAGGAGAGAGCGGAACCGACCAAGTGGGTGGTGTGGGCGGAAACGTTACCACCCTCGTGGTCAGTGTGGATGGTCAGGTACAGACGCATCAGCTCAACGAAGTCGGCGTTGTCGGCGAAGCCGAGCTGGTTGGCCAAGTTGTAGGAGTAGTCCTTGTCCTTCTGGACAGGGGCGACCTTGCCGTCCTTGTAGATGTTGCGGAAGATCTTGGCGGCGATGGTGGGGAGACGGGCAATGAGGTTCATCGAGTCCTCAAAGGTGTGCTCCCAGTACTGGGACTTGTGCATGCCCTTGGCGTAGGCCTTGGCGAACTCGGACTCGTGCTCGAGAGCAGTGACGGCGAGCGAGAACTGGGCCATGGGGTGGAGGTCGCTGGGGCAGCGGTCGATGAGCTCCTCAACGAACTTGGGGACATCGGAGCGGGCAGCCCACTCAGCGGACAGGTCGCGGACCTGCTGCTCGGAGGGAACCTCGCCGGTAAGCAGGAGCCAGAAAAGACCCTCAGGAAGAGGCTCCTGGCCACCGGGGGCCTTGGGGAGCAGCTCCTGGCACTCGGGGATGGTCTTGCCGCGGAAACGGATACCCTCCTCAGAGTCGAGGACGGAGCCCTGCGTGCTGTCAGCCGGACGTCATTCTGCTGATAACGAGATCTTGCGCGTACCTCCCAGACGAGGGACTTGATGCCACGGGCACCACCGTAGACCTGGTCGAGGGTGACCTCGCCGATGACCTTGTTGCCGTGCTCCCTGTGATGCAATGTCAATGGCTGCTCGTATCAAAATCCGGTGCTGTTGCTGCAGACACCGCGGAGGAGCTGGAAACGCACTTGCGAAGCTTCTTGATCTTCTCGATCTCGCCGGGCAGCTTGGCGGCGAAGGTCTCCTTCAAGGACTGCAATGGACTCCGT
This sequence comes from Didymella glomerata, assembly GCA_030271015.1. Lineage (NCBI taxonomy): Eukaryota > Fungi > Ascomycota > Dothideomycetes > Pleosporales > Didymellaceae > Didymella > Didymella glomerata. The sequence goes on from JAJOHN010000012.1 coordinate 637,728, forward strand.
TAGCGATGGATCCCGGACAGCAACATCTTGTTGGCGCGCGCATACAGTGGTCTTGGAGGAGTAGGCGCGGGCGCCAGTGAAGGCGGCCTGCCTCATGGGGGCGGCGGCGCGGAGAGCGCTCTGGCTCAGACGGAGTGCGGAGGCCATTGTTGGTGATGAGGTGTGGAAGATGACAACACGTCAAGATGGCGGAGGAAATGGCGGGTGGATGCGACCTTAATAAGAGGCTGAGAAAATATCAAAGCTCACCTGGAAACCCACCCCATCGAAAACGCCTAGCCCGAAGCGTTGCTACGCCGGGTCGTCCCTCGGCATTCTCTCGTGCGAAAGGAACGGTAGGATGTCATTGAATGTCTCTGTGTTGCAGGTGGCAGAATGCTCAATTGACTGCCTTCTGTCATTCATCTGCTTTCATTGTGGAGTGCCTCAGGCCCTTCTTGGTTGCGCAGAGCTCTGAGCAGCTGGACATATCGGTGCTACGTAATGCGCCCAACAGTCTGGCGCGGATTGTTGCGCACACCATCCTGCACCAACGTGCAGGCATCCTCCAAGGCTTTTCGCTGTAACCGCATGCAGCTCCTCCGCAGCTTTGGGGTTCCGTGACGATATTGCTTTCCAATTGCTGTATACACAACGGTAAGCATCGCCGGCGATCTGAGCATTGGGACGTAGGAAGCTGCAGATTTGATGCAATTGTCCCGTGCCTCAGTTCAGGATATCGGTACCGCTGGTACTGGTCAAACAATCGCGACTTTGCGCCCACCATGCTGGGCTGTCGTGGTGAGAGCTGTCCGGCGCGGGTGAAAGTGCCCAGGCCCAGTGGGGTGACTAGCGCGGCTTCTTCAAACTCGTCACTCGCTCATTCCTGCCACAGCTTCCAAATACGCCTGCACGCTTGAATAGACCAGCAACCGCGCCTGCACCTCTTCATCTGCTTTTCTGATATTCTGGAGGTAGCTGCGACTGCGACTGTCCAACATTCGCACGTGAAAGACCGCGCACCACTGCTCTCGCCGCGTTGTCGCGTAGAAGACGTAGTCTACAACGTCCCCAGCTCGCCTCAACCACAGCGCACACCCATCGGACTCTGAACCAGTTGCTGTACTGCGCATTGCTCGATCAACTGCTTGTTCGTTCTGCATTCTTCGTACAACCTAGACTGCCCCACCACGGATCTTGACCAGCGGTTTCGAGTACAGTCTGAGTGTTCTGCCATTTGGCGCGCTCATCACACTGCAAGTCATCTGCGCACACGCGCCGGAGATTTCCTTTTTCATCATCAGTCTCTTCTGATACACTAAATATAAGCATGGCAGCGATGGATGAGCTTGAGACGCTGTTGCAGTCGCTCCAAGCCTTGAAGGCACCTGGCGTAACACCCACCAAGGTCAAGGCCATCACCGCGATCTGCGTAGAGAACATTCAGGTATGCTGGCTGTCGAGTCCTTTCTGGCGCAGGTCGTCTCTCCTTTCCTAGGACATTTACTAAATTCTACTCTCACCTTTAGTCCGAATCGACCATCATCCAAAAGATCCTCCAGCAGCTTCAGAACAGCCCCGCGACACATAAGCTCGGTGTACTCTACGTCGTAGACTCGGTCACTCGTCAATGGGTCGAGAAGGCCAAGGCGGCCGGGCAAACAGTCTCCCGCAATGCAGCTCCTGGAACGTATGCCGCAGGAGTGCAGAAGATGACGGATGTGCTACCAGCTGTGATGAACGATCTTGTTCAACATGCACCTGACGCTCAAAAGGACAAGATCACCAAGCTTCTTGACATTTGGCAGCGCGGACAGACATTCCCTTTAGACATGCTTGCGGGATTCAAGCAGCAGGTGAACGGCACCCCACAGAGTAAGTGCCTCTGTCCCCCCCTGTCTGCATGCCTAACGGCTCCTCGAGTAGATGCTCCTACAGCGCACAGGGGCCCACCCAAGGCCAACAACTCTGCGCCAGCTCCCCCGCCTCAGACTAATGCGCAGTATACGGCCGCACCTGTGCTGTCGCCAACGATTGCGCAGAATCCACAAGATCCTGGTGCTATGTTGGCAGCTCTCTCAGCCTTTGGACAACAGAACGGTCAGACTAACGCAGCGCCCCCTGCTCTTCCTTTTCTTCAGAATATGGTGCCGCCGCCTCCTCCCCCAGGGTTTGTGCCTCCACCGCCACCCGCGAGCGTGCAGCCTGCCATGCCGCCTCCTCCGCCAGCTGGTATGAACGATCTGGCCAACCAGATTTTGCAAGCCATGAGCGCAGGTTCAATTGCGCCCGACCAGGCCATTCAGGTACTAAACGCTCTTGCGGTAGCCCAGAATGGAGGGGCATCTATGCCAACAGCTCAGCTCTCAGTCGCTTCTCAAGTACAATCGCCAGCGCAACCTGCTGCACAGAATGGTATTTCCCAACAGCGCATTGAGCAGAGCGATACAAAGATGAGAGATCGTAGCCGATCGCCTGACTACCAGCGTCGCGCATCTCCCAACCGTAGATCACCTCCAAACCGACGGGAGAGCCCTGTATATGGTGCTTACGACCCTAACGCAGCCGTTGATGGTAGTACGGGCCGATCTGATCACAATGATCGTGGTCGTGGTCGCGGTAAGGCCCGAGGCGGTCGCAATGATCGTAATGAGTATCGCCAGCGTACGCCGCCGGCGCAGCGGCGACAGCCAAGCCCTCCTAGAAACGTACATGGTCAGTCGCGTTATATCGAATGGGACCAAAGTCTGCCACGCGACCACATTAGGGTGCTTAGTCGCACATTGTTCGTAGGCGGCGCGGGTGGGACCGAGGGTGAAATTCGCTCGATCTTCAACCGTTTTGGTAGGGTCCAGACATGCATAGTGAACCAGGACAAGCGACATGCCTTTGTCAAGATGTTGACTCGACCCGATGCTGTTGCTGCCAAGGAGGGTATGGACAATCTGCAGGATGCTGTGGCCCAGTCGAAGGCCCGTCAGGTAAGCTATCTCTTGATCGAGAGCAGTACAGTTGCTGACATATTCAGACTCGTTGGGGAGTTGGGTTCGGCCCACGAGATTGCAGCGACTACAGCAGCGGGATCAGTGTGATCCCAATCTCACGGCTGACTGATGCTGACCGCAAATGGGCTCTGACAGCAGAGCACGGCGGGACTGGTGGACGTCCTCTCGAAGGCGGCATGGTCCTCGAAGAACCTGACATTGAGATTGGCGCCGGTGTCTCGTCCAAAGGTACACAGCGATGACGCTTCGCACAGAGATCCTTGACTGACTTCGCGCAGCAATCAGCAGACGAGTACCTACCGATGGTGGACGCGGCGGTCGCGGTGGCTTCGGCAATCGAGGCGGTTTCGACACCGGACCTAAATTCCGCAAGCAGGAGCAGCAGCAGCAACAACAACAACAACAACAGCAGCAGCAGCAGCAGCAGCAGCAGCAGCAGCGTCCAGCTCATGACCCGCGCCACGTATCGCCACGGGCTGAGCAGGGTGTTGCAGTTCCACCGGCTGTGCCTGGGTTTGGTTTCCAGCTACCTGGTTTCCAGGCTCGGTGACAGCATATCCTTTTAGAGCTCGGTATCGGCATTGCGCCTTTGAGTCTACCAAGTTGATTAAGGCCATGACTGCAGCGGAGCCGCCCTCCCATATACGTTCATGTACCTGCCTCTCGACATTGGTGTGCCAGTGTCTTCAGACGACAGGTCAATTTCATGCTCGATTGCATAGCGCTGGCGTTGGGGATTAACCCCTTTTCACCCTTGAGGTGAAGGACGACGACATGTCATTGTCATTCCTGGCTTAGGCCCTGCTTCAGTTCCAGCATTGTACGATTATGGTGTTCGCGGCATAAGGCATCACATCTAGCGGAGAGTCTATTAAAAGTATTATCGTGTTCAATCATCTGATTGTATAGTTTTCAACTGTTTTATGAGCTGAGTCTATGTAGTACTTATGTCTAGGTATCACGCCCGTGCCGTAAGATATGCGCTGCTCAATTGTCGTCCCAGGTCAGCTTGAACCTGCCGGGCGCGTTCTGGTAGTCCTTCAGGTTCTGCAGCACCTCGTCGGCACTCAAGGCCTCCTTGATGATGCCCGCGTTGTTCGCGCTCACGAAGCCGGCGCTCACGGCGTTCTTCACCCACTCGATCAGCCCCGTCCAGTAGCCGTCCACATTGTACACAATCACGGGCATGCTGTGGATGCCCAGCTGGTTCCACGTCGTAACCTCCATCAGCTCCTCAAAGGTGCCGTAGCCACCAGACAGGGCGACGAAGCCGCCGCCCGGCCCGCCCTCGATGACTTCCCGAGCCATCATCTGCTTGCGCGTGTGCATGTCCTTGACGACGGTGGTGCGGCCGTAGATGGCCTGGTCGATCTTGTGAGACCCTGGATTCGCAGGGTCGTGGTTTTGCTCGAATTCAACCAGCGGCGCGGGGATGATGCCGTGCACGCTCTCCGGGCCCGACAGCGAGACCAGCGTCCGCGCGACTTCGCCCATCAGGCCCACGGTGCCGCCGCCGTAGACCAGGTTCGTGCCGCTCTCGTGCAGGGCTTTGGCGAGCAGCCGTGCGGATTCGAGGTGCACGGGGGAGCTGCCGTCGGAGGCGCCGCAGCTGGAGAAGTTAGTGGAGGAGGCAGAGGAGGCAGAGGAGGGGGAGGGGGAGGGAGAGGTACAAGACGCAGACCACGGGCTTCTTGGCGGCGCTGGTGCCGTTGCTGGAGAGGGGGCCTGCCATGTTGGCGCTGGTGTCACTCATGGTGGGGGAAGGACAGTCTTGTAGTGAGAGGATCAAGGCAGGTGTGCTGCTGGAGAGCGTCCGCGGGTGGTTCAACGAGGGCTGCCCTTGCGGCGGGGTGCAGGCACAATGCTACTAGGCACGCGAGATGTTGGAGAAGCGGAGCGAAGGAGCGTGGTGGTATTGGGTCTCTGTCGGTCTATGTACGGTAACAGCAAGCTTCGAGTCACGGCATGTTGGCTCTTCGCTGGACTCATAGCAGAGCTGCGGCGGCCACAGGTTGATGTCACCCATGTCACCTGCAGGCCAGCCGCGGTCTCGTTGGCTGCTGGCTGGACCCTTTAGCGGCGGAAAATGTGGGTCGACCTGGCGAGCTGCGTGCTCCGACAGCCGATGGACGCGATGGATGCGAGGACACCGTGACCCTGCCGTGGAGCACACTCTGCACTCCGCACAGCATCGCACCAACGCAGTCACCAGGAGCACCGCCTCCTCCACACGCACCATGCCCGAAGCACAGCAGGCAGCGGGCCAGGCCGATGGGCAGAGCGTGCGTCTCTCCGGGTGCGCCCCCCACCAGCGCGTCGCAGTGGCTAACAGCAGCAGCTCCTCAAGACGTTGGCGCAGAGCGTCGGCATGTTCCTGCTCATCCAGGGCGGCATGAAGTATTTCCTCAAGGCACCCGCGCCTGCCGCCTCTGTCCCCGGCCAACCCCCAACCGCCAATGGCGCCAATGCTGCCGTCCAGATCCCCGCCTGGGAGAACCGCCCGCGCCAGCTCGACGACGGCGCCCAGTACAGCCATGTGCCCTGGAACATCGCCCCCATGTGGCAGCCCGGCGAGGCCCTCGACATCTCCATGTACATCTCGCCCTCGGTCGCCATGCCCGCCCTCAGCCAGATGCCGAGGGACGCGCTGCTCATCGACGAGAAGAAGTTCGTCTACGGCGACTACAAGCAGAACCGCGAGATCCACGTCGAGTTCGCCGTGCCCGCCGAGGTCCAGCACAACGCCTCGCTGCTCGCCCACTTCTACGTCGCCAAGAGCGGCGCCGTCCTCGATCCCACCCAGCCCGGCTACGATCCGGCCACCGCCTACTACTTCATCCGCCCCCTGACGCAGTACCAGCCCAAGAAGAGGATCGCAAAGACGAGGAACCTGCTCAGCGACATGCCCGAGAAGGACGCCGTCGAGACCGACGAGGAGAAGCAGGCAGGCAAGGTCATTGGCAACTACTACCACCCCAACTTCACCATCTCCATGATCCCCGACTCCGGCGTCCTTGCCTACCCGCAGATGCAGCCCGGCCCCAGGAAGTATGTGCAGCTCGAGGCCACGGGCCAGCGCGACGCTACCGGTCAGCACGGATGGTACTATCCGATTCTCTACACCAACACCTTCTGGCAGCTGAAGAAGCACATGATCGAGCTCAACGACACGGTCAAGACGCTGCCATTGAACGTCAACCTCAACAACCTGGCCAACTGGAAGTTCAACTTGTACGCCTCGGTGGACGAGAACCTGCGCTCGCAGGCGGCTGCTGCTGCCGCTGGTCAGAAATCCGCTGGTGGTGGCGACGGCTCAGAGATGGAGATGTTCAAGGAGATCCTCATCGACAGCAATTCGTACCTGCTGGCTATCACGGCTGTCGTCTCCGTCTTCCACATGATCTTCGAGATGCTTGCCTTCAAGAACGATGTCCAGCATTGGCGCAAGAAGAAGGACAACGTCGGTACCTCTGTGCGCACCATCATCGCCAATGTCTTCATGCAGACCGTCATCTTCTTGTACCTTCTGGACAACAACGAGAACACATCGTGGATGATTCTGTTTGGCCAGGGTATGGGCATTGCCATCGAAGCCTGGAAGATCACCAAGACCGCCAACATCCGCATCCGCGCCACCGCTCCGGGATCTCTCATCCCCTACACCATCGTCCTCGAAGACAAGCACGTCGCCTCGGAGATCGAGAAGAAGACAGAAGAGTACGACCAGATCGCCTTCAAGTACCTCTACATGGTCGCCGTCCCGCTTCTTATCGCATACGCCATCTACTCGCTCATGTACGACACCCACAAGAGCTGGTACTCCTTCATCATCACCACGCTTGTAGGTTCCGTCTACGCCTACGGATTCCTGATGATGGTGCCTTCGCTCTACATCAACTACCGTCTCCAGTCCGTCGCCCACATGCCCGGCCGCGCCATGACCTACAAGTTCCTCAACACCTTCATCGACGACCTGTTCGCCTTCACCATCAAGATGCCCACCTTGCACCGTCTGGCTACCCTGCGTGACGATGTCATCTTCTTCGTCTATCTCTTCCAGACCTGGAAATACAAGGTCGATTACAGCCGCATCAATGAGTTTGGCCAGGGCGGTGACGACGAGGAGGTCGAGGAGAAGGACGCGAATCGCCCCCTGCAAGCGCATCCGGATGGCGATAAGAGCCCGAAGACGCCCAAGGCGATTGAGAAGGCTGAAGAGAAGGAGACGGCCAAGGCGACGGGGGCGCAGAAGCAGAGCGCGAAGAAGAGGAAGTGAAGAGCTTAGGGATGGAAGGCAGGACGGCATAGATTAGCACGTAGAGTAGATTGTAGACCTGGCGAGTGTCTGTCGGGAAGAAAAGAACATGATCAGTATTTATGCTGCTTTCGTCACTGTGTCTCTCGAGCGGCAGGCAAAGCCAGCTGTAGACCGCCGACTTTCCAATATTTGGGAAGCAGTCAGTGATGACTCGCGAGTCTCGTAGCCTGATCATAATTTTGAAGACTATAACTTCCTCATCCTTCCAGCCGATTTTCCCAACTGCCTTGATTCACCGGATGTATGGGGACTGTGTTTGAATTAATGTTCTCCACTCCTCGGTGGACAGTGTGTCGAGATAAAATTGGGCGTGAGGTCGGCTGTCAGGTGTACTAAGTGCGGATGCACAACAGAGAAGGCGCGCATGCCGCCTGACTGACCGCGGCTCTTAGAGCGCTCAGGAAAGCATTCAGCCTGAGGTAATGCGATACGAGAGCAAGACGATGCAGGGAAGAAGTTGCAGGGCCGTGTCCCATATATTGATGCGTATCTTGTGTCTCGTTTACGAAGTACTTAGTGGCGAACTGAACGCTCGAATCGGAGGTAGGATGCTTGAATCTGCGTCGGACTAAATGGCTCTTGCTAGCCCTTTCGCTTGTTTCAATGGAGGCCAGGAGTATTGAGATCCTTCGAATTCTCGAGGGACTCGCTGCCTGTCCGAGGAGTAACGATGCTATATTCGCAGACCTGAGTCTTGTCCAATCAACCCTAAATCCTCTTCACCTCCGCAACCATTTCTAGATCTGCGACGCGCTTCATCTTGATCTTTACAGATGACTCTTATCTAGTTTCTCCAACTTATTTATCACAGACAGATCCTCAGAGCGAGGCAGCTGACTGCGTGAGGGTTTGTGAAGGAATACTGTCGAATACACATGCCTTCGAACATCGGCGGCTATCGAGTAATTCGGCGGTAGCCAAAACATCATGACTTCCCTCACAAATTCAACGTGTGGCTGATGACTCCGGCGAGGTCGAGTGCAGACAGGACACAGAAATGGCAGAGGTCACAGGGCAGGACATCAAATTAGCACCAAGCCGCGCAGGGTCGTTGACGGAATAGACAAGATGAACGGTCATGCCGACAGCTCGCAGGGCTGGGACGGACATGTGAAGAAGAAGTATACATTGCTATGTTGGTATAGTATCCCAGAACGCCGCCAATGCCTAGCTAAACTATTTTTCAGATCACCACTACCGTCATCTTGCTCAGACCAAGTTTCCACGAAGATCCTGTTCCCTCTCGATCGCCTCGAATAGCGACTTGAAGTTGCCAGCGCCGAAACCGCTGAAGTTGTTGCGCTGGATGATCTCAATGAACACCGTCGGCCGGTCCATCAAGTGCTTGGTGAAGAGCTGGAGCAGGTAGCCACCCTCGTCAAAGTCGATCAGGATGTCCAAGCTCTTCAGTGTCTCGAAGTCCTCGTTGAGGGTGAGACCGGCTTTCTTGAGGCGCATCTTCATACTGTCGTAGTATGTCTCTGGCACCTTGATGAACTCCACACCTCGCGCCTTCAGGTTTGTGATGGCGTTGATGATATTGTCTGTGCGCAGCGCGATATGCTGAACACCTGCGCCGCCATAGAAGTCGACGTATTCCTCGATCTGGGACTGCTTCTTGCCTTTTGCAGGCTCGTTGATGGGCATCTTGACGACCTCGTTGGGTGATGACATGACGATCGACTTCAGCGCAGAGTACTCCGTGCAGATGTCCTTGTCGTCAACACTCCAGAAGCGGTGGAAGCCGAGCACCTTCTCATAGTAGTCGCAGGCATCTTCCATCTCATCCCAGTCCTGGTTGCCGACACAGTGGTCGATGGCCTCGAGTGTGACGGAAGGAAGGAAGCGGTTCAAAGAGTCTGCAGCCTTCACTTCGGGGCGGTATCCGGGGAGGAAGATGCCGTTGTATGTGTTCTTTTGGATGAGAGTGTGCGTTGTGTCGCCATATGTGCGGATGGTGGCAAGGCGTACGGTGCCGTAAGAATCGGTAACATCGTGGGGCTCAGCGATTGAAACACCGCCGGCGGATACAGCAGCGTGGTAGATGGCATCGACATTGTCGACCTCGAAGGCGACATCCTTCACAGCATCGCCGTGACGCTCCTGGTGTTCATGCATCTCCTTGAGCTGCCTCGCCTCTGCCTCGGTGAAGCGATCCCTCTGCTCAAGGCATCGAAGTGGTGAGGAAAGGATGAAGGTGACTTGGCCGTTGCGCACAACGTGCGAGGCGATCGCTCGTGAGCCAGTCTCCAGCCCGCGGTATGCGACACGCTCGAAACCCATGCGGGAAACATAAAAAGAAGCGGCCTGTTTTGCGTTGCCGACATACCAGTGAACGTGATGATACCCGCGGTATGAGGCGAAGTCTGAAGAGGAAGTGGCAGATGGCACTGGGGAGCCGGGAGGTGAGATCGCTGCGGGCGCCATCTTGTCGTGATCTCCTATCAAATTGATATATGTGAAAGTCAACTCGAACACTCGGTGTGTGTGTGTGTGTGTGTGAGGAGAAGGTCGAACTGTCCGCTTGCTAATTCTAACCTGGGCGGTCCTTGACTGCCTTTATCTACCAGGCTCTGAGAAGACCCTCATTTGCTTTCCTTCAAGAACCGAGATCCTGTAATCCATGCGGTGTTTGCTCACTCTCCGTCATCAGAGTCCTTATGCCGAGAGCACGTGCGGTACCTTCTTGAAGCGATGCACCATGGTCCGCTGGTGTCCGTCCGCTCTTATCCGCCCAGGACAAATCTTGAGTGTGGTCAACCTCAATCTTTCCGGCGATGCATCGAGGCCGCACTGTATAGAACCAGGTCTTATAGTCATGTTTCGCACAAAAGTAATGCGTGTGATGATCAAAATGCATAGTCGTAGTGGGAGCAGTGCCAGCAGCTGTGATGGTCGTTTTGGGAAGCTACCTAGCCGTTTTGGGCAGGGAACCACAATATCCGCTGCTGCCCGGCCCTAGCGCCGCTAAGCCGAACCTCATACTCACGTCAAATGTGATCAGACCGGAATCTGACATGATCAGGTACAGCAATCAAAAGCTTCACGGAACTGTCCTTTCTTATGATTGCAAGAAGATTCAGGCTCTGGACAGTACAGCAATCTTTCGAATTCGCGACACTTCACACATAGACACCATGGCCGTCGATACAATCAAGACATCGTTATCAGCAAATGACGCGCGGATATTGAACGCGCTATTCGATCCGGAGACACTGCCATCATCTGTCGCAAAGTCAAAGGATGAATCCGCAATAGACACAACGCTACCACCACACCCAACTATTTCCCCATCTCAACTCTCCGTCCTAGAAACACAACAAAACGACATTGTCCGCCGCACATCAAGCGACTCTACCACAGATTCGATCGAGGCCGGGATACAAGAGCTCAATAACATTATTGCTTCGAATCCAACATATCCAAGTGCCTTCGTCAATCGCGCACAGCTACGAAGGATACGGATTGAAGCTTCACTGCCAAAAGACGGCCATATCTTCTCAGCATCAGATGCAGATGTCGAAGCGCTCTTCACAGATCTGTCGCGCGCAATTCACCTCTCTCTCCCCTCGTCGTCACCCACAGACCCGGTTTCTGCGTACCAAGCGCGCATCCTACGCACAGCGTACTCGCATCGTGCTTTCCTGTATCTAAAGGCCAGTGAAACGGGTACAGATCTGAAAGGCTTGGGGAAGGGTGAGCTGGAAGAGTTGGCTTCGAAGGACTTTGCTGCTGCGGCCAGGTACGGTGATAAGGCAGCTAGGGAGATGAGTGTGAGGACGAATCCGTACGCGAAGATGTGTGGCGCTATTGTCAAGAATGCGTTGAAGGAGGAGAGAAAGGGGAGTGGGATGGCCTAGCTTAGGATGGGTACTGGCAAATGGGCGACTTTTTGTCAATTTGAGCGGAGATTAGCGTCGCTGCAACCTCTATATTAGAAACTGCACAGTCAGGCAGGGGAAGATAAGATCGCGACCGGCTCGTTCCATGGTCTCATGTACCTGCCATGATGCTCGTAATTCCCACACTCACTCGCAATGCTTCTGAGTACCTCAAATCAATCACTCTGCCCATGCTGTATCTAGTAGAGCGCTCACTTGCTCTTGCTGAACCCGAGCTCGTACAGAAATCCGAGAACGAGCTGTCCATGCTGGAGCACGTGCTTCGGATCAATGTGCTCGAGGGTATCATTGGCTGTGTGGATGTAGGGGTTACGGTATTCGAATGCCGCCTCGAAGATGAACGAAGCAGGGTACCCGTTCCTAGTAGCGGAACCGTGATCAGAGCACGCGTAGCCGCAAACGCTATTGACGCGCTCAATGTCAGTGTACTGCAAATATGTCAGCCAGCTCCGAGCTCCAAGGTTCGCGAGAATAGGCTTACCTCGTCGATGACACGACCAATATACTCGTTCAATTCCGGATCAGTGAAGTCGGTGATCAGACCAAAGCTCTCAGGCTTGCCCGCATCCAGTGTCGCCTTTGTGTATCCAATCATGTCCTGGTTCAACATCGCCCATACGTCCCTTCCAGCGTTCGAGTATTGAGTAAAGATGTCTTGGCTACCGCGCAGACCGCCCTCTTCAGCAGCGTACCAATGAAATTCGATCGTGTTCTGCAGCTTGCTCGGCCCAAAGTCCTTGTCAGAAAGTAGAACACGTAGCGACTCGAGGAGCAGGAAGGATCCCGATCCGTTATCATCGACGCCTGGTGCTCGAGCGGTGGTTCTGTTTGCTCCGTTAACTGAGTCCAGGTGAGCGCCTACAATGACCGTCCTGTCGCTACGCCCAGGTACGGTCACGACGATGGATTTCTGAGGCCAAAGCGCGTGTGGGAAAGCCTCAGCAGTCACGCTCTCTTTCTTCGACTTCGAAACGACGTCCTGAACCTGCAAGAGAAGCCACTCGGACGCTTGAGCTCCGGTCACGGTTTCAGAGAAACGCGTGTGGTAGGTCGCGTACTTCTCCAGATTCTTCCGTATGTTGTCCCAGCTGAGCTTAGGGAACAGGCGTCTGACGTTCTCCTCATATTTGAACTTGGGTGGGTATGGTGCTGGGACTCTCACAGCCTTGATCTCGGCGTTGAACTCTGTAATGTCAAAGAAATGGCTGCCACACCCCCCGCTCTGTGTGTGTCAGGACTACTGTGTATGCGCAGATATCTTCAGCTTACAGAAGAAAGCTCCCCATCGCTCTTCTTCAGTGATCTGCACGGACTGGCCTGGCGCGGTCTCGATGGTGTACAGAGCTCGAGGCTTGACCTGCTCTAGTTCTGCAATGACAGCAGTCGCACAGGCGGCGGTGAGGAGAGCAATGGCCTTCATATCGACAATGCAGCCAAGCGCTGGTCTATGGAATATGTGAGTGGAGAGGTGCACCAGGAGTCGTCCACGTAACGGTAATCTGGTATATATACCATGTTGCAATCCGTCGTGAGCGGCAACGCAGTCCTGCTTTCAGCGGGTCCATCACGTAACGTGATGCGGTACGGTGTATGTGTGGAAGCGATGTTGATAATACCAAGGGCACACGTCAAAGGCACCAATGAGAATGCTGGGGTGTTCCGGGATGAGGCTCGGCGTTCTTGTCGCTGCGGAGTGCACGGCGGATTCTCTTATCGACTGCCTAAAGGAACGTAGTCCCAAAGTGGAGCGGCTGATGTCGAGCGAGTATGCGATAGTCACTAGCTGCAGCTACATGATGATTTTCAGCAAAGTCGCGTAATGAATGCATGCTGATATTGGCTTTCCTTTACAGGCAATGTGGAAGAGATGTGACCACGAATATGAAAGCGCGCCGGCTCGAATTGCGCTAGAGACGCGCTACTCAATCCTCACCCTCATCCTCCCACTTCATCAACACCGTTTACAACCGTTGTTCTATTCACGGATAGTGGGGTCCTCTACTCAATGATATATTTTAGACTCTGTCTCAGTTCACTTTCTCCGAGTACGCTTCTGTAAACGCCTTTGTGCACTTCAGGCCTGCCGTCGATTTCCCAGCTGAACGACTGCGCTCTTTAGTCAATGAAAAGACCTAGTATTGTCTTCAACATCGAGTACCGGGCTTGTTTCTCACTATCCCTTATTTTCTTGCTCCAAGATTCGCCACCTTGCCACTACAGCTAGCAAGCGTTCTTCCGTCCATCCTGCTGTCAGTCCTCGACTATACTCCGCACACGCCGCCATGTAAATATTTAGGTCGTCGATCTTGAGGAGCTCACTGGATGCTGAGGGCTTGCTAACGGATTCGCGAGGGAAGTGCGTCTGCACTTCATCGTTCTGTGCCGCCTCAACAGGACGTTCGAGTACCGATGCTAATGTTTTGGAGAGTCGCGTTGGCTCGCCGATATTCATGTCAGTGGGAATACTGACGCTAGCAGGTACAAGTTCGATGCTCCCTGTGGGCGATGTAGCGGCTGGCTGCTGGGCACCTGTCGAGGTCTTAGCTGGAAGGTGCTAAAGACTGTCAGTCTGGTCAATCACTTGAAAGCATGTGTCCTACATGTTTTTCTGATGTCTTCTCAGTCTGCAACAAGGACAACGTGCGATGAGCAGCCATCTTGGCTACCTCAACTCTGCAGATTGCACGTTGAAACGATTGTCAAAGTATCCAACGCGATGAGCTTCAGGAACAAGCTTGTGAGTGTGGCGTAGCCTTCCATAGTTGGTTTTGTGCGAACCAGATCTCGCGACCGTCCCCCTTCACTTCACTGCGACTGTTGTTGGCCAATGAACTTTGCGCGTCAGCCTGGTCCCTGCACCAGCTTGTTGCGTACAAATATTCGCTTTTCCTTCCACGATCTTCCACGCTTGCCAGGCGACAAAACTGCGTCCACCGACACCGTCCACGCTTTTCCCTTCGTTTTCCGCGATCCACGCTCCTTCCACTCCGCGCACAGCCTGTACAAAACATTGTCCCTCTTTCGCAAATGCCTCGTTACGCGCGTTACTATTCCGCTACGGAAGCGGAAGCAACGACCAAACTGCTTCAACTGTGTCCTTCCCAAGTGGATGCACCGCGCTTCACCAAAGACGATGCAGACCATCTAGAAGGTCTCCTCAACGGGACCCTGACGACCTCCTTGCGCTCCCGCAATGATACCAATCAGCCACTCTTTCGCCCAAAGCATTCTGTTGAGGGTCTTCTTTCCGGCATTTCTGGCTTCAACATTGCCAATGAGACTGTAAATCGCGACAAGTTCGTGCATCATGACAGTACGTCCGAAGAGTCGGCGGAAGAGTGGAAGACGAGGAGCCGTACACCAAGCTTTGACGAGCCGTCACCGCGGAGAGTTCGTATTGCTACGCCCACTCTGAGTGTAAGGGCGGCGGCCTCCAGCGACGGATCTGATGACGATATGGCGCATCTGTAAGATTAACCTTTGTTGTCGTGAGAGCTACCAGCTGATAGAAGGCAGCCCGAAGCGCACCAACCTGGACCATCTTCACAGCTGGGGATCATTCCCTGACCACTATGCTACTTACCCGGACGACGTGCTGCAGAACATAGACACACAGTTCTCAAAGTGGTCCTACGATATAAATGAGGGCACGACCGGTATTCCATTCGTCATGGCGCAAGCTCCACTAGATACGCACAAGAGTCTCGTAAAGGTTGACAGGGAACTCTGGATCACAGGCGACGAGGATGCCAACAGGAAGATTGCCAACAGCCACGGCGCAGCTCGAGCAGTGCTCGAGCGCGCGCAAAAGAAGAGCTCCAAGCTTCCCAGCGTGTCAAAGCCAGTAGGTGCGCCGAAGCTCAAGATCCCAACAGCAGCCAACGCTGCCTCGAAGGAGGACTCTGTATCCAAGCGCGCAGCACTCATCGCTAAGAGCAAGACTGTAAAAGACAACGCACTTGTGGTCAGCAAGTCGGCGAATCAGCGGCGCACTGCCATGCAGAGGAATAAGAATCGGAGGTCCATCATGCCGTCACCACCACCTACTGCGAGGAAAACAGAGCTGGTAAAGAAGCAAGATGCGCAGACTGAGGATTCACGACCTACCGTCATCATCGTGGATCGTAAGGACGAGGATCAACGTCGCGAACTCGACTCGGCCTTGCAGAACGGAAAACTCGATCCTAGTAACGACAGACACATGGAGTGGCTCATGAAGCGATTGAAGTCCACTGGAGCAGATAACGAAGAGGAGGAAAGCCAGGTGATTAGAGAGGTTGAGGTACGTTGACTTCTCGATGCGGGAACCTTACTAACATATCGCAGAAGCTCGAACCAACTGGTAAGACACCAAGGCTGAAAGGAAAGGCGCGAAAGAAGGCGAAGAGTGGTGCTGCGCAATAGAAACTCTACACAAGCTTGGAGGGCAACGAGCTCTCGGTATGAGCAGCGCATAACTCTACAATCGTAGTATATGCAGTGCGCATCGCGAAATCTCTCAAATCAAAATCAGCGCATAGTGCACAATACCAGGGCGCAACCTTGTGCCGTCGTGATGGACACTGGAGTGAAGCCTCTGCGGGAACTGTCGATAGTCAAAGCCGAGCCGAGCTTGCCCCGCGTTAGCCGGCGCACAAGCGGCTCAGTGACCGGGAGCCGTCGGAGAACTGCGCGAGGTGCAGTTTGCGCTCACTGCTGAGCCAGGCGAACGATCGAGGTCGAAGGAGTTGCTGTTCCCTGCCAGAGCAGCTCAGTCTTAAATTCAGTCCAATTGCACGCGACGTGAAGTGAAGACCCCACTAGCCGGCAATCCACGCTTCGGCCCACGCGCTCGGCCCAAAAGACCCTTCCAACAGCAGAATCCAGTCATTGCCGCCGCCA
The DNA here is from genome assembly GCA_030271015.1 of Didymella glomerata. NCBI lineage: Eukaryota > Fungi > Ascomycota > Dothideomycetes > Pleosporales > Didymellaceae > Didymella > Didymella glomerata. The sequence continues at coordinate 653,813 of JAJOHN010000012.1, forward strand.
GTCTTAACAGTCTTGTTCCTGCGCCATCCGCGCATCACTCCACCAGCCTGTGAGATGGCTACAACACAGGACCCAAACGCCGCCCTGGGTGCACAGGACACGAACTCGACCACTAAGAAGCGGACCCACCCTGAGGACTTTAAGCGCGCCTACAAGGCGTGCATCAATTGCCGGCAGCGTAAGGCAAAATGCATTCTAGGCACTGGTCCAGATGGTGGTGAGCTCAAGCCACCGTGCCAAAGATGCAAGCGCGAGATGCGCGAATGCATCTTCAGATCTGAACGGTCGTGGGTCAAGAGACGGAAGCCTGGGGAGTCAAGAGATGAAGAAGAGGAAATCAACTTTGGTAACTCGAGAACTCAGACTCAGCCTCCTGGTCCCGCGCTCTCGTCATCTGTACCTGCGCCGGCCCAGCCGTCGCCAGCGCAACGATCATCCATCTCAGGCCATGGATTCACTCCTGTGCAAAGCCCTTATCTCAATGGGCACTCACATCGCTCTGACATCCTATCCCCACCGTCCCATCTCCGCCGGGTATCGTCGTCTCAGCCTGACCTTGCCCATTCAGTGATGCGGACCGTCGTATCAAGCGGCAGCGATGCGCTGAACCTGCTGTTTGAGGCCGCCAACCACCGTGATGCTATCGACAACCAGGAAGCGAATGGCTCGCAAGCATACGAGACGCCGAGGTCAGGACCATCTGGCGGATTCGACGCTGGGTCACCCTACCATACATTCCGGGCACAGCCAGTGCAGATGTCAACGCCGTCCCCAGAAACACTGAAGATATGGACGTCGTGCCGTTTCGTACAGATGGGCTGGTTCTCCGCGCACGAGGCCGTCACGTACGTCGACCTGTTTTTCAAGAACTGCTCACCTCTATCCCCTATCCTTGGTGACTTTTACTCACATCACGAGAACCACTACTCGCTGATAGCACTGGACCCGTTCTTATGCGTCACCATCCTGATGATCTCGTCTCGATACAATATATTGCCAGGCGTGGGAGGCGCGTCACGAGGCTACTTCGTCCACGATCGATTATGGGAGCAATGTCAACGCTTCATTATGAAGATCATGCTTGGTCAAGTCAAACCGTCGAAAGCCCAGAGCCGGACAATTGGCTCCATTGAGGCGTTGTTACTGCTGTCAGAATGGCACCCGCGCGCTTTACACTTTCCCACCGCAGCGGACGGCTGGGACTGCGAGCTCATGATCGGCGCCAACAACACAACTGCGGAAGGCGCAAAGCTGCTGGAAGGCGATACAACATCGAGTCGATGGCTAGAGGATGTTATTGAGCCCGCAAAACGATCGGATCGTATGTCGTGGATGTTGATGGGCTCCGCTCTATCGCTGGCCCAGGAGCTGGGCTTGTTCGAGGACAACGCGAGCATCGATAAGGATCAAAGATCGTACCCCAATTCAGGAACCGAGTACCTGGTTTTAAGGCGTATTCGAGCTCGCAAGCTGCTATACGTTCTGCTCGAGCAATTGTCGTGGCGTCTGGGCTGCACTTCAATGATACCACAGAGCTTGAACCATGCTCTGATGGAAAAAATCCCTGTCGACTCAGCGACTGGTGCGGTCGAGCAGTGGCAATCCTTCATGAGTGCGTGGGTTGAGCTGACGAAGCTCGCGCGCTCTGTTTCTGACACCATCTACCCCTCGGCGGCGACAACGAAGAGCTTGTTGCGCACAGGGAGGTATATTGGCCTGCTGGAGCACTTTCAGCCGCTGCTGACCTCGTGGAGGAAGAAGTATTTAGATCCCTGCAGTAAGTCTCGAAGATTATCTGGTCTTGTTTCTTGACTTACAACCATGCAGAGCTTAAAGTGGGCCTTCATGACATGCTCACCATTGAGTATCAATACGTCCGGATTTACACCAACTCGGTCGGCATGCAGGCTGTTGTTGAACGTACTCTCGCTGAGACGGATACCGATGTACCTCAAGACGACATACTCCCCATGAATCTTGAGCCCAGAGACTACGACTTCATTCAGGAAGTTGTCGACGGGAGTTGTCAGATCCTACAGAAGGTCGTGCAACTTTCGGAATCAGGCGCACTCCGATACTCGCCCGTCCGGATTTTTCTGCGGATCACAACATCGTCGATATATCTCATCAAGGGCCTGAGTCTGGGATCACGGAACCAGAAGCTACAGTCATCGCTCGATATCTTGGACGCAGCTATCCGCGCCCTACGTGCAAGTAAGTACCTCCTCATCCGGCACCTGCTACTTTCTGACCGCACTAGGCGTCCTTGACGACATGCACCTCGCCTCGCGTTACGCAACCCTCCTTGAATTACATGTCGCGCGCCTACGTGACTCCTTCGTCGTCTCCTCACGTCCGCCTCGCATACCCTCCCGCGCAACGTCTGCCGAGCGCAACGGCACCACAGGGACCATGGACTTCCTCAATAATCACGCGGGTCAGTCCGCGCTCGCTGGTCTTGCAGGCGATGTCACAGGCATGATGCCTGATGACGACTGGTTGGCACTGCCTTTCGATCCTGCAATGGCGCCTTTCGGGCTGGACAATCAGCAGAACTTTCAGAGCTTTGACGATGGGACGCTAGATTTCATTTGGAACCTACCGATGTAGAAGACAATAGAATATTCGTCACTGAGGCTCACGGTGTCCAAGAGATCCCTGTGTCGAGAAAGAGCGGACCATGGTCACCTCCACAATCTTCACCATGCCTCATATATCGATCACACAGCGCTTTGAATCGCACATCCCCTCTCACTACACTTCAGTCCGAACAGTTTTCATCCGCAGTAAGAGCTTTCGGCCGGTGTCTTACAGTGCCTTAACAACCAGACATGTCGCGCATCGGGGATCGACACGAATTCAGCTTTAATCACGATGGTAATCCGCGCGAACATCCCAATCGTCCCAAGCCCGCCGAATCTTCTAAGCAAAAGCCAAACCTCGAGCCTCGACCAACAAAGCATCCAGATGCAGCACTCGACGTCGCGGGACCTAACCAAGCCCCCCTCCGCCGAATCGTCAAAAGCCTCGGCATACTCTATATCATCGCTTGCATCATCTTCGAAGAAGTGGCAGCCATCTTCATAACAGCAAAGGTTCGACTCGTTTTCACTAAGACCAACGAGTACCTCCACGCCGCGGCGGAGTGTGTGTGGTACTATGTTCTCGCTTGCACGGCTCTTATCTTCCTCGTCACGACCTCTTTCGAAGTGGTTGCTATTGTTTGGGCGACTAAGTTCTACATATCTGGGGCAGCTGCGGGATGTTACGTGAATGTAAAAGTGTATAACGCCGGACGGCAAAGGGCAGTGCGTGAAAACGCCAGAGCACTACTAAGGATGGATGAACAAGGGCTGTTGATATTATGAGTTCGAGAGATTACAGAGGGTTAGAACGGGATTAGTGGTAACAGTGGGACCCTTGAGTGCTGTGGACCTCACACTTCGGTTCAGCCAGGCGCACAATACTCGCCAAACCCCAATTTCTCGTTGTCCGAATATATCACGGTCGCAGACCTAGATTTTTCACACATCTGCACCTCTTTCCATCATAGATGTACTCTCTGAATCCGACAAATAAACAGCTATCATGGACAATCCCGACGCATACCTCGCACTCTTCGTACGAACAGCCGCAACATACACCATATACTACATGATCATCTACATCGTACTGATATTCATCGTCACAACACTGTTCGAGTTCGTTCGTCTTGTTCTGGACTTGTGGGTTGTCGTTGGATACAGGGTGATTAAATTCATCATTGTTGCGCAGTCAGTCATATTTGTTATGCTTTTGCTATTGTGGCTCTGCGGCTGGGCATGAGGTATATCGCTATGACGCAGTGAGTTTGGCAGAGAGGAAGGCTCCGACCCTGCAAGGCTCAGTTACTAAAATAGGCAGCTGCGCCTTACTTCCGGACACCCACCTCCACATCCGCATCCACGACCGCTCGCCTATCATCAGTGCTGCTCATTCCGGATCCCGAGACTCATGTCCCTGACTGCGAGCTTGGTCAAGTCGAACGCCTACGTATAACCTTGTCACGAACACGCCAGCTCTTCCGCCATCTTACACAACTTCGATCAGAAAGGACCCGCTGATTGAAAGGACACACGAAGGTTACATCAATCTCTGAAATCTCAATATCGCAAAGAGACAATAGGTGAGACCATCGCATACCTTGAGCGTACTCGACATCTTCGATTGCAAGACCTTGACCAGCGCATCCACAGTAAATCCAATGTCGCTAATATCTACCTGAGCAGGCAAAGCGCGAGCGGCAACAATGTCGCTATAGCAGCCGAGAGATCGGAGAGTGTCAGAGCCGGAAACTATGTGATGCTTGTCGTTGCTGAGAGAGTGGGTCTGAAGGCATTGCTTTGATTTGTAGATCTCCTCTTACTTATGATAAGACTTTGGTGCAAAATATTCATCATTTACCCATCTCACGATCCAATCCCACATGCCGACTACGCTATCGAAAAGGGTGCTTACGCGCCTCGCCATCATACTTCGAGCATTCCTGAGCCACGAGATCTGCTTCTTCCAGATTTCGTCTCTTGGCTCCCACTTACGCAGGAGGAACTGCTCCGATTCGGACGGGCTGAAACTGAGATCCGCGGTAGTGTGTTACCCAGGGCTGCAACTTGCAGATGGGTATGTAGTGGCGCAGGTGGTTCTATTGTCTGTTTCAACTACGGTGTGTTGAGAAGCCGCAACAGTAATATCTTGCAAGAGAGCGGATGTGGCCTCCGCAGACGAACGGCTGTCCACGCTGAGTAGTCATGAGGCTGAGACAACGGCACAGGCCTTCTGCGTGACTCCCTGGAGGGATCGAACCGTGAGTGCGCTGTCTAAGCACCTGTTACTGAGCTCGGCCACCTCCCGAATGCCTCGCTCTGGAGATAAGCCATCAATAGCCTGCTTCGTCAAAGCTTGTGTGAAAGCTGATAGTCGCTGTCGTTTCATGCTTGCCAAGTTGTAGCTGCGCGGAGGGCGGAGAGATCACTGACTAATCTTCAGTCCGCTGGTGGAGATTCTGGGAAGCGCTCCGCGCCCTGGTATAGCTCGTTGATCTCGCCAATTTGTAGAGAGCGTTGCGCCAAAAACAGGTAGCTCGTGTCATGATTCCGTAGAGTGAACTGCTGTTGACGCTCGGACGTGCAGAGCGATGTTCAGGTGTCCTTGATGGCTTCGAGCTCCTCTGGTCTACCGCCGCCAACCATGTGAGTACCATCACCGGCTCCATCGAACCAGCGACTGCTTCGATGCCAGCTTGGAAGGTTCTCCGGGTCTTCGTCTTCGTTCTTGCAGCCACGTCTGCAGCCTCCTCCCTGTCGCCAGCTGGTGCTAGCCCACTTCATGCATCGTGCATACTCCGCACATCGCTCTGTCCTTCGCTTTTTGCTCGCAGAGAACTCAGTGAGTGTTTGACGGGGTGAAAAGCGGCGCAGGGTGATGATCGAGTGCGCGCAGAAATCAGGGATGGGGATTGGTAGGTGCGTGAGCGCTAGGGCTGTGGTCTCTAGCGACTCCAAAGTGTAAAGGAGCTCGGTTGTTGAGGCGGTGAGAAAGGGCTGTTGCGGTTTCGACAGCGTGATGGTCGAGAGCGAGGATGCCTTCCGTCGCAGCACCCTCCTCTGTCCTGGCTCTAGCTCTCTGGGTTGGAAGTGCCCATCTTCAACTGCCGCAGCGACCGGTGTGATGGCTTTGGCGAAGGCATCGTCCATTTCTTCAAGCGCGCCAATAGCCGGCCCGTCAATCTCCCACTCGAGTACCTCTTTGGTACAGTCCGCCATAGCCATGTAGACGAGGTCTTTGAGCTCCATGAGCAGCTCGAAGATCATGCGCTGGGGCACCGGACGCTGTTCGAAGAGCGATTGTATGGCCGGAAGAAACTTGCGTGCGACTTCCCCGCCTGTATACAGATTCTTGCCGTAGGAGAATGGTGCATTGTCCGCCATTTGCAATTCGACTTTCGACATTTGGCGGCTAATGCCAGCAGCGAGGTGGCGGATCTGAACGAGAGGATTATGCGTGAGGGAGGCTTGTAGAGTTGGAGACAGCTCTGTGTCGTGTCAGTGCCAACGGTCTCATGGACAGAGGCTACTGCCCGGTGCGCAATGGAGGAAGGCACATACCCGTGAATGAAACCTCTCCAGCAAGCATAACCAGAGCTTCAGCAAGCTCCTTCTCCTTTATCCTCAACTCTCGTCGCTGTGCCTGCATGCTCCGCCATGGCACGACGAAGCTTATGCTCTTCCCACCCACGTCCACAGCCTTCCCATCCTCAAGCTCAGAGGTGGTTTCGACGACGTTAGCCTTCCCATACTTCTTGCCCTTCGCTCCGCGTGCGTCATCTTGGTGGTATTGAAGCGTAAGGTAAAAGTCGTTTTTGTCGCGCGTGTTGCGGAGGTTCTTCCAAACGCCTGTTGCTGTGCATCAGCGCCGTTGTCCAAACGCTTCCAAGGTCTGCTTACCAACGAGGGCTTTGGCGGAGAATATTTGCTGTGCAGGCATCTTGACGCGTGCAGTGGAATACTGTTCACATCGCAGGGTGTGGTCATATATGTTTGACGCGTCGAGCAATGCGCCTCGGCGTTGGAAGCAATGAGAGCAGAGGCTTGAGCGCTGAGGTGGAGCTTGCTGAGCCGTGCGTGGTTCGAATCACCCTTGTTTACCGGTAGCCTGTCTGTCAACAACAGGCCCCACGTGTTCGAGGTGGGGCCTTTGTTGGCAAGCACCAAGACGTCACTGTGCAGCTGACTCTTCTGATGAAGAACAGTCCTCTTTGTCTATGTGTAGCTGAGTAGATTTTGACCTGTTTATCCAAAGATCTATACGTACAGTGTTATCACTCGCCATACACCGACCGCCCATGCTGAGCCCGAATCGACCCAGGGTATGCTGATGCGCCAAAGAACACCAAACCATGCATCGCTGCAACGAAGCGAAGAACGACTGAACCCAATCCTGACCTGAAACAATGCGCTGTCGTTCACATGAGACCCTGCATACCGTTCGAGGCATAAGCCATGGGCTTGATGTTGGGGTGCGGTACGGCGTCGAACTGAGTGTACCTGAGCTTGTAATCAGGGCCGATCTTAATGAAGGCACCCTTGTTGCTAGTGCTGTCGCAGTAGTTGGGCGCAGAGAACACAGTAATACAGCGTCCGTCGTGCTCGACTTCGTAACCCTCCATGCGGACCTCGTGCGATCGAATGATAGCCTCCAGTCCGTTGTTCTCACAGAAGCGCTTGGTGATGTCAGGCCCGAACTGGAGACCAACACCACGCTTGCTGGGTCCTCGTCCAGGAGCGGTCTGGGGATCGGTCCAAAGCATCTCCATCATGAGACCTGACTGGCCCGGCTGCCTCTGCTTGAAACGGTCAAGCTTCCTGACATCGTCGAGTGTGATCTTGTCGTCTGAGAAGAGGCCACCGTGGAGGACGAAGAACTTTTTGCCAATAAGCGTAGCCAGAGGCAGCAGAGAGAAGGACTCGGAGAACAGCTTGAAGATGCGCTCGGTGTACTTGGCTCTGCACTCGCCCTCGAATCCATACATCCGGTTCATGTCGTCGGTCTCGTGGTTTCCGCGGTTCAAGAAGAACTTGTCGGGGTACAGCCATTTGTAGGCATACAGGAGAAGGGCGATCTCGGTAGACCATGACCCACGGTCAACGAAGTCACCGTTGAACAGGAAGGAGTGCTTCTCCGAGGGCTTGCCAGCGAGTTTGAAGATGTTCATGAGATCGAAGAATTGACCTAATGGCAGTCAGCACGTGTATATGAATTCCAGGTCCAGTCCTCATACCATGTGTGTCACCGCAGACGGTGACCTCGTGTCCATCTTCGACGTCATGCTCAATCATCGTGGGCTCTTTTCTGGAGATGTCCATGACTGCCAAGATGATCTTGTAGGCGTACTTTTTGGCAATCTTCTTGCCGGTCTTGAATCTCTCGATCATGTCTTCAACAAACTCGAGTGTCATCTTGTCACCCAGCTCTGCGCCATCGTATCCGCTCTCCAGGATCATGTTGTCGACGTCAAGACCCTCTGCAACGGA